>OY744604.1:46887495-47384995 GCA_963556255.1 Allolobophora icterica
CCTGGGCTCCCTCAGGTGTTGTCTTCGCTCGAACGACCGTGATGACGCCTGTAGAGCCTCGTGACAATCAGTTAGCTACGTTGGTAGAATCGTTGGCTGCGTCCTATATTCCTCTCTGTTAGAGGAGCATGCGGATCGCAATTCGCCTCCCGGATGTGGCTTAATTCAGAGGTTTACATCTCATGAGGCTAGCACGGTCCGTATAAACTGGGACCTTAACTGGCGTGGCGCCAATTCAAACTGCAGCGGTGATTCTCACCCGATCAATTCAATGAAAAATGAGCAGGTCGAGGCCATTCGGTCGCCATATAAAAATGTGTGTATTTACATTTACATTTATATGTACATGTGCGTAGTAGAGTCCAAAGTGATGGAAGGCCAAGCTGCCGAGTATAGAGCTTGCGCTATCCCTATAGAATCTCGGCAATTCGAAAACAAATTAATAAGCCATGCTGCGATGACAACTGCAAAGAAGTTGTTCGTCAATGCAAGAAAACTTCAGAAAAATCCAGGTGTTGACAATCTAGCAAAATACCGGCTTTCACGAGCTGCAGCGAGAAGAATCAAGCATTAAAGGTGAAGAAACATAGTGTTGCCAAGTTGAACTATAATATAGGCCTACAATAAAAAAGATCTGGCATATGGTTAGAAACATCAGTGGTCAAGTTAAGTCCTCACTCATTAAGTCCCTCCTCCTCCTCCTCCTCCTCCTCTTCCTCCTCCTCCTCCTCCTCCTCCTCCTCCTCATAATCGTAATCGTAATCGTAATCGTAATCTCCAAACTTCTAAAGCGCCACTCGAAGGCCAAGTCTTCCTCCTCCTCCCCCTCTTTCCTCCTCCTCCTCCTCCTCCTCCTCCTCCCTCTTCCTCCTCCTTGTCAGTTGTCACAACCATCCTCATCACCAGTTTCCTGACACCAGCCATTTGGCGGTGATGGGTGCGAATAAATGCTCTCCATTTACCTCGGTCGTCTGGTAAGCCTCTCTCAGTCTTAGTCCAAATCTTGTTATGTCCTCGTCTATCCAACATAGTCTTGGTCTTATCCTGTGTTTCTCTTTCCATCGAACCTTGTATGTAGTGCACTATTATGTGCACTGAACGACTTTGTCTAACAGAGTTGTTTGTATAAATTAGAACTGCCTGTTGTGATCATTTCTAATCTTCTGTAGTCTTAAAATTCCTGCGTTTTCAGTATCCAACTGATTTCTGTTGTGAGAATTCTTTTCTCATCTTGCTTTCGCATTGTACAGCATTCTGATCCGTATACAGGCTGCATCGTCGTCTCGTATATTTTTGTTTTGGTTTTCTCTGTTATTTCTCTGCTTCTCCATATCCTGCTCAGTTTTCCAAATGCTTGCATGTTGAGGTTAATTCTCTGGTGTATGTCTTTTTCGCTGGTGCCATCTGCCCACAACTGAGTATACTTCGATAAACATAGACACAGCCGCGGACGCTATACCTCTGTTGTTGCTACACACAAATGCAACTTGATCCAGAGACTCACGATGCTGCCAACTTTGGATAAGAATCTGTTGGTTGGGCTCTGTGTATGTATGTATGTATGTATGTATGTGTAGCGTGGCTACTTGATGAGGAGGTTGGATGTATGTAGGTAGTAGGAGAGCATGTAGTGTAAGGTAGTTGGTGCTCGTGTCTATACGTTGTCGGCGCGTCCCTAGGACGACCGGGCAGAGCATCTCCGCGCTCGACGACCAGCTCGGCCCAAGGCCGATGGCCCGAAGAAAGACTCACACGACGTTCAGCAGCAGTTCATACGTTTATTGACAAGACAGTTTAAAACGACGATCTCAACTACTGCCTTACTATAATAACTCGTGACAACTCTCTCTACACTCTCCACTTCTCTACATGTTAAGCTCAGCCTCTATTTATACTGTCGAGTCTGTCGGTCTGGTTACTCGCTTACTCGCATAGCTGTGTCTGTTCATCCCTCTCTCTGTCTCTGTCCGTATTCGTCTGTCTGTATATTCCTGTACACGTGGCATCTGGTCAGTTGGTCAGTGGGCTCGCACTTCAGTCTGTGTGGTACCAATTAGCCGTGTCATTGAGTGCATGTCTTCCATTGATAATTTGGTGCCATAGAAGTTAACCACTACATATTCCCGTCCGTTCAAAAAATTTGATGCTCCTGCATCAAGCCTTTACAATAGCAATGTGTAAAAATGCAAAGTTAGAACAACAAATTACCAAACGAAATAACCAGGAAAACAAATGCAATGTATCGCTAAGGCAAAGATCCGCAAAAATTCGGCTCGTGATCCGTTTGGACGTTACGTTTCTTTACGTGTCAAGACGTCGCTTAGGGAGCGCTACATCAACTTACTCGTACAACATGATTCCAAGGAACTAGCTATTGGAAGCGTGGATGTTCCTGTGGATGATCTGTTACCTCAATTCAATCCATGGCGCTGGCATTCTCAGGCTTCGTTTACCAATTATATTGACTCTTTACCGCATTTAAAGCACACTACATGTGTATATCAATGTTCGTGTGATGCATAAGCCATAAGCGGAGGGCGCCATCAGAGGTGTATCTACATTCGAAACATACATAGACAGCTGTGCATAAGATATGTACAGGAGAGGAGATTATAAATTAAGTCCATTACCGATACGTTAACTGTCTATGCGTGCGTCTTGGAAGTTGATGCAGACGCTATTAGGAAGGAATCCTAATTAGTGTTCTGGCATCTGGCGAAAATAATTATGTCCAAACGTGCGCTTACCTAGACAGCGGACCTCAGCGAGTTGGTCATCGGCCTAATTTATACTGTTCACTTGCTATGCAGACGTGCAGTTGCTAAATAAATACGATGCTAATGATGGCGGAACAACTATGAATGAAGAATGTCAAGAACCTAAGACCATTACAAAATTTACATGTGGCTAGGCATTCATACAGGGTGGCTTTAGCTCTAAGTCCAATTACTATAAGCTAGAAGTCCTGATGGGTGTTCTGGTAGCTCGGATTTGTGCCCTTTAGCCTAGCAAGAACTTCAATTAAGATTTCAGGCGCGCGCAGTATTTAGTCTCGCCAAGTGCCGTGGTCATCACTCTAATCAACATTGGTCATCTGCTATACACACATGATAAAGTCTAATGACGATGATGATGATACAACGACAACTATGAATGCAAGAAATATCATCAACCTAATAATATGTGTAAACTAGAAATACGTCTAAATTACTGTAACCAGTATGCACGTGGTTTGCCTATATAAAACACCACAAATTTGAATGTGGCTAAGATCATACTACTTTTCGTCCAGTCAGTAAGCTTACACAAAACTCGGCGAAGAAATATGTCGATGAGGATGTGTTCCGATAATCAGCTTCGATCGAGTCCAAAGGTTCCAGTCTAAAAATGTGCCGATGATGACAAAAATGAAGTCGTTGGTTGAGACGAGGAAAGATCTTTTCAGTTCCCAATGTTCGCGATCAATGGCTCCATGAATGGACATTAGGTCGTCCCGTAGCGGAGAGCAGACGAGAGTCCTTTACATGAGAGGCGATACGAAGATGATGACATTGACCGGTGAATGGTGTGGGCGTCAGAGATGATGGCTATGTAACGATGAATGGCTGATGCTAGCCATGAAAAGTGTGACCACAATGATACATCAGTCATAAGTGTTACCTTCATCTTTACGACAGTAAGTTCGAGAGTGGAGGTATGCAACGACGAGAAGAGACTGAGCGGTCGATTGGCGTTGAGCGAGGGATGACGTATGGTTGAGTTGTGCGAAAGTCGGCGACTCCAAACCTTTGGTAGATGAGAAAGAATTTTCGATGTTGTGTTGAATCCAACCGGATTTCGTGTCGGCTGACTGATGTTGACGTGGGGAACTCGCTGGCTGGAGAGGTACGGAAGAATCGACTGGTTGTCTACCAACTTGTAGCGTGGCTACTTGATGAGGAGGTTGGATGTATGTAGGTAGTAGGAGAGCATGTAGTGTAAGGTAGTTGGTGCTCGTGTCTATACGTTGTCGGCGCGTCCCTAGGACGACCGGGCAGAGCATCTCCGCGCTCGACGACCAGCTCGGCCCAAGGCCGATGGCCCGAAGAAAGACTCACACGACGTTCAGCAGCAGTTCATACGTTTATTGACAAGACAGTTTAAAACGACGATCTCAACTACTGCCTTACTATAATAACTCGTGACAACTCTCTCTACACTCTCCACTTCTCTACATGTTAAGCTCAGCCTCTATTTATACTGTCGAGTCTGTCGGTCTGGTTACTCGCTTACTCGCATAGCTGTGTCTGTTCATCCCTCTCTCTGTCTCTGTCCGTATTCGTCTGTCTGTATATTCCTGTACACGTGGCATCTGGTCAGTTGGTCAGTGGGCTCGCACTTCAGACTAATCGGCGCCTTCGTGGTCTGGAATCTGTGCGTGGGTTTGTCAGTCTGTGTGGTACCAATTAGCCGTGTCATTGAGTGCATGTCTTCCATTGATAATTTGGTGCCATAGAAGTTAACCACTACATATGTATGTATGTATGTATGTATGTATGTATGTATGTATGTATGTATGTATGTATGTATGTATGTATGTATGTATGTATGTATGTATGTATGTATGTATGTATGTATGTATGTATGTATGTATGTATGTATGTATGTATGTATGTATGTATGTATGTATGCATGCATGCATGTATGTATGTGTGTATGTATCTGGACTTTTATAAAGCGCTATCAGCGACACTGAAGAATAGGGGAGACCGGGGCCAAATGCAACAGGTGTTGGTTGCAACACTGTCAATATTTAGGCGCTATATAATAGCAGCGTGAAATTAACTCACCTCCCTTGTGTAAAATAGTTTTTAGGTCAGTGTAACCTAATTTGTTTGCAGGAAGGCGGTAACGGCTACAGAAAATAATTAAAAGTTTATTTTCGACAATCGAAAGTAAGTTTTCCGGCTATGTTTTCTTTCGTAATGTAGCTGAATGTTTTGGATCAATTTCGTGTGGTTTGGTGTCATATGTGGGACAAGGCACGGGGCTTGAAAATGCATTTAGTCATTTTATTTAAAAACAACGCTGTCCGAAAAATTTTCCATAACAATATCTAGGCATTGCTTCGGGGCTGGTTGCAACATTTTCATTGGGGTTGGTTGCAACATGTTGCAACCAACCCCATTCATTGTTTCAATAAACCGTGCTCATATACTCGTCACAATTACAGCACATTATATTCAGACATTATGTGCTTTGTACTATTATTGGTATTAATTGAATTATTTTAACCTTTTATACGCTTTAATCGCCTAATCTTTGCAGTTTGTTAACCTAGATAGGCCTACTCCTTGTGCCGATGAGAAACCGTCAGCGAAAAACTGATCGCGGTTCTGCTAGTAAAGAAACAATGACAAATGCAGCCACAGAAGTTATTGATAATGGAACTAGTCTTAGTCAGACTGCAAGAAGCCACAACGTTCATTATTCAACATTATGTCGATATATTCAGAAAGTTAAATCTGCTCGTGAGGCCATTGTGGCAATGCTCAATCCAGGATATAAATCGAACAGAAAAATATTTTCAGACCAACAAAAAAAATCAATTCCTGACTATTTGGTGTTGGCTGGTAACATGTGTTATGGGTTATCGCCTAAGGAAGCACGTGAACTTGCTTACCAATGTGCTACTAAATTCAATGTGAACTTCCCCGTCAATGGTCTGCTAAGTGTGCTGCTGATGAGGATTGGCTTTCGGAATTTATTTTGCGAAATCAAGTTTTATCAATGCGCACACCAGAGGCCACGAGTTTGGCGAGAGCTATTAGTTTCAACGCTACTGCCGTAAACTCATTCTTTGATAAACCACCTGCAGTTATTGATCGTCATAATTTCCAAGCAAGTGATATTTATAATCTCGATGAAACCGCAGTAGGCTAATGATGATTACCCCGAACTCCGTTTAAAACAGGGTGATTTTGTGCTGGTAAGACTTCAAGGACTTACAAATAGGCTACAGCTCATTTTGTGGCTCATATTGAAGACAGTTCATTGTCAGATGATTTAACAACGGGCGGAACTAAACGAGTCAATAGACAGATAGCATTCCCGTTTTCCTTTTGTGGTTACAATTTGAAGGCTTGAAATAGGCCTACAATTTTGAACTAAATAGTAAACATTCTTGACCTAAATAGGTAGAAGTAGCCTACTCTAGGGGTTCTAGGGCCTAGGCCTATATCGCGCATATATCTCGGACTTTTTACTGACTATTATTGCGACAAAATAGTTTAATTTTATTTTGATTTATGCTTTTGATTACTTTTTATTTTGAATTTGTTAAGTTAATTACATCCTTGTATGTTGGCAGTGCACAATATGGAGCATCAGCTGAATAACTAGACTATTAAATAGTCTAGTTTTTCAATACTGTTGCAACGTTCCCCGCGGTCGTTGCAACCAACACCGGTCCGGGGTTGGTTGCAACATTTCAGAGCCCTCTGTTCAATTAGCAATTGCGAGTACATGGTTTGTCATTGAGATCGTCACAATGGCTTGTTTTGTTGCTGAGATGTAAAGGTTATATAAGGCCTAAAATGATTCTAGGTTGTTCCCAAAATAAAAAAACTACACAACAAAATATGAAAAGTGTTGCATCTAGCCCCGGTCTCCCCTATAATGAACCTTTCACCCTTGCGGAACTATACCAGATTCATTAAAAAGACATAGGGCCTAACTCCTCTTCTCGGCCAGATAACATTCATTTTATCAAATGCTAAAAAAAACTTACCTCAGTCCATCCAAACAATATTATGCAATATTTTCAATAGAATTTGGGATGCAAGAACATTTCCTTCCTTAGTGGAAAAAGCCACCGTAATCCCAATATCAAACCTATGATAAGATAACAATAACTTATAAACTTACCGACCATGCAGAAGAAGCTCTTAGGTATCTGAAAAACAATGGAACGATTCGTTAGCACAAGATTAATGTTGTTTCTGAAGATAAGCAATGACTAGACCAAGTTTCCGTCACAAACAAAGCACAAGAGATCAATTAGTTCGATTTGAACACAGGCGTTTGTTTGTCCAACAACAACATGTGGTTGCCTCCTCTTTCATATATTAATAGCACCACATGAAAGTATATGGTATCATCATTGCAGACCACACCTTCAAGGTACGACTATAGGAAACGCCTTGTCCTTGACCGCACGCTTTGAACATGAATCCGTTGTACCTGAAGGTAGCGTAGCATCTTATCTACCACACCATTATTTTCTTTTGGAAAACAATAGTATAGACAAAGCTAGGATGCATAAGTAGAGTGTTCATTGTATGTGGACGATCTACTTATCTGTTGTTCATTTATCTGCTAATATATGGCAGCTACTGAAAGACAGATCCCAAGGTGCTTGAACAAAACAGAGGCGAGGCCTGGTACAAAAAGAACAGAGAACGGGTTTTAATTTTTGCAAACTAAAACCTCATGTATGCACTTCTGCTAGAGCAGAGTATTACACCCTGACCCGGAGCATATGACTGCAGGGACTTTAGACTTTTGTAGTTGATGCATATAAATTCTTGGGCGTTATCTTTAACAGATGACTTACTTTTAAACCTCATAAACAGCATAATGATGAAGAAAAAGTATCAAAGCTTTAAATCTTCTCGTAGTATAAACATATAGTGACTGAAAAGACATTACAACCTTACTGCTCTGACTGCATAAGACTGTCATAAGATCAAAACTGGATTATGTTCAGTAGTCCACAATCACTGATCAGGGCTTTCGTCTGAGTCTTGAAGATGTTCGCACTACTCCAATGATGAGCCTAGATGCAGAAGCTACAGCGTGCTCTTTGTCTGTAAGAAAAACAAAGCTTGAATTTCCTCACTACGTATGGCTTTTAGAAAGTATTCTGAGACATCCAAAACAAGACACACACAAGACAGACTTCACTCCTATGATCAAGACAGACATACACAGACGCCGGACAGACATACAGACAGATTCTATAGGAATTCAGCATATATAATGCTTTATAGTATGGTGTCACTTATATGCAGTATGAGAATTGTAGGAAAAAGACTGTGGGGGGTTAGACTTTGATTTACGTGGAGTTGGGGTGTGCAATGAAGACTTTACTGTGGGGTCCTAAGAAAGACTGGGGGGTTAGACCCCCAACCCCCGACAATTCTCACCCTGCTTATATGACCTATAGTCGAATATTACATAAATTCTTGCATCACTGAGAACAATCTATTCGTTTTATAAGAAAAAGAAGTCATTTAATGGAACCCATCCTAGGTTGGCTTCTGATGTTCAATTCCGGCTCCTCTTGGTACTGCGTGTATATTTCATAATGGAGAGTGGTATACGCGCAAAAACAAAGCATTTAACTCTGCATATGACGCTACCCAAAAGTGTAGGCTTGCTACAGGGATATCAGAAAGGTCTTTATGTCCAAAGCAGCTGGACGATCGTACTGTAAATTCGAACCTTAGAACCGACTGCCTTCGAGCACAACAGAAGTGACAGTATGTCTAAGTCATTTGTAGTTAGGAGCGGTGTACGGCAGGGAGTTCTCTGTCGCCTTCGTTGTTTAACGTGTCTGTTGATAAGTTTATTGGGGAGTCTAGAGCAGCTGGTCTAGGTTGTTGTCTTAAAACGTCTTGGGTCATGTAAGCAGATGATATTATTTTGCTATCGGTAGTTGGGCTTCAGGCCTTACTAGATAAATGTGGCGTTGTTAGTACTCAGTTATTCCTAACACAAAATTGTAATAAATCTTGGTGCTTTTAGCGTTTGGTCCTCGATGCAAGGGCTCCCTGCGATGTGGTTTGTATAATGAGCAATTTTATTCAGTTAGCAATAACTTAGCAGTAATATTTTCAATAACTCTTCGGGTTTGTCGAAGCTAATACAGTTGCACTTGCAGCTGACGTAGTCCCCCAGTTTTAAGATATGGCTCCGTAGTTGTGAGGTTTCTCAATCTCAGCTGAGTAAATTAAACGCTTGCTGGAATAATGTGTATCACACAGCATTTTTTTCATATATGGAAATCAGTAAGAGAATTTATTGTAGGTCTAGACAGCTTGGACTTTATGAGAGTTATTGCCATGTTTAAGCTCCTTAAAAGTATGCTAACTGTTGAAAATAGACATCTCAACATACTGTCGATGATATTCAGTTCTGGACGTGAGTTTAATTTTCTAGTTAATGTTCTGGGTCTGTCAGTATAGGACATGTCTTATGTCAGATCGTAGCCTATAGTTTTATAACGCTTTTGCGCGTGCACTTGAGCGTTAACTTGAGTTGATTTTTTATTTTATTTATTTATTTTTTATTGTTTTGTCGTTTTTTCGTTGTTCTAATCTTCGTGTTTCTGCTTTGAGCGGATAAAGTACACACACACTTACACACACACACACACTTACACACACACACTTACACACACACACACACACGGTGACACACACACGCACGGTGACACACACACGGTGACACACACACACACGGTGACACACACACGGTGACACACACACACACACACTTACACACACACACACACACACGGTGACACACACACACACGGTGACACACACACACACACCTACACACACACACACACACACACACACACACACATTTACACACACCTACACACACACATTATTAATCGTAGGTGTGAAGCGTTTGCGTTTACGTGCAATCATATCGTTTAACTCATCATGATTAAAGTATCTGGCACTTCCAGTGTCATCTTTGTCTGGAATTATCATAAAATCTATTATAATTTTGTGCAAATGTTCAAATAAAATTTAATGCTTTCGGATTTGGATTTGGTGACGTCGTCTGATAATTTGTGAATGTGATTACTTATAACATAGATAGCAGGGACGTATCTAGCGTTGGGCTTGGGGGGGCTTAAGCCCCCCCCCCAAACGAAGTTGAAGCCCCCCCAAACAAGTCAAGCCGTTGTATGCTTACGGCTAAAATTCGTATGAACACTGTATAAATGTTGCCATGTTCAAGGCTTAAGCCCCCCCCCCCCCAAACGAAAAAGGCTAGTTACGTGCCTGATAGATAGGCCTATATAAATTTCTTGACCAGTTCTCTTCGCTCTGCGTCCTCGATGTCTACAAATGATGAATGAATTAAAGCTTGATGTAGTCGTTGACTTTGTAACTTCTATCGCGCATATATGTCTACTGCAGAAGGCATCAAACGATTGCGCCCCAAAACCGAGTCATATTCAGATCAACGCTCATTATGAGTGGATAATAGAAAAGTCCCTAAGAAATTTTTAAGACGTGAAGATATATTTCAAGCATCAGAAATGTCGACGACTAACCATTTCCTCTTTACGTTACCTATCCTGCGAACAAATTCCCCCTTAAACGGCTCAACTCGCGATTTGCATGCTGTCTGTGTAATCAAATATCTGTAGACAGCATAATTATGGGCTACAGACTAGGCCCTACAGTAAGTCTGTTTACTTCGTATGTGCACTTCCATTTGCCGATATCAGAGACCTACAGTTCGCAATATAGCCTACTCTCCTCGGGTTTCGAATCTCTGTAGTTTATCAGTCGGTGACGCAAAACCTGGACAAGATCCGAGGCAGCTTAGTCATCGGTTGTGGAAAGGCAGAAGTGAATTATATGGCCGTCCAAGGAGTTATCTCCAGACACAATCAACGACCTACGTAATGCGATACAAAACTATGTGGCCCATGCAAAATCCCAGACTCAACACACCAAGAGGCAGATATGGGAAAACGCAGAGACAGACAGAGTAACACGCAGAGACCGACAGCCAGACCTCGCGCCGAGTACCGTTGGCTGCCTTTGTGTTAGTTTCAACGTTTTTATATTCTTTAGTTCGAGTCCTAGTAATTTTTTGTTTCCAAAAACCTGGCAAATGGGTTTGATATCGGACCTGTTTGTCGAACTGCTCAGTGCCGGCTTTATATTAGGTGTAGGCGATATAGGCGGCTGCCTAGAGCGGCATTTTTCAAGGGGCTGCAAATTCCGGCAAATTAAAAGCAGGAAAGGCATATTTTTCTTGAAATTAAATATAAAAATCTCTAAACTTTTAAAAACTTGCAGTCTTGCCAATTCAAGTAAATCAAGAACCTGTGTTTAAGTACTTATAATAAATTAATAAAAAATATTAATAACACATTTTCATCATTCTGATTTATACTTCGAAATGAATAGAACAATTTTTTCTCTTAGAACACTGAAAAGGATTTAAAATAAATGATTGATCAGCACTATGAATAAGGGGCAGCATTTTTCCTGACTCCTTGCCTAGGCCTATAGCACAAAACTGTCAGAAGCCGCTTCTGGAAATACTACTATCTAAACGAACAGGTTGGCCAGAGTGTATAGAAGAATACACTCTGCAGGTTGGCTAGTAGTCCTAATATTTATTTAACATTGACGGAGCCGTGCGAGTCGTCAAGGAACCCAATATAATCGCCACATCGCGTTACCGCTATAAGCTTAGACGTTTCTTCTATACAGAATTTGACATGTGGAATTTGGTTTTTCTCTCCCGGAGCGTTCTGGTGAACTATTGTTTCTCACATGCTTAAGTCTCTGAAAAGACCATCCAAAAGCGAAGAGATCACAAGGACTACTTCTTCCAACGTATACAGTCGCGTTTTCAGTATAGTCGTGAGCTGCTAATCCAGCTCCAGTCACCTCCATCGTCAAAAGAAATTCCGACTGCCGCCCTCCGTGACATCAACTTACTTGCCATGGGCTAAAACGTCGGTTCCGAGCCGAAGAGTAGGGCAACATCACCTTGATAGGCGGAGGCAGCCCGCCACTTAACAACACTCAATACCAGTCGCCGATGCTGATCTGCTGGGCCAAACTATGTCCAGCGGCTGGCCAAATCATCTCAGGGCTACGAATTGAGCCAGGTTAATTTTATCGAAATCTCTTGCGGTCCCACTTACCGGCCAAATCTGCGGCCTGCCAAATCGACTAGAGGAGTGGCTTCTATATAAACTTGAAAAACACTTGACAAACGCCTATAGAACCAAATAGCATATATCTAATTAATGGTCATAGCCGTCCAGTAGATACGTGAGGTCTATGGTATTGATGTTGGCACTGAAACATGTCTCAAGAACAAACACTTGGACGGCCTTTTTGAAATTGATGGGTTTGGTTTGCATCGTGTGGAGTGTGGACCGGTCCGCACGAAGAGGAGGGGAGTGTGAGCATACGTGAAAGATAACCTTCATTCACCCCTAATCTTTAATAGCAAGCACTCTAGTGGTCTGAAGGAGGGCCACGAAGTCTTGTGGTTGAGGATTAGTAAAGATAACAAAATCTCTGTTGTCGCTGTCATTTTTTAACACCCGCTATGTTCTAAATATTGCACTAACCTGTTCTTAGATCGCCTGAAAAATGACGCCGAGGAAATAATGTTTACGCTTCCAAGGCGCTATCCTTTACATTGCAGGTGATTTCAATAAGCTTGGCATAGCTAAAGCTTCCCTTATGATATGGGACTAGATGGTGGCCGACCATACGCATAATAATAGTAGGCCTAGACTTGATCTTTTCCTTACCAACAGGCCAGATCTGATGGCGTGCTGCTTGGGCACTTCTTGTATCAAGAGTGACCATAAAGCTGCTGTCATTAATAACAACCTTAGGCTAATTTACGGGGGGGGGGGGTAAGAGAATACAGTCCACTTTTTGGACTGGATGGTACCGTACCACCACTTATTATCATCATCATCATCATCATCATCATCATCATCATCATCATCATCGTCATCGTCATCATCATCATCATCATCATCATTGTTAAACCCTATAGTTGTTATTATGCTTGTAATAATACAAACGATGCCGTTATAATTATTTAACAGTCGGGAAGTTGAAAAATGTGAAATTTGGTATCTCCAACTTTCTAGGATAAAGTTACACAGCTGATAGCAACTTAGCACACAGTACTTCCTCACACAATGTCTCGGCCTCAGATATCAAGAAACTCGTAATAGAGTATTACGACATAAGAGCGCAACATCTTGATGATCTTAGACGTGCCTTTTCAGTCTATAACTGGAAACCCTTCTGAACATGATTTGGGTAGAGCAAGTCTATCTCGACTTTCCCCATGATGTGTATTGGTACATTAACTCTTTACATCCCTAAGCGGAAAGTAACTCTCAGTGCAACATCCCTTCATGTTTTATTCCTCTTGTCAAAAGGTTACTGATAAAAAAAGGAATCGGATGATAAGGCATGGAAGGCTGAACCAGGCTGAACACTTAGTACTAATTTATATAGGCTCATTGATTGCTGAACATAGCGGCGTAACTGTAGTATAAAAAGTGGGGGTACCAATTTCTTTCATACACGGAGCAATGCGAAGATTGCAAACTCTGGGAAGGCTCAAAAATAAAATATTGATTGGTATTGTTTAAAAGGTGGGGGAACCGTACCCCCAGTCAAAAATGTGGGGGTACGGGTACCCCTCGGACCCCCACAAATTACGCCTATGTGTATACATGTAATGCACGTGCTCTTGTCAGATACAGCTAAAGGCTACTTTAAGATAAAGTAACAGACACGAACTTGAAACTGCCTGCTAAAGTTAGATGAGCATAAGACAGAAATGTTGGCGTCAACTGAGCCAACTGAGCATTCATGAAGGTACAAGAGCGCAGAACTGTGGCGTTCGTCATGAGTGCGCCAGCCAGTGAGGTGACGAAAACTTAATTCACACAGTGGGGTCAACAGATGCATTGTATTGTATACAGTCAATCCAGTCATTGGCCTATTCGCCCGCATGCATGGGGTCCAAAGTCCAAACCAAAAACGCCAAGACACGCCATGTACAGCCACGACAAAATCAACTTCAAAAGATGAAACACCAATGTGGAAACAATATAGCGGCTAAGATTATATGCATGTGTGTATGGGGGAGGGGGAGCACACACACACACACACACACACACACACACACACACACACACACACACACACACACACACACACACACACACACACACACACACACACACACACACACACACACACACACACACACACACACACACACACACACACACACACACACACACACACACACACACACACACACACACACACACACACACACACACACACACACACACACACACACACACACACACACACACACACACACACACACACACACACACACACACACACACACACACACACACACACACACACACACACACACACACACACACACACACACACACACACACACACACACACACACACACACACACACACACACACACACACACACACACACACACACACACACACACACACACACACACACACACACACACACACACACACACACACACACACACACACACACACACACACACACACACACACACACACACACACACACACACACACACACACACACACACACACACACACACACACACACACACACACACACACACACACACATAAAGAGAGAGAGCCTATAATTATAAGGCACAAGTTAATATATATATATATATATATATATATACACACACACACACACACACACATCTGTGGGCTGTTAACGGTTAACTGTTGCTAGGCTCTGAATCTGTAGTGCATACACACTGTTACACAGCCTGTTCGCACGTTTAGACCCTGCGGAGTAGGCCATATGGTTATCTATATCGATTTCATTGTTTAAAAGATAACTGTCAGCTAATTGAGTTTAATTGTAATTGCGTTTAATTGTTGGTAGTAACGTGTTGACATGTCAGCTGCCTGGTCTGAGTATGCACTACAGTATACAGGATTGCGTTTAATTGTAATTGCGTTGAATGGTAATTGCACTTGAAGGGGCGGCGATCACAGGGGATGAGTGGGACAAGTCCCCTCCACCTGTAACAGTGAGGGGGACACAGTAGGCCTATACACTATACAGTTGACCCCTCGAGTTTCAAAGAAACTTTTTTATTGCTATTTTTTTAAATAATTGCCAAGTGGAAACTCGGCACTCAGACCAGACAGCTGACATGTCAACACGTTGCTACCAACAACCAAAAAATTAATGAGTTTTGTTTATTATTATAATGTTTATATATTTTATGCTCAGAGGTATACAGGATCCTCAGGGACTTCAATATTAACTGGTGTAACAAGTACAACTGGTGTAAGTGTATCATGTTTATATTGTTTCGCACTATAGCAAATTATTTTCTCAAATAATTTTTACCCACACTCGGTGGCTGTTTCTCACACACATACAAATATTTTAGACAGCTTGAACTTAATTTTTCGTGCACAGAAAAAGTAGGTCAACTTTTTTCGCGATGTTGACCCAGTTCAAAAGTGTCCCCCCCACTTGTCAAGCAAGGTCGCCGCCTCTGTGCACTTGTGAGTAAATTTAGTTGCGGTTAAGGATATGCCAAATTTTAGTTCAGCTTAAGATCCGTATATACTGTGTTCGTTCGTTCGTGCACGCGTTCCTAGTCTGCCAAGAAAGACTTTTCAATGACAACATCAAAGGGTAGGTCTTTCCTCTTTGCTTCCACGCTCCATCAACGAATTGCCGGTTTCAGTCTGGGCGAGTACCTGATTTCCAGAATTTCGTGTGTGAAAATTTGCAAGTGGCAAAGACTACCCAGCAAAATTAAATTGAAGGTAGGCCAATATAGTAGGCCTAAGTACGCATTGGGGCCTCCATGTGGAATAAAATACCACCATTAATTCAGCATCTACCCAGCCTACGATCATTCAAGCGAGAGTTACGGTCTTCCATGTTCGAGGAACACTAATTAACAACCCGCAGTTTAATCAACTAACTTTCAATGAGCGTACACAGGTAGGCCTACAGCCTCAAGATGCGCTCTCGAGACCTTGTTAAATATAATGTTACTATTACATACCTAATTATTATGCTATCGAGTCTTTAGTTAAGTATGTTGTTACCAATTCATATCTATTGATGAACTATTGAGTCTTTAGTTAAGTATAATGTCACAATTGCTTATCTAATGATGATCAATCAAGTTATCTAGTTAAGTATAATGCCACAATTGCATATGATATCTAATGATGAACTGTCGAGTCATTAATTAAGTATAATGTTATAATTGCATATCTAATGATGGACTATCGAATCTTTAGTTAAGTAGGCCTATAATATTACCACTGCATATCGAATGATGTTATATCGACTGCTTTCATCAAATTGTATTACTGCCCAGGTGGCCCTGGTAGCGGGGTCTACGACCCCTTTGGGTCTCCTGTGTAGTCAGATTATGTTAAATGATTATATGCATTATATGTTTTTTTAACCTTGCAAAGTTTGGTTACCGAAATAAAATACAATACAATACAATACAATACAATACAATACAATACAATAAGTAGCAAGTTCTGTAAGGATGTGATGCTTTACTGCAGCAACTGTAAAAATCAAATAAGATGGAACTGTGCAGACAGAGAAATGATGCCTAAAGGTTGTCTGGTAGTTCCAGGGATAAATGAAAAATCTATCCGATACAAAAAAATGTGGGCCAAAGTTTCTTACCTGATTCAGTTTTCAGACGTATTCACACCACGTGACGACAACGTTTCGGATGTAAAAATAACCACAAATAAGCAGTCATAGAATTATAAACAAAGAAGCAGGACAATCCTGCCAAACTTCTTCGTTCAAGATAAACTTTGTGGCGCCGTGAACTGGCCTGGACCGGATGGATACAGCGCTAAGAAGCGACTCAAGCGTTCAGTCTCTCTTGTCTTCAGACCGGCTGCATTGGCGTTAGGCGTACAGACAAAGTTCTTGCGTATGTAGGTCTGCGTGTACAAATGCGTGGAGTCGGGAGCTATAGCGTGGGATGCATACAGCCTGTACGGAAAGAGAGGAGAGGGGAACGGGGGACGAGATGTGGATCAGTGGAATCCAGCGTCTCAGTTCAGTTCGGCTGCCTCGATGTCTTGAGGGAAATGTTGTGGATATATAGCGTAGGAGTGCCACCAGTGGATAAATCTCAGCGGATGAGGGAAACACATCTGGTCTCCCTTCAACGATGGAACTTGATCCAGACTCCTAACCTAAACTGAGGCCGCGCTGCCGATCGTCTAGCTCCATATGTATGTACCCAACGCGATAGCCCTACTCCCACCAGCCTCTGTAGGCCGTTCAGTACTGACTGCATGCGTACTTTTAAGTAAGGAAGCAACGCAATACTGAAGGTCAGACTAACTCTCCCGCATACGCCGACATCTGGTGTCAATTGAGGGAAACTGGATCTCATCAGACAACTAGACAATTTGCCACGCTGTCTGTTTATCTAGGGCTGCATAGGCTAAAATTGTGTGACTGCGCAGTAGTAGTAGCACAGAATAAATAAAGCTTTATCTATTCTGTGGTAG
Source organism: Allolobophora icterica (assembly GCA_963556255.1). NCBI lineage: Eukaryota > Metazoa > Annelida > Clitellata > Crassiclitellata > Lumbricidae > Allolobophora > Allolobophora icterica. The sequence continues at coordinate 46,904,910 of OY744604.1, forward strand.
TAGGTATCTGAAATGAAGCAGAGGGTCGATTCCTTTAGCGCCACTATTATAATAATTCTCAGGCATCATCAGTCGATGGTCGATGCTAAGCAAAGTCGGTGCATGTGCACTGTGCACACGAACAACGGCGTAGCTATAGGGGTGGAGCGGGGCAGCGACCGCTCCCTCTGAGACCATTTTCCTACATGTGGGGCCTTTCCACTATATCGTTCGAAATTTATTCATTCCAATCGTTCGAACGACATTAAGAAGCTGCGTTCACCTTGTCCTTAAACGAAGTAATGACTATCAATAATGTATTCTAAACTTTTCACGGCCGTCCTTACATGTCCTACACATGTGCTTCATGTGCTATTACCTCCTGTTAAGCATACTGGTTATACTTTGCGACCCCGTGTTCATAATCGGGTTCTCCCGACTACTGACAGTCTAGCTCGCAAATCTTTCATAATTAGGATGATTTTCACCGGAATATAGGCCTTAGTACTTTAACCTGGACGTGATATACATGTGTAAACCAAAATGCGGTTAGCAGTTGGATTAATAAAGGATATACTTGCTTACTTACTTATTAACATTCAAGATCGTCAATGACATGTCTTCCATTTATCATAGCCTGTCCACATTGTACCGATGGTGCGGAACGATCTTTCAGCCGACTCAAACTCAACAAATCATACGTAGGCCTACGTTCTGAAATGAGGGAGGACGGTTTGGTTTAGCCTCGATTACGATCGAAAGACAGTTCGCTGGTGAAGTGGATTATAATTTATAACGACTTAGGCCTAATCGAAAACTTTGCTAAAATGAAGCCTAGACGAAAAAGGTTGTTGTAGGCCTAATTGGTTTGCGTTTGTACTGTTATGTTATAGTATAGCCTACTATACAATTACTCATTTAATACCATACATAAACATATTGCTTTTGCCACCTTTTGGTGTTTCGGGGTTTCTATTTAAAATACAAAAATAAATACGTATTTTATAATCATAGGCCTAATGAAGGTAGAGTCTATTTGAAATTATTTATTTTGGTAGGTGGGGCCTTTTTCATATGCTCGCTCCCCCTGGGGTTAAAACCTGGCTACGCTATTGCATACGAATAGCCTTTGAAAGGTACCGATCATAGCGATGGAGATGAATTTTAAATTACTTGGTTTTCTTAGCCTTGGCATACGACGCCTGAACAGTGATGGGCAATAGTTAACTAAAAAGTTGCTAACTTTTAGTTTAATTAAAAAAATTTTAGTTATGGAAGAAGCTTAACTAAAAAAAATAGTTTAGTTAAAACCATAGTTTAACTAAAAAATTTTAGTTGCTAACTAAAAAGTTTAACTTAAAAAATCAGCAATATGCAACTATTTTTCCACAGTGAACATTGCACACTGTCAGCAAAAAAACATTTTAACACTGCATGGTTTTAGCATTAACAGCCTGTGTTTTCAAATTCATACACTACTTACAGTACACATGTAACTGTAGGCCTATGCCAGAACAGTACACATTGCATAGTTTGAAGGTGAAATTGTCATTGACGCTTTGCATTATTACAGTTCACTTAGCATCTTTTATTGTGAAAATGTTTGTGGTAAAAAGTTGGAAAAAAGTTGGAAAAAGTTTAACTACTTTTTTTTAGTTTAGTTAACTAATTTCCAAAATCAGTTGCCAACTTTAGTTAAACTATTTTTTTTTAGTTGGAAAATAGTTTTAGTTTAACTAAAAAAAATAGTTTAGTGCCCATCACTGCGCCTGAATGTCAATGTTTGCTACGCCGTCTAATTCGAAACCTCGTAGGATGCAGCTGATGTATTCGACTTCGCTTGGGATCTTGCGATGCTCTCCGAAAGCCTCAGTCAAAACATTGGTTGCAGCCATCGGGTTCCACGCTCTTCAATCTATAGCGATTTTACATTGAATTTAGACTGTTGTGCTAAAATTGCACAAATCTAACCCCTGTACCAGACAATTAATATAGCGTGCAATCGATTTTTACCACATCAGTTCTGCTACTAGCAGACACTTTGTCTAGGCCGACCTTCAAGACTATAGTGTATCAAAGCCTCTCAGAATTACAATTCCTCATTTGTTCAGGGTTGAAATTGTGGGGTTTGGGAGTTTGAGCCCAGTCAAAAGTCAACTGCTGCACCCACGGGAAAATTGGACGGGATAGGTCATAATTCCCCCGGCAACTCACCCCGGGGCGGACTTCCTTAAATCCTAATGTACTGTAGGGGCCTAATGTATACAGCTATTAGATCAAATCGAAAGAGTAGCCTATCATAAAAGCTTTCAGATCTTGTTTGGTTTGTTGTGCTCAGTTCAGCGTAAACGGTTTCAAACGCATGAAACTATTTCACCTCAGTCTCTGATGACCGCGAAACTTACAAAATTCCCGCAATCAATTTCACTGGAAAAGGTTTCCATTCCAATCGTAATCAGAAACTCCCAATTTCTAAAGCGCTACTCTCAAGCAAAGCTATGCTTATTCACGAGCGCTGATCGTACAGAGTTACCCGATTGATTTCCTTTGGTTTCACTTCCGGTGGATTTCAATTCCTCAACTACTGCACGACCCTCAGAAAACACTTTGGGGTAACTGAGTCGTTTCCGCTTAATGTAACTAAAACCAGCATCTGAAGTAGGCCTATGTATACCCATTGGACCTAATACATGCATAGCGACACATCAAAATTTCAAAGGCGTCCAATGTGGCACCTGACTTATATGGTGGTTGACCCGATCCATATTAAAATGGCCTCATTGTCGCTGCGACACATGTTATGAGTTTACAAACATCTCAACTTATAAAATCCAAGCGCCCTGGGCAGTTTTGCACGACTGTCAGTGGTAGTAGTTTCTGATTAACGACACTGTAATAACAAAGATGATTCCGGTGGCCCTCCTCCCTTCTCTCGGCTTGGGACTGGCACAACCTGAAAAGTGGCGGAGTTATTACGCTCGAGGCCATTTTACACCTAGCGCCGGTGTAATGTATGTAACCCAGTGTTTAATCTAGTCCCCCTCTTCTGGGTGGGGAAACGAGGTTTCTGGGGTCCAAGGAATTTACACATGACTTTTTTTGGAAATTTCATCCATCTTTCAAGAGTTTAAGACTTACACAAATTTCACCTCCCAAAAAGTTGATGACAAAGTCATTCGTCCACTTTTCACATCTTTTCTATATGAATTACTCTCTCAAAAACCTTGATGACTTTTTTTTAGGAATTCCTCTCTCAAAAAGTATATTATCACCTCTCCGGGGGGGGGGACAAACATGTATCCTAGGGGGGAATTTCCCTCCCCAAAAGGTCTCTACATTATAATATTGCTGGCCTCTGGGGGGAAACATGAATCATGGGGGACCTTCTCCCCCAAAGACGTCTAGATTAAACACTGTATGTGACCGTTAGTTGCTGGTGGCGCTTGAGTCTATACCGACCAACATACGACGAATGTGTAGGGCCTACTCCATACGCCTCGACGAATAGCCGGACGTGCGTCATCTTCTACCAATAATAATTAAGGGACTGCTCAGCGGCAGGCTGCAGTGTCATCGTGTGTCCGAGCGCTGTCGCCGCTCTTAACTTGGTTCGGAGACTCTTCACTCTAAACCAGAGGTCTCAAACTCTAAGTACCCCAAGGGCCAAAGGAAGACCAGTATGCGAGCTGGCGGGCCGCATAAGTGAATGATCCTATTCATTCAGTGACACAAGTGACAAAGTTAAGCAGAAATGGTGAAATAAAGAGTAGCACTGTATTTTGTTTAAAGTTAATTTATTATATTTTCTAAAAACTAAAACTAAGGCTATAAGAACTTACTTTTAGTAATTTAGTCAATTTCGTTGGCTTTTAGTAATTTAGTCAATTTCGTTGGTTACTGAACTGGCAGCGTTTTGCCTCATCCAAAGCATCAATATTAGGATTGACATCCCGAGGTGAAAGCAATCTCAGACACGCTTGTAAATGTTCATCAGTAAGTCTTGACCTTAACACAGAATTTATAATGCTTCATGAAAGAGAGTGAACTTTTTCCTTGCAGAAAAAGTGAATAAATGGGGAAATTCTTCTCTTGAAAGAAATTTGTAGAATTCTGGAATTCCAATATTCTTATACTTTTGCTAGAAACGAAGTGAACTTTAAGTTGCTGGTTTTTTCCACCTCTGACTTTGTCTGTGATAGCGTAATATTTATCTCTTGATGCATAGTGTCATAGTGCCGACGCACGTTGTACTCCTTCGGAACAGCAATTGTTTGCTGACAAAAAAATATAAGTTTTCCCATTTCTCTTGGAAAACTCTTTTTCCTCCACAACTTTTCTTTTCTTACACTCCGAAGTCATTTTGATGGGTTTAATAAACTTTAATTTTTAATGATAATGAAAATGCTCTGTAAATCACTTCCGATCATCTTAATCCGGCCTCTTCGTTTTAGTTGTTACCAACTACGAGGCGGCTGCCATGCGGTGATAATTGTAGGTGTTATTAAAATGATCCAAAACGAGAAAATTCAACGCGGTTGATTTGACAAGCATCAAAATATCCAAAGTTGGAATAAAGTACTACCAATAAAAATTCTATATGATTTGGCAATTACGATACTTTTCATATAAAAGGACTCTTAACTGATGGGTTTTAACATGTTAGGTATAGGATATTTTTGTTGTTTTACCCATAAATAGACCAGAAGCCCTTGCGGTTTTACCAGAATGCATCACCCGCCTTAGATTCGCACAGCGCAAGCCAAATTTCTGTAAATGGGCCATCTTGTTCACTTATTAAAATCTTTGCCATTTTCACGAGAGAGACCATCGAACTTAATTTTTAGAGAGACACGGAGTAAGTCAAAAACATAACATAAGAGTTTTAGCATTATTTTTTTTATTAAAAAGTAGATCTATAGACTTTCATTGTGAATGTTTAAGAAATTCTGAAGATCGTCGCGGGCCACAAAAAAGGTCTTCGCGGGCCGCATGCGGCCCGCGTGTTTGAGACCCCTGCTCTAAACATTAAAACATTCATGCCATCTGTCGACGGAAATCCGCTGGTTCCACGTGTGTTCGTGAGCCCGCCATTGGAGACACTTCCAGCTTAGTGCTTAGTACTTTCTTTGCATTTTGGTTTAACTTGTTAACGTGAGAAGCTTCTTGCGGTCTCTTGTTAGATAAACCACGTCATATTTCAACAGTGGCAGTGCTACCATGGGTCGCGGTAGGTCATTTGACCCGCATTAGGGGCCATCCATATATTACGTACGCAAAAGCCCGGTAAAATTGGACCCCTCCCCTGTTCGGACGCGTACTTTTTCCACCCCCCCACCTGCGTACGTACAGTGACGCACACCCCCTAAGACCAGCTGCAATAGCGTTCAGAGGTAAGGTGGCATACAAGTGACGCCTCTCTCACAGTCCTACTTCCTCTGGTAGTACCAGATAGCTGGCAAGACTGAACTCTAGCTCACTTGAAGGCCAATCAATTTGCTTACGTACATTATCAGTAAACCCCCACCCCGTTCGCAAGCGTACGCAAACATGCATTACCCCTCCCCTCCCCTCCATGCGTACGTAATATATGGATGGCCCCCTTATTTTAAATACAGGTCTGGTCGACGGTTTCTGTAATGTCGTGTATCTTTTCAGTACTTCAAATCTCTAAAGATTTAGTAAAGTAACTAAAGTTTAACGTTTTAATTGCAGACTTGTTTCAAATTTGCTACAAATGGGCTATAACCGTTTAATAGGGAGGGGGATATAGTGGTAAGTTACTGGTAACACTCATGGCCAGGAGAGCACAAGGTACGCGGATCGACTCCCGTAACCCCCTCTAAGGCAACGCCTTGCATGGCTACCAAACCGTGTGTTAATTAAGATATTGATTGTACTTTCATGCTTCAATGTAATCTTACTGCGTGTGTCGGTTTGAAATAATAAAGAATATAATTATTATTTATTATTATTATAATAATTTCTAAGGTTTTGTATATCAAAGTTATGCTGCTTATGTTGAGGTTATGCTGCTTGATACATCAAACTCAAACATTAATTTCTTCGACCTGCTAAACAACTCCCACGACCCTGATGCGACCTGCTGAAGTTGTATAGCCCAGTGGTTCCCAAACTTCTCTGGGTCGCGACCCACTTGCGAATATCTTGGCAGTCTCGGTACCCACTGTGTAAAAGTAAGCATTGTGTACTAAAAATTGCTTCGTTAATTGGAATCGAAATATGCAGATTTACGTACATGTACAGTGCTTAGAAATTTTAAATCATTAAAAGGAAACTTAGGTCAAAACAGTTCACAATTTATTGCAGTTCAGCTATAGTCCCAAACATAGCCAAATATTGTTGCTGCAAAAAATAAATGTTTCTCGAAAAAATTTGGCGACCCACTTGCCAGAACTTGGCCACCCACTTTTGGGTCACGACCCACAGTTTGGGAAACTCTGGTATAGCCCATGGTTTCCCAAAAGTGGGTCGCGAAGCTCTGGAAAGTGGGTCGCCAAATTTTTTCGAAGAACATTTACTTTCTTGCAGCAATATTTGCCTATAACTGGGCTAAAACTAGCTGGATTGCAATAAATTGTAAACTGTTTTTATCTAAGTTTCTTTTAAATGCTTTAAATTTCTAAGCGCTGTGCGAAAATCCGCATATATCGATACGAATTTATAATTTTAGTACACAATGCTTAATTTTGCACAGTGGGTACCAAAACTGCTAAGATATTCACAAGTGGGTCGTGATCCAGAGAAGTTTGGGAACCGCTGGTATAGCCAATGCCGCCACTGTATTTTAAGTTCACGATCAGTGCAATCAAAGCTTCTAAGGATCCAAGATGATGGCCAAACAATTGCTTTTGTGACATGCTGTAGTAATTACCATTTTTCAACACTATACAAGGTTTTATAGAGATTTCAACATTTCTGCTCAGCCACCATAAATGTGCGTGCACGCCCATACATACCGGCAAATGACCTCTTGAGATATACATCGCAACAAATCAATCTTAACGTTTTAAGTTGCAATGGCAGGAAAACCAAGAAACAATTTAAGAAACACAGAAGACACATGCCACAGTTTCTCATTTTTATTTCCTCTGTTGGAAAAGAAGAAAATGACAGTTTTTCAATGTCCTGAACCCCGTAGAAGAGCAAACCATCTTTTTTACTTTCCTGGAAGGATCACACCATCGTACTGTAAAGAAAAACAAGATTATAAGACTAAATGTTCACAACTTTCTGTATTTTTAGGGAAAATTAAGCTGGTGATATGAAGCTTAATTTTCAAAATACAGGAAAAAGCACTTCTGAACACTATACAAAAACAACTGCAACAATAAACTTCATGTATCAACTGTATCTCCTTGTAAGTAGCATCATGACCACAAAACTGACCTGATGAGTTGCAATTTGGAGAGTTTATCTTGCAACATAAAAAACAATCAGGTTGAACAGTATACAACTGACAATCTGCGACTATGTGCTTCATGCCAAACAATATGGTACTTCTCAGAGACATTTGCCACAATTCATCCAGTCAGTAACAATTTCAGCAAACAGGCATAAAACTCTAATTAAATGCTTGCACTTGTTTCAAATTCAGGCAACAGAGAGGAGCCAAAAGGCTGCAGCCAAGTTTCATAGTATATTAACAAGTAAGGGAACATTTCTCTCAGAAAGCCGTGTTTACAAAATAAGTTTTATACACAAACATAGGCACAATAATGAACCTAAAAATAAATACAGTACCTACATTGAGTTGACAATAATATAAAATAGAATGTTTAAAGAATAACATCGAGTGAGTGGCTTACTTTCTGTTGGAACCATTTAATTGCTTCCTCTTTTGAGACACGATGCTTGCTTCCAATGCTTCCCTGGGCCCTTCGCCTCTTGGAGATGCAGTAGCCTGAAAATCCCCACATAAAAAAGTCATGATTTCCACATGAACTAACCTTTACCGAATTTTATGACATAGTGTAATGTAATAGAACAGTCGTATAGCGCATCTTCAGAGCCTCTCAGAGGCACTGTGTACGCAGCCATCAGTCAGATGAAAAGGTGAGGCTTTAATATTTGAGAAAGTGCAATGCAGTCTGCAACAAGCGGAACAGAATGAATTTCAGTAGGTAAATTGTTCCACAATGATCGTCAAATGACATATATTTCGTAGAAAACTTGCACATCACCAAACTAAATTATTCTAACTGAAGGTTTTACACGTAATTTAGCTGTGGAATACAAAATGCTTGCTAGGTATGCAAACCATCAGATGGTAAATGTTAACAGTGATCCAGCACATCAGTAATGGCTCAACAGAATTGCCTAGGCACTTCTGGAGCTACATTCTGGCACTGGCTCTTAAATTTTGCGCAGTGATTTGTCATCATTGATTTGCATTCATAACATACATTAATCCCAAACAAATGCATATTACTACAAACATATTAAAGGACATCACAAGATGTACTTCTACATTTGATGATTAACTAGTGTGTAAATATCCAGTAAAGATGCTACAAGGATTTCTGTGAGTGAATACTGTGGCCAATTACCTGGACGTCCAAGCACAACGTAGTAATCCATGCCGTAGATACCGATGTTTGGATCATACTTGATGCCAAGATCGATGTGCTCCTGGATACCAAAGCCGAAGTTGCCAGTGTTACTGAAGTTTCCTCTCTTCAGTTCATACTCACGCACCTAATGAGAAAAAGACAAACTTATATGTTGTCGTAATTTAAGCCACATTGTGACATTACTGGATGGAGAGGAGCTTGACACTTGACACTTGTTTATTTGGTAACCAAACTTTTACAGTAAAAGCAGAAACATGCATTATTATTATATTCCAAAGTGTGGCTACACAGGAGGCCCAAAAGGGGTCAAATGACCCCGCTACAAGGGCCACCTGAGTAGTAGTACAGTAAGTGGAAAGCAGTCAATCATCCATCATTCTTAACTCAGTACTTAATTAAAGCCTGTAAGTATAATTCTCGTTGTACAATGTTTTCACTGTTCATAACAAGAACTTAACTAACGCCAAGCAAGTCACAGCGTTTGTGTACCTTGGAGTATTAATAACGGAAGATGGCCATTGTATATAGGACATAAAACGCAGGATTGGCCTGGCGCCCGCAATGTTTGGGAAATTGAGCAAAATATGGAAGACGAGCAGCATATCAACAAGAACCTAAAATAAAACAGTATAGGGCATTTGTCAGTAATGATGTATGGATCAGAGTCTTGGTGCTTATGCAAGGAGGATGAATCGAATATTACAGTGGCCAAAAATGAGCTGGCTAAGAAAATAAGGAAGGACCAGACAAGACAGGTTTCATGATGAGGCAATCTGGAAGGAGTTGGGACAGAGGGAAATGCTGGTAGACAAGATTAGAAAAATATGAATGACATGGTTTGGGCACGTAACCAGAATGGATGACAACGAGATTACCAACAAGGGAAAAATATGCCATGTGGAGGTAATATGGGAGTCGAGGAAGGTAAACCAAGACATGGATGGAAAACATGATAAAAGATCTCAAAGAACAAGACATGGACATGAGAACGGCCCTGGGTACTATCAGAGACAGAAAGAAATGGAGCCATCTTGTACAAACCTCATCATCACCACACATCTGACAAAAGAGAGTACAGTACTACTGACATTAAAACATTCAGCAAATAAAACACTGCACAAATATTATACATTGTACATGTATACATAAATGTTATCTGCTTTTGCATCTTAGTGTTACTAACAATAATATTCATTTTATCTGGCTAATATACTACAGCAGGTATGAGCACATTTACAATAAGGGGCCGTCCATATATTACGTACGCAAAAATTCCGGAAAATTGGACCCCCGACTGTTTTCATTACCGAAAATGAAAACCCCCTGTCCGCAAGCGTACTTTCTTCCCCACCCACCCCCCCCCCACGTACGTACGCTTGACGACCCCCCTCACCCCCTAAGTGCGTACGTAATATGTGGATAGCCCCTAAATTTAGAACAGTTGCTTTACTCTGATGCTTGTGCACCAGACATGTAAAATAGTCTTGTTTTCATTACCGAAAACCTTCGTTAACTGAACTTAAAGAACAAGGTTTTAGTTAACTAAAACTATAACTAAAACGAAAACTTACACAAAAATGATAACGAAATAAAAACCAAAACTAGCGGAACCCGCGAAAAACGATAACTAAAACTAAAAGTCAAAACTACTAATAACGAAAACCTAGCTGTAGGTCCACCGTGATCATTGGCTTTCATGGTTCATAGAACACAACCTTTGTGACCTGATGCACAAACCTCTATCTGCTTCTTCTCATCGACCCCTAAGTTCTCTGAATCGGCTTGATCTGTTCGTTCCCCGGGTGAGGTCTGCCATGGCTCAGTCTCGCTCTTTCGCCGTTGTGGGCCCATCCCTATGGAACGGTGTCCCGTCATTAGCGCGCACGACAATTGCGCGCCATCATTTGCGCGCCGAGAAATATGCCCGTCAATTGCGCGCCGTCAGTTGCGCGCAGAGCAGGCTAAAATTATTCTCCCTGTCAATGATACACTTCAATGCTGTTAGCCCTCAACTTTGTTCCCATTGGAGACGTTCCTCACGCTTTTGACGATTTGGTGGAAAGCAGCCCTCCACAAATTACACTAAAAAATGATTACTGGGAAGACAACTACGTTGGAGGCAATCCAAGATCACGTTGATATTCTGATCGAACGTTTTCGAGCAGGATTTCGACATCCAGAGGCTTCGAAATCTAAGTACGTCAAACTTAAACGGTGCCCGCTAGCTTTTGTATCAGCGATGATAATATAACTAAAACTGGAAGCTGGATCAACGATGATGATATGACTAAAACTGGAAGCTGGATCAACGATTAAAATATAGCTAAAACTAGAAGCGGGATCACCGATTAAAATAGAAATAAAACTAGAGGCAGGATCAACGATTAAATTGTAACGAAAATTAGATCGACGACTAAAATATGACTAAAACTAGAAGCGGGATCAACGATTAAAATATAACTAAAACATGAAGCGGGATCACCGATTAAAATAGAAATAAAACTAAAAGCGGGAACGATTAAAATATAACTAAAATTGGAAGCGGGATCGACGACTAAAATATAACTAAATCTAGAAGCGGGATCAACGTTTAAAATATAACTAAAACTAGAGGCGGGATCACCGATTAAACCAGAAATAAAACTAGAAGTGGGATCAACGATTAAATTGTAACTACAACTACAAGCGGGATCACCTATTAAAATATAACTAAAACTATAAGCCAAAATTACACGTTCGGGGCGCTTTTGTCCACGGCGCTTTTGACGGGGTGCCTCTTTACTGTATGTTCTGTAGCAGCATAGGGGTTATTGTCTTGGGGGTTATTGTCCGGGGGTTATTCTCCTGTTACCAAAGAGTTTTTGGCCTATTTTAATAATAATGCTAACCTCTCGTAATATTACATACGTTTTTTCCCGTTTTACTTGGTTTTGTCTTATTAACTACACATAGAGTTCTATCGTTTTTTATGTCTCTACGTCTCAACACTAGTTCAAAGTCTCGATGTATGCGTGCAAATGATGGCGCGCATTTGACTTGCGCGCAGTTGACGTTGCGCGCAAATGACGGCACGCAATTGACGGCGCGCATTTGTTGTGCGCGCTAAGGACGGGGTGCCCTATGGAACTCCCTTCCTTTGGTACTGCGTGGGATCCTACTTACTAAGTTCTCTCTCTGTCTGTTTTTCATCGTCTAAAGTATTTTCTGTTTCCGCGAGGCTCACATGCTGAGAGCGCCTCTAAATAGTTCGCACTGTGAGAGGCGCTTTATAAATTCTCAGATACCATACCATACAACCCCACCAGTTCCCAACCACCTGCCGAAGTAATTATTCTGGCCGCTCGGGCGACAGGCTGACACTCCTGACAGACAACCAGTCCAGTGATGCCAACCAAGTTTAAGAGATAGACCACTGCCAGGGCAAGTCATTGCATCTGCTAAGTTGCCATTCCCAAAGGCTGCAGTGTTTCTAAGTGATGCTAACTGAATGCATCAGTAATCACCCTTTGTCTTCTCAAAAGGCCTCACATGCTCACACAGTAGTGATTAAGAGGCTAAACATGTAGTTATGTGCCTGGCATATTGTCATATTACTGTAAACCTAATGACTGCTTTTTGTAATAAATTGATGTACATTCACGATGGCTAAGAATCAGCAACCAAATAACTAAAACTGAAAGTAGGTTTCAGCTTTTATTAACTATAACTAAAATTTAATGCAAAAACGAAAACTAATAATAACTAAAACACCTAGCACGTGAAACTAATAATTCGATGCAAAACAAAAACAACACTAGTGTAAAACATGGTTTGTTCTCCGCTTTTAGTAGCATCATGCTTGAAAGAAGCAGCATGATGTGTTGCAATTTGGAGAGTTCATCTTGCATATACATAAAAATCAGGATGAGCTGTATGCAGACAACCAACCTGCGACTATGTGCTTTTAACGAAAAATTAAAAAAACTACTTTATTCATAAACCACTTGCTCATGAAATAAGGAAAACAACATAACATGTCAAAATTATTTATATACAGATAATATTTGAAAGTTATTATCAAAAATATATAAAAATCATTGCATAAAGCAGTAAACAAACCCAAAATTGTACTATACACCATCAAGAAGTTTCAGACGTGTGCTTTGAACCAAATACAAAATTTTCACAGTTGCTAACTCTCTACTAAAAATTAAACACAAAACTGTCAAAACACCTAAATCTCATTAATAATCAGATCTGCAATGATGTTGCAATCAAGTTCTTTAAACTGAGTTACTTGTAAATTTTCTTTACTTACTTTCAGGCCCTTGTCGAGGATCTCCTCTGCCTTGGCACCTCGGACTGTGCAGTGAACAGCAATCTTTTCATTTCTTCTGATGCCGAATGACCTCACAGTGAACCGAGCTAAAACCCAAGCACTGCAACTGTAACCTCACTTTAAAATGACTACGTAATATTTCTATTTCCCATTAAGAGTTTTTAAACTAGGCTCAAATTTTCAATAAAAGCAGAAGTGGACTTAAAAATTCACTTTCACAACTTCATTTCCTACATGTATATGTGGGACAGCAGTTATGTTCTGTGCCTTGAAACCGGAGGGTCGCAGGTTTGAATCTAACTCAAGCCACTGCATAGCAACCTTGGTTACGTTGCTCATCCACAATTGTCTGTGAGGAAGGCAATGGGAAATCACGTACCTCACTCATCTCATCCTCTGGGTGGCATAAAGCCAATGGACCAGCCCTTGGGCAGAGAACTCATCATCATCATCATATTGAAATTGTTGGTGGCAGATTGTTAATGAATTTGCGAATCATCTCTGTAACCAGAGTTCAGCTGTAAAAATCAGGGTTGCATCATAAAATCCTGACAACCAACCAGCAAGCCAAGATGCGTGCCAGGACAATCTCACGGACCTATCAACTCTCACTGAAAATTATCATATACCTTTCTAGCATCTTATAGATGGAATAAACAAAAGCAACGCAGACTTTAAACAATCATCCCTCATTTCATTTTAAAAACAAATACTGGTGTTTGTAAAATGGTATACCCTTGGAGTAGACTGGTGTCTGGCCAGTGAGCTGTTCAAGGACCTTAGCAGCACGAGTCAGTCTGTCACCAGATTCACCAACGCAAATGTTTAAGCAGAGCTTCAGGATACGCAGATCGCGCATCGGATTGTGCTTTTTCTTGTCATCCTTGACAGGGGATTCGCTGTCCGACTGAATCATTCAGAAAACAAGTAAGTAAATTTCTGACCACATAAAACAATATTTAAATCCGTTTTTCACTCAGGACGTTTACCTGCAGCCACATAAATATAGCTTTTGGACTAGACTACCACACTCTTATTAAAAACACCGGTAAATTTTACCCTCCGTCAGGACGTCAATAAACAGCATCGTGAAGTCGACAGAACTGCCAATACACAAACCTTGCTTTCTTTAATATTCGTTTCAAAACTAACCACTAACTGAAATATTTCAAGTAATAGCATGAGCAAAAATTTGGCACTTGGTCGAACACCTAGCCAACTCTGCTTTGTATGGCCAATAAGGACTTTTGGATATGTTACCACATTCTTAGTACAACGGTTAAGTAATCATGAATTATGGCATCAAGTTGCAAGTCAGTTTACTATGATTAAAATTACGATTAAATGAAAAATAGTGCCCTTTCGGATGAAAATGTTTCATGTGCCGATCAACTTGTAGAACTCCATGCACTTGAATCGTGGCATGTTTTTCGACAATTAATAGTCAAATCTACTCATCGTTATACTAAACATTAAACGCATATATGAACCCTCCAAAGGTTGGTTAATTCAAATCAATAAAAAAATTACAGATGTCGTTATTTTATGTCCAAGATTGAAGAAGATTAAATCGCCAAATTTCCTACAGTACTTACAGCCATATTTAACTATTACAGAAAGAAGGACTCAAGGCTGGTTCTCTGAATCGGAAGTGTCAGAAAAATCACTGAAAGGCTGGTTCTCTAGCAAAGTCTAGGTCTCGCATCCTCTTAATGCCAGCATTTCTTTAGCGCTTGACTTATTTTACACCAAGAATAACATAATTGTAATTGTAACCGAAAACTTATATAGCGCCACTCAAATCAGCGGCGCTTTCAACCCGCATCAATGCCATGTGCTGAACAGAGGGAAAATAGGTACTTATATAATTATGAAAACTTTCAATTAGTTTTATAGCTTACAATATACGGTCTTTAAACGACTGAGACGTCAACAAAAGCAAATTTATAGTTTTTGTAATTGCTACGGAGCACTGATAGTAGTATTGATACATATCAATGCTATGGAGGAAGTTAATTGTTACAACAGATGAAAGTTATTATAGTATTCGACACTTTTTTCTAGGAAAAAAGGTTCTGGAACGGAACAATAGGTTCCGGAACTGAACAATTAGGCCTATGAAAGGGCTAAAATCCCGATAAAAACGGGATCAGAGGTTGGGAAGGGTCTCAATAAATAGGGCTCTACTGAAAACAGTTCACAACACTGAAATTAAATAAAAATATAACTGTGAAAGCAGTAGATTTCAACGCAGCAACGCCAGCAGTTTTGCAAGTCAAACTCGAATCAAAATCAATTCCTTTGTTGAGAAAACTCAAAACTGCGTTATAAATATGATACAACATGGAAATATTTTCTCTTTGTCAGAGACTCAGAGTGAAATAATGCTAAATCACACGTACTAGAACAACTGAGGGGTTGGAAACGACCCTCTGGTGGTGTGCAATGAAGACTTAACTGTGGGGTCCTAAGAAAGACTATAGGGGGTTTGAGAATTAGCTGTGGAGGTTCTAAGAAAGACTAGAGGGTTTGAACCCCAACCCCTCAACAACTCCCACCATGCTTATTCCCCTCTTCGTAATCATCAACATCATCTTCGTAATAAAACGTATTAAATTATTCACTTTACCAAAAACGACAACAACAACTATATAGGCCTATATCCCCCGTATTTTCTATAAGAACTCTTATATAGCCTACTAATATGGAGCAAACTGTTTCTCTTAAAATGTACCAAATTGCGGCATGTCAGCTTGTTTTGCTCAACAAACGAATATTAACAATTGTGTTGTATTGTATTTTTTTAGTGTTGCTCATGTCCTGCTGCTGATGTCTTCGTCAAATCGATTCTTGGAATCCGCGATTAAACAAACAAGCAAAATATTAGGCTAAGTGAACAAAGTCGCTAGCAGTCGATAGCTTAGCGACTGGTTTCGACTTGAGGGCTTAGCGGCGGCGGCTGATGGCGGCGGCGCCGGGGACTATAGTATGTGCATAATCGAGTAGCTGCTGATCTTCCTCGTCCCAAACGGAATCCGCCTTATATAAGGCGGATTCCGTTTGGGACGAGGAAGATCTGAAAGCAGAGCGTAGGATGGCACTGAGTAGGAATGTTTGAAGAGGTTACTTTAGAGTGGAAAGCCTGAGTGGTGACAGATAGGGAGCCTTTACAGAGGAGCGTGATGTAGGTCTATATGGTAGTAGTTGAACGGGGATACTGGTCGGGGATTCTAGAAATATTCGGAATTCCGGAGGAAGATCGTTCAAGATTCGAGGTGCAGCGTGGTATAGGCCTATAGGGATCAGTTGGAGACTTTGACATGAGAAGTGCATGCATGGTCAGGAAGGTTTAAAGTCAAAAAGTTCGAGAGAAAACTAGCTCATGAATGATCAACATAAAAAGTTGACGTCATACCCGGCCTCCAGTTCTACAGAAATCTTAAAGCATTATAAACAGTACTAGTGGAACAATCATAAGAACTTAATGTCATCACACGTGTTAGCCTACACTTGTTGAACGCAGCTGCTCGAGCGCCTGATTGCCCGCCTTCCACGCTAGGCCTACTCTCATATATCTCGACTTTTATGTCTGAGCAATAGCATTGGCTTCCGCTCACCGCGCGTATCCAGTTTAAAATTCTTTTTCTTACCTCTCGAGCGTTCCAGGGCAAAGCTCCTCGTTACCTTTGTGATCTTATCTGTCGACATCTGTCAGTCAATTGCCTCTGGCCGTCCTCTCCGTTCTTTAGACCGACACGACCTCTTGGTCCCTCGGACCCGGACTTCTATAATGGCTCAACACCGTGCCTACGCATCTGCTGGCCCATCCCTTTGGAATATTCTTCCTCCTATGACTCGTTCTCAGATTCTAACTGGGGGAATTTCTGCTACTTCTCAATGTCTTAAGACTTTTCTTTTCTCACGGAGCTCTTCGCACTGGGAGAGCCTCTGATTAGGTTGTACTGCGAGAGGCGCTTTATAAATGCATAAATACAATACAATACAATATGCAGTAGGCAAATGATGGAGGTTTCGGTTTGCAACAACCTTCATCGAAGTATTCTAATTCAAAAGTATGTCCTTTTGCGATAATATCCTTAGATAAGTATTCGTTTATTACAAATAGATGACCAAAAAATGCAGACACATCTGAGCACCTGTATACTTCGAAGAAGCCAACATAAATTTCTTGTATCAGTCCTGTTAACTTACACTGATGGTGACACTGCGTAAACCTTTCATCCGCGCGGCTTATATTTGGCCACAGCAAAGATCTTAGAGTCGTAGACTACGACTCTAAGATCTTTGGCCACAGTACTGTTTGCTTCAACGACCTATTATATATAACGGGATTTGCTTATGGAATTGTCAGAAATATTAACGCGTGCCATTTACTTACTGACTAATTGGAATAAGTGAAACAGATTAAAATGAAATATGGTAGAATCCATAGATTTCAGTGTTTTCATAAGCAAATGTTACTATCTATAATAAACTATGACTTATTCGTTTTCTTTTTATACCGTCTTTCATTTTATGTTCGTGTTTAACTGTGCTATTTTCGGCCAAGGTATGAAACAAGATTAGTGTTGAAACGAGTTATTTTACATTTGTGCGAGTCTGAACGTTAAAATGTAAACGTATACGGTTTATATAGCGACCGTAGGCCTCAATCTTGCTCATTGTTACAATGAATTGATCTGGTGATATCAGTATGAAAATTGTAGAAGACAGACTTTGGGTTAGACTTTGATTCATGTGGAGTTGGGGTGTGAAATGAAGACTTTACTATGGGGTCCTAAGAAAGACTAGAGGGGTTGAACCCCCGACAATTCTCACCCTGGGTGATATCCTTCAGCACAGCCTCCCGTTTGAATGGGCGCCGGTAAAACCCCATTTTAGCGTCGGAAATTATTTACATTATAATAATTATAATAATAATAATAATAATAAGACGATTTATATAACGCCGTAGCACAGCCGAGGCCGAAGAAAAGGGCGCGGCATGGCTTAAGTTTAACGCGCGCATGCAAATATTACCAAAACACGCCTGGTGATACCTTACAATACAGGGATTCTAACGCGCCTATTCCCGTAATCCGGAAATGCTCCTACGATTTTATACGAATTTTTGAAAATCGTAGAAATTCAATGCAAAAACGCCGTCTTCAACATATTTACACATGTGCCCCTATCACCTGATACACATATACGCGTGTCACGTGATACAAAGTTCGTAAGACCTGTCGGCATTTGTATAGCGCAATATGTTTCTCTAGCGCAATATATTTCTCTAGCGCAATATTTTTTTCTCTAGCGCAATATATTTCTCTAGCGGAATATTTTTCTCTAGCGCAATATTTTTACGTCAGAAAGACAAGTAATCGCATTATTCGTATAAATTGCATGAAATCGTATAAATTATAAGGACTATGTGAACCCGCAAATTGCT
This sequence comes from Allolobophora icterica, assembly GCA_963556255.1. Classification (NCBI taxonomy): domain Eukaryota; kingdom Metazoa; phylum Annelida; class Clitellata; order Crassiclitellata; family Lumbricidae; genus Allolobophora; species Allolobophora icterica. The sequence continues at coordinate 46,923,250 of OY744604.1, forward strand.
CTTGTTAAGCACTCTCTGCGGATGAACTCAGGTAAAGGTTGGGAGAGATTAGATTCTGCTTTCTGTTGGGCAAATAACTTGACACTGCTTGCCCGCTCGGGCACTTTTCGTATACAATTCTTTCAGAGGATCTCATGGCAATTGGAGACATTCCTCTGATATAACATTGGCCCAGTTAGACAGCCGTTCAGACATAGGGGGTTCTGTCAATCTTGGTCATGTGCGATTTTTAGGACGTTAACCGTGCAGACTGTTCCTGCAACATAGGCCTATAGGCCTAGTCACTATTCAGCAATTGTGCCTGTTGTTAATCGATTAGATGTCCAGTTGAAGCCTTTCATAACAAACATGCTCCCAAATTTCACTCTCCATAACACAAACTATATTTAATTTACCTGATAACTTCGTGCCGGTGTCACGAGAAATGGTTCACGGACAAATGCTTAACGGACAAATGGTTCACGATTTTCCAGCTTCTAGTTTCAGCTCCATTTTCATTGGCCATCCAGCTTCCAGCTATGTTTGCATTACTAGGAGCTGGATTCTCGATTTTATACGATTTTATACAACTTATACGAATAATGCATTTACTTGTCTTTATGACGTATAAATATTGCGTTAGAAAAGTCATATTGCGGTATGTAAGTTCCGCTTATTGCGCTATAAAAAGTTTGTATCACGTGACACGCGTATATGTGTATCAGGTGATAGGGGCACATGCGTAAATATGTTGAAGACGGCGTTTTTGCATTGAATTTCTACGATTTTCAAAAATTCGTATAAAATCGTAGGAGCATTTCCGGATTACGGGAATAGGCGCGTTAGAATCCCTGTATTGTAAGGTATCACCAGGCGTGTTTTGGTAACATTTGCATGCGCGCGTTAAACTTAAACCATGCCGGGTGCTGTACATGAGTTACAAAAGTCAATGACAGTCGTATGAAAGTTTAAAAATATATGTCTTCAGGTGCGATTTGAATGACTCCAGAGATGGCGCATTCTTAATGTGGTCAGGAAGATTGTTCCACGCAGTAGGTCCAGCGACAGAGAAGGAACAGTCGCCAAATCTCGTAGAAGACCGCAGGACTTGCAATTGATTTTTTTATGACGATCGTAGCAGACATCTGTTCTGGTTGTCTGCCACATGAATGCAGAAATCAGATATATAATCCAGCATGAGGTGATTAAATGCTTTATAGGTTAGCAAGCACAGTTTGTACGTGATCCGCTGAGGAACGCGCAGCCAGTGAAGGTTGTCGCGATGAAAACATTTCACAGTAAAACTCAAACTAGAAGTTGGATGATTGATGAAAATATTACTGATGCTAGAAAAAGGTTGCCAACCGTCCCGATTTTGTCGGGACCGTTCCGGTTTCAAGGTAAATGTCCCGCGTCCCTACATGACCTGGTCGGGACAGCCTAATGTCCCTACTTTCAAATTTGTGGTAATTTATGTTTTTTCCCGAACTAACAAAATGTTGTGGCTTAAAACACATTCCCGTACTAGACTATATTTGTTCAACACCACTATAAATTTATAACGAAGGCAAAGTGAATATCGTAAATATGGCATCACCTTTCATGAAGGAAGAACAGTTAGCAGAAATCAATGTTGGAAATGAACCATATAGTCTATAATCTAATGAAAATAAAAAAATGCATTTATACCTAACTTAAAATCTTTAATAACGACATTTAAACATTTCCTGACATGATGTCAGGAAATGTTTAAATGTCGTTATTAAAGATTTTAAGTTAGGTATAAATGCATTTTTTTATTTTCATTAGATTATAGACTATATGGTTCATTTCCAACATTGATTTCTGCTGTGTTCAGAATCGTAAATCTTAATCGTCTTTTTAAAATAAATTGTTACTTTCCAAAAGAAATTACTTGGTTGCGCGACTTGCACCTCTGGTCCCACATCCCGTGTGTTTTACGATATGGGTGCTAAAAAATTGCGTCCCGAATTCCTAGTTTAGAAAGGTGGCAACCCTACACTAGAAGCTGGATATGATCGATGAACATATCACTACAAGTTGTGGGGCGTGGTGGCTCAGTGGTAAGTTCAGTGCCTTGTGACCGGAGGGTTGCAGGTTCAAATCCCACTTTTGCCGCTGCGTACGGACCTTGGGCAAGTCCTTCACTCGCAATTGCTCGTGGCGCTTCGGCGTGAAAATACCGGCACAGTATCAAATGCTGTAGTTGAGAGCTCCTTTGAGTAGTAGTTGACTTCGAGAGGCGCTATAGAAATATCCGGAATAAAATATAAAAAAAGTTGGATGAAAATATATCGTTTTAATTAGTGTCGATATTACTGCCATGGAAGAGCGATGAAAACATTCCATACTAAAACTGAAACGAAGTTGGATGAGCGATGAAAATACAGCTCAGATTACAAACTGGTCTAACTGGATGATCGATGAAAATATAACTGAAAGTAGAAGTTGGATGAACGATGATTATTGATTATTTATTAGTTATTTGACTGGAAGTGCGTCTCTTGAAAATAATTTCCGACGCTAAAATAGGGTTTTACCGGGGCACCACGTCATGTAAGGTATGGACGAGTTTTAAATCTCTGAAATTAGCCACCATTGGGAGATGAATCGCGATCCACATGCACTCTCACACAGAGTAATCATTTATGAAGCCCCAGTTTTTGTCAGATGAGTCATGATAGGAATTCTTGAAGAGTTGAGACTAATTTTGAGATGAAAACTTGAGGGTTGATTAATAGAGGACCTTGTGGCAGATGATGATGGGGAGTGGCAATGGTGGTGGAGCAATAGAAAATTGTGGAATTCAGAGTTGAGGTGTACTGTGGTCAATGGCTCGGTTTGACTTGATATGAGTTGTGATTGGGGTTGGAAAAGACTAGGCTAGGAGGATGATTAAGTGGAGCAAGGTGGTTAGATTGTGAAGAGTTTGCAAAGATACTTGGACTGGGAGTAAGAAGTTAGTGATGCCTTAGTTTGTGATTAGTTAGTGATTGGTTAATGATAGGACTTTGAGGTGGATTCAGTCTGGAATTTTCAGTCATTGGATTAATTTAAGGATTGGAGTGGTATGGTAATGCTTGGGTGCCCTTGTGACAGCTCAGGTAAGTGAATTTGAATGAATTACAGACACTTAATTTTGGGTGGATTTGAGGGTTGAGGAAAATGGAATTACAGTAATCAAGCTTGGAGTGGACTGTGAAGGTAGCAATAGTGGAGGCAGTTTCAAAGTTGAGCTTGGATTGTATGTGGCAGAGGCCATGAATGTGCATGAAGCAGGAGCATGAGAGGTGTGATTAGAGGAGAGATGTGAGTCAAAGGTATTAGCAAGATTGTGCACTGGGGAGTTGGAGGTGAAAGTGTGAAATGATGACTGAGGAGTTATTAATAGGTGTATGGAAGAGTCAGGGATTTTCTCGACCTGATCTAGAAGAGCATAGGTTGTTGAATTTTGTTTTGGAAGGTTGAGGCAGAGGTGGTTGAAGGACAACCATTTTGAGATTAGATTTACCACGTTAAGTACTTTTGCAATGAAGGTGTAAAGGAAGTTGGGGGAGAATAATATGACGAGTTGGGTGTCATCTGCATAAAGATGGTGGTCAACAGAATAGGATTCTATGAGGTGGCTCAGAGGTGTGGTATACAGGATAGACTGAAGTGGACATAGCCTTGTGGAATATGACAAGAGAGTGGGATGGGTTGGGAGCAATGGCTGGAGGCTTTAACAGAGGAGTGGGAGGACAAGTAGGAATGGAACCAGAGTAGAGCAGTGTCAGAGACACCAACCAAGAAGACAGTTGATGAAGAAGGAGGCCAGGATCAATGACGTTAATAGCTGCAAAGATGTTTAAGAGGCATTGTAAGGGAAACATGACTTAACAAGGTTTTCATGTGGTTCAGAATACATGTAATCGGTGTTAGAACTACTGTAAATTCAATGGGAATGCTTAATAGCCAATCCTTCGTAGTGTCTTCTTGAAAGCTGTGATAAACAATGCCACAAGTCTACAACACTTGCGCTGAAGAATTTTGCTGCAAGGTAAACATGACTTAACAAGGTTTTCAAGTGTTTCAGAATACATGTAAAAGTGTTCTGTTTAGCTCTTTGAACAGTGATTTTAAGTATTTTATGAATTTTATAATGTTTGTTGTTTATCTACACAACTAAGTTTGTTTTTATTCTGCTTTCATTCTCAGGTTTAAGAATTATTTCATTAATGTAACAAAAACACTGCATATGTTTATTATGCATTGCCAAGCAATTGTGCATAGGACCCAAATAAATACACGAATCCACAGCTTTCTTAGTATTTTTACTCATGATGCCATCTGTCATCTGTGGATTGGAACCCGTTGTTGGGCTCCACGTGTGTGCTTGGACCCACCACTGGCGACTCTTAGTTTTCTGTGCAGTGTTTTGCTAACTGATGAAATTCCAGTTCTTAATTACATTTAATATCAGTTAGGCTTGTACAGAGAGCACCCCTGTTTAGTATGTTCTGAAGTGGTGCTATATAAACTTCCAAACTTGTACAATTTAGGCAAAACAGGAACAATTAAAAGCTAACGCTAAGATGCTGTACTACTGCTAGTTTTGTATAATATTCAGGGAATTTGTGTCTTTCTAACTGAAGCACCCTTCCCACTAGTTGATTCTCCTTTCAGTATCTCATGCTCATATTAATAATAATACTGCTAGCAAAACTCTTGGTCTTACAAATGCCTAGTTAGCAGAATTGACCTTAGAGAGCGAGAGAGAGCATGACCATCATCTGTAACTGGGAATAGATGTCTAATTTCCATCTTACTCCAAAGACAGTGCCTTCAAATGCACCTATCGAGATGGTCTCAGGAACAAGGTCCGATATGCCACAAATAAATTTCTAACTTTAATCTAATTTATTGATAACTAAATTGTTTGTATTTTCAACAAATGGGATAGCGTGGTCACCCGGCACATCAGAGTGAAGAAATCTTTGGCAAGGGATGAATGTGGACGATACTGAGATGCTCTTTGTGGGAGCACAGCATGCAAGACAATTATGCATAAGCATTAAAGATCTTAAGCTCAGTGCATAGGTAACAAGTGGAGTTCCTCCAACACAAAGTTGGTATATGCCCAAAGCTTGAAATATTGCCAATCAGCAGCAATGAAACCATAAGTGTCAAATATTATTTGTACTTTGGGTTCAATAGTAGTACATGTAATAATACATGTATTTGGTTATCATTAGTTATTTTGGTTGTAGATCAGAAAATTCCACTGCAGGAAGTCACAGCTTCAGTCCCACAGCCAACACTTAAAAGTGACAATTCAACTTCTGACCTAGCATCCATCACAGGAGATTTGCATAATGTTACACAGTTTGAAAAGTCTGCTGATGCTCTGCCAATGCCTGACAATGTCACACAAATAGCAGAACTGACATCACCAACACATCTGGTAACAACAACAGTTGCCAACACGAATGGCAGTTGGCCGGACTACGTGAAATTCTGTCCAACAAACATTGCCTGTGATAGGTTGGGCCCTGAATGCATTGACTGTGATTTCAACGAGACTTGCTTCTATGGGAGAAATACTTCTGTCACCTGTCAACCGAAGGACATGATAGTCTGCCTTGTAGGTTCATTATGGTTTTTCTTTGATGCAGGTCATCTCATAACTTTAAACAGTTGCATACTAAGTAAGTAAGTAAGTATATTTTTTAATGTACCGCCTGCAAATGCACTGCGGCTAACAAACATGTTATGCACAGAAGAGGCACGCGAAACTGAAATAATGTAACCAAGAAGAAAAATGACATAGAAGAAGCGCACAAAGTAAATTAAAATAAACAAGAGGAAAAACGTTATACTGACCTAAAAGAGGAGTTGCAAATGTGAGGGCGAAATTCAATTAAACTTACCTAGTGCTAGCTAAATGTCAGCAAGTTTTAATAATAATATTCATTCTAATGACTGCTTACAAGTATTGTTAAATAGAATTAATTGCACACTACTACTCATGGCTAATGGGATGTCTGAATAATTATAGTTTTGAGTGATAATTTCATGTAAGATGCTGACTCTGGTCTCTTAGCATATGATCAAACCAGCGCCGGCCTTAGGGGCATGCGAACCGTGCGGTCGCACATGGCCCACAACTTCGGGTGGCCCAAAAATGTCACAGAAAATTAACATGAACAATACACTCTAATAATAATAACAATGAAAAACAATTTGACTTGTGTTATGGGGGAGGATGCCTATACAGTATTCCATGTACAGGCCCCAAAATATCCTAAGGCTGGTGCTGATTAAATTGTCAGCTGTTCAGATTTGGCTCAATGACTGTTTTCCATCGGATGGTATATATCATGAATTCTATTTATTCACATATTTCAGCATGTATTTGGTTTGACATCAGGGCCGGATTAACATTTTGTAGGCCTGGTTCCAAAAATGTATAGTAGGCCCCCATATTATATGTTCAATCACTGGCGGCGATCTTGTTTGGCAGGTGGGGGAGACACGGGACACTTTTGAACCGATCTGGTCAAAAAGAGGTGAAATTTTTTTTATATTTACCTATCTGGCGTGTTTCTTCAAAATTCGGGGCAACTCTATAGTGTGTCCCCCCACTCTTATAAAGGTGGGGTCTTGTTTCCATCGACCCCCCGGGATAGCCGCCCATGCGTTCAATAAATAAATGGTGACGAAATTTAAACTATAGCACAGATATTTATGAACTTAAAACTGTTTACGACGTGCTTTCAGAGCAGAAAAACTGTCAATAATGTCCTGATAATCTAGCCGTTGCACAGTTTCACACTCAATGTTCATAAGTGTTAAATATACCAGTCTGTCTTGTCCCACCGTAGATAAAGAGGTCAGTGATGGGCACTAAACTATTTTTTTAGTTAAAGTAAAACTATTTTCCAACAAAAAAAGTTTGAATAAAGTTGGCAACTGATTTTGGAAATTAGTTAACTTAACTAAAAAAGTAGTTAAACTTTTTATGACAAACATTTTCACAATAACAGGTTGAGTGAACTGTAATAACGCAGAGCGTCAATGACAATTTCACCTTAAAACTATGCTATGTGTACTTTTCTAGCATACAGTTACAGACGTACTGTAAGTACTGTATGAATTTGAAAACACAGGCTGTTAATGCTAAAACCATGCAGTGTTAATCAATAATTTTCTTGTTGAGTTGTTGACAGTGTTCAATGTTCATTGCAGAAAATAGTTGCATATTGCTGATTTTTTAGTGAAACTATTTAGTTAGCAACTAAATTTTTTTTGTTTAAAGTTAAACTATGGTTTTAACTAAACTATTTTTTTAGTTAAACTTCATCCTTAACTACAAAAGTTTAGTTCAACTAAAAGTTAGCAACTTTTTAGTTAACTATTGCCCATCACTGACAGAGGTACTGCAGAGAGTTGTATCTGTGAAATTTATCTCATCACGTATTGGCATTTAGGGGATCTACCGAAATATTTGGCAATGCAGACAACGGAAATTTTCTAGGATGTCTAGAGTATCTATAGCAGAATATGACCCTTTTACTGGGTCACGCCCGACGGCGATGGGTAGAAGAGGCTATAAGCAGCCTCAGCAGAGTAAACTGTCATGAACGGTCACAAATCTCTTGGCCGTCCATTTGCAAGTGATTATCATTGGCAGTAAAACTAGCGTGTTTAAAAAACTGAAATAATAGTTACAAATTTTAAGGCAACATACTAATGCCAATGGTAAGCCCCATATTAATGACATGTTTGGTAGGCCTGGGACCCAGTGGAACCATAGTTAATCCAGGCCTGTTTGACATACTTTTTCAAAGACTCGATGATAATCAACTTAGGCAGCTTAACACTTTAACAATGAGAGTTCATCGTTAATGTGTAAGTAATGAGTTTAATTTTAAATTGATATCAGTGCTGGCACAAATACTTTCACAGGAGCAATGATAATTATAACACAGTATCAGTGATGCTACCAGTATGAATTGTCTTAATAGTTGTGATTTACTGCAGCTGTCATTTTCTAACATACTTTCAGGGTAGCCAGAATTTTACACGGTGGCACAGCTGCCAGTACTGCTACCAAACATCGCCACACTTGCACTTCTGTACAAACAGCACCGTGTGTAAAGTGATAAGTGCACCACGACAGATGTACCAGGCCAACTGCACAGTCAAGGAAAATGTTCTCTGCCTTGGTTAGTCCAATGTAGTATTCAAGAAAGTGATATATTAATTTTGTAATACAGATTTACATTTTAAAAGGTAACCAACAGTTAGTTGGAAAATTCAGTCGAGTGCCACATGTGGTTTATACATGACTTGGCCAGGGGTCTCCTACCTGAGGAAAATTGAGGGGTCTGGGACAGTAAGCCCTTTATGACTGGGGTTCTGGGAAGAATCGTAAGCTCCCCCAGGAGGGTCTGTCATGGAAGCCAATGCATTTTGAAGTTTTTATTGTGACATTGAGGACATTTGGAGTACATATTGGTGTAGCTTTCTAGCCAAAGATACTGTACAGGGATGAAAATTGAGGGTTCTGAGACAGCGAGTGCTGATGACACAGCTCCTGATGAATGCAGTGTTGAGGAGCATTGTAAACTACCCTAGCGGTCAATGGTGGAGCCCTAGAAGCAAATGCATTTTGCCAAAATAAAACTGGCCAGGAAATGAATACAGGAAATCAGTCTGGAAAATACTCTTTTATTGCACAACACTCGTATCCAGAGCAGTGAAGAGTTGCCGTTTTATTTATTTATTTTCAGAAACCAGTTTATTAAGACCTGCATTATAGTCATTGGGGGCAAAGAACACTTGATACGATGGCGACTTGTTTCATTTGGAAGTGTTTCTTAAGTTACTAGTTATTGTCTTTTAGGAAGGCGGACATTTTACAAGATGCTACCGTGCAACTGGACATCAGGAAAGCGCTGGTCAACTGCACTTATACTAAGGTATTGTGCTGTTAACCAGGAGTATCAGTTAACATACACACTTCTATCACTGCAAGTTCTGCCCTTAATTGTTTCCTGTTCACACTATGCATTGAGTGTGAACATTGCCCCTAACCAAATGGATATTTTTTGTGCATTGTTGTGTAAGAAATTTTCATATGAAACAACTGATAAAATACGCAAACTCAATAAAACCTAATACTGCTACTAATAATGTAAATTTGGTTGGTTTGTTTAGCATCACTATTGGAGGTTTTGGTGCTGATCGATTTTATCTTGGACTTTGGCGGGAGGGCATTGGCAAGTTGTTCAGTTTTGGTGGACTTGGAGTCTGGACGTTGGTTGATGTTGTTCTTGTTGCTACTGGTTACATCGGCCCAGCAGATGGATCACTCTACATATGGTAGTGCAAGCAACATGAAATGCTACACAGCATAGCCACAGTCGTTGAATCTGGTTTTGTTTTGATGGAGATTCCATGTGAAGATGGCTTCCATTTGAAATGACTTTAGCGATAGCAAAGTTTTCTACAGGACAGGAACATGTTTTCTATACTTTTGAGAATTCTAATATGATAATCTTCTAAAAGCGTAACTGTAATAAGGCTTCTTTCGACAGATGGTTGCTCCTAAGGAGAAGTGATATGCCTGCCACAATCAGGGGTTAGCTGCTTTTGAGGGGTGCCATGTGGCTAATGGGCTTGAATCCTGGGCCCATCATGTGAAAGCAACATACAGTATGTTGCATTGTTAAACTGCATGTAATCTCTGACGCCATCATCTAAGTACAAGTGCCTCCTTAAATCAGATCTATGACGCATACAGAAATTACTTTTGAGGTAAATTTATTATCCGTGCCACTGATGTCTGGTTACAAATGTTTATACAGGCTATGGGTTGTCCATAAAGGACACCAGCAACAAGAACCTACATTAGACCCTCCCTCCATAGGCGTAGACTCTGGGGGCAGCCAGGGCACGAGCCCCCAATAATTGAGATGGACTGTACACCCAATGCAACAAATGTAGAATGAATAACCAAATGCCCCCCAATATTTTGGACAAGTTTATGCCAGTGCCTCCCTCTCCCTTGTCCATCTGTGGCATACCCTCCTCCTTCGTGTTGGTGTATGTCAACACACCAACAAACGCCTAAATCCATCTGTCATCCGACTTCATTTTCTTGGCCTTGGCATGTTATCGCCGTCTGATCTTCCCACTGACTCATTATAACCGAGTTGGCTAGGGGGCACATGTGGAGCAGAAGTCTCAAACCAAATTTCTGCCCTGGTGGGGATTTGAAGACCTGACCTCTCGATCAACAGTGCAGCATCGAGAACCCCTTAACTGACTGAAGCTAGTGTTAAGACACAGGCTGTACTAAAGCTTTGCACACATCCACATTGTAGTGGATGTGTGTGCAAGTGCCTCCTTAAATCATCCAACAGTGTCATCCAAACACGTAGTCCGTGTTTGGATGACACTGCTCCCCTTTTTGTGGATGTGTTATTAACCTAATACCCTTTACTCCTGTGGGTTTGGTATCTCATAGAACAATGTATCAGTAGGGCTTTGCTTCAGTATTTCTCGATTGGTTTTGTATCAAGATCAGATCAGTAGAGTCCATGAATTGAACGGTTCTACTTTCAATACTGTGCTTAAAAGTGGAGGATTACAGTATCGCTGTTAATACTACCTTACTCTGGATACTGAAGTCAAAGCTCATGTAGAGATTGAAGAACCTGTTGGCTCATGTATGGCAGGTTCAATAGGTATTCACAGCATAAGCAAGTCTTCAATTTTTACGTCGATTGTGTGGTGAATGACATCTTGTAGACTTCAAGCCTAGCACCAAAATTCAGATTCAACATTCTGGTCCCAGTGTATGTATTGCGATACAGGCAACACTGGTATCTTATTTAACAAAAAACTACAGCAATAAGAAACCAGATGTTAATAACGACACAGCAAACATGTTTATTGGTGTTTCTTATTAAATAATTGCTTTCAAAAGGCATAGGTGTGAAATCTAGATTTCCTAGTTAATAACAAAACACGATAAATAGAAGAATTAGCACATATACAGTTAACATACATAATTATTGCACGAGTTTAATTGATAGCACCTTTATAATACTGTAAAAAGTACTGTAACAATAATTATCTGATGTTAATAGTAGCACCTTCAAATTAACAAATATACTAATCGTCCATTGCCAGGCAAAATCCAATATATTACCCTATGTAGCCTAAATGGAATTGCATTTGAAAGGGCTGAAAAAACAATGACCAATTTGTTTAAACACAATTATGAGACAATTTATTAACAGCATGTCCTTGTTTATGAAATTCCTACGTGGCATTTGACTAGAAGGCTTATGGTTACAAACCAGAACACAGCTGAAGCTAGGTAATTATGAAAGAAAACACAATGTAGCACTTGTGGTAACATTGGACCACTGACATCTGACTCGTGTAAAGTAATAATAATTACCTCTATCGAACAAAGCTGCATGTTTTTTTTAGATTTTACTGATACTGGCAGAGGCATCTGCCCCAAACAACTCATTTGTTTGGACATAGCAAGTCTAGAGTTGCATCATGCAAGTTTCTACAAACAGGTGTTTCACGTTTAAATAAAGAATGCCAACTTTTTAACATATTGCTTAATAATACCAATCTGTATGTTTTCAGTTAAATCTAAGTCTTTTGTGTGTATATGCCTAAATTTAATTATTTTAATATGTTAATTATGAAGACTGGAGTTTAAAAAATGATTTTTGTAGTGGAGTTTTAGCAGTCGTTTTGTCACCCTCCGTGAAATAACCTAGACACACAATATATCGTTTGAAAGATCATTAATTACCCATTTTAAATATTCAATGTTTAAATATTCAATGTTTTCCTGGCAAATGAAAAGGTATTTAATAGGTATGAATAAACCTGTAGGTCAGGATAAACACATGCATGTCAGCCAAACATTTTACACAAAGCAGTGGCTGTATTGAACAGTGCAGTGTAGTGTACATTTACTCAATGGATCCGATGTTGATACAAACAAGTTAGTTGCGATCTGAAATTGGTATCGACTGCACTGTTAGCAATTTAATCAAATGTACCGCATACTGAAGTATGTAATCTTATGTAAGTTTTCCAAATGGTGGTATGGGCTGCTTTTGTTTGTTTAACATATTTATCATGCTATTCCATAGATATTTTCAAAGGTTCATTTGAATACAATCATTATATATGGACCGATTGCTAAAGAGATAATATGTTCCACTAATAATAACATGGTTCTCATAATTGTCCATTTGAAGGCCATGATGTTCAACTGACAATATTTGTGGAAACTGCTTGAAATATTTGTATAAATGGTAAATTGTTTTAACAAGAAATGAATAACTATTGAATTAAGAAAAATCTGCAAAATATGAAATACCTGATACTCGTTTCATCAGAGCTGGTCATATTTTATACAGGTAAACAGAACCTACATAAATATTTAACATTAGTATATAACAACAAGCAGTTAGATCTCAAGGATTTTGAGAAGACTGATATAAATCCAGATGGTGGTTTCATGTGATATTTGTTTGTTCAGTCCGTGTTACACAGACCAATGTAAATCTTCAATACACTCCCATCTGCGACTACACTTGGCAAATAGCCTACACTTCCATCATCAACTACACTTGGCAAATACACTCCCATCTGCAACTACACTTGGCAAGTACAATCCCATCTGCAACTAAACTTGGCAAATACACTCCTATCTACAACAGACTTGGCAAATTTACAAAAGTCCACATAAAAATGCCCCATTACAAGCACATCACAGCTGACTAGACTAAACAGTCAGAAAGTCTAAACTTGCAATAACTTAAATTTTATTCTTAGCCATAGCTGAAAACACAAAACAATCACATCAAACTCAAAACAATCACCAGATGAGACAAACATTTAAAAATGAGATTGCTGAAGGACAGTTTAAAACTGAGAGTTATCAAAATAAGGCCACAACTTTGCCACTGCCCATACTCTGTTAGTGCCAGTGCAATGCCTGGATAATGCAGGAGGGCAATGATAATCATCTTTGTTATGATCAGAAAGCAACTGAATGCGTGACCCTCCTCAGAGCAGTTAAGAATTCCATGTACCCTGAAGAAACTTCAGCAATGTAACAACAATCTGGGTCAGATAGCAAGCTGATGTCAACCTTTAATAGAACAGGCCATGTATAATTTCAGTGGGAAGGAAAAGGAACAAGTTCAAAATACTATCCTACCTTGAACTGCTTATAAACTAGGCTATAACCCATTTTACCTTTTTCACACATCTAGCTCAGGCCTCCATGTTACGAAGGATTGATGTCAACTTCTGACAGCAGTTTTTCATGCACCCAGAGCAATCCACTTGCTGCTCACGAGCACCAGTGCACGAGTCACAGAGTAGGTGCATCCCAGGAAATGTGGTTGGCTTCTTGCGTTCAAGCACCATCCTTACCTCTCGCAATGAGTCCACATTTGTCTCAAACTTCTCCAGTTTCTCTGTCAGCAGGTCAATGAGAAATTGCTGGTCCAGTTGGTCGAAATCTGGCTGGACCTTGAGCCGAACAATTGGAGCTCGCTTCAAGTAGGACAGGGTTGACTCTTGGAGATGCTGAAGCCCATACTTTTGGGCTATAACAAAATTCTTAACAGAGGAAGGCTGGTTGCAGAGAACTTCCTCAGCGCGCTCCACTAGACTGTCAATCTGGTATTCCTGAAGCAGTGGAAGAAGCTGAATAACATTCTCCCCTACAAGATAACTGCTTCAGTTTCATTATCAACGTCCTAAAAACTGCAGAAACTAACTCATGGCTTGTCTCTGTCTTATTCTACATGCAGACAGAATGATGCAATCATTCATCCGTCTAAAAATCCTACGTATGATGATATTAATATGTTTACACAGCGCATCAGTGTTTATAGCTATAATTAGGCCCTCAGCCACCCACCCGTTAGATGGGTGAAAATTGTCTTGGACAGGCACAAAATTGTGCATGGACGTGATTGGACGGGTTGCCGAAATAAATTATTTCTACATCGTGTTGAAAAAATAGTTTGTCCTAATTGTGATATAATGTATAATCCATTCCTCCCTTCATCTGAAGTTTACAGATTGTTTGTATCATTGTATGCAAAACAAAACTGTGGGGCGTGGTAGCTCAGTGGTAAGTTCGGCGCCTTGTGACCGGAGGGCTGCAGGTTCGAATCCCACTCTAGCCACTGCGTACGGACCTTGGGCAAGTCCTTCACTCGCAATTGCTCGTGGCGCTTCGGCGTGAAAATTCCGGCACAGTACCAAATGCTGTAGTCGGGAGCGCCTCTGAGTGGTAGTTGACTTCGAGAGGCGCTATAGAAATATCCGGAATAAATAAATAATAAAATAAAACTGTTACAAATTTGATCAAAACCCATAGATTAAAGCCACTACCGAGTCCCTCAGTGTAGGGACTCGGTAGTGGCTTTGGCTGGTCGTGACTTCAAACGCTCAAGGTGGCATTATAAATCAACCATGTGGCCTCTAACTGTACTAACTGGATATGACCTCGGGACTGGAATTACACCTGGCCTGTGAACTGTAAGTGGACCTCACAGAACATAGGTGCACAGATGGACCTGCCTTGGTAAAGTATTATATACTTCTTTCATTACAAATCACTGGATGACTTGAGAAGATTGCAAACTAAGTCTGTATGTAACCACAGTGTATTCACTGACTTTCTGTGCAATTAATACAGATGTAGATCTAAAACTTAACTATAGTATGCAAAACTACACTTTACCTGTAATGTCTCGATTGGGCGGATGCGTTACGGCAAGCAGCTCAACCAAGTCACTGTGTTTCTTGCCTGGCAGAGCAATTTCAATAGCATTTTTCTCTTTGAAGTTGTTCTCGAACATTGCCTTGAAGACAGGTGACCAAAGCAATAGAATGAGCTTGCTGGCATACAGAGGTTTTCCCTCTACCACAAATTTTATGTCGGAGTGAGGCCATTGTGTGGAGAAGTCAATGTTCTGCGAGGAGCACTGTTTTGACATCTCACTGTTCAGCACAAAAGAGAAACCAGTAAATTATGCAGTCAGCCAATTACACAACTACTTTATTTATCTCATCACAGAAATGGTTTATAAACAATCAATGACTTAAATGAATAAACCAATCCCTCGATCAAGACCAAAATGGTGGTTAAGATTAAGAAATCCTATACATCTGAGAAAAAACTTGCCCCTGGGCAACTCATGAAGTGACATAATTATGCTTAGAATGACATAATGCTGTAATTAATCCAGGTAAGACTGAGAATCCATTTAAAAATCTGCCTTACAATTCACAAAGTGCTACAGTTTAACCAACCGACCTATCCCTGTACCAGGGCTGTAGTGGTAAAAATTGAGGTGAGTATACGCTACCGGTGACCAGCGGCGTAAAAAAAATTTGAAGACCTTTTTTAGGAAAAATTTCAGACTTTTCACCAATTCTCAGAAAATTTTCAGACTTTTTACGATTTTGTCTCTGAAAAAGTTGATGACCTTTTTTTTTTTTTAGTCATTCGCCCTAAAAACCTTTGAAAACCTCTTTTTAAAAAAAATTCATCTACAGAGGTAAGTATACGCTGTATACCCGCGTATACGCTCGACTACAGCCCTGCCCTGTACCATGCTCACCCCTCATACAATTAGGTATTGCACTGTCTCTCTTCCCGATTACTGTTGGGCTTTGTTTCAATAGTATAGTCGCTGGTCCGACACACTGAAATTCGTTTTGACCTGAATAACATCAAAGAATTGACAGAATGAACTGAATCCCAATTCAGTTCAATCTGTCAATTCTTTGATGTCATTCAGGTCAAAACTTAAGACTCCTCTCTTTCAGCTTACTTGTGGTTTCCTTGACCTATTGGATTTCAACCTAGCTTCTCAGTAGATTTATGAATTTTGATTGTGATTTTAATTAAAGCAGAGTCTTCGACATTATGATAGCACTGCCATAGAAGTAATTAAGCTAAGTATAGAAATTGTTTAGATTTCAATCCCCAGTTTTATTTGCAGTTAACCTCTTCAAGTGTTGTTCTATATCCTCCCAGAAAACCGTGCTGAAAACATTTTATTTATATATGCATCTGTAGGTTTCTGTATTCATGCATGCGTGCATCCATGCATACTATGTATATGCATTTATTAATAGTTTCAATCAATCAATCAATCAATCAAATCTTTTTATTGAAGCCAGCATACTAAACGCTGAAGCCAGGCCATGTGATACAACATTTACAGGGCAAACCATTAACTCTTATACATTGAAAATCACAGCTATCACTGTAACATTGATGGCTCCTGTGCATAGGTTAAGCACGACCTGTCTAACGCTGACAATGATGTATCCATCAAATCACTTGCTTACTTACTAATGCCCTTCAAACCTCTCAACCCTCTTACATTCACCAGTTTTCACCATCCAACCGCCCAGGTCTACTTGCTCACCATCATATCTTTCTCTATCTCGGCTTCTGTAACCACTCCTTCGTCTTTGCTGCACCAGCTGTGGAATGAACTCCCAAAAGATCTCTGTGAATTTGCTCATCCTCCTATCTCATTCTGTTAATTTCACCTCTCCTCTGCTTGCACTCTCCTCTTCTACCTCCCACTCACGACTGAAAACTGAACTCCAATCCATTCTATCCCGATTCTACTCCTCCACCACCACCAGGGGCGTCTATCCCTCTGAAGTCATTGGAGCAACTTCCCCTCCCATGCCTCCTCTTCCCCTCCCCCACCCCCCAATAATGATGGCATATACACTGACAGATCTTCCCCTCCTATTTTTTGGATGGAGCATTTGTTCCAAGGTTTCCATGGAGTAGACGCCCCTGACCACCACACGACCACCATCGATAGCCTAACCACAGTAGCATCAGAGCCGTCTCCTCGGATCCTGAACTGGTACCGTCACGGACTAAACAACCTGGCTATAGCGGATTTCATTTCGTATAGCGCCGACGAAAAAGCTGGCCTCACTGACGAGGCTTTTCTTTGGCGCTGAACAATTTCGCAGATTCACATTGCATTTCATTACTACTAAAGCCGAAGCATCAATCCAGCACACTGCTGACTCACATAAATTGATTTCCAAGTTCCGACGATTCGAGATTTGGGTTCAGTTTAGTCAGACAGCGAAGAACTTCTTCAAGAGGAATGAAATTAAGCGGGGAAGAGACCGTTGAAGAGGGTGGCGATGAATTCGAACTCATCACCCATCGAATCCGACCAAACTAGAATTTTCCTCGATACCAGCCTGGTGTCCGAAACTTAACCGTTTCAACTTTTTGCGCGTACTAGAAATGGTTACTCCTTGCTCGAAGGAGGCAGAGCAAGCAGAGCACCGGCCAAAACGATCTGAGATATCCAAGATCCCAAGCTTAACAAGGGACCGAATTTCTGGCTCCTAACATTATATATAATTATATATATATATATATATATATATATATATATATATATATATATATATATATATATATATATATATATATATATATGTATCTATTTATACAAACAGATGAACTAGTACTTGTAATCTCCAAACTTCTAAAGCGCCACTCGAAAGCCAATGGCAGGGCACTTGCGTATTCACGAGCGCCGCATTAGAGGGGTTAGAGGGGTTCGAGTCCGGTTTCCAGAGGGTCCCGATCAAGATAGGAAGCAGAGCAGCTGTTAGGACGGGTGTCGTTTAGGTCCAGAAGAATTGGAAGGCGGAAGATCAGATGAGCGAGGGAGGGAGTGATAAAGTGCAACAGTCAGCAGGAAGAGCTGCACGATTCTCGCTTTCTGATTCTCTTTAACTCTCGTAATCATAACCGTGTTTACTCCAAATTTCTAAAGCGCTACTCTAACGCTAAGCGCAGAGCACCAGCTGCTTTTCACTGACTCACCAGCTTATTGCATTGAATCTGTATTAGTATCATGTGGGGTTTAATTATTTCAAATATTAAACTCTGTTACGCAGCAGTGCTGTTATTGTATCATTGTTCGAATAGGCCTAATAAGTCTACGTAGATTCCAATTTTAGACCCGCAGTACGACTGCTAGCGGGGCGCGAGGCAGCAGCGCACCTCTGCTGCCCAAAGTACAAGGCGAGCTATATAGGCCTACTATACGGGCTGACGTGATTCAAGGCTACAGAAGCCCGTATGATGTTGCGCGAGTAGAGTGAGCATGGCTGGCGTTTGTTCAGGCTGGGGGGAGAGAGAGAGAGAGAGAGAGAGAGAGAGAGAGAGAGAGAGAGAGAGAGAGAGAGAGAGCCGTTCCAATTGAATCAAGACGTGCGTTACTGCGTGCATGGCGATGCACTTTGTTTATGGCGTTGTCATGCGGAGCCGTGCCATGGTCGCATGGCCACCGCTTTGCTTGAATCAGACGCTCGCAGTTAGATTTCTGAGTAGTTCGAAGAAAATGGCCTCCGTTCGAAAGCTCTTGGATTCAGGCGTTTGTCGGGTCTTCTTCTCGTCTCCGTTCAACGGGATGGAAGGGGAACGTGAGGAGCTGACCCGCAAGTACTGGCCGCAGCTGCAGTCAGCCTGCAGCAGAGTGGGGGTGACATTCGTCCCGGTCGACATGAGGTGGGGCATAACGACAGACCAATCATCCAACGCTCAGACCATCAACATTTGCCTGAAGGAAATCGACAGGTCTGCGACAGTAGGCAGTGTGTGTCAGAATTCGGGAACAGGATATCCACAGGCCCACGCCCTTAGTGTATGCTTCGTCTTTCAGAGTCAATTAAGACACTGTGACTTTGTCCTTGGCTGTCAGAAACCCGGTACGGGCTTTACAACGTAGGGGTGTGAATTTTGTGTGATTCTGATCAGGTGATACCTTACCTCTGTGTCAGTGCACATACAGACAATGGGTCAAAGCCAATAACAAGGTCAACTGGTCAGACCATCTACCTAAAATAGCCTCCCTCATGATCAGTGATGGGCACTAAACTATTTTTTTTAGTTAAACTAAAACTATTTTCCAACTAAAAAAAAGTAGTTAAACTAAAGTTGGCAACTGATTTTGGAAATTAGTTAACTAAACTAAAAAAAAGTAGTTAAACTTTTTCCAACTATTTTCCAACTATTTACGACAAACATTTTTGCAATAAAAGACGTTAAGTGAACTGTAATAATGCAAAGCGTCAATGACAATTTCACCTTCAAACTATGCAATGTGTACTGTTCTGGCATACAGTTACATGTGCACTGTAAGTGGTGTATGAATTTGAAACACAGGCTGTAAATGCTAAAACCATGCAGTGTTAAAATGTTTTTTGCTGACAGTGTTCAATGTTCACTGTGGAAAAATAGTTGCATATTGCTGATTTTTTTAGTTAAACTTTTTAGTTAGCAACTAAATTTTTTTAGTTAAACTATGGTTTTAACTAAACTATTTTTTTTTAGTTAAACTTCTTCCTTAACTAAAATTTTTTAGTTAAACTAATAGTTAGCAACTTTTTAGTTAACTATTGCCCATCACTGCTCATGATCTCCATGTCCTTTTGGCCAGAGAGGCTACTTGTTCCTTTTATCAACACTTCAAATCTGTTCTCTTCCGCTGTCACTGAGCTGAGAAGAGGTAACTGATATGGAGAACCGTAGATGTCTTGAAGGAGTACCATATAAATGCTGTGCATGAGTTAATGAATTCTTTGGACTATCTTGTGACGCTCTTCAAAGAAACTATACAGGACTTCACTGGCTCAATCTAGATCTTTTGCTTCCATTGGCCCTGCCCTTTGCAATGAGCTTTCTCCGTCCGTTCATTCTTCTATTCTCTCAGGTAATGTCTCTTCCTCTTTACCTTTCTTAAAACTTGCTTTTTCTATCGGGGTCTCTCGCACTGGGAGCGCTTCTGAATGGCTCTCCTGGTAGAAGTGCTTTGTAAATGCTCAAATACAATACAATACAATAAATAGTCTGATACACATGCACACATATGTATTTGGTGTGTGCAAGTGCGTGTGTTGTGTGTGTGAGAGGAGAGAGAGATAGGCAGGCAGGTAGGCAGACAGACAGACAGACAGACAGACAGACAGACAGACAGACAGACAGGCAGGCAGGCAGACAGACAGAGACAAATAGAGATGCAAAGTCTAATATTTTACCTTCTGAATGTATAACTACTTGACTGCATTTAATGACAGTTCTGTTTAGTAAAGGCTGTTGTTTATTTCCTATGTTTTATAAAAAAGTTATGATGTGTCATGCTATTTTAAGTCGTGTTCCTGGATTCTGATATCTTGTTGACAGATCGGACATATTCGTGGGATTCTTTGGACAGCGATATGGCTGGCATGGACTGGATGATGCCGTTCTGCAAGCAACATTTGATGCTGCGATTGCACACTATCCGTGGCTTGATAAATATCGTGACAGAAGTGTGACTGAGCTGGAGTTTCTTCATGGGCATCTCAATGACCCTGGTAGGTTGCCTGCTGTCCTGTGCTTTCGTGACAAGGAATACGATGAGAAAATGCGCAAAGTTGGCTTGAAAAATTCGGACAAAAGGCAGGTGTACAAGTATTCTGCCGAGAGCGATACAGCAGCTGAGAGAATGAAAGATCTTATGCGAAGAGTCAAAGAAACTGAAGAAAAGTGTCTGGCTTTGAACATGGCCTATTGCGATCCAAAGGAAGGTGCGCAGTGGATGTTTGATAAAGTGTGGCAATACGTTAATGAAATTATAAAGGAACGGACTGAGAAGAAGCATACAAAACGAGAAGAAGATCTCCTTCAGCATAACTCATTTCTTAACAAGATGTGTGCATTGTATCGTGGAGGAGAAGGGTATGTAGAGAAGCTGAATGAGAACCTCTTGCTAGATAATTCCTGTCCACTGGTTGTTGTTGGGGAATTGGGGAGTGGGAAATCTGCACTGCTCTGTAGCTGGATTGATCGCCAAATTCAGGAGGATGTAAGAAAGATATGCATCTACCACTTTGTTGGATGTGCTAGTCAGAGTGACGATCCCAATAACATCATGAGGCGAATCATCCGAAGTCTGAGACATGAAATTGAGAAAGTGCGCCTGGGAGCCGATTACACTGAGGTCGAGTATCCAGAGTTGGACAATCAGGGTAATATTGAGCTCAATAACGAATGTTACAAGTGGATGAAGAAAGCCACAGAGCTTGAGCTTCAAGTAGTCATTGTGGTTGATGGTTTGCAGAAAATACGACATGAATCAAAGATCACAAGGCCGCTTTTCTGGCTGCCAAAGACCATTCCCAAGGGCATCTGTATTGTATTATCCACAGACAGTTCAGACCAAACAAGCCTTGAAGAACTGGTAACAGAACGGCAGAGCCAGGTCCTGGCACTCGAGCCTTTGCCTGCCACTGTTCGTGTTGATTTATGCAAGGATATACTTAATTTACGAGGTAAGACATTGTCTGAAAGCCAGTTGCACAGAGTATTAGATGCGGATCAGATATCAAACCCACTCTTTCTTAAGGTTGTTTTAGAAGAACTGTGCATGTTTGGCAAGTTTCGTGAGCTGGATCAGAAGATAGATTCATTAGTCGGCTGCCAAAATATTTCCAGCCTCTTTGGAAAGTTTCTTGAGCGTATGGAACTGGACTACGATCCTGCATATTCTGATGGTAGCATGACTCAGAAGGTTATGTGTGCTTTGTACCTTTCCAGGAAGGGACTGACAGAAACTGAACTTTCACAGATGTTAAACATAGCATCGCACCAGTGGCTACCCTTCTACTATGCAGCTGAACCCTACCTGAACCTTGTTAGTGGAGGGTTTCTAAAACTTATGCATGAACCCCTGGGAAAAGCTATTTATGATCGATATATCCTGGCTGAAGATAGAAAAAGAGAATTTCTGCAGGGTCAAATAAGTTACTACAGAGGACGATATCACAGCTTGAAGGCCAGTGAGACTGTGGTTCCTAACCATGTGTATACTGAACTTTTATGGCTGTGTTATGAGGCTGGAGACCAGGTTTTGCTCAAAGAACTTATCACCACTGTTCCAGTGTTCTTGAAGCTGTATGACATAGAACCGTATCAATTATTGGAATATGTACAATCCTTGAAATTAACTAAGGAACAGCAGGTACAGGAATTCTCACGTGCTGTTGATATGTATGCTATTGAGCTATACACAGAAAGAACTGAGGAAGATCTCGTGTTTGATGTCAACATTGGAGAAGATCTAGTCTCAGTTTTAGAAAAGATGGCACTGTTTTTCAACATGGCTCGTTCAAATGCAGAAGAATACTTCCGGCTCAGGCTCAAAGGACTTCTGGAAAGTAATGACCGAATAGCTCAAAGAGACATGAGATTGCACGTTACATTGTACGATCTGGCTTGCTTTTATGTCAACATCAGAGAAGACAAGAAAGCGCTTCCATTCCATCTCTCTTCTCTCAAGTTTTTTGAGAAGAAAGCTCCAAAATCTAAACGAGACATTGAGCACCTGGCACGATCATACCATGGCACTGGTACAGCCTACATGAAGCTATCAAATTTCTCAGAAGCCATTCAAAGTTTCGAAAAGTCAATAGAAATCCACAAGAGTCTCTCCAACACCAAAGAGTCTACGCTGGATGTTGTCAAAAGCCTGTCGTGCATTGCAGAGGTGCATGCCATGCAGGGCAACTATGAACTAGCAGTTCAGAAGTATGAAGAGGTAACTGATATGGAGAACCGTATCTATATTTCATACCGGCCACCGGAAATGAGTTACTCTCTGAGTAACCTTGGTATCTGCTATCGTCGGCTCAAGTTATTTGACAAGGCCGAAGAAGTTTACAACAAAGCACTGAAAATCAAAATAAATGCAGTTGGAGAGAACCACGTTGATGTCGCATATGCATACTTCAGTCTTGGGAACCTTGCATTTGACAGGCAGCAGCCACAAGTGGCACTGCAGTATTTTGAGCGAACACTCGAGATATTCAAGAAAGTTGATTACCTGGACAGCATTGATGCAGTTTTCATAAGGGAAAACATTGCACAGGTGTACATGACACTCAACAACAAAGAAAAAGGTCTGCCATATTACTGGGATGCATTCAACTACCTGGAAAAGCATGACCAGATGGAATTGGGAGATGGTAATGTTCACCTAAACTATCTCCGTCACTTGCTTGGAGCCAACGATTATGCTGGAACTCGACGAGTAGCCAGGGCAATGGTGCGATGTCAGAAAATGCAACATTTCTTTCCATATCTCTTCCTAGACTATGTCAATCGACTTCATCTGTCAATTGACCCTACAACTGAACCATATGAAGACAGTATACAGCATGGCATCGAATGCTTTCCTGACAACATAAACTTGCCATACCAGAAAATTGAGCTGAATCTCATTCCAAGTAGAAATTTAAATGCAATTAATGAAACATTACAGTTTTACTATGCAAATGCAAAAAAAAGTGATGCACACCTTTTAACAGAAGCAGTGAATTTGTGTTATAAAGCTGGCTGGGTTGAAGGTGCACAAGGTCTCTGTGACTTTTGGAAAGCAAAACGCCCAGATTTCAAAGAAACATTAGATAGCATCCACAGTGAGCCAAAGAAAGAGGAGTAGGTAAACCACAAGAACATCATCTGTGCTAATCATTTGAATGCTCTAAACTGCAGTGAGAAAGGTCCTTGAAGTGCCAAACCAAGACTCAAGATGCATTTTTATTAGCTATTGAAACTAAACACTTCAAAAGTGCAACCAATGGTAAACACAGGTCAATTCTTTAAGATACTTTGCTTGACTTTGCCAGAATGGTTTTGTTACTAGCCTAGCACTTGCCTACATGCACTTCACTTAACAGTTTTGGTGCTTTGGTCGTTTGATCAATGTTACTATAACGCATAAGTTCTGCAGGACATTTACTATAACACATCTGTTAGTACTCGGAATTGATCTACTGCTAGTACAGCTGTGTGTTTTGTGGTTAAACTGAAGTCAGAATATCCCACTGCAAACTGCTCACATGAAAGAGCACTGCACATTTAATCTTGTGTCTGACAAAGACGTCTAACATTTTGGGTTTTCTATTTTCGACAGTAAAATGATCATAAACGAAAGGATTCAACTGCAATTTAGTTCTCTATTTTGGATCAAATGTTCAATCGCACGAAAAATGTAAACTATTGACTGAACAGAAAATTAGCTGAATAGAGATATTCTGCACCTTTAAGAACATCTTAGTCAGGTACAAGAATCATATCAAGCAGAAATTTTTTTTCACTAATATCATCAGAATATGACCACTGCTTCTGGTTAACACAAATACAAAGGCAATAAAGCTGCTTTGATTCAAATGTGCAACACAGAACCAGGTACTTGTAAAATGTGTTTTAAAACATCTAAACAAAATAGTAAGCAAAGAATGAAAGCAAAACCCGGAAGCGTAAACAAACTGCTATTCCATGCATTGTATCTTTAGCAGTTTAGCCACAAGCTATTATGAGATGCTAAACTCTACACATTATAACATTGCTTGCACATTTCTAGCCAATAAACTAATGATTCCAGATGAAATAGAGTACTAGTACTGTAGCAATTCGAGGTCATCAGCGTAGCATAGATACCTTTATTCGTAAAGCACTACATGAAAACTCATTTAAATGGAATCAAAAAAGTACTTTTTAATCTAAATTTAAAATGCAGTAAATATCAAATTAGTCCAATGTACAAGATGTTCCACAGATACAAAAAATTCACCAGTTAATGCAATTGACAATAACTATACAAATATTAACCATTGCTTTAGGAAACAGCAGTTAACTTGAAAATGACTATAAATACAAATTAAAGATTCAAGAACAGTTTCTAAAACTATGAAACTTCAAAATCACAGAAACCTGAATATCTCAAAAACCGAGTGTAGTAAACAATGTTTGTTTAGGATAATATCAATTATGCCAAATCCACACAGTCCTTTTTTGGGTTGGCAATAAAAGTATTTCATTGTGCACAGGTAGATAGGCTGAGAAACTGGTTAGATATTGATACACATGAAACGTTAAAACAATTCCCAACAGGTTTAACAAAACTACAACCAATGTGTGTCAAAAACTACAGTTTAAGAGAGTAAATATCAATGGAGCACCGTCAACTATTGCTGTTTCTGTACAGTCAGACATTATGAACAATGGCAACATTATAATTGACCATCAGGCAAAATAGCAAAACATGAACACTTCAAACAATTATAAGTGGCAACCTTCATTGAGGAGTGGCTGAAAATTCTTCCTTGGCTGCATTTAAGTTTCAAATCCTGGCATCAATTGCAGTTACGTTTTGTTATCAAACATAACAAATCGCATAAGATTACACTTAACTCTTTGGAAGTGAGGTGAAACATTGTAACGTTTGTGGTGAGGTGGGGTGTGATATACCCCAATACACTTTTTACTTGCAAATGTCGCGATATCAACTACATAACATTAATTGTGATCTAAACTACAAGATTATAACTAATAATCAACTAAACTGGCAATTATCACGAACAAATAACTGTTTTCGATCATTATTGAAGTGCCAGCAGGTGAACTAATAACCATGCAATATTTACTTTGCACGTGCATTTTTCAGTACTCATTCAAAAGATTACCAAACGCACGAATAATACCCGTAATAATGCATCAATTTTGCATCAATGCAAAATTATATGCTGCAATATCATATTATCGCCCGTTTCATTTTTCGGCCCAGCGCCGTAACTTTTTTAATTCGATCAAATCAAAAAAATATACGAAAATTTATAATTTCTTTTTAATATGCAAATTTTTTTTTAAAATTGTGCATTCAATAGTTCCTGATATTGTCTTAAAGTGTTCATATTTCACGTTTACGAAGGTAGACAAAAATAATCCAAGCTGGTTCCACGTTTTCAGTAAAAAACG
Organism: Allolobophora icterica; assembly: GCA_963556255.1. Classification (NCBI taxonomy): domain Eukaryota; kingdom Metazoa; phylum Annelida; class Clitellata; order Crassiclitellata; family Lumbricidae; genus Allolobophora; species Allolobophora icterica. The sequence continues at coordinate 46,949,165 of OY744604.1, forward strand.
CAACGTGGAATAGCTGTGGGGTGTGTCAGACCCCACCTCACCTCCAAAGGGTTAAGGCCTTAACTCACCCAACCATCAATGCACAAGGGTTCAAACCCCACAAGCACCCCATAAGATGAGTTATCCACTTGGCTTATTGTCTTCCAGTCAGACTCTGTTAACAAACTTTTATTCCAAAGGATTTTTGAAAGTTTAGAAAGTTTATAATCAATATCAGCAATTACACATTTACATTTCAAGCACAAACATCATGCAGATGACAGAATACAGCTGGTAAAAGTCAACAAAAATATAAAATGCAGACGACAGAAGTCAGCTGATGAAGTCAAGAAAATTAAAATTAAAACAAAAATGCAACAAACAGTTTAAAGTATTGAATAGCAAAATAAGTCTTGATTTATAAACTTATCATAGCACATACTAACTAAACAACTGTAACAGATCTATGCAATCTTTTGACTCTTCATGCAACTCATATCACAATATTAAAAAGTGCAGTCATGACAACTTGTACTTAACACTTAAGGCCTTCAGACAAGGGTGTACTAAAAACTACTGAGAAAACAATATTTCTCGTCGTAAATCAATTAAAGAAGACAAGGAGTTGAGCTTAATCTAAACACCAGATCTGTGAATTACAAGTAACTATTTTCAGGGAATCCAACATTTGGATATGACTTTGTGAAAAGCATTTTGAAAAATTATGTTAAAAATTGATGTATGGGCACAAATGACTTTTAGTACAAGCTATTTTTAAAAGGTAAATTCGTTACTGACGATTTTAAAAACTGAAACAAATGATTTTCTAAGCTTACACCCATAACCTGATTCAATTGGCAAAGCAATGTTGGTAAACTCTTAATAAATCTTAATAAACATTGTATTTACCAAAATACTGAGCTTTGCATAACAAATTAAGATTTGATTACACGGTGTTAATATTTGCTTTGCCTTCATATCTTTTATTAGACCTTTGGGCTGATCTGCATGTATGGATAGCTCCAGTCAGTCGTAGGTTCATTCTGAGTCTTAACAGACTGCAGGTTGGCAAATTTCAGAATGTAAAAGGGACTTCCAGCTTTATCATTGGTTCCTGTAAGAAAAAATGCACTTTATTCTTATATTTTTAACATCACTTCTTTTGTTTTTCAATTCTGAACTTATAGAAATGTATGAGAATTTACAATAAACCTCCCTGGTCCTAGATATCAACCAATACAAGCAAAATGACTGAACAGTGGTACAAACTAGGAATTATTGAATTTATCAGAATTTATCACCCGCTTATTTAAACCCTTCATTTGTTTCTGATGGATCTTCGATAAATCCTGAACCACATTCTCCCCAGCCATCTAAAGTACCAGCTAGTGTGTTTCAGTCAATGGAAATCTTTTCCAGATGCAACTTTTTTCTTAAAAATTGCTCCTATTTATAAATAATTACTCGTAAAATAATTTAAAAGTTCTGCAAAATAAATTCAAAGATCTTATACAATTTATATATATTAAATTTTAACTACCGGTAATAATATTAACAAATTTCAGTAACTGAAAAAAGTAAACTTCAGTTAACCATATTTACAAATGCAAAGTACTTAACGTTCCTGATCCAGCAACAGTCACATTTCACATCAACTGTCTATTGTGTCAACTGTCTATTGTGTAAAATGTGAGCACTTGTTTTGCATTGATACAAGGCTACTTACTTACTTACTTACTTACTTATTATGGCTAATAATGCAACTTGTCCAACGTTCATGTAATCTACCTGATTTCCTGGAACCACCAAAAGGCTGCTGAGAAACAACTGAACCAGTTGATTTGTCATTGACATAGAAATTGCCAGCACTGTATTTCAAACGCTCACTTGCCTCTTTGATTGCACTCCTGAAAGTTTACAATAAATTGTCTTTAAAATTTCTCATATTTATAAATGATTACCGGTAGTCACAAATTAATTCAAAATTCAGCAACACAAAATCAGTAATTCTTATGGAGGAATCTTAGTAAATTTCAGGGGGCGAGGAGATGGTGTAACGGTAACACGGTGGCACGAAGATAAGAAGGACGCGGGTTCGATACCCGCTACCAACACAAAGTTTACTCAGCCTTCATTCCCTAGGTGGTGATTGTAAAATGAGCAGTAGTACAGATGGGCGCCATGCACGGCTGCCGTACGGTTAAATTCGACTCCTGTTAAACTTTGTTATCATCTGTTACTACTGTATCATGTAATCTTACTGCGTACATGTCAGTTTGAATTAATAAACGAAGATTATTATTATTATTATGGCTGCACCAACATTTTCCATCTAAGTCTCATAGCTCTCACAGACTAAGCTGCAAAACCATTTTACTTGAATCCTACAGTAATAAAAAGAACAGAGCTCAAACTGAATCAAACAGTCTTAAGCATGCAGTACAAAGATTTTGCCCTGCAGGATATTTCCTGTGGTTAATTGTCCTAACAGGCTATATTCAGTGAGATATTGTCCTGTGGAATACCGTCGCACTGGGATATTGTGTAGTGGGATTCTGTCCGGATTTAATCTGAGGGCAGACCATTAATGCCATATGTAACACTACACATATTCAGCCCATCGACTTCAAAGTTTTGAAGGTCACATTTATCTTAAATTTTGATGGATATGATGTTGCAAACACAAAAGTTATTTTAGTGTACTCTTTCATACACAAAACTGCTTGCTGTCAGAGGTTACAGAATTCTTTTTCATGGATTTTTATTTACTTTTAAAGAGCTAAGGTATCAACATCATAATTTTATACAATTTCAGTTCATAAGTTTGACATGGTCACTTTCATGAATCAAATCCCAGGTTAATGAGAATAACATTGCTCAAATGACATCTCTTCTAAAGTTAAACTGACTTTTCAGAATTTGAACCTTTTTCATACCAGCAGTCCATTTGTACTTAAATTTTACTCCTCTGAGGCCTCTATCTTACCCGACCCAAGTGAAACAGCAAAGCTATGACTTACTCATCATCAGCAAACACGGCTCCAGTCAATGCATATGGAGTAGAAGTATCAATGAGTTGCAAAACAGCGCTAGCCTCACTATCTTTATACACGTAAGCTGTCAGGACTGGACCAAATATTTCCTGGGTAAAAAACAAAACAACTGATTAAAGCACATGATTATGAACAGCCCATAAAATCTTCTACAGCATAATGAAACAAATATAGTGCCTTTACAAGAGAAATTTCTAAAAGGCATTTAGTAAATTACATTAGACTACAGGTATTATAACATGAATATCGTGTAATTAAATTATACATTTAAATCCCACAGCACAAAGAATAACTCAGAGACAATTTAGTAAGAGTTGAAAAGATTTACAACAGAAAATACAAATTTTATATAAAGCTATGTGCTCCAGTTCCAGGACAAAGTCGCTACCCAAAGTAAAGTAAGTTAAGATAAAGTAAGGTAAGAAACCGTATGTCTGCAGCAGGCCTTACCACAGTTTATCTATGCCTAAATGGATTACGACTTGAATGTGCTTGGCTGGGTTAGAATATCTCAAAAGTTCCATGCAGATACGTTATTATGTTGGTTTAAGTGTGGATGGATGTTTGTCAGCATTATTAACCGACTTACTTCTCGCATCATTCTGTCACTTGGATCTTTAGTCTGGACGATGGTTGGTTCAATGTAGTAACCCTTACTGGTAACCATAAAACAAATGATACATAATTAATCAACCCTTATTAGCAACCATAAAACAAATGATACATAATCAATCCTTACTAGTAACCATAAAACAAATGATATATAATCAAGCCTTACTGGTAACCATAAAACAAATGATACATCAACCATTACTAGTAACCATAAAACAAATGATATATAATCAAGTCTTACTGGTAACCATAAAACAAATTATATATAATCAAGTCTTACTAGTAACCATAAAACAAATGATACATAATCAACTTTTACTAGTAAGCATAAACAAATGATATATATATAACCAAGCCTTACTGGTAACCATAAAACAAATGATACCGTACTGGTAACCATAAACAAATGATACATAATCAACCATTACTAGAAACCATAAAACAAACGATACATAATATAATCAACCATTACTGGTAACCATAAAACAAATGATACATAATCAACCCTCACTGGTAACCATAAAACAAATGATACATAAACAACTCTTACTACCAACCATAAAACAAATGATACGTAATCAACATAAAACAAATGATACGTAATCAACATAAAACAAATGATACGTAATCAACATAAAACAAATGATACATAAACAACTCTTACTACCAACCATAAAACAAATGATACGTAATCAACATAAAACAAATGATACGTAATCAACATAAAACAAATGATACGTAATCAACATAAAACAAATGATACATGCAAATGCTCAGTTATAACAAATCATGCTGTGAAACACTGAATAAATCGAAGCAGTGACAGAATATAACAGTAAGCAGACTATGGTCTATGTGAGGCTGAAATGATAGCTAGAAGCAAGGAGTCATAGATACAGGTCCAGAATGCTAAGAATGCTGGTACAACCCTGAAATTGGACAAACTGAGGCAAGCTAGACAGTCAGTACTGTTGCTAAAGAATTCTAAAATAAAGATAATCCATGACAACTTCTAGTAATTGCAAAGCCACCACTAAAAGCCACCAACCTGTCATCGCACTTGCCACCAGTCACAATTGTTAAATTTGGAGAAGACTTGGCATAATCTAAATAACTCTTGATTCGTGAAAAAGCCTAAAATTGCAATGATCCACAGTTCAAAACAACTTACCTTGTTAAAAACATTATACAATTTAATAGCTCAGATTATGTTAAACTACAAAAAGGTAATAAAGTAATGCATTTATGGGCGCTACATGTGCATTAGGTCAGCCATGCAAATACATGCTCCAATATCTGTTTTTGGCCACTATCATTTATGTCACATATAACCATAGAGATCATGCAGTGTGTACAGTGTCAATGCCTATAACTTGTAGTGCACTAGCACAGTAGTTCCAGCCATGGTACCCTATTACATCTAGGGCTGTACCGAATAGGAGATTATCACTATTCGGCCGAATACGAATAATTGGACCAACTATTCGGCCGAATACGAATACTGTACAAAATATGTCTACCGACAACATTAAAAATACGTTAACGTTCACTCACTGTACACAAAGAATGAGACTACTGACACTGCAATACTGCGGTCCAGGCAGCAGGCAACGCCTGGCTGCAGCCACAGCATATATTACGTTAACGAGAGAGTTACTTCTGTCCACTCGCTATAGCAGCCGCATATGCAGAAACAGATGTCACGTTACCACTATTCGTATTCGGTCCGACCGCTACTATTCGACCGAATACCAAATAGCTATTTGGCCCACTATTCGGCCCCGAAGCTAATACGAAGCGAATGTTCAGCACAGCCCTAATTACATCAGATTAAAACTAATAACACTGTATCAACAGTGTATCATCATCTATTCAGTAAATGATATGAAGAGTAAATCAAGAGTCATGGAACATAAGACTAAATTAAACAATTTAATGATATCAGGTCAATCTGACATCAAACAATGGTTCATAATATTCAATAAAAACAGAGGTAGAGTAATGGAAAGATTAGATAATGTTCGATTAGACTGTGGCACTAAACTAGCAAATAATTGCATTCGGTACCATTAGTTAAGCTCACAGTTTTATTATCTTATTTCCAAACCTTTTCATCAATGACCGTAGTCATAAAGGTGTCATGGTCCAGAGGGGACCCGACCTTCATCTGTTTTACAACTGCCAGCATACCATCCCGAATGGCGTTCCACTTGCTCTCAGGAACATAAAGGCGTGAGCAGGCAGAACATTTCTGACCACTGTACTCAAATGCTGATCGAATCGTGCTGTTAACAATGTGGGTGATGTTGCTGGCAGATGGATGAATGAAGTGGAAATTCTTGCCACCACACTCTACAAAAAATAGAGGCTGTACTTGGGTCATGTCCAATTCTTAGTTTATAACTGAGCACTTTAAAAATTTCAAGACACACACTTTAATTGTTTTCTGTTTATACATGTAAGGAAAACAGCACCAAACAAGATTCATACCACAGAGATAAGACCAAACAAGATTCATACCACAGAGATAAGGTGCTTCACCAGCACCAAATGTAAGAAATTAACAAAAGCCATGATTAGGACTTAGAGTTCTTTTTATGTCCCATGTCAACAATCAAGAATTTCAAATGCCCTAACACTGGGAGACTTTCACACAGGTCTAGCAGCTTATTTCCACACAATTGTTCAAACCAAACTCAACTGTGAACTGAAAGGCACTTGTGCATCAACAACTGGTCCAGGTTCAATGCACAATATCTGCCTTGACAATCCAAGTTTACACAAAACTGGCAAGTCTGTGACACTATACTTTATTGACATCACTTCAGCATAGTTCTGGAATATAAAGGAAGGAAGTATATATCCCATAACAGACTGGAGATGGAGAAAAGAAACTTTAAGCTAAACTAGTTTATCACAATCAAAACTAACCTCCAATGAGTCGAGGAAAGATCTTGTAAGAACTAATATTGTTTGCCACTTCTTTCCACAAATGTTCAAATGTTCTACAAAATCACAGATCTTAAAGTTTTCATTAAAAATATGAAATAGTAAGAAAGTAGTAAGCAAGCCATTTATTGAAAGAGCATCAACACCATAATGTCATAATAACAGCAGTCAGTACAAACTCAGAAGAGGCAAGGATGCCCGTTATCACCGTTACTCTTCAATATTTACATAGAAGAGCTTATTAGAGAAGCACTGGAAGATATGGAGGAGGGAATCAAGGTTGGAGGCAGACTCATTAGGGCTCTAAGGTTCGCAGATGACCAGGCAATGATGGCGAGAAGCCAGAGTGACCTACAGAAAATGTTGGACCAACTAAACACCATATCAATTGAATACGGTATGAAAGTAAACATCAAAAAGATGAAGGCAATGAGGATAAGTAAAGGAAATATAGTCAGACTAAAATATAGTCAGACTAAAATCGGTGGAGAGGATATAGAGCAACTAAAAGAATTCTGCTACCTGGGAAGCATGATTACGACAGGTGCCAGATGCCATAAAGAAATTAGAAGAAGAATAGCACTGGGTAAAGAGGCATTCACAAAAAGGAAAGAGCTATTGAGAGGAAAAATTAACAGGAATCTAAAGAAAAGAATGGGAAAGACACTGGTGTGGAGTGTGGTGTTGTACGGATCAGAGACATGGACCATGAGGAAAGAGGACATCAAGAAACTGGAGGTGTTTGAGGTGTAGATCTGGAGAAGAGTGGAGAAGATCAGCTGGACAGAAGGTAAAACAAATGAAGAAGTCTTGGGAAGGATTGGAGAAGACAGAACTCCTTGATAAATACACTAAGAAAGGGGCAGACGAAATGGATCGGACACACACTGAGAGGGGACTCTCTGCTAAGAAATGTAATCTAGGGAAGAATGGAGGGAGGAGGACAAGGGGAAGACCAAGACAGATGATGCTGGATTGAATGATGAAGGAAGGATACAAAAGACTCAAAGAAGAGGCTCAAAATAGAGAGAAGTGGCGACGTCGGACGCTTTGAACCTGCCTGAAGGCAGAGAACCAGAAGAAGAAGAAGTACAAACTCAAAACTTCAAGTAAATGATGCAAAAGTAAAAAGGTCAATCCAAAAGGGTCACATGGACCTACTGAGGATGGATTGGCCTTTTTCTGGATAATATTTGGCAGCAGTAACAGTGCAAAATGAAATGTACTGTACATAACATATGAGTGTATAATATGCAACTGAAACAAAATATTTAAACATGACTGATAGTTTAAGTCTTAATACACAGAAACCAAACCTTCTGTTTTCAACAAATTAAGGGTGGGTAGATGTATAAACATAATTTGGAAGATTATTCCATATGAAAGGCCCAGAACATCTTAGTATGTGCGATATCAGTGTAGTAATTTAACAAAGTTCTAGTGTAATGACTAGTGTATGTAGAGCTGTTCTCTGATGAAAATAACCATCACATGTACAAAAAAGGTAACAATCTGTGATAATAGCGAAACATCAATAAACCAGTCTGAAATTCATTTATATCATTCTGCTGATCAAATCATATTATAGGTTCGAAAAATTGGTTTGGTATTGGCAGACCAGTGCAACATGAAATGGTTCGAATGTCAAGTTTAAAAAAATCGCGTATTCTTTCAAATACGAAGTACCAGTATAATGTGAGGCCCAACAAAACGTTGCAGTATGACAAATAGAGGAAAATTAAGAAAATTAAGCTCTGCAGGGTAGCTTTAGGGAGACAGTGACAAACCCTTGATAGTACGCTGATATTCTTGGCTAATTTCTTGGATGTAGTAATGTTCAGTAGTTATAGTCACTAAACTCTGGCTTTCTCCATAAACAGAGAGAATCTGCTTATTCATAAGCAGTTATTCATACATAATAGAACATAAATGAGTATTTGTAAAGCACACCTCTGAAGGCAAAACTCATAATTAGCACTCCCAACCCAACAAGAAGAACCATCGTTCAAACAGAATAGACCAAGTGCTTGCAGAACAAAGAAGGAGATAGGCTGACTGGGTCACCTCTAGTTTTAAACCATGGCAAATTTATTATGGCTTTGATTGAGTCAAGTTTGGTTCTGGGACTGCCACGCATTATGAGAAGTTAATAACATGTCAACACTTTATTTCTGTTTTAACTAGTAAATGGTTCTGCGGTTCTGATCTGTTGAAGCACTGACAAACTGGATTCTATCAATGCACAGGTGCTTTGAAAGGCTCTACAACTCTAATCGTAACTGTAAACTCCAAATTTATAAAACACTACCTAAATCTAAGTGCAGGTACCAGCTTATTCATGAGCTCTGCGTCGTTTCAACTGTCACGGGGTTGTCCGAAGATTCAAGGGAAGGTCTGAGTTTGGTTAGGGAAGATCTGAGTCTGTTACAAAAAGTAGCACAGAAAATTATCAACTTTAAAATGAGCAAAGTTCGGACGATAAGCAGATAAAAGACTACAACCACAAACTAGTGATTATCTGTACACAATGAAGAGTATCTTACTTTTGACTACCAGTAAAGTTAATGCCAGCCAACAGTGGTGACTTGGTGACTGTTTCACCAAACACTGGACCATCAGCTGGAACAAAGTTTATGACACCAGCTGGCATTCCTGCCTCCCGAAGGATTTGGAAAGTGATGTACGAGGAAAGAATAGCTGTGTCTGATGGCTTCCACAAGACAACATTACCCTGGAAGAAATGGCACACATCACACATTTACAACACTTGGATAAGAAGTATATGGTGCCATTTGCATGACAATACAATACCTGATCTTCTTTAATTCTGAAAACAAATATTCTGCGTTCTATCTGCTAGCCATAAATGACGACCAGACTTCGTTTTGGTACTATATATAAGTAAATGTGCAATTACAATTTAAACAGAGAATAATGTTATACATAAGATAAAGAACTTAAGCGAGTGTTCAGGCAGTCATGAGAGTGAACAGTTAGCACCTTCATTTTTCTCAGCCTTAGCAGGTATCCAGTCATCTCCTTTGATCTTCCTAGTTACAATGTACGGCCAGTGTACTCAAGGTATACGTTAAAAACCGTGCGCAGAAAACTGCATGGCTAAAAACTGAGTGCAGAAAACCGCGTGGCTAAAAACTGCAAAGTAGATCTTTACCGCGCGCGTTCATAACCACAGAATTCATAGACATAGTTATAGTAAATGTCAATAATACTCAAACAAAAACATCAAAATATATTTATTTATTTTTTCATTTTTTTTTCATTTTTTTTTATTTATTTAGTATAACACGATAAAGTCAATCTTACAGATGTTGATAACGTTTTACAGCAAAGAGTTCATTTTGTTCTTGCATAATGTTTATAATGTTCTTGCATTAATATCTAAACGAATATTCAAATGGTTCAGAACTACACTTGTAGATGTAAGATACACTGACTCATGTGAAAGAAACACCCACGCTGTTAAGGCAAGCAATGCAACATGCTCAAAGTCGGTCATGATTGACAGTGAACTCAGGTTGGCCTGCAGGTTTTTGATTGTTAGGGCCCTTACGTAGCTATTTGTGCTACGTTCTGACATCAAAACGAAGCCAGTCGAGATGACGTTATTGAATTTCCGCGCATGGATGGTATATATATGAGCGAATAATGGAGGCATTGTCTTGAAAGTTCCATCACAATACCAGTGAGGCAATGCGACATAATCTCAAGATTCTTGTGCCTCATCGAAAAGATCAGAGTCCGATGCTGACTTGATCCACTGCCGTCGAGAAGAAAATCATTCCCTGTTGTCATCTTCCTGAAATTGTCTGGAAGATGGAGATCCTGTAGATTCAACAGAGTTGGCAGAGGTGCACCAACTTGACCTAATTTTGCAATGAATCGCGTACGCTTCTCTGAAGTGCATACGTTTGTTTTAGTATTATTGACATTTACTTTGACTATGACTATGTCTATGAATCGCGCAGTTATGAACGCACACGGTAAAGATCTACTCGCGCTTTTTGGCCGTGCGGTTTTCTGCACGCGGTTCTCTGCGCGCGGTATTTAACGTAAACCGTGTACTCAATACAGCTGAGTTAGCTATGAGGCACAAGTGAACTTTCAAACAACATGCTAACCACTAGCTAGACTGCCGTACATCCCTTAACATAATATATCCCCTAAATAATCTTTCCATCACAAGCATCGAGTGACAAAGTTAGGCCAAGTAGATGTGTTTAAAGAAAGAAATACCAGTGGCTGTTAGTTCATGTTTAATATCAAGCATTCAGCCTCTCTGCACGAATGAAGTGTGCAAAGGACTTACCATGAGAGCTGGAGCACCCGCCAGATGACCACTGATTGCCGTGAAATTAAATGGAGCAATGGCTGCCCAGAATCCCTAGTTAAATAAATACATCAGAACTCTAAATTATACAAATTATGCAAAAACATGACCTCAGAAAACCTTAATTTTTAAGCTACAAGAACATTTATGTTGAAAAACCACTGCAAGCACAGCACACAGTAATTTTAATTGGATTTTTGTAGAAAGCCTTTACAAATGCATAAATTTGAATTCTGGTAAGAATCCCACAACTTTATCAGTCCGTAATTTAGTAGAATCTGACGCAGTATTATAACTCTCACTGTCATTATTTTGGCATCTGATATATCACAGACTCACTGTTTTAGGCACTAAAACATCATACTGTAATCTTTCAACAGCACTTAGAAACATGGCTGGTCATGTTGAAGAAGGTGATGCTTACAGACTCTACAAAATTATTTCATGTTATCCTTATTAAACTAAACTAAATGAAAAGATTGTTTCAATCCAAAATAACTTCCAATGCAAGAGAATACCCCCAAAATGCTTCATACAAATGGTTAGCTCCATTGCAAAGATCTACCAGCCTACAAAATGGCTGGCGGTTAAATCACAAAATGTGCAGAATAGTAAACTACCTCAAATCCTCTCCAAACAAGTGAATTAACACATTTGCCAACACTGATTGGAGACCATTTCTGCGCATCCTGATAAAATCAAACACAAACCAAGTGAACATATTCCAAAATATTCTCCATTGAATCTTAAATCACAATCTACTGCAGTGCTGTAAAATCTGACTAAATCATGCACTACCTTAGCTTCAAATTGTTTTCGAGCTCTGCGTGTGCATCATCAAATATACATGAAAATCCGCAGGGTTTACATTATATATTTTCAGATTGCAGTGACAATCATGAGAACATGAGTCACACTATGCCATACATCAATGGATAATCATACACTTTAAGCAAAATAATTACCTCATTAAATAATTTAATGCGTACATCAGTCTACATAACTACATCCGAGTATCAACTACATCAAGTAATTATTGTTAAGAAATTAAATGGAAGATGGATGCCATTTATCCAAGCCTGAATAAAGATAACTGGTGCAGATATGTCAACCATAAATAAAAAGATGACAGACACCCATGACACAAGATAATCATACAACAATGCAACTGACTACAATGCCAAAGAAGTCACTCGGGTCAACAATGTTCAGAGAAACATCTGCAGTGGACACCTACAAGGCTTTCAGCCCATAGAAAGAGATGATGAAAAGATGCATGGTTGTGACTGCACGGCAATGAAAATCAGCATGAGCCCGACAGGCTCCCAAAGTTGCGCATGGCTGGTTTGTTATATTTTCAGGAAAAACAATCCTGCATTGTGAACAATACTCATTACTGACAAAACATAAATGCAGAATCTCACCAAAGCCCACTGAGCGTTGAATGCATAGAAGTCTGCAAGTTCACAGGCTGCATCTATTTCTGCTTGAATGATCGTCTTGCTCTGACCGAGCATCGTCGCTGCCAGAATGTCAGCACGGTATTTTCCACGGATCAGGTCTGCAGCTCGGATGAAGATTTCAGCACGTTTTTCCAGTGGTGTTGCATCCCACAAACGGAAAGCCTTCTGACTAATTTCGATTGCCTTCTGCAATGTATCCTAAATAAACATATCACTAAAACTGATTACTCACCAGCATCGGTTGAACCAGGAAATTTTCCTTTCCAAATACTACAGGATTAATTTCTGTAACTACTTCATTACATACTGGATAATTTCGAGATTTCTAAACAAAAAAGGCAGCCTAAAGAAAGAGGAAATCGACATCAAAGCTCAGACACAAAGAGGCAGCAGTTTACAACAGTTACCCCAACTTATATAATCTTAAAGTTCATCAGATAAGCTTTAAAGAGCACATGTTCAGAGTCTCAAGATGGGAGTAACTACAAATCTATCAAAACTCTTAATTCCGTTATTAATTTTGGAAAGCAATGCATAGCAAACTCACCGAATCAGCATAGTAGAATTTGGAAAGCTGGCTGCCGTGATCAAATGGCTGTAAACATCAGAATCATAAATCAACAAAACGTTTATAAATATAAACGAATGTATTGTAATCTAAAATTTTTCTAACTGTAATATTTGGTCAAATCTTTTGGTCAAATCATTTGGTCAAATCCAAGAACTACAGTTCTGTTAATTTGTTCTCCATAACTGACACACCACATTTACTCAAGATTTCAAAGTAACATGCATCATTTTCAAGTGCTTGTCCACAACCATCTATCCCTCTGGAACAATCTGTCACTACAGCTATAAAAAGGTTGCTTGACTTGTTTCAGTATACATGTTAAGTTCATCTTGAGTTGCACCTTTTAAATATGTAACCATGTACACAAAGTTCAGAGATTTTGAATGCAATCTAATTAAATGACTTCAATAACAAAATTGTTATAATGCAAAAGGCATCAATTAAAGGTAACATCAAGTGAAACTGTAGTAAGAATCATAAAAGTTCTATATAAATTATGCAAACATGTCCACATAGTGTCTCTAGAGTCCAAAAGAAATTTGTAATAATTCTTAAAATAATCATTTTAATAAAAATATAATCAAACTTTGCTTAATTGACAGTGCTCCAAATCCACTTACTTTCTGGCCAACACATTACCACTGGCCATCCAAAAATGCGTCTGGGTTTAAACTCTAATAGAATCCGTTGACCAAAGAAATAATATAAAGATTTTGACTTATGCAGTGGCATAAGAAAAGAAAATAATTAAAAGTACCGGTATTGACTACAGGATAAATAAAGGGAACAAAGGTTAGAACAAAGGTTAAGGCTATGTTCACTGAGAAATCCTCAAAAAGATAAGCAAACAAAATTTCTTGATAAGCATATACAGATCAAAACAAAGGCTTTGGCAATAAACTAGCCATGTTACATTTATAAGTGGTTATCTTACAACATACCTTGACCTGATAACGAACAGTTTTTGTTCGAATTTCCTCATCTCCAATAACAATTGGAACATCAAACACTTTAGAGTTGTATTCTTTCAGTTTTGTGTCAAGTGCCAGACGCTGTTCAGTTCCCGGTTCAAAACCATAAATTGGTTCATTCGTTGCATGGTAAAGGCTGCCAGATGTAAGATCACTGGCAGCAAATCTGACACAGAAATATATTGTCTTACTAGAATATTACTTTCTTGGACTCTTGTTTCTAACAATTAAAAAGATTATAAGAAAATTACAGATCCTGAGAACTAAAATAAATTTCTCATAGTATACAGCAGATCAGGGAAGGTAAAATAAGTATTTGCCAGGTTTAAATGATGCCAAAATATTTAACAATCAGCAAATACTAAACATTATATTTACCAATAAGAGAAAAACAATTCTCAAATAGGTAATAAATTGAATCTCATATAGCAGAGGGCCAGACAGGCTACCTATCCGAGCATAAACAAAATATTGGATAAAAAGTATGCACAATTTCACGCTCTGCCTGCTCTTTTTCAACACCTGAACGATGCCTGTGAGTGGGCATGCAGCGCCCCAGCCGAGGCTGAGAATGCCAGCATAACTCTTAACAGGTGTATTAATAACCAGTCCATGGCTTACCAGCGTGCAGTTCATACCCACTAGGGAATGTAATCCCGGAGCATTCTGTCAATCCCGGGATTACGGGATTAGAAATTAATCAATCCCGGGATCCCGGGATTATACTTTATGCAATGAAAATTTTTCCCGCCTATAGCATAAATGTATATATAATACTGTTACGCGGTTGTGTATTAAACAGGTTGGTTTTAAGAACGTTGTGCCAATGTGTTATAAACAAGTAACCTTAAAATAACGAAAAGTTTAAGCGTTCGTTAGGGGAGGAGTTATTTACGATAAAATTAATCGCAAGAAGCGTGAAGTGTCAATACATGTAGTACAATCTCCGAATACTGATGACTCAGAGCATAGGCAAAGGCACTTGACAGCAGTAGGGCTCGGTTGATACTTGATCAAGGTTTCGCCACTAACAGGTTGGCCCGCTTGTTTGGTCCTCGGAGGCTAATTAACTTGGGGTGGGGTGTTTCTGAGTGGAAAGATCTTGATAGTTGATAGCGATCCCACGGCCGCGAAATGAGTTCTGAGAACGACAGGTTACCAGCGCAGCACCGCTGCGGGAGGAGTGCACAGCAGCCTGCAGCACCTTGATATTAAAGCAGCCAGAGTCGGTCTGTAGTCTGTACTAGGGCTAGTACTGGTCGTTGCTGCTTATCTGCCGTAATTAGCGTCCGTTGCCCAAGCCTCAAGGAAGAATTATACAGTGGATAAAGTATTTTAATC
Source organism: Allolobophora icterica (assembly GCA_963556255.1). NCBI lineage: Eukaryota > Metazoa > Annelida > Clitellata > Crassiclitellata > Lumbricidae > Allolobophora > Allolobophora icterica. The sequence continues at coordinate 46,964,452 of OY744604.1, forward strand.
CCAAAATCCGAATTTTTTGTAATCCCGAAAATACGGGATTCCACGTTTGCCAATCCCGGGATTACGGGATTGAAAAATGTTCCGGGATCCCGGGATTCGGGATCCCGGGATTACATTCCCTAATACCCACCCCATGGCTCTGCCAATTTTGATAGAATTTTATTACAAACATACATACATGGAGACTTGAATAGTTACATAGTTGGTAAGATATAGCAGAGTTGCTGCCCATATAACATATCAATAGTTGGTGAAATAAATGCAGTGGTATATAATGTAAATAGGAACAGGTGACTCAGTCCAATTGAAGATCTGGTTACAGACTATGATTTGGCATTGCAAGGGTGCTGTATAGATTAACTTTTGTTCACAAAATTTAAGATCTTTAGGGCCGGCAGTCTGCTGATTAAGAAAATATATATTTCATGATACTTAACTGTAATCCTTGTTGTGCTGCTGTCATTCTGCCACGTGTACTGTCAATTTACTTATTTTCGGAAAACAATTCGGGCGAGAATGGGTTGAAACGATAAACTGGCCCAGAGTCGGTTCAGACTGAAAGTCCATTAACGAAAAACTGCAATATGTAAGATATGTTTCGAGCCACTGGCGGCGATCTTGTTTGAAAGGTGGGGGGGGGGGGATGTGACACTTTTGAACTATCTGGTCAAAAAGAGGTGAAATTTTTTCTCACGTTTTTTGGTGTTTCTTCAAAATTTTGAGGGACAACTCTATACTGTGTCCCCCCCCCCACTTTTAAAGGTGGGGATCTTACCCCAGTGCCCCACGGGGTCAACCCGAATCCCCGAAACCCGAATCCCCGAAAACGCTGAAAATACACAAAAGCCCGATTTCCCGAAAACAGTTTTATAGAAAGCGGCCGAACTCTCGAAAACTGTTCAAAGTTAATTTGTAAACTCGTACATGACATAGACCTAACGTGGCCTTGATGTATCTCGATATATATACTGCCTATTCACCTGTTTATAATTTTAGTCTAAAATCGATTTCGGGGATCCGGCCGAAAATCGTTTGGGGGATTCGGGTTTCGGGGCGGACCCTACCCCACGACCCTCCCGGGATCGCCGCCCATGTTTCGAGCCTAGATCTAATGATAATCAATTTCGCCAATATGATTATCTGTTGTAAATAAAAACTCTGCCTTACTTTCTTGACATGTGGACTATTGACCTTCTTATCGACGAAATCATTGTGCAAACAACTTAAAACTACACACGACAAATCAACAGATAGCAAAACTGCCAACAGCTGTACAACAAGCCAAGCAACAAACAAATCGCACTAGGTATGATAAAGAGTTTGAAGTGTCAAAATTTATATTTCTAGCACATCTCAAATTAAAACCTGATCTTGCCCAGTATAAGTTTTCTGTCACTTAAGCCGCACCACAGCCGTTCTTTCGTTCAATTCACGGCGTTTACGCCATAAAGGAGTGCGTAAAAATAGCTTTTAAATTTGTATTTCTTAAATCGATTAGCTTCTTAAATCGATTAGATACAGTTCAGAGTCGACTCCTGTAACTTCTAAATTCACTAGTATTTCCAGTTCAGCGATGGAGGATACCATTGGGCGTGGTATATTAAGAGGCAGGCCTTTTGGAGGTGTTGCTATCCTTGTTGAAAATAGACTTATGCCAAGACTAAATATAATAGTCAAACTAGATAGGCTAATTGCTATCAAGATTGCAGATTGTGTATATATTAATGTGTATTTTCCTGTACTAAATTGTGACTCATATGATGACATAATGACAGAACTTCTTGCAAACATCGATGGCATCCTAAGCGAAAACTTGGGTTGCAACATCATCCTTGGAGGAGATTTTAATCTGGAATTTCCTAATGGGCTATCCCACTGTCAAATTTTTAATGATTTTATTAAGGGTGCAAATCTGATGCTGTGTGACAACAGAGTTGTAGGCCCCACTAAGTACACTTACTTATCTTTTGCGCACAAAACTACATCCTTCATTGATCACTTTTTCATCAATAATGCCTTGTTGGATAAGGTGGAGTTATCTGAGATTATTGATAGTGGTATAAACCTGTCGGATCACCTACCATTGGTGCTACACCTTTCTGACTGCCTACCAGTTAAAAACAGTGACTGTGATAGGCAAAGCTCATATAACAATAAGCATAAAAGATTGAGATGGGATAAAGCTGACCTCATCTCATACTATCATGCTACAAATGTTTATCTATCTGATATTAGTTACCTTAATATGTGCACGAACTGTGCAGTGGGTTGCACCTGTAAGTGTGGTAATGATATAGATGCATTCTATGACAAAATAGTTGAGGCTTTATGTAGTGCAGCAGATAAGCACTGCCCCATGACATCTGCTTCTTATTATAAACATTACTGGGATGATCAACTCACTGATCTCAAGCACAAGTCTATAGCAGCCCATGATATGTGGAAGGCGGTTGGTAGGCCCAGCCAAGGACCAATTTATGAAGCCAAAAGATGTGCAAAAGCTGAATACAAGCTTGCTATTAGAAGCAAACAGGCAACAGAGGATAAGCACATCTCTAATGACTTGCATGATTATCTACTGGCAAAAGATACCACTGCATTCTGGAAAACATGGGAAAGCAAGTTTAAAAGTAAACGCAAAGTTTCTGTGGCAGTGGATGGTTTTACTGAACCCAGTAAAATTGCCAATGCCTTTGCCATCAATTTTAAAAATGCATGTTCACCCAATAATGAAAAATATAATGAAGAACTCAGAAGTAAATTTCTTTCTCGGTTCAGCCAGTACAATCCAGCTTTTGATTACAGCACAGTATCTGTAGAGGTGGTTGACCAGTGCATCCGCAAAATGAAGCGTGGTAAAGCCCCAGGTTTAGATCGGATAGAGGCAGAGCATCTAGTACATGCTCATCCTAGACTGTGTGTGCTCCTATCTCTTCTATTCAACCAGATGCTTAGGCATGGCAAGGTACCTACCAAGTTTGGCTTAGGCATCATTATACCTGTGGAAAAAGGGGCCACCCTAGACAATAGTAAGAGTGACAACTATCGAGGTATCACATTGAGCTCCAATCTGTCCAAGCTCTTTGAAATGTGTTTGCTGGAACTGTACGGTACCTACTTGCTGACTTCCGACCTGCAGTTTGGTTTCAAAAAGGGGTTGGGCTGTTCTCATGCATTGCTTGCTGTAAGATCAGTAGTTGATTACTTTTCTAATCATGGCTCTAATGTAAACCTGTGTGCATTAGACATGTCTAAAGCTTTTGATAAAGTCAATCACTATGCATTATTTAGCAAGTTAATGGATAGATCAGTCCCTCGTGAGTTTTTATGCATCCTCATAAGTTGGTATAGTATGAGTGCAGCATATGTGAGATGGGATAGCATGTTGTCTGATATGATCAGTCTAGGCTGTGGAGTCAGGCAGGGTGGTGTCCTCTCACCAATACTTTTTGCGGTATATGTGAATGATGTTATAGAAAAATTGGCTGCCGGATTGGGGAATTATTTCTGGGATGCATCATGTATGCTGACGACCTTATCTTGATGTCAGCTTCTCTATGTGACATACAAGCCATGGTCGACATTTGTGTGAAAGAACTAGAGAGCATTGACATGAAATTAAATGTAAGAAAATCTCAGGTAATGAGGATTGGCCCTTCCTATCGTGCCGCATGTAAAATGATTAGGCTAAACAGTGTTCAAATTAACTATGTAGAAAAACTTAAATACTTGGGGTGTTGTCTTGTTTCTGCCAAATCATTTAAAGTTAGTTTGCATGAAATGAGAGTCAAATTCTACAAATCTTTCAACTCTTTATATAGTAAATGTTGTAAATTCACTGAGCCAGTTCTACTGCATCTTGTTAGTGCTTATTGTAAGCCATTCTTGCTTTACGGAATGGAAGCTATGAGCCTCAGTAACAGTGAACTGAACACACTAAATTACACCTACAGCACTGCCATCTGTAAGATCTTCAAGGTCGGCCACTGTAGTGTTGAGGACATACTGCACTTCACGCAGGAACCTAACATTAAGGACTGCTGGATGTTAAGAAGAACAAGACTCTTTCTTAGGGGGCCAATTACAGGGAATACTGTTGTAAACTTTGTGTGTGAACTTTTATGTACATAGTATAATTGCATTATTAAGGAAATGTGGACTGTGAAATATGTTTAATTAGCATAGTATGGGCAGGTCTACTGTCCAGTGAATGCTGTATCGATTGTTTTGTTCTGTTTTTGTTGTGCTACCATATTTGGTGAATAAAGATTGATATACTGATTTGTAATCATACAATGACATACATGTATGTGCTTCTACTTAGGGGCCATCCACATATTACGTACGCACTCAGAGGGGAGTGGAGGTCGTATTTCTAAGGCGATTTTGCGTACGGGTGCGAACGCAGAGGGGACAAAATGTGTACGTACGCAAAATAAATTTCTAATTATGACATCCACATGAGCCTATTTATAACTCTGTATTGTCCTGTAGTCGTCCGATGGCATTTGATTACATTATATAAAAGCCATGGGGGTCCATAGAGTATAGTGGTAACATCACTGGCGTGAAGAGCAAGCGGTACCGGGATCGCTTCCCGCAACCTCCCCAAATTTAGGTCCACTCAGCCTTTCATTCGCGAGATGGCGCGTTTGATAAAATGAGATGTAGGACGTGATGGGCGCCTTGCATGGCTGCCGTGTACAGTTAAATTCGACTCCTGTAATAACTTGTGATCATCCGTTCATACTGATTTGTAATCATAATGCGTAATTGTCAGTTTGAAGATATTAAACGAAGATTATTATTATGTGCAGTTATTCTGTGCAGACTGTGCTGTGAACGAGACACCTATAATTTGTCTATATTGGCCCTCACTCATCCTTCAATCTGGCCAAAAGTTCAGACAGCCTGGAGCTGTCCAGACACTTTCTGCAGCTGGTCTTCCGGGGGGGGGGGTGCGTACGCAGGGGGAGGGGGTCGAAGAAAGTACGCATTATTATTATTATTATTCCTTCAATGCTTAGGAGTAATGTCCTTATAAAAACACATTACTCCTAAGCATTGGAGTAAGCCTTAGTAAAGTTAGGAATCCGATGCATTATGGCGAGTATGCAATAAGGGGCCATCCATATATTACGTACGCAAAAATCCGGGAAAATTGGACCCCTCCCCCCTGTTCGCAAGCGTACTTTCTTCCGCACCCCCCCCCCCCGCGTACGTACACTTGACGCACCCCCCCCCCCCGAAGACCAGCTGCAGAAAGTGTCTCGAAAGTCTGCACTTTAGGCCAGATTGAAGGATGAGTGATCGAGGGCCAATATACACCGTGTCTCAAAATAAACTGTGCAAAATTGTTTCTGTCAGAACTTCGTCAAATTTCCACCAATGTTAAAAATTTTTGGTAGGTAGATGGCAAAATGGCTGAAATTTTATGCTATACATAAATTTTCAACCTCACCTGACTCATGTCACCGCACTACCTTGTTAAACACAGATGTACCAATTTCTTATATAACGCTTAAATTTTAACAACTAGCGTCTCGAAACTTGGCTGCACTCATGGGCGCCCGCAGCATAGGTCAAGGGGGGTCGCGTGACCCCCCTGGAAATCATGATGTGACTGCCAAGGGAATCATGGATACTGAAAACCTTACTCTCTGAGTTTGAAAGCAACAGCAAGTGCTGGCTGTTGACGAGAACCCCAGAATTGATACACTATAGAATTAATAGAAATAACACAGTAGGCTCAATGGAACCTACGTAGAGCCGACCAATGCCAGCCCTGACCTTAGGGTCAGCAAGCTAAAGCGAATGCCCAGAGAATCATTCATACTGGAAACCGTATACTCTCTCGGTCTGAAAGGTTAAACAGGTGTTATAACTTGGGTTTCTCTCTGCATGGTTCAAAGGCGGAGGATGGTGACACGCGCAATATATCATCCTACAAGACTGAAGAGAGTGGTTGGACTTGGATATAGAGATAAGACACAGGGCAACTAATTACTAAGACAGCTGTAATATATATATATATATATATATATATATATATATATATATCATATTTATTTATGGGCTCTCAGATTGGGAGGAGAAAGGGAGACTAGATCAGTTCATTTCGAGATCCCATTATTGTAGGCCCTATTCGAGAATACAGAGGATTGTAGGCCCTAACTAAATTTTAAATTAATAAAATTCATAATATCTAGTGGACCGCCATTAAAGTAATTTAAACTTATCTGTCGTTTTCAAAGTCACCAGCTGGGAGATATGATGGTAAGTGCAACTAAACTGTTGAGAGTCGAGACTGCATTTATAAACAATTCGCCTAAATCTGAGCATCAGAAAAATTGACAAACAGGATTAGAGATGGCCATATTCCTTTAAATTTTACTTTCTTCCACACACAAAAATCCGCTTTGTTCGCAGTTTTTACTTGTAATCGCAATCGTAATCTCGCGATTACTTCAGTGCCCACAAAAGCTATAGGTCGCGGGAACCAGATTATTCACAGGCGCTCAGTTAAACAAAATCTATAGGCAGGGGGTCATAGTGCAAGGGGGTCAGGCAGGCCTGGCAGGCAGTCAGACGGCTACGGTGGATGGAGTTTAGAATTGAAGCGGTATGGGAGGTAAGTGGAAGAGAAGGAAGCAGGTTAAGATCTGTGAAAGAGCAGTGTTTTATGTTTTGAGTGAAAGCCGTGTGGACAGATGACAAGAGGTAAGTTTTGGTGAGTTCGTAGGAAGGATCTGATATTTGTCGTAATTCTGGTGAGAGTTTATTCAAGAGAAGCAGAACAGCTATGGCTATAAAGCGATTTGCAAATTTTAGCTATGAGGTGACGAAAGGGCGAAGTGTTAGGGCGGATGAGGAGCTGGTTGAGCGGCGTAGTTGGACTGTGAATAACTGACGAAGATAGGAGGCACACCATACATCCGACACACCATACATCCGACCCCCAAATTTAGAAGGAACACCAAAAAAAGGTCATCACACGAAGAAAAATTTTGACCTCTTTTTAAGCAGATCAGTTCAAAACTCCTTTTTGACCAGATCAGTTCAAAAGTGCCCCCCCCACCTGTCAAACAAGATCGCCGCCAGTGCTCCCGGCCGTGACTGACCTCCCCTGCAAAAAATCCTGCGGGCGCCCATGGCTGCACTGAAATCCATTTCATCGAGCCGGGTGTCAAAGTGAATGGGGCTTACTATCGCGACAACCTTCTTGCCCAGAAGCTACTGCCAGACATACGCCGGATATCCCAGGGCGAGTTTTTTGTCTCTCAACAGGATGGCGCCCCGGCGCATCGAGCACGCGACACTGTCTCTTTCCTGGAGCGAGAAACGCCCGACTTCATACCTCCAACACTGTGGCCGCCGAATTCACCGGATCTTAACCCAGTCGACTATAGCATAAGGTGTGCTGCAGGAAAAGGTTTACCGCTCCAGAATAGCCAACGTCGACGAACTCAAAACGCGTCTAATCGACGAGTTGGCGCGCTTTGACCAGTCGATCGTTGATGCTGCTATCGGCCAGCGGCGTCGCCGTCTAAGCGCTTGTGTCCGTGTAAGCGGGGCACATTTCGAGCACCAATTCTAACACTTTTAAGCAGATCTGTCATAACAATTAAAAACTCTGCTAAGTAAACCATATTTTACTTTACTGCGTGCTAATTAAGTTGTCAGATAGTTTGTTGCATGTAATAAAATGTAAGCGTTATATAAGAAATTGGTACATCTGTGTTTAACAAGGTAGTGCGGTGACTTGAGTCAGGTGAGGTGGAAAATTTATGTATAGCATAAAATTTCAGCCATTTTGCCATCTACCTACAAAAAATTATTAATATTGGTGGAAATTTGACGAAGTTCTGACAGAAACAATTTTGCACAGTTTATTTTGAGACACGGTGTAGAGTGTAGACAAATTATAGGTGTCTCGTTCACAGCACAGAATAACTGCACATGGATTTTATATAATGTAATAAAATGCCATCGGACGACTATAGGACAATACAGAGTTATAAATAGGCTAATGTGGACGTCATAATTAGAATTTATTTTGCGTACGTACACTTTTGTCTCCCCCCTCCCCCCGTTCGCACCCGTACGCAAAATCGCCAAAATGCGACCCCTCTCCCCCCTCAGTGCGTACGTAATATGTGGACGGCCCCTAAGTGAACGTGAGGCTTTAGGAATTAACCAGCAAGTGGATCCTTCACGCCTATTGAACTCTGAACGAGCTATAAATTAATTCCGAGCGTTACAAGAGTTTACTTAATTAGCGTATGGCTTGAACCTTGGGCAAACGTGTACTATCTAACCCTAGCCCTGAATTTTAAAATCCAGCTTCCACTTGCAGGTATAGCTATTTAGTCGCACAAATACATAGGCTACACTGAACGCCATACACTGACCCTAACCCGAAGCCCTTATACCGACCCTCAAGACGCCTACCCTGGCCCTAAACTACCCTTCGATGCAGACACCCACCCAGCCGTTAGGCTTCTCGATAGCATATGTTTGCCGAACTTTGTACATGTTGAGCATCTCTAGCATCTTCAAATTTCAGGCTAAGATTGGTCGCGATCGACTCGCGAATATGAACAGCCTAAAAAGGTCATGTTGTTTGACGCCCTCGATCTGCCTTTAGCACTTGCGCTTACCCCTTTGAAAGCGTTATAATCGTAGAGGTGAAGAGCAAATATCCGCCGCTGATAGAACGTGTTACTTTGCGAACAGAATATCAACAGCTTACGTCTTTACTTGGCCCGGCCGAAAACAGTTTGGTGCAGACTACATAGTAGAGTCCAGAGCTGGCAGAGTCATATCGTAAACTCCTATTTTTTATGCGCTACTCTAAGGCTATAAGCACCAGGCACTGCAGCCTATTCAGGAGCGCTGCGTCGTATCAGATGTCGAGTCCAGAGTTCAGAGTTCGGCATCCTGTGGAAGTCCGAGTGCGGTTTCCAGACAAACCAGCTGAGAGAGGAGGCAGCTAGCTAGAACAGCTGCTACGACGGTTTAAGTTGAGGACGAGAATGCTTGGAAGGCGGAGTTTCGGATGGATTAGGGTAATAATTCTTGAAGAGTTGTAAATTTAATTTGGAATGGAAGCCCAGCTGTGGGGCTATAGAAGAACCTGAGGCAGATGACACTATAGGTGCGCATGATCGAGTGGCGGTAATTCTCTTCTCAAAAAGCAAACCTTGACAAGGAAAACCTATCTAACTATACCGCCCTATCTTCAATCTTTCCTTTCTATCTAAATTAACAGAACGAATTGTCTTTTCTCAGCTAAACGACTACCTCTCTTCTAATTCACTTCTTAACCCCACCAATCTGGCTTCACTAAACACCACTCCACATAAACTTTACTTGCCTCTCATCTGTACAATAGACTGGTCTTTGCCGTCAGCCCTCAACAAGTCTCCTACATCTGTTTTCTCGGCATCTCTGCCGCATTTGACACCATTGATCGCAGCCTCCTTCTTCAACGACTCTCTTCTTGGTTTGGCGTCTCTGGCACTGCTCTACTCAGGGTAATGTAATGTAATGTAAATCTCCGAAATTTCTCAGCGCCACACAAAAGCCACGTCAGGGAGACCAGCATATTCACCGGCACTATATCAAATCAAGTCCGCAATAGCCATGTCCGCCTTATCCGTTCCGGTGCCAGGTCAGAGTCCGGGGAGGTCAAGCCGAGGAGACAGCAGGGTACTACGGTGGTAATCGGTGATGATGGCGGTTGTGTGGTGGCGCAGGAATGGAATCAAGATAGGATAGCTTGAAGAGTTCGGTTTTCAGCCGTGAGTGGAAAGCAGCGGAGGACAGTGCAAGCGGAGAAGAGGTGATGTCAACACGCGATATGGGAGGATGAGCAAACTGGCGGAGATCTTTTGGGAGATCGTTCCAAAGAGCCGGTGCAGCATAGACTAAGGAGCGGTTGCAGAATTTCAGAGATGAGGAGACTGAAGGCCGAGATAGAGAAAGATATGATGAGCGAGTAGACCCGGGCGGTTGGATGGTAAATAGCTGGTGAATGTAAGAAGGTTGAGAGGCTTGAAGGGTGTTGTACGTAAGAGATATGATTTTGTAATGGATGCGTTGAGGGACTTTCAGCCAATGAAGTGATTTCAAAACAGGGGTTATGTGATGGTGTTTGGGAGTTTTGGTGGCTGCGCGGGCGAGGACATTCTGGACTGTTTGCAGGCGTTTTATTTGGGAAGAGTCGATGTTGTAGAAAAGGGAATTGCAGTAGTCGAGTTTGGAATGTACAGTGGAGGTGGCTATTGTGCAGGCAGTTTTGTAATCGAGTAGGCTACTGGGCGCAGTCGACGAAGGTCACGGATGTGCATGTAGCAGGTGCGAGATAGCTGAGTGTTGTGGTCGGAAAAGGTAAGGTTTTTATCAAAGATTATTCCAAGATTGCGGACAGGAGAAGAGTAAGGTACGACAGAAGAGAGATCTGTTGGCGAAAGGTCGGAAGGATAGGTTACTTTGCTTAGTTGCTCGCGGAGGCCAATAATGAGAAATTCTGTTTTTGGAGGTTTTAGACATAAAAGGTATAGGCAGTCATCCAGGCTGATAATTATCTGGGTGATGATGTTGCGTAGATGATTTAGTGCATCTGGAAGGGAGCGAGGAGAGAAAGATATGAACAGTTGTGTGTCGTCAGCGTGGAGGTGATGATCGACAGAGGATGATGAAATGAGTTTGCTGAGTGGGGAGGTGTAAAGGATGAACAGCAGAGGACCGAGGCCATATCCTTGAGGAACACCGCAGGTGATGGTGTGCGGGTTAGAGGAGTGACCAGCGGCATTAACGGTGAAAGAACGTGAGGAAAGGTATGAATTGATCCACGATAGGACAGTACCAGAAATTCCAAATACAGAGGAAAGCCGTTTAATAAGGACAGCATGGTCTATTGTGTCAAAGGCGGCAGAGATGTCCAAAAGGCACAGACAAGAGACTTGTTGACGACCTATTGCCGTGACAAGTTTGCTGTAAAGAGAGGTGAGGTCTGTTTCAGTGGAGTGATGTTTGGTGTAGGCAGATTGATTTGGGTATAGGAGATTGCTTGAGGTAAGATAAACGTTGAGACGACAGAGGACAACCCGTTCGGACAGCTTAGATAGGAAAGAGAGATTTGAAATTGGGCGGTAGTTGGAGAGAAGTTCCTTGTCTATGGATGGTTTTTTGAGAAGTGGTTTAACAACTGATTTTTTGAAAAGCATAGGAAACGTACTGGTCGATAGAGACAGGTTGATGATCTTGGTTATAGTAGGAACGAGAAGGGTTGCACAGGTTACTTTGGGTCTTCCCGATCCTTCTCTGTTAAAGCCTCCAGCCATTGCTCTCAACTCCTCCCTCTTTTCTGTGGTGTCCCTCAAGGCTCCGTCCTGGGTCCACTACTTTTCATCCTTTATACCACACCTTTAAGCCATCTCATAAAATCTTCCTCTGCAGATGACACCCAACTCTTCATATCCTTCTCCCCAGGCTCTTTTTCCACCGCCATCACACAAATAATTACGTGGTTAACCTTATTTATCACAGTGGATGTCATCCAATCTCCTCTGCCTTAACCCTTCCAAAACTGAATTTATCATCCTTTAGGCCTTCCTGATCAAATCAAGAAAATCTCTGATCCTTCCATAAACCTTTCGACTAACTCATCGTCTCTTACCTTCACCTCTGACTCCCCTGTCCGCAATCTTGGTGTTATATTTGATCCACACCTCTCCTTCTCTAACCACATCTATAAACCTAGCTCTCGCGCTCCTGCTTCATGCACATACGTGACCTCCGACCCATCCGGCCCATGCTCGACCTTAAAACTGCCTCCACCATTCCTACCTCCATTGTTCATTCAAAGCTTAAGATTACTGTAATTCTCTCTTCCTCAACCTTGAATCCACTCAAATCAAGCGTCTGCACCGTATCCAAAACTCATTAGCCAGAGCTGTCAATAGAACACCCAAACATCACCATATCACTCCCATTCTCAAATCACTCCATTGGTTAAAAATCCCAGAGCGAATCCACTTCAAAGTCCTATCACTAACCTACAACTCCCTACAATATTCCCAGCCCAAGTAGGCCTACCTTCGTGATCTCTTCACCATTCAGACAATCCGCTCCACCCGATCATCGTCCTATCTCAGTCTTTCTCGACCTCCAGTCACTACTCACCTCAAGTTCTCCAACCGAGCCATATCCATCACAGCACCACGCCTCTGGAATGATCTCCCCCTGAATTCCGCAGTGTCTCAGTGCCTCTATCATCATTGCAACCCGTCTTTCATCCTCCTCCTCAAGTTCCTCTATCTATCACCCCCGGGCTTTCCACTCAAAACTGAAGTCTCACCTTTTCAAGTACTCCTACCCTGACTCATCTGATTCTCCGCCTTCCAATTATCCTCGCCGTAAACAACACCCGCCTTGAGAGCTGCTCTGCCTCTCCTGATCTGGTACCCTGGTCCCTGGATATCGGACTTGGACCTCTTTTGGACTACTCTCTGGAAATTCCCCTCTGATAGGGTTTGGCCTTCTGGAAACCGGACTTGCACCTCTTTTGAACTACTCTCTGGAAACCCCTCTGATTTCACGTAGCGCTCGTGAATAGGCTGGTGCCCTGCGCTTGGCCTTCGAGTGGCGCTTTAGAAGTTTGGAGATTACGATTACGTTCATGACTACATTCACTATTCAGGCGCTAACGGAATCACACTGTCTGTGCTAATTTACTTTTTGAACTTTCTAATGCGCTCCGGTTAGTGCCGTCGGTATTACCCAATTACAATATAACGTACGCTTCAAATCACGTGGTTCCGTAACTTTCCATTAAGGGAACTCGAGAAGGTCCATAATTATAGAGGTGACACCGGACTTAACGCACTGGCTAACACCAACCCTAGTGACGCCACTGACGGGAGCATAGACGTAGACTTTGGGAGGGGGAGCCGGGGTACGTCCCCCCAATAATTGAGATGGACTGTACACCCAATGCAACAATTGTTGAATGAATAACCAAATCCCCCAATATTTTAAGTCTAGAAATCGAAAGGCTCGACTCTATTTAAAATTTAAAAAAAATCCTACTCCTGCTAAAAAAAGTGTATCACTTTTAGGAATATCTTTAAGGCTACCAGGAATATTGCAGAGAAAAATTACTATCAGGCAGAGTTTGCCAAACATAGCAATAACTTAAGGAAAACTTGGAATCTCATCCGCAATATTGTCAAATTAGGGTACAGGACCCTCCATTGGAATCCCTGAAAGTGGGCAATACAGAAAGTAAGGATCCCCGATTTATTGCCACTACCCTAAAACAACTATATTTCACTAATGTTGCCCAATCCTTAGCTGATCAAATCCCGCTTGCTCATACCTCCTTCTCAGATTACCTTTAATTCTCCTTTACCAAGCTCCTTTGGACTTATACCAACCTCTCCAGATGAAATAATACAACTAAGTGCTTCAATGCGATTGACACACAGCAGTGGAATTGATGACATCGATCCTACACTGGCTGTACTTAGCTTACCCCTAATAGTTTTGCCATTGGCAGATATCATTAATTGCTCCTTAAATGTGGGCATTGTCCCCCAGGCAATAAAAATTGCTAAGTGATCCCTATATACAAAAAGGTAACAGAAATGAGATCTCTAACTACAGACCAATTTCCATTCTCCTTTACTTCGCGAAATATTTTGAAAAATTAATAACAAATAGACTACCAAACTATATAAATAAATCTCACAATATTTTCCGCTCACAACATGGCTTTCAAGCCAGACAGTCCCCCGCACTGGCTCTCATAAACATGGGTGACAAATATCCCACACTATATTGATAATAATGAATACTCTATGGGTATCTTCCTGGACATAGCCAAGGCCTTCGACATGGGCGTAACTTTAGTCTAAAAAGTGGGGGTACCAAAATTTTGGTCTAAAAAGTGGGGGGTACCAATTTCTTCTCCACTTTCGCTTTTCGCATGGTGACCATTTTGAACATGTTCCCTGCCAGTATTCTCATTAATTTTGGCTCTCGATTTACCTGTGTATCTAAGTACTTTCGTACTTTTGGCGATGACTGCGTTCTCTGGGAAGGCACAATAGTAAAATATTTATTGGCATTCTTTAAAAATTGGGGGGTACAGTACCCCCCAGTTCAAAAAGTGGGGGGTACGGGTACCCCTCGTACCCCCCACAAATTACGCCTATGGCCTTCGACACGGTAAATCATGATATCCTTCTCCATAAACTATTTAACTGTGGTATAACAGGCATTCAATTAGAATGGTTCACTAGCTACCTAAGTGGCAGACTTCAATATGTCTCTTGCAATGGTGCCGTGTCAGATACCAAAGGAATCAAGTTTGGAGTACCTCAAGGCTCTAATCTTAGACCTCATCGCTTTCTCCTTTTCATCAATGACTTATAATTGCCGAATGCTTAATCTGTCTTGTCATTCATTCTCTTTGCAGATGACACGAATGTCTTTCACTCCGACAAATCTTACACTAATCTTGTTCTTACTATTAATAATGAACTTAAGAATATATCAGAATGGTTTTCATCAAATAGACTATATTTGAATGTAGATAAGACTGCCTTTGTATTATTTAGGTCGCATAGAAAGATTGGTCCACCTGACAACTCAATTCAACTTAATATTAATAATCATATAATTAGCCAAGTTAGCAGCACCAAATTTTTGGGGGTAATAGTGGACCCACATTTAACATGGGACTTACACATCATGAGCATTTCTGGAAAGATAGCCAAAAATGCAGGTATAATTTATCGCGCCTCCAATAAACTCCCACCTCAAATACGTCTTCAGCTATATTACTCATTAATCTATCCCTACTTATCCTATTGCTGTATAGTCTGGACTTCCACCTACGCCACCAGGCTTCATAAGCTAGTAACTCTACAAAAAGAGCAGTTCGTACGATTAGTGGTACTTCATGGGGCTCCTATACTGACCCAATCTTCTCCAGACTCAAGATACTAAAACTTGACCAGATAAGGCTTTTACCAAACTGGCTTATTTATGTACAAATTTACAAGAGATCTACTGCCATCAAAATTTAAACTTCTATTTAATACGGGCTCTGATATCCACTCCCATGATACTAGGAGTGCATGTAGATATAGATCAGTATATGCTCATACTAATACAAGAAAATTTTCCATCAAGGTAACACGGCCACAGATATGGAACTCTCTCCCTCCACCTCTTCAACAGGTGGGTTCTCTCACGTGCTTTAAGAAATTATTACGACAGTACCTGATTGACCTTAGCCTATGAAGATTACTCCCAATTAAGCCACTTGAAGAGTAATTATGAATGAGTATGACCAGCTGGCTCGGGATGGACAAATCAACTCGTTTACTGCCTGGCTCTCCTGGGCGGAGTCTCCTTCACGCAGTTACTTCCCAATACAGTAAATTTCCCTCTTTACCTTTTTTTTCTTTTTTCTTTGCTTTCTGCTCCCCATTTTATTTCATTTCATTACTTCGTTTGCGTTACTGCCCAGGTGGTGGTAGTCCTAACTGAATACTTATGTTAACCTCCGATCTTGTATGAATAACCTTTACACTCAGGTTGGTTCTGCGCCGAGTAGGCTAATTTTGTTTGTAAAATAGGTGTCAATAGTAGCGGGAGTATTCCCTTTTGGGTCTACCTTTGTGACCTGCCTGCATAATAATTGCAATTACTGTACTTTATGAATTATTCAACTATGGTTACAATCAAGATTTCAATCAATCAATCAATCAATCAATCGACTTCATCTGTCAATTGACCCTACAACCAGACTTGTTGTCCTCGAGACCGAGGTCTTGGTCTCGAGTGCACTCGAGTTCGTTTTTAAAAGTCTTGGTCTTGGTCTTGAGGTTCAAGGTCTTGGTCTTGGTCTTGAGGTTCAAGGTCCTGGTCTTGGTCTTAGTCTTGAGGTTCAAAGTCTTGGTCTTGGTCTCGCAAGACCAAGACCAAGACCGGCTGTCAATATGAACAGTCATTTAACAAAACTCAAGAATTTTAAAACTTATCAAACCTGTTTGCATCATAACCTACAACAAATACCTACGGACGGATGCAAGTCTTGTTGGTCAGGAAAACCCATTGGCAGCAGCAACTAAGTCATGCTGTATATGGAAGCCCTGTCGAGACTTGTTTCTGAAGCCAGACGGTCTGATAAACCATGGGAGGATATCAAAAAGGCTCACGATTTACACCCAATGCTTGAAAAGTTACTGTGTGTGCCGGCGACTTCAGCACCTAGCTATGGAAAGTATTTTTTCACGTGGTGGAATTTTTATGAGGCTCTTGGTCAGAAAATTCTGAGCGAATTTTTTTATATAGAATACAAAAGGCATTTGGAATAACAGTTTGTATGAAGGACTTTTGTAAATACGAATTCGGAATTCTCTGCCGTCTGTATTTAAAGTTCATTTGCTTGAATAAAATAAACGACTCACGTTTTCTTTAAAATATCGACTTCACAATTTTTTGTGTAAGGAAAATAAGTCTTGGCCTGAATGGGATTTTTTTGGGTCTTGGTCTTGGTCTTGGTCTCGAGGTTCAAAGTCTTGGTCTTGGTCTCGAGGTTCAAGGTCTTGGTCTTGGTCTCGAGGTTCAAGGTCTTGGTCTTGGTCTCGAGGTTCAAGGTCTTGGTCTTGAGGTTTAAGGTCTTGATAACAAGACTGCCTACAACTGAATCATATGAAGACTGAAGAGAGTATACAGCATGACATCGAATGCTTTCCTGACAACATAAACTTGCCATACCAGAAAATTGAGCTGAATCTCATTCCAAGTAGAAATTTAAATGCAATTAATGAAACATTACAGTTTTACTATGCAAATGCAAAAGAAAGTGATGCACCACTTTTAACAGAAGCAGTGAATTTGTGTTATAAAGCTGGCTGGGTTGAAGGTGCACAAGGTGTCTGTGACTTTTGGAAATAAAAACGCCCCGATTTCAAAGAAACATTAGATAGCATCCACACTGAGCCAAAGAAAGAAGAGTAGGTAAACCACAAGAACAGCATCTGTGCTAATCGTTTGAATGCTCTAAACTGCAGTGAGAATGGTCCTTGAAGTGCCTAACCAAGACTCTTAAGATGTATTTTTTGATTAGTGCTTGAAACTCAACACTTCAAAAGCGCAACAGGTCAATTCTTTAAGATACTTTGCTTGACTTTGCCAGAATGGTTTTGTTACAGATGCTAGCACTTGCCTACATGCATTTCACTTAACAGTTTTGGTGCTTCGGTTGTTTGATCAATGTCACTATAATGCATAAGTTCTGAAGGACATTCACTATAACACATCTGTTAGTACTCAGGAACACTTTAGTATATCGCAACAGTCCCATTATTTGATCTGCTGCTAGTACAGCTGTGTGTTTTGTGGTAGTCTGTAAACTGAAGTCAGAATATCCCACTGCAAACTGCTCACATGAAAGAGCACTGCACATTTAATCTTGTGTCTGACAAAGACGTCTAACATTTTGGGTTTTCTATTTTCGACAGTAAAATGATCATAAACGAAAGGATTCAACTGCAATTTAGTTCTCTATTTTGGATCAAATGTTCAATCGCACGAAAAATGTAAACTATTGACTGAACAGAAAATTAGCTGAATAGAGATATTCTGCACCTTTAAGAACATCTTAGTCAGGTACAAGAATCATATCAAGCAGAAATTTTTTTTCACTAATATCATCAGAATATGACCATTGCTTCTGGTTAACACAAATACAAAGGCAATAAAGCTGCTTTGATTCAAATGTGCAAAACAGAATCAGGTACTTGTAAAATGTGTTTTAAAACATCTAAACAAAATAGTAAGCAAAGAATGAAAGTAAAACCTGGAAGCATAAACAAACTGCTATTCCATGCATTGTATCTTTAGCAGTCTAGCCACTTAAGCTATTATGAGATGCTAAACTTTACACATTTTAACATTGCTTGCATATTTCTAGCCAATAAACTAATGATTGCAGTAGTCAGCTGTTCACCCTTCAAGAACAGTTTCTAAAATTATGAAAATTCTAAATCACAGAAACCTGAATATCTCAAAAACCGAGTATAGTAAACAATGTTTGTTTAGGATAATATCAATTATGCCAAATCCACGGAGTCTTTTTTGGGTTGGCAACATAAGTATTTCATTGAGCACAGGTAGATAGGCTGAGAAACTGATTAGATAGTGATACAAACAACACATTAAGACAATTCCCAACAGGTGTAACAAAACTAAAACCGATGTGTGTCAAAAACTACAGTTCAAGAGAGTAAAATATCACTGGATCACCATCAACTAATGCTGTGTCTGTACAGTCAGACATTAAGAACAATGGTAACATTATAATTGACCATCAAGAAAAAAGCAATTTACTCCAAACAATTATAAGTGGCAACCTTCATTGAGGAGTGACTGAAAATTCTTACTTGGCTGCATTTAATTTTCAAATCCTGGCATCAATTGCAGTTACTTTTTATTATCAAACATATATTACACTTAAGAACTTAACTCACCCAACCATCAATGCACAAGGGTTCAAACCCTAAAAGCACCTCATAAGGTGAAAATATTCAGAGTTAGCCACTTGGCTTACTATCTCCCAGTCAGACTCTGTTACAAGTCAACAAGCTTTATTCCAAACGATTTTTTAAAGTTTAGAAGGTTTGTAATCAATATCAGCAATTACACATTTACATTTCAAACACAAACATATTATGCAGATGACAGAATGCAGCTGATAAAAGGCAACAAAAATATAAAATGCAGACGACAGGAGTCAGCTGATAGTCAAGTAAAATTAAAACAAAAATGTGACAAACAGTTCAAAATACTGAATAGCAAAATAAGTTTATGATTTATAAATGCCATACCACATACTAATTAGACAACTGTAACAGATCTATGCAATCCTTTGATCCTTCATGCAACTCATATTCCAAATTAAAAAGTGCAATCGTGACAACTTGTACTTATCACTTCACAGAGGAGCAGGGCTGTAGTCGAGGGTATACGCGGGTATACAGCATGTACTCACCTCTAGAGACCGTATACTCACCTCACAAAATATTTTTATTTATTTCTATTAAAATACTGTAGCGTATACTCACAAAATACTGTAGCGTATACTCACCTCTAAATTGTTTCGGAAAACTAACCGGTAGCGTGTACTCACCTCTAATTTTACCACTACAGTTCTGCAGAGGAGGGTGTATTAAATGCTACTGGGAAACAATTTTTTCACCGTAAAAGGATTACAGTAGATAAGGATTAAGAGCTTCATCTAACAAGTAGATTTATGAATTAAAAAAATTACTGTTTTCAGGGAATCAAACAATTGGATATGACTTTTGTGAAAGGCATTTTTGAAAACATATGCACAAGCTATTTGTAAACAGTAAATTCATTACTGATGATTTTAAAAACAGAAACAAATGATTTTCTAAGGTCACACCCATAATCTGATTCAATTGACAAATCGACGTTGGTCAACTCTTAATAAACATTATATTTATAAAAATACGGAGCTTTGGATAAAAAAATTAAAATTTGATTAAACATGTTTTAATATTTGTTCTGCATTCATATTTTTTGTTAGACCTTCTTTGAGCTGATGTGCATGTATGGATAGCTCCAGTTATTCGTAGGTTCACTCTGAGTCTTAACAGACAGAAGGTTGGCAAATCTCAGGATGTAAAAAGGACTTCCAGCTTTATCATTGGTTCCTGTAAGAAAAATGCACTTATTCTTATATTTATCATTATTCGTTTTGTTTTTCACTTCTGAACTTATAGGAATGTATGAACCCCTGCCTGGTCTTAGATATCAACCACTGCAAGCAAAATGACTGAACATTAGTACAAACTAGGAATTATTGAATTTATGGGAAAGACTTTAACTAGTATCATATGCTTCTTTAATACCCTTCATTTCTTTCTGAAATCTGTGATAATTCCTGAACCACATTCTCTGCAGCCATCAAAAGTACCAGCTAATGTGTTTCAGTCAATGTAAATCTTCTCCAGATACAAATATTTTTTCTTAAAAATTGTTCATATTTATAAATGATTAGACGTTAAATAATTAAAATATTCCATAAAATAAATTTAAAATTTGTATATAATTTAAAAAAATAAAATTGTAACTAATATCTAAAAATTCCAGTAACTGAAAAAATTAAATTTCAGTTAACCCTATTTAAAAATGTACAGTGTAATTTAATGTTCCTGATCCATAACAGTCACATTTTACATCAACTGTCTATTTTGTAAAATGTGAGCACTTGTCTTGCATTAAGAAAAGGCTACTTACTTACTTATTTACTTATTTATTATGCTTAATAATGCAACTTGTCCAACGTTCATGTAATCTACCTGATTTCCTGGAACCACCAAAGGGCTGCTGAGAAACAACTGAACCAGTTGCTTTGTCATTGACATAGAAATTGCCAGCACTGTATTTCAAATGCTCACTTGCCTCTTTGATTGCACTCCTGAAAGTGTTCAATACATTGTCTTCAAAACATCTTATCTTTAGAAACGATTAGTCACAAATTAATTCAAAATTCAGGAAAACAAAATCAGTAATTCTTCTGGATGAATCTTAGTAAATGTTAGGGATGGCTGCACCAACATTTGCCATTTAAGTTTCATGGATCTCATAGACTAACATGCAAAACCAGTTGACTTGAATCCTAAAGTAATTAATACAAACACAGCTCAAACTGAATCAAACAGCTATGAGGCAGGTAGAAAGCTGTATATAAGTTAAAACAATGCACTGTATGATAATGTAGGTTAGTGGTAGAATTGGACCACAGACTGCTTAATAGGGAATGATAGGTATCGCCTCTATGTAGGTAGGGCCTTCTGTCCGAATTTCAAGGACAAATAGATGGGTTGATAAAAGGATGATTGACAGATCAGCGGTCTGATTAGGGATGGCAAAGGCAATTCTGACTAAGAAGTCATGGTCCCTAAGTATGGTAGGGGAAACAGGTAGAGATGCATATGGTCAAGCTTGCATAGGGAGCTATGGCTGAATGGTTGGGTAGTGGATTAGATAGATAGGCTCACAGATAGACAGACAGAATGGTCGGTCAGTCAGATAGGAATGGATGCAAGCAGAAGTCTGAGATCGGCACCTAGATATGGAAACGGAATTAGCATACAGCTAGCGAGTCACATGCATTGAGTGGAGGTAGGCTAGAAGTTTGTACCGCAGACAGAAAAAGGCACATAGGTACGATGTCATGGAAGGCCCGATAAAGGTTCCCAAGTGCCAGGTACAATGCTAATAAAAAAGATATGTCAAGGGCCAGTCCATAGGTCCCCAGGGGCCGGTCCTGGCCCGCATGTTCCCCACCTGTGACAACTTCGTCTTATGCATGCCTTATGAGAATTGGCCATAGCAGGATATTTTCTGTGGTTAATTGTTCTATTATGCTATATTCAGTGAGATATTGTCCTGTGGAATACCGTTGCACTGGGATATTGTGTAGTGGGATTCTGTCCGGATTTAATCTGAGGGCAGACCATTAATGCCATATGTAACACTACACATATTTAGCCCATCGACTTCAAAGTTCTGAAGGTCGCATTTATCTTAAAATTTGATGGAAATGATGTTGCCAACACAAAAGTTATTTTAGTTCACCCTTTCATACACAAAACTGCTTGTTGTCAGAGGTTACAGAATTCTTTTTCATGGATTTTAATTTACTTTTTAAAGAGCTAAGGTATCAACATCATAATTTTCTACAATTTCAGTTTATAAGTTTGACATGGGCATTTTCATGAAACAAATCCCAGTTAATGAAAATCACATTGCTCAAAGTTAAACACTGAAGTTAAACAATGACTTCTCACAGTTAGAGCCTATTCCATACCAGCAGTCCATTGGTACTTAAATCTTATTCCTCTGATGCCTGCAATCTTACCTAACCCAAGTGTAACAACAAGTGAAACAACAAAGCTGCAACTTACTCATCATCAGCAAACACGGCTCCAGTCAATGCATATGGAGAAGTAGTATCAATGAGTTGCAAAACAGCGCTAGCCTCACTATCTTTATAGACGTAAGTGGTCAGGACTGGACCAAATATTTCCTGGGCAAAAAACAAAACAACTGATTAAAGCACATGACTATGAACCCCCATAAATCTTCTACAGCATAATGAAACAAATATAGCACCTCTACAAGAGAAATTCTAAAAGGCATTTAGTAAATAACATTACACTACACTATGCAATGGGTAAAAACATTAAATAAATTGGGAATATTTGAAACACATAAATTGGGGATATTTGAGACACATATTAGTAGCTAATATTAACTTATTATTAGATGTATATAAACTGATATATATATTATAATAATATTAATCTTCGTTTAATATTTTCAAACTGACAATTACACAGTATGATTACAAATCAGTATAAACGGATGATCACAAGTTATTACAGGAGTCGAATTTTAACTGTACATGGCAGCCTTGCAAGGCGCCCATCACGTCCTACATCTCATTTTCACAAACGCGCCATCTCGTGAATTGATAGGCTGAGTGGACCTTGGGAGGGTTACGGGAGGCGATCCCGCTACCTACTACACTTCACGCCAGTGATGTTAACACTACTCTATGGACTCCCCCTTGATAAATACGTTTAAGTTGCTGTACACCAAAATGTGGTTTGCAATTGGTTCCAATAAAGAACATTCTATTCTATTATATTCTACAGGTATTATAACATGAATATCATGTAATTAAATTACATATATAAATTCCACAGCACAAAGAATAACTCAGAGACATTTTACTAAGAGTTGGAAAGATTCACAACAGAAAATACATATCTCATGTAAAGCTATGTGCTCCATTATCTGGACAAAGTGGCTACACAAAGTAAAGTAAGTTAAGGTAAGAAACTGTATATCTGCAACAGGCTTTTACCACAGGTTATCTATACCTGAATGGATTAAGAGGTGCTTGGCTGGGTTAGAATATCTCAAAAGTTCCATGCAGATACAAGTTATTATGTTGGTTTAAGTGTGGATGGATGTTTATCAGTATTATTAAAGTTCTGCCTTACTTCTTGCATGAGTTTGTCACTTGGATCTTTAGTCTGGATGATGGTTGGTTCAATGTAGTAACCTTTACTGGTATCCATAAAAACAAAAGATACATAATCAACCCTCACTGTTAACCAAAAAACAAAATGTACATAATCAACCCTCACTGTTAACAATAAAACAAAAGATAATCAACCATTACTGGTAACCATAAAGAAATGATACCAGGGGTGGACTGGCCCACCGGGACACCGGGAAAAATCCCGGTGGGCCGCCATGGTCGGTGATATTTGGGCCGCTTCTAAGTTCTTAGACACATTGTCTAAAAATCGGCTATGTTATTTATAATAGATTTTATGGTATTTATGACGGCGTTATTTTTTATTCGCTAGAAGGCATAGGGCTGACGACAGAAATTCCAGGCCCATAGGCAGAGCAGTCACGGGCCCCTAAACTATCTTTAGGCCTTATGAGAAAATTGAGAAAAAAATAAATTGAAATAAAAAGTGCGGGTACGACCGTACGATACTATGTTTGTATGTATACATCTACGATTTTATTCAGTAATATTATATTTAAAAAGGCATAAATCATAAACTTTGTATAACTGATCATAATATTTTTTATAAGTTGATTGCCGGGCCCCTAAAACTCTCCGGGCCCCTGGGCATTTGCCTCCCTGCCCCCTCTCGGTGGGCCTGAGAAGGTAGACTTATATAATTAACAGTTGAATCTTAAAACGAGGTTCTACTTCCGCTAAGTTTGTCTTTGACGAAGATTCTTTCATTATTATTGGTTAATAAATTATTTAAAAATTTACGATTATGAGTGATCTAAATTTGAAACGTAAATGTAAAGATGTGCGGAAAAGGTAGGAGATAAGAAACTAAACATTCTTGCTAAAGATGGAGCCAACTTTCAAAATCTAGTCGATTTATTTAAAGTTACTCAAGGAAAGAGACTGTCACTAAATGTTCGACGATTAGGTAGAGGACAGCGTCAATGAAGATTCTCCACATGAACTCTGGGACGACCAAGTTGGGCATAAGAGTGACGAACTTACGAAATGCAAATCTTCCAAAAAAGTCCTGTTTGCTGCTTTTCTGTGTTAGATAAATACAGTTTCTTTGGTCAGACTTGCAGGCACCTGTTTTGTGCATATGACTCTTAGGGGCCATCCATATAGTACGTACGCATGGAGGGTGGAGGGTTAACCCAAATGCATGTGCTTAGGTCTACTATTAATATACGTACGCATAGGAAACGGGGCGAGGGAACCTGTAATTTGTCTATATTGGCCTTCAAATTGATTGGCCTTCAAGTGAGCTAGAGTTCAGTCTTTTCAGCTATCATGCAGGTACTACCAGGGAAGTAGAGGTGTTACTTGTATGCCACCTTATGGTCCTTACCTCTGAACGCTATTATTAAACTATCACACAGCTCAGCAGTGAGTCCATGGATCACTCGTCCTTCAATCTGGCCTAAAGTGCAGACAGCCGCTGCCTGGATCTGTCGTACTGACACATTCTGCAGCTGGTCTTTGAGGGCGAGGTGCGTCAAGCATACGTAAGCAGGTGGGGGTGGAAAAAGTACGTGCGTACAGGGAAGGGAAGGGCTCAATTTTTCCAGATTTTTGCTTACGTACTATATGGATGGCCTCTTACTGACTCTGTCCTCTACCCAAGTAGCGTGTGAGAGATCTTTCTCAAAACTTAAGTACATGAAAAATCGCTTGCTAAGCTCGTTGTCTTCTACAAATCTTGAAGAATTTTTGCTCATGTCGGTAGAAACCGATGTTTTAAGTGAACTATATAATGACATAATTATAGATCATGTGTCTGAAATGGCACCCAGCTTAAAGAAGTTGCTTATACAATAACCATCACTTGGGTGGGTCATGATAAATCGATTTATAACTTTAAATGCATTCTTAATATTTTATGTCTGATGTAAATTAGGTTTGCGATTCATCGTTGTGTTATGACTATCCCGTTGTAAAGTAACCTGTTACCTAGGCTGAAAACAAATCCCCAAGAAAAATAAATGTCGGATAGGGCCGCTTTTAATTTTTTCCCGGGCCGCTTTGACACTCCAGTCCACCACTGAATGATACATAATCAACCCTTACTGGTAACCATAAACAAATGTTACATAATCAACCCTTACTGGTAACCATAAACAAATGATACATAATCAACCCTTACTGGTAACCATAAACAAATGTTACATAATCAACCCTTACTGGTAACCCCATAAAACAAATGTTACATAATCAACCCTCACTGGTAACCCCATAAAACAAATGTTACATAATCAACCCTTACTGTAACCATAAAACAAATGTTACATAATCAACCCTTACTGGTAACCCCATAAAACAAATGATACATAATAATCAATCCTTACTAGTAACCATAAAACAAATTATACATAATCAACCCTCACTGGTAACCATAAAACAAATGATACATGATCAACCCTTACTAGTAACCATAAAACAAATTATATATAATCTAGGGACCTGCAAACAGGGGCGGCGCTACACAAGGGCGCGCCAGGGCAATTGCCCTGGTAAAAAAGCCTTTGCCCTGATCGATGTCCTGCCAGAATTTTTGCCATGTCCAGCAGAATTTGTTCGGCCATATTTGTTATATCCAGAGATATAAATTCACTTAATTCACTGAAATGCTAAAATTAAATTTTGCTTTACCAATGTCAAAAGCTTTCAACTTCCGGGGGGCTTCGCCCATCTGACCTGACTATAGACATATAATAGTGCTGGGGGCGATTTATGGCAAGCACGGTAGCGCGATCTTATATGGTCACCATTTAAGCTCGCGCTACCGCGCTCTCCATAAATCGCCCTCTGCACTGGTTACTTGTATGACTGCCCTGGCTATGCCCTGGTTACAAAAAGTGTCTGGCGCCGCCACTGCCTGCGAATCACAAATTTTCAGTCGAATCGAATCTCGAATCAGCGGGTACCAGTTTGATATTCATGAAGCTTGATTGCACAGGAATACCACAGTATCAATATATCAATAACTCTTCTGCAGTTTAAAATCAATTAAACTAAACATTAAGCTGATTGACAGGTATGGACGAGCGGTTAAACACTCGCCTAGCCGAAGGCGTCGCACCGTCGGTCGACGAGTTTAAATTAAACTCCAAGACGATAGACGGAACTGCAGCCAGACCATTACATTAATTAACTAATTTACATTAATTTACTTACTTGCGACAGCGGTGAATGCGTGCCGTGACCTAATCGAGTGATCACTCGTATAGCTGCAAACCCTCCGTAACAGCTGCTCTGCCTCTCCCTGGTCTCTCTGGAAATCGGACTCGGACCACCAATGGACATCGATCTCTGGACAACCCCTCGGATACGTCAGAGCGCTCATGAATAAGCTGGTGCTTTGCGCTCAGCTTTACAGTGGTGCTTTAGAAAATTGGAGATTACGATTATGATTATGATCACTCTATTTCGTGCAATATGATTGGCCATAACAACACGGTCGACACCTCACGTCACTAATTATATGCAGCCATACGAACACGATGCACAAATACGTTGTACACAAACGCTCTAAAGGTCGACCGTGCAATAAACCCTTTCTTGCTGAGAGGGTTTGCTGTTGTCACGTGCCGCCATTGCACGCAGAAATTCAACAACCAATCCACGCGCAGTAAACAATTAAAACAATTAGTTTACAACAAAGTGCCTCGAGGACTAATAATTTTCCCGAAAAATGATTCGAAATTTTTCAAATCATGATATCATTTTCGAATCGAATCGAATACCGCCGTCCGATACGTTTTCGAATCGAATTTCGAAGCTTTGCAGATCCCTAATATAATCAAGCCTTACTGGTAACCATAAAAGAAATGATGCATAATCAACCCTTACTGGTAACCATAAAAAAATGATACATAATCAACCCTCACTGGTAACCCCATAAAACAAATGTTACATAATCAACCCTCACTGGTAACCCCATAAAACAAATGTTACATAATCAACCCTTACTGTAACCATAAAACAAATGATACGTAAACATACAGAGCAGATGAAAATAGCTCTATATAAGCCATCCAACCAAATTATACACAACTGCAGAAGATTTTAGTGAACAAGGACAACAGCAAAAACAAAATAACAGTGGACAGTAAAGAGTTTGTAAAAATGGTTTCAAATACTCTTCTTCCTCAAGTTCTCAGTCCTAGGGCAGGTTCAAACTTCCAATGGCACCACTCCTCTCGAGGCTGGGCTTCCTACTTCAGCTCACTGTATCCATTCACCACTATCCAGTCCAGCAGCATCCGTCTAAGTCATCATCTTATTCTCTTTCCGTCCATTCTTTTCTCCATGATTCCCTCTCAGTATGTGACCAATCCACTTCTTCTGTCTCTCTCTCTTAGAGTAGCCATAACAGATATTCCACTATAAACAGCATCTCTTCAATTGCTTTATGCTCAGTCCAACTAACCTTTTCTATCCACAAGGCTGCTACTGACTTACGTGAGAAATTGCTGCTGCACATAAAAACATATACTGAAATGGAACAAAAGAAGCATAACCACCTCCTTGGACAGGCTCCATGCAAATGCTCAGTTATAGCAAGTCATACTGTGAAACACTGAACAAACGAAAGCAGTCACAGAATAGAGTAAGCAGATTTGGTCTATTTAAGGTTCAAATGACAGCCAGGAGGAAGGAGGCACAGATACAGGTCCAGAATGCAAAGAATGCTGGTACAACCATGAAATGGGACAAACTGAAGTAAGCTCGTTAGTCAGCACTGTTGCTAAAGAATTATAAACTAAAGATAACGCATGACAGCTTGTGGTAATTAGAAACCATCACTAAAAGCCACCAACCTGTCATCACAATTGCCACCAGTCAAAATTGCTAAATTTGGAGAAGACTTGGCATAGTCTAAATAACTCTTGATTCGTACAAAAGCCTAAAATTGCAATGATTCACAGTTCAAAACAACTTTCCATGTAAAAAATATTATACAATTTAATAGCTCATTTATGTTAAACTACAAAAAGGGACGAAAACTAACGCATTTATGGGCGCTACATGTGCATTAGGTCAGCCATGCAAATACTTGGTCCAATATCTGTTTTTGGCCATTGTCACTTATGTCACCTATAACCATAACGATCATGCAGTGGGTACAATGTCAATGCTTATAACTTGTAGTGCACTAGCGACACCTGGTAGAGTACTTTCAGCCATGGTACCCTATTACATCACATTACAACTAATAACACTGCATCATAATCTATTCAGCAAATGATATTAGAACTGTGGCGTCATGGAACATAAGATCAAGTTAAATAATTTAATGATACCAGATCAATCTAACATCAAACAATGGTTCATAATATTCAATCAAAACAGATGTATAATTGAATCTATTATACACAGGACTTACACATATTCGATTAGATTGTCACTAAACAAGCAAATAATTAACTACATTTGGTACCACTAGTTCAGCTCACAGTTTTATTATCTTATTTCCAAACCTTTTCATCAATGACCGAAGTCGTAAAGGTGTCATGGTCCAGAGGAGACCCAACCTTCATCTGTTTTACAACTGCCAGCAGACCATCCCGAATGGCGTTCCACTTGCTCTCAGGAACATAAAGGCGTGAACAGGCAGAGCATTTCTGACCACTGTACTCAAATGCTGCTCGAATCGTGCTGTTAACAATATGGGTGATGTTGCTGGCAGATGGATGAATGAAGTGGAAATTCTTGCCACCACACTCTACAAAAAATAGACGCTGTACTTGGGTCATGCCCAATCCTATTTCATAAAGTCTGCTTTTAAAAATTCAAAAGACACTTTGTTTTATATTTACAAATGCAAAGAAAACAGCACAACACAAGATTGACACCACAGAGATAAGGTGCTTCACCAGCACCAAATGTAAGAAATTAACAAAAGCCATGATTAGGAGTTAGGAGTCTGAGTTCTTTTTATGTCCCATGTCAAAATAAAAAATTTCAAATCCCCTAAAACTGGAAGACTATCACACAGGTCTAACAGCTTATT
Source organism: Allolobophora icterica (assembly GCA_963556255.1). NCBI lineage: Eukaryota > Metazoa > Annelida > Clitellata > Crassiclitellata > Lumbricidae > Allolobophora > Allolobophora icterica. The sequence goes on from OY744604.1 coordinate 46,993,629, forward strand.
TCCAGACAATTGGTCAAACCAAACTCAACTATGAACTGAAAGGCACTTGTGCGCTAACAACTTGTCCAGGTTCAATGCACAATATCTGCCTTGACAACTGAAGTTTACACAAAACTGGCAAGTCTGTGACACTCTATACTTTATTGACTTCACTTCAGCATAGTTCTGGAGTTTAAAGGAAGGAAGTATGTATCCCGTAACAGACTGGAGATGGAGAAAAGAAACTTTATGCTAAACTAGTTTATCATAACCAAAGCTAACCTCCAATGAGTCGAGGAAAGATCTTGTAAGAACTAATATTGTTTGCCACATCTTTCCACAAAAGTTCAAATGTTCTACAAAACCACAGATCCAAAAGTTTTCATTACAATTATGAAATAGCAAGTAAGGAAGTAAGTAAGCCATTTATTGACAGATCATCAACACCATACTATCACAATAACAGCAGTCAGTACAAACTGAAAAACTTCAAGTGAATGATGCCAAGGAAAAAGTTCAAGCCAAAAGGGTCACTGAGGCTGTATTGGACTTTTTCTAGGTAACATTTGGCAGGAGCAACAGGCCCTTAGCCAGCCATCCTTCCACCCATCCTTTGGACGGGTGAAAATTATTTTGGATGGGCCTAAATTGTGCATGATTCTCCACCAGCACCATCCAGCTTCTTCTGTAGAGCCACTGTGACCGTTAGATGATACTTGTTTAAGGAGCATGGGTTGAAATTAGGCTCTGTAAACAGCATAGGGGCACTGCAGTCAGACTTGTATGATGTGGGGACTTCAGGCAGCCGTGACTTCGTAGGCTCGCGGTGTCAGGCGGTCACGACTTCGATTGCTTTTGGACGGGCTACTCTGTATTTCTGGTTAAAGGCCTGAGTAGCAACATGTACAGAATGAGTGTATAATATACAACTGAAATGAACTAAACATGACTGATAGTTCTAGTCTTAATACAGAGAAATCAAACAGACCCTAAGTATTTTAAACAACTTAAGGGTAGGTTGATGCATAACATAATTTGGAAGATTATTCTATACTAGCTGGTGAACCCGGCGTTGCCCGGGTTTCGGAGGTTTTGGGCCGGGACACCATGGTAGCGGTCAAAACGGGGGACGCGAAGCTGCTTAACCCGGCGTTTTGGGTGTTTCAATCCCTCTAGCAAATAAGCAACAAAACACTGCTTAACCCGGCGTTGGCCGGGTTTAGTTCAGTGAAAGTTTCAATCCCTCTAGCGAATCCGTACTGTAGCTGCTTAACCCGGCGGCGCCATCTGGCGAGTGAAAATAGGTTGAGTGTAAGATTTTTTACCAGCTAAAAATGCATTGCCCGGGTAGGTTTTGGCCCAGGAGACCATGGTAGCGGTGAAAACGGGGGACGTGAAGCCTCACACTGGGTGTGTAATGCCCACCCCGAGACAGTAGTGAAGGTTTGGAATGAAAAGGTCCAAAGCTGTAGAAATGCATCGCGGTCAAAGAGACAGACACAGACAGACAGACAGACAGAGTCAGGTCTTTATTTATATAGATCAAAGGTTCACAACATGTTTTCGAGAATAATTTCATCCGAGTATGTGCAATATGAGTGTGGTAATTTAACAAAGTTCCATTTTAATGACTGATGAAAAAACCATCAAATGTACTAGGCAACAATCTGTGATGATAGCAAAACATCAAAAAAGCAATTTGAAACTTATTTATATCATTCTGCTAATCAAAGTATATTATAGGTTCGAAAAATAGGTTTGGTAAGTGGCAGAACTGTGCAACATGAAAAATGCATGTTTTTGTGAAATCTCCAAAATTCTTCTAAATAAGAAGTATAATTTGAGGCCCAACAAATGTTGCAGTATGACAAATTGGAGAATATTAAGAAATAGCAATGTTCAGTAGTTATAGTGACTAAACTCTGGCTTTCTCCATCAACAGAGAGTCATTCATACATAATAGAACATAAATGAGTACTTGTAAAGCACACCTTTAACGGAAAATTCATAATTAGCACTTCCAACCCAACAAGGAGAACCCTACAGAATAGACTTCAAGTGCTTGCAGAACAAAGGAGATAGGCTGACTGGGTCACCTCTAGTTTTAAACCATGGCAAATTTATTAGGGCTGTCATTGAGCCAGGTTTGGCTCTGGGACTGCCACGCATTATGAGAACTTAATAACATGTCAACACTTCATTTCTGTTTTAACTAGTAAATGGTTCTGTGCTTCTGATCTGTTGAAGCACTGACAAACTGGATTCTATCGATGTGCAGGGTAATGTGCTTTAAAAGGCTCTACATCTCTAATTGTAACTGTAAAATCCAACTTTATAAAGCACCACTCAAAAGCTAAGTGCAGGGTACCAGCTTACTGATGAGCTCTGCGTTGTTTCAACTGTCATGGGGTTGTCTGAAGAATCAAGGGAAGGTCTGAATTTGGTTAGGGAAGATCTGAGTCCTTTACAAAAAGTAGCACAGAAAATTATCAACTTTAAAATAAGCAAAGTTCGGATGATAAGCAGATAAAAGACTACAACCACAAACTAGTGATTATCTCAACACAATGGAGTATCTTACCTTGCACTACCAGTAAAGTTAATGCCTGCCAACAGTGGTGACTTGGTGACTGTTTCACCAAACACTGTACCATTAGATGGAAGAAAGTTTATGACACCAGCTGGCAATCCTGCCTCCCGAAGGATTTGGAAAATGATGTACGAGGACAGAATAGCAGTGCCTGATGGTTTCCACAAGACAACATTACCCTGAAAGAAACGGTACCGTACACATCACACATTTACAACACCTGGATAAGAAGTATATGGTGCCGTTTGCATGAAAACACAATACCTGATCTTCTTTAATCTGAAAACACATATTCTGCATTCTCTCTGATAGCCATATATGACGAACAGACTTCTTTTTGGTACCATATATAAGTTAATGTGCAATTACAATGTAAAAAGAGGAATTTTAATATACCATTATATATAACATTATATATATGACAAAGAGCTTAAGCTAGCGTTGAGGCAATCATGGGTGTGAACAGTTGGCACCTTCCTTTTTTTTCTTAGCAATGGTGGGATCTAGCCATCTCCCTTTCCACCTGATCTTCCCACTGGCAGTATATATATGGTCAGTGTACTCAATATAGCTGAGTTGGCTAGGGGGCACAAGTGGATGGTAACCACTAGACTGTCATGAATCTCTTAACATTATATAACACCTAAATAATCTTTCCATCACAAGCATTGAGTGACAAAACTTACGCCAAGTTGATGTGTTCAAAGTAAGAAATACCAGTAGCTGTTAGTTTAGGTTGAATATCAAGCATTCAGCCTCTCTATATGAAAGAAGCGTGCAAAGCACTTCTTACCATGAGAGCTGGAGCACCTGCCAGATGACCACTGATTGCCGTGAAATTAAATGGAGCAACGGCTGCCCAGAATCCCTAGTTAAATAAATACACAGGAACTGTAAATTATACAAATTATGCAAAAGCATGACCTCAGAAAATGTTAAGCTAAAAGAACATTTACATTGAAAAAACCACTGCAAGCACAGCATATAGTAATTTTGATTGGGTTTTCCATAGAAACCCCATTGCAAATAAATCTGAATTCTGGTAAGAATCCAACAACTTTATATCAGTCCATAGTAGAACCTGATGCAGTATTATAACTCTCACTGCCATTATTTTGGTATCTGATATATCATAGACCCACTGTTTTAAGCTGTAACACATCATTCAGTAATATTTCAACAGCGCTTAGAAACAATGGCTATTGGATATCTTGCAGAAGGTGATGCTCAAGGACTCGACAAAATTATTTCATGTTATCCGTGTTAAACTAAACTAAATGAATATAAATGAAAAGACTATTTCAATCCATAATGACTTCCAATGCTAGAAAATACCCCCCAAAATGCTTCATACAAATTGCTAGCTCCATTACAGCCTAGAAAATGGCTGGCGGTTAAATCACAAAATGAGCAGAATAGTAATCTACCTCAAATCCTCTCCAAACAAGAGAATTAACACATTTGCCAACACTGATTGGAGACCATTTCTGGGCTTCCTACATAAAATCAAACACAAAACAATATTCTCAATTGAATCCTAAATCACAATCTACTGCAGTGATATAAAGTTGACTAACACAAGCACTATCTTACCGTCAAATTGTTTCCAAGCTCTTCATGTGCATCAAATATACAAGGAAATCTGTAGACTCTATATCATATATTTTCAGATTCCAATGATAATGCTGAGAATAAGAGTCACACTATGGCATACAAAAATGGACAATCATCAACTTTAAGTAAAATAATAATTACAACTCCTTGAATAATTTAATATCTACATCAGTCTACATAACTACATCTTAGTATCAACTACATCAACTAATTATTGCTAAGAAATGAAACAGAAGATGGATGCCATTTATCCAAGCTTGAATAATGAGAACTGATGCAGATACGTCAACCATAAAGAAAAAGATAACAGACATCCATGACTCAAGATAATCATACAACAATGAAACTGACTACGTTACTCAAGATGTCACTTGAGTCAACAAGGTCCAATACCTACAATATAGACAAAGATGATGAAAATGGTTGTGACTGCAAACTTAAATATGGCAATTAAAACCAGCATGAGCAAGGCTCCCAAAGGCTGCTACATGACCGGTATGTCATATTTTTAGGAAAAACAATCCTGGGTTGTGAACAGTACTCATTAACAGAAATGCAGAATCTCACCAAAGCCCACTGTGCGTTGAATGCATAGAAGTCTGAAAGTTCACAGGCTGCATCTATTTCTGCTTGAATGATCGTCTTGCCCTGACCGAGCATCGTTGCTGCCAGAATGTCAGCACGGTACTTTCCACGGATCAGGTCTGCAGCTCGGATGAAGATTTCAGCACGTTTTTCCAGTGGTGTTGCATCCCACAAACGGAAAGCCTTCTGACTAATTTCGATTGCCTTCTGCAATGTATCCTAAATAAACATATCACTAAAACTGATTACTCACCAGCATCGGTTGAACCAGGAAATTTTCCTTTCCAAATACTACAGGATTAATTTCTGTAACTACTTCATTACATACTGGATAATTTCTCTGAGATTTCTAAACAAAAAAGGCAGTCTAAAGAAAGAGGTAATTGAACATCAAGGTGACAAAGCTCACACAGCTCAAACTAAGAGGTGGCAGTCTACAAAAGTTACACCTGAATCTAATAACTTATAATATTATAATCTTAAAGTTCGTCAGATAAGCTTTGCAGAGCACATGTTCAGAGGCTCGAGATGGGAGTAACTAAAAATCTATCAAAACTCTTCATTCCGTTATTACTTTTGGAAAGCAATGCATGGCAAACTCACCGAATCAGCATTGTAGAATTTGGAAAGCTGGCTGCCGTGATCAAATGGCTGTAAACATCAGAATCATAATTCAACTAAACATTTATAAATATAATGGAATGTATTGTAATCTAAAAGTTTTCTAACTGTAACACTTGGTCCAATCTTTTGGTCAAATCCAGGAACTATAGTTGCTGTTAATTTGTTCTTTATAACCAACATACCACATTTACTCAAGATTTCAAAGAAACATGCATCATTTTCAAGTGCTTGTCCATACCCATCTATCATTCTGGAACAATCTGTTACTACAACTACAAACACTTTGCATGACTTGTTTCAGTATACATCCGAGGTGGGAAAACTTTTTGCACATTGAGCCACATTAAATGCCAAAAATATTTGGATGGCCAGGTAACAAATTTTAAACGTTTAATAGCGACTAACACGAGAATAGTTTAGCCTACTTATTTGAAATTAAATATAGGCCTGCTTTGGCAGGGTTAATACACAGAGTTATTACGAAAGACAAGACCGGAATAGCAAGCAATAAAGCATTGCCACATGTGTAAAATGAGGAAACTTCTCGTGGTCTAAATTTTTTAATTTTCTCAAGAATTGTGTGGGCCGGATAAAAAGTGTTGGAGCAGCACATTAACTAATACACCTTTTCACATCTCCAACAAAATCCCTTGACCAAAGAAATAAGAAAAAACATTTGGACTTACACAATGGCAAAGAAAAGAATCAAAAGTATTGACTACAGGATAAATAAAGGGAAAAAAGGCGGCAGTGATGTTTGACAGATCGAGTAGCATGCGGATGAAGAACAGCATATCAAAAACAACAACAAAAAACTGTAAAGGGCATTTGTCACTCTAGTATTGATGCATGAATCCGAGTGTTGGTGCTTACGGAAGGAAGACAAAAGGAGGATTCTAGTGACAGAAATGAGCTGGCTAAGAATATTGGAGAGGAAAAGACGAGATAGGATTCGAAATGAGGTAATCCAGAAGGAGTTTGGACAGAGGAAAACTCTGGTAGACAAGATTAGAAATAGAAGACTAACTTGGTTTGGGCACGTAACAAGAATGGACAAGAGATTACCAGCAAGGACATTATATTGCCATGTGGAGGGAACACGGAGTCGTGGAAGACAAAGACATGGATGGAAAATGTGAGACAAGATCTGAAAGAACATGACATGGACATGAGAACGTCTCTGCATACTATCAGAGGCAGAAAGAAATGAAGCAATCGTGTAAACGCACCTGAAAGAAGAAGACACTGATAAATCCTCACAAAGATAAGGAAAAGAAAATTCTCGTTAATCATATACAGAATTATTCCCAGACCTCAACAACAAAAGGTCATGCATTTACCACTTTGACAATAAACTAGCCATGTTGCATAAGTGGTTATCTTACAACATACCTTGACCTGATAACGAGGCGTTTTTGTTCGAATTTCCTCATCTCCAATAACAATTGGAACATCAAACACTTTGGAGTTGTATTCTTTCAGCTTTGCGTCAAGCGCCAGACGCTGTTCAGTTCCCGGTTCAAAACCATAAATTTTTTCATTGGTTGCATGGTAAAGGCTGCCGGATGTCAGATGACTGACAGCAAATCTGACACAGAAATATATTGTCTTACTAGAATATTACTTTCTTGGACTCTTGTTTCTAACAATTAAAAAATTATACGAAAATTATAGATCCTGAGAATTAATCTAATTTTCTTACAGTATACAGCAGATCAGGGAAGGTAAAATAAGTATTTGCCAGGTTTACATGATGCCACAAGTTTTAACAAGCAGCAAATATTTACTAAACATTATATTTACCAATGAGAAAAAAAAATTCAAATAGGTAATGAATTGAATCTCTTATATTTGTCTAGTCAGAGAGAACTTATGAACAAATTCTCTCGCTCTGTCTATGTCGTGGTCTGTCTCTCTCAATGTCTCTCTACAAGCCTTGTGGCATGTACTATACACTACAATAGGGCCCTATTCTTTCATTTTCCTCCAAGCGCACAAATTTTAAATTTGGTTAATTGTTCCATCTGATGACATAATTTAGCCTATGGTGTTCAAAAGGCCCGTGTACTGCATGTATGTTTCAGCCTCTCTGCAGTCTGAACTATAGCTTGTATATGATGGATGCTTCATGATATCTGATACAATGTGATACACAGGGCCAGAGATGTATATATGACATTGTATGTGTGGCATCTGTCTATACTAGGTCACCCTGATGTGTCGGAGTAATTGACCTTGGGCGACCCACAGTAGAAACGAACACCCAGTTCCACATGGGCCAGATTCTGCATTTAAGATGTACAACCAAGGCATACACTTTAACGGTATATATCTCTTAGCTCCAGCAAATGCCTGAAATAATATCTGCCTTGTTCGTCTGCCTTTCACTCTCTCACTTGCTCTCTCACTTGCTCTTACTCGCTCTCTGTCTCTGTCTCTCCCTCTCTCTGTCTTTTTCTCTCGCTCTGTCTCTGTCGCTGTATGTCTATCTTGATGTCTCTCTACAAGCCTTGTGGCATGTACTACACACTACACTGTCTACACGCGATTGCAGTATTTAAGGCTCTCTTGAACCAGAGACCTACCATGTGTACTGTCAATTGATGGTAAGGAACTTCTAAATTTAGAACATCAGTTGTTGCTTTGATTTTGTCAAGTAGCACATAAGTAATCTGCTTCACTTCGTGAAACATTACTAATGCCTTTTACTTAAACCTTAAACGTTATGCTGTGAACCCTAAAATAAGAGAATAGTATCGAGAAAGTAGTATCGAGAAAGTTGATTCCGTGACTGTCGAAAATTCTATGCCTCCGGAAATCGGCCTATAAGCCCACCTACGTATAGGGTCTCTAAAGACCACTGCTTCTTATTACACACTCCCTATGGTAAAATCCTAGCTACGCCACTGGCTTAGTGCTGAGGTCATTGCACATCATGTGAACCCATCTGACACTGCAGATGCACGAGGTCCAGATAGACACCTTCTTCCGTATCCAGGCCACTTGGCAAGCAATTTTCATCAAACTCACATAACATAACATGGGTTTTAAGTGGCTCAGAAGACTGTGTTAGAACCAGACTTGTTGTCCTCGAGACCAAGGTCTTGGTCTCGAGTGCCCTCGAGTTCGTTTTTAAGTCTTGGTCTTGGTCTTGGTCTTGAGATCAAAAGTCTTGGTCTTGGTCTTGAGGTTCAAGGTCTTGGTCTTGGTCTTGAGGTTCAAAGTCTTGGTCTTGGTCTTGCAAGACCAAGACCAAGACCGGCTGTCAATATGAACAGCCACCATTTAACAAAACTCAAGAATTTAAAAAATTATCAAGCCTGTTTGCATCATAGCCTAAGACAAATACCTACGGATGGATGCAAGTCTTGTTGGTCAGGAAAACATATCGGCAGCAGCAGCTGTGTCTGGAACCCCAGTCGAGACTTTTACTGAAGCCATGGGAGGATTTCAAAAAGGCTCATGATTTACATTTACATTTAGGACCTACATCCAGTGCTTGCATGAAAAATTAGGCCCTACTGTGTGTGCAGTTGACTAGCACCTGTAAACTATAGAACGTATTTTTTCACATAGCGGAATTTTTATGAGGCCCCACAAGGCACGTCTTTATCAGAAAATTCTGAGCGAATTGGTTTTTATAAAATACAGAAGGCATTTGGAATAACATTTTGCTTGAAGGTCTTTTGTAATTGTAAATACGAATTCGGAATTCTCTGCAGTCTGCATCTAAAGTTAATTTGCCTGAATAAAGTAAAAGACTCGCGTTTTCATTAAAATAGCGAGTAGTCCGACTTGACCATTTTTTTAAGGAAAAGAAGTCTTGGGCTGAATGTGATTTTTGGGTCTTGGTCTCGGTCTTGGTCTTGAGGTTCAAAGTCTTGGTCTTGGTCTTGAGGTTCAAAGTCTTGGTCTTGGTCTCGAGGTTCAAAGTCTTGGTCTTGGTCTCAAGGTTCAAAGTCTTGGTCTTGGTCTTGAGGTTTAAGGTCTTGACAACAAGACTGGTTAGAACCACTACAAATTAACCTGTCAGACAAAGGTGCAGAGTCTGTGCCAAGCATAAAAACTCAGAGACTGGCAAATACACACACTGTGACCTGTGCGAGAAATGCAATAACCATCATTTGGTGCTATACATTATATTAGCTATTGTTTTTGTTCACAATAAGATACCCATTTTAGAGCCAGGAGTCTGCTGGAATCAGAAATATATATTTTATGATACCTAACTGTAATCCTTGTTGTGCTGTTGTCATTCTAACACGTGTACTGTCCATTTACTTATTTTTTCGGAAACAATTGGGGGGATGGGTTAAAACGATAAATTGGACCAGCGTCGGTTCATACTGAAAGAGGAATCCCAATCATGTGCTACGTGACCTGCTCCTTCCCTCCGCAGCAGTGGACAAAACCTTAGAGTGAGACCGCATAAATTTACCCTTCCCGAAAAATAACAATTTTATATCCCGTATTCTCTACAAGAATGCCTACTGGCGCTAATTAGCTGCTCCAGACCCTATAGCTTGTTCTAGTTGCGTTATGTCAGCTATGATGTTCAATTAAACATCATAGCTGACATTCCATTCATTCCACTAATGAAAAAGTGCAATATGTAAGATATATGTTTCGAGCCTCAATCAATCAATCAATCAATCAAATTCGTTTCAAACATTAAGTTGACACAGACGCAACTTAGACAAAGTAGACTATAAAATTCTAGGACCAAGAGTACAGGGTTTTATGCATGAAATTGCCTAAACCTACTCATCATCAATTTCGCCAATGATTCTCTGTTGTAAATAAAAACTCTTCCTTACTTTCTCGTCGCGCCAACTATTGACCTTCTTATCGACAAAATCATTGTGCAAACAACTTAAAGCTACACACGACAAAATTAAAAGATAACAAAATGCCGACAACAGCTGTACAAGACATGCCAAGCAACAACCAAATCGCACTAGGTATGATCCAAAGTTCAACGTGTCCAAATTTATATTTCCAGCACATCTCAAATTAAAACCTGATCTTACCCAGTATAAGTTTTCTGTCACTCAAGCCGCACCACAACCGTCCTTCCGCTCTAGGCACGAAGTTTGCGCCATAAAACAGTGCGTAGAAATAGCTTTTAAATTTACATTTCTGAAATCGATTGGCTTCTTTCAATGCTTAGGGATAATGTGCTTTTTTAGGTTAGGAATCCGAGGCGTTATGGCGAGTGTGCAATAAGTGGCCATTAGGCTTTAGGAATTAACCAGCAAGTGGGTCCTTCAAAGCTATTGAACTCTGGACGAGTTATAAATTAATTCCAATCGTTAAAAGAGTTTGTTTATTCAACGTATGCCTTGAACTTTGTACATGTTGAGTGCCCTGTTTAGCATCTCCAAATTTCAGGACAAAACTGGTGGAGATCGACTCGCGAGATTTACACTCGGCCATTTGAAAGCGTTACAATCGTTGAAGTGATAAAGATCGAGCAACTAGTTGTCCGCCGCTGATCGAACGTGTTTGCGGACAGAATATCAACATAATGCAGTTTACGTCAGTTTACGTCTGTGTCACTTGGTCCGGCCTGGGACTAAGATTTCAGCAATCTTAGTCCCAGGTCCGGCCAAAATCAGTTTGGTGCAGATTATATAGTCGAGTCATTATCATAAACTCCAATTTTTAATGCGCTACTCTAAAGCTAAGCGCACGGCACTGCTGCTTATTGAGGAGCGCTGCGTCGTATTGGATGGATTGTCCAGAGACTCCAGATATCAACATCCTGATGTAAAAGCAGTGGCGGCGCGTGGATTTTTGAAAGGTGGTGCGAAGCAACAGTGTGCCGCCCCCGTAAGGCGACAGGCCTGTCCATAAGCGGCGATCCCAGGGCTCGAGAGGGACAAGATCCCCACCTTTACCAGTAGGAGGGACACACTATAGATTATCATCTATATAAATAAAGACAAGACTCTGTCTGTCTGTCTGTCTGTCTGTCTGTCTGTCTGTCTGTCTGTCTGTCTGCGATCTTTGACCGCGATGCATTTCTACAATTTTCGACCTTCTCACTCCAAACCTTCACTACTGTCTCGGGGTGGGCATTACACACCGCTACCATGGTCTCCCGGGCCAAAACCTACGGATTCGCTAGAGGGATTGAAACTTTCACTGAACTAAACCCGGCCAACGCCGGGTTAAGCAGTGTTTTGTTGCTTATTGGCTAGAGGGATTGAAACACCCAAAACGCCGGGTTAAGCAGCTTCGCGTCCCCCCTTTTGACCGCTACCATGGTGTCCCGACCCAAAACCTCCGAAACCCGGGCAACGCCGGGTTCACCAGCTAGTTCGACATAATTATAGTCTTGTTATACACAGTCAGTTACGCATGGTAGCTATAGGTAACATATAAAATTATATAGTTGCACACAGTCAGTTGCACAAAGTCCGGGTGAAATCAAGCCTACTGTTGTCGTGAGTTAGTGAGTTCTTCAGTATGAAAGAGAGACAGAGACAGAGACAGAGACAGAGAGTTAATTAAGTTGGGTAGTTCAGTCTGTGTCTGTGAAAGACTCAACTTTTGTTGTGACGGTGTCAATTACGGGGTTTGGAGAGTTCAGCATTAAAGGACGAACCAGAAAACTGTGTTGTGTTTCTGATTTGGAAATTAGTTAAGTAAACTAAATAAAGTAGTCAAACTTTTTCCAACGTTTTTCCAACTTTTTACGACAAACATTTTCCCAATAGGCCTAGAGGTTAAGCGAACTGTAATAATGGATGGCTTCTAATCGGTTACTGCTGAACTCATCTAAAACTCAGTTTATTTGGCTTGGTGGTCGCAGATAGCTGGCAAAGATTGATCTGCACTTGTTAGCAGAAGCCTTCCCCCATATCTCCTTTTCGCTCACTATACGGGATCTGGGGGTGACAATTGACCAAGAGCTGACTTTTTCTCAGCATGTTAACTTGGTCACCCAGAGTTGCTACTACCGCAGTTGCGTGTTGTAAATGGGCTACGGTCCCTTTGTTATGACGCGGCGGTAATCCTTGGTCACGCTTTTATCTCCAGTAGAGTTGACTATAATTGCTGCTCTAGCTGTTCTCACTGGACATCCATTGTCTCTAATTGGGCGGCTTGACCGGGTTCTTCGCTCTGCCGCTCGGCTCATTGCCCATATCCCAAAATATGCACCAGTTTCAGTTTATGCGCGATGTCCGGCATTGGCTTCCTGCCTCGCAGCCCATCCCTCCTATAGGATTGCTTCTCTTGTTTGGCGGTCTCTCTCTCTGGTGAAGCTCCGTCTTACCTATCTGATCTCTGTTGTCCGCTCTCTGACCTAATGTCCCGTCGAGTTCTGCGTTCTGCAACTGGATATGAGATGAGCTACATGTTGGACCCTTGGTCACGCTCCTCAGTTAAACAGCGTCGTGCCTTCTCAGTGGCTGGCCCCTCTACGTGGAAAGGCTCCCACCTTCTTTGCGCCTATTTCCACGAGGCAATTGACCTGTTTTCTACCGTCTCCTGAAGTCTTCTCTTTTTAACCGTGGCTGGACTGGGAGCACCCCCAGAGTAAATTTCTTGAAGAGGGGCTATATAAACTATCAAAATGAATGAATGAATGCAGAGCGTCAATGACAATTTCACCTTCAGACTATGTTATGTGTACTGTTCTGGCATACAGTTATAACAGGCGTACGTACTGTAAGTATGGTGTATGAATTTGGAAACACAGGCTGTTAATGCTAAAACCATGCAGTGTTATAATGTTTTTTTGTTGAGAGTGTTCAATGTTCATTGTGGAAAAATAGTTGCATATTGCTGATTTAAAAAAAAACTTTTTAGTTATTCATTCATTCATTCATTTTGATAATTTATAGGCCTAGGCCTATAGTCCCTCTTCAAGAAACCTATTCAGAGGTGCTCCAGTCCAACCACGGTTAAAAAGAGCAGAATAAAAGAGACGGTAGAAAGCAGGTGAATATCCTCGTGGAAATAGGCGCAAATAAGGTGGGAGCCCATTCCACGTATACAGGGGCGAGCCACTGAGAAGGCACGACGCTGTTTAACTGAAGAGCGGGACCGATCGAGGTACCAACAGCTCACCTCCATGGTTGCAGAACGCAGAACTCAAACGGGACAGCAGAGATCAAATAGGTAAGACAGAGCTTCACCAGAGAGAGACCGCCAAACAAGAGAAGCAATTGAATATACTATAGGAGATGCGCTGCGAGGCAGGAAGCCAATGCAGGACATCGCGCATATTAGCTTAAACTGGTGCATATTTAGTTAGGATTTTTTTTCGTAAAAACAATGGTTTTAACTAAACTATTTTTTTAGTTAAACTTCATCCTAATAACTACAAAATTTTAGTTAAACTTAAAGTTAGGCTAACTATATATTGCCTATCACTGATACCCCGGGAGCCGGACTCACGCTTGGACATCCGGACGACTCGGTTTTGGGCATCCTAGTAGGCCTAATCGTGGCGTAGAGTCGTCCGCTGCCTTCCACTTAAGGACATTGCATGGCACACAGAAGCAGAAATTAAGTTTGTCACAATTTGGCTCCGGAAGTGGGCCGGGTGAGAACCAAGTCTGCCACAAATTGGCCACAGAAGTGGGGTGAGAAAATTCGCCACTTGAGAGAGTTCTGCCACAATTTGTGACCTTCGACACCCGCAATAGAGTTTTACCACAAATTGGTCCCCTGAAGTGGGGACTGTGGGGGTCGAGACTTGTGACCTCCGACAGTCCGCAACTGCGTGCGTTCGCGATCGCCACGATAATAATAATAATAATAATAATAATAATAATAATAATAATAATAATAATAATAATAATAATAATAATAATAAAATAATAATAATAATATGACGCTGCCAACACGTCTGCGCTATCTGACAGGCAGCAGATCGTTGGGACTGGAAACCCAACGACCATTCCTGGTCACAAACAGTCACATTGGGACAGGCCGCTGCTCCTCAAGGTGACATCTTCTGTCGACGCGGATCAGTGCAGCCCCTACGATCGGGCACGCCTAAAGGCCATAACGGCCTCACACGCCTCTGATTGGTTACATGCTCTTCCGCTCACCGCATTCGGTCTCAGGCTGAGCGACGAGGCCGTGCGCGTGGCGGTCGGCTTGCGGTTGGGCGCAGTCATATGCGAGCCGCACACTTGCGCATGCGGCGCCCTCGTCTCAGCAAAGGGCTCGCACGGCCTCTCGTGTTCGCTCGGTTTCGGTCGACAGGCCAGACACAGCGCCATCAACGACCTTGTTCACCGCAGTCTGAATAGAGCGGGAACCCCTGCGATCAAGGAGCCATCAGGACTGACCAGATCCGACGGAAAAAGACCAGACGGCCAGACTCTGATCCCTTGGAGTGGCGGACGCCCCCTGATATGGGACGCGACCGTGGTGGATACGGATACGGCACCGTAACATCCCACGCCAAGCAAGTTGAAGCAACTACCTCTGGACCAAGCCAAGGTATTATTGTGACTCCGTCAGGCCTTTTGCCGTCAGATCTGGACTCTTTGATGGCCGGTATTTTGGCTCTGATGAAAGCCCGCCAAATCACGTTATTGATCATGGCATGTCGTTGTTGCCTCCCAGTTCCTTTGATGCAAGAGAATCTGTGATCACACCATTGGATTCTACTATCGCCCCACATTTACATGTGTGTTTTTCAAATAACGCAGTGCCCAGCCGGTTGCCGGCTGCTATTCTTAATAGTCTTCTTCTGACTTTCGTAATCCTGGTGTTGTTATGGGAAGTGCATGAAGCCAGTCTCCTGTGTGGTGATTGCACAGCTAATAGTCTGGCTTTAGTAGCAGGATCACTATAACTCTTTCTAATAGGCCTTGAAGTGCATGAGAGATCAGTATGTATATGTATACACTGTACTATACCGGTATTCTCTTTGTACATGAGCCTTCTGTTCGATGGGAGAAGGTAGAGCCCTGCGCCGGCCGCGCCGCGCCGCCGCCGCCGACATTTCGTGGGCGCCGCCGCCGCCGATTTTTGTTTGTCGGCGCGCCGCCGCCGACAATCTGTCGGCGCGCCGCCGATGCTATTTTGATATGCTTAATTGTTATTGTTGCATTTTTCATGTTTTGCATGATATTGCAAAGATAAGCAAACTATTCTCAGAAATGGCACTTTGATTGGTAGGAACTCGTGTGTTAATGAAGAAGATAAAGAGTGAACATAGCTGATTATAGTGTTTGTGGTCTTTATCTTGATACCAAGAATGCATTGTCTTCCTGACTAAATTTGTTTTCCTTATACTTTGATGATCCTGTCTTTGTGCCATGATACACACATTCATTAAAAGCGATATCTTGTTACAAGTAACCATTGTTTTGATACACCGGTTACTGTTGCCATTTCCTTATTAATACCTTGACAATAAAAAAAGCAATATGCAATGCATGTCTTTGTATGTGTACTACAGTACTACAGTATTCCCTCATTCGTTACCTTCATGTTGAATAGCTTCTATAACATATTGATTGTTGTCTTTGATTTATGTGGTCTTATTACAATGGTGTAAATTTTTGGCTTAATGTTGTATGATTAGAGGAGTTTATGAGTTCTATTAATATCAAGATATGCCATTTAAGTAATAATCCTGCAGAAGGGAAGGTATAATTGATTAATACTTTTGGCTGGAATCTATTCAGGTAAACAGAATCAGTTGACACAGGTTTTGACTTAGTACGTATAGTATCAACAATGGTCTTTTTCAGTTTAGTGTGATACAAACAATGGTCTATAATATGTGGAAACTAAATGGTGTGGCACCAATTAAAACGGGCAGCAGACCATCTGGTAAATTCATTGAAAAATTAACAGGAGTAAGGCCACTCAGCCAGTGTATTACCATTGGAAAACGTATATATTTACATTTCACTTCATGGCTTCAGCAGCCTCTTACTGGGAGGATGCTGTTATCCGGCATCTGCCATGTGACTTGGTGTGTAGGCCTACACTGTATCAGTGCATATGCAAGTGTATTCATGCAATATGCAAATGCATGTTGCTTCATCTGATTACAATTTGCCAATACCTATACAGATGTGCAGTGTAATTAAGGATGTTCATATTTGTAAGGCAAATGTCTGAAGGTGTCTTCTCTTTCAGTCCCTTTATATGTAGTTGAGCTTCAGTAATTAAGCTTGAGAAATTAAGGATGTTCAAATTTGTATGGCAAATGTCTGAAGGTGTCTTCTCTTTCAGTCCCTTTATATGTAGTTGAGCTTCAGTGTGATGGAGTGGCTTTAGAGAACTTGGCCCTTTGACTGGTCACAGGACCAACGGCTGTTCAACTCTCATAGTGACTCACATGGGCGTCCGGAGGAGGGTAAGGGGGATTTGCCCCCCCTGGATTTGTGAATTGATTTTCCATGCAAAAACGTCATTTTGCCCCCTGGAAAAAGTTTGCCCCTTAGAAAAATTTAGTCCCCCCTCCGGAAAATTCCTGCGGATGCCCATGGTGATTCATGTTTCTGACTAGGGCACGCCGCGCCGACGCCGACATTTTGTGGGCGCCGCCGCCGCCGATTTTTATTCGTCGGCGTGCCGCCGCCGCCGACCAAAAATTACCGGCGCGCCGCCGTCGACACTACGGCGTCGGCGCAGGGCTCTAGGAGAAGGTGCGTTCGATCTCAAAGACCACGAACTAGAAGTCTCTACCAATGGATCTGTGAACGTTACAGCGACATCGTGTAGCAGTTGGTCTTTAAGGCTTCGTGTGCCAGCGGCTGATGCCAAAACGGCGGAAGTTGCCAGCATATCGGCACTACGAATGCTAGACCACCGTTTCTCACAGGCAAAGATGCCTGGCTCCATTGATCGTCGCTCATGTGTATAGACCCTATGTTAAGAAGGCTACACAGTCCTGTTCTCAAGACTTCGTCGAAGTCGCGCAGAAGTCGTTCGTTTAAATTAAGAAGCATGCTGATGTTCTTAATGTTTAGGCCTAAGTGTTTTCCTGTCATCTAGGCCTATACAGCATCCTGGTAATGTAACCCTAATTCCCTCTAAAAGGATCACATCGCGCGGTATCTCACGATGAGGCCTAGGCAGAGCCGGCGCTAAGGCCCCCCGAACCCCCCGGTTGGGGGGCCTCAAGTTTGTAAGGGGCCTCCAAATTTAGCTGGTCATTATATGCTTATGTGTGACTGTTTCTGAAACCCGCTTCCAGAGGCGCATTTACAGAAAATGAGGCCCTAGGAACAAACATTTTTGGGGCCTTCTGAGCTTGATGTTATTTTTCGCAATTGCACAAAGAATAATTATTAACCCAAATGAACAAAACAATTATAAATTACAATAATATACGTTTATGTGAATGCTAAACTGTAAAAATAGAAAATATGTTATATTTAAAATAATTCAAAAATGTTATTTTTTTATAACTGAAAAAATATTTTCATTTGTTTTGGGGCCCTCCAAGATTTGGGGGCCCTAGGCGCGCGCCTAAGTCGGGGTCAGACTATGAAAGGCCGTAACACAGAGGCGCTTTTACGCATAGGTGCACTAAGCGCGTGCATATAGGGCCCCAAATCGCGCCTCTGTGTTACGGCCTTTCATACGCCTGATCCTGACAGGCTTCAATCATTAGGTTTAGTGCTTTTGCACTAGGAATGATTCCGTCAGTCCTTGGCAGCTTGGCCAGTTGTGTTATTCACAACTAAATATCCAAAAAAGCTTCTCTTATCTATATGCCATTTCTGGGTATAGGGCCTACACAGGACAAATCTTAAGAAAACTGTCATTTGCTCTTCATGTGAAATGCCAGTAGCTAGTGCATGGCAATAACATCTTTGGTGCATGGTAGCCTGCAGTCCAGAATATTGGAAAAGCATTTTGCGTGTTGCAATGCTTCCATGTTGGTGTCTTGAATCTCGTCAGCAACGAAATCGATCAACTCATTCTGAATATCTTAGTCTGCAAAAGTAGTGGGCAGATGCGCGTTTACGCATAGGCGCATCAAGCACGCGCCTGTAGGGCCCCAAATCTGCTACTAGGCCTACAGGTGCACGCGAAATTGTGCAAGATATATGGTGGTGAACACCACTTTCCCTGAAACGAGAAACTGCATGCAGCGTCGAAAAGCCCATTTGACTACGAATATGCAGACAAAATGGAGAAATTTACACCCAAACTACGATTTAAAGCAGATTTTTTTCTACAAACTTCTGGGTCAGACGCTGGTGTCAGTTCAGTCACGGTTTCAGAAGATCAAGGATTGGAACAGGACTTTGGGTTTCTCTAACACTCCAATACACTCATCAAAACGCATGATCCAGCTGCAAAAACATTGTGTTTACTTCTACGAGAAGATGGGAGACGTAGAAACAAATGAACTTCTAATGGATTTTCACATTTTATTGCAGTTATAATAAGCTACTTGTAGCCTAGAGAGTCAGCTGACAACAGCGCGAGACTTTCTAAAGTAGGATCTACCTTTATGTAAATGAACTTCTTGACTTTTCCCCAAATCTGTCTATTGCACTAAGGATTCTTCTGACCACCCCAGTAACAGTAGCAGTTTCAGTACATTGAAACTAGTTAAAACATTTAATCGTTCCACCATGCTCAGCTGTTTTCATCGCTCGCAATGATTTCAATAGCAAGTAAAAAGAGACTTGACGTTCGCGGTCGTTCTCGTTTGCAGTGTATACACTGCAAACGAGAACGACCGCGAACGTCAAGTCTCTTTTTACATATTTGAGTCATTTTCCGGTAAATGCATAAATTGACAATTCAGCTGTCCCCGGTCATTTCTAAGAAAACAATGCCTAGTCTGATCATGCTAAGTGATTAGATTAAAACGTTATTGATCAGTCAACAATTTAAGACCTTTGAAAGTAATTCAGAGCAATAAAATAATTTATTACAATTTATTTTGAATTTAAAATGTTCCACTCCGTTACCGTCCCTAGGCTATAGTAGGCCTACATATTGCTTTCGTCTACAATTTCAAAATGATTTGCATTAAACCAAAAAATGTGACTGTTTCTTTTATAATAAACATAATTGCATATTTCTAAATACAACTTAGAAACTTACAACTTCAGTATAATTTTTAAAAATATATTTTAACTTGTCCCCGGAAAATTATGTCCGCTCCGTTAAAATGTAAAAATTATCTCGTATCTCACAACCCTTCCGGTTCTTTGGTCCCGCAACTTAACACATCTCTTCTGTGAAGATCTATGTAAGTAAGTATGTCTTAATACAGGATCTGAATGCTAAGACAAATTTCTTACAAATTTTCATTTATTACGTACCTCATGTGTTTTTTCATAATACATCCACTCCGTTACTGCATTTTTGCAATGATTATGAATAAATATAATTTAAATAATATTTTTAATATAACGTTTATAAGCTATATAATGAGTGTACCGACGATTAATGTGGACGCATGAGAGATAATATGATATTTACCGTGCTGATACACAATTTGTCCACTCCGTTAACTGTCCACTCAGTTACCATAAATGTGACCCTTGAGGTACTAAAATTTATTCCACTGTCAGGATAAGTCGTCTACTTAAATTATCATTTCTAATACAACTTATATAACAATATATGACATTTAAAATAAATTTTTGCTTCGGCAGACTGTTTTTTTTAAGTTCACTTTTCACATTCTGTGCTCAATTCTCGACAAATGGTAACGGAGCGGAACTTTTTATGGTAATTTTTTATGTAATTTTGATGTTATGAGCAGATTTTTAAGACAACATCATAAATATTTTAATGTTTTTTTGTTCATTTGATCACTGGTAATGATTAGCTGAAGTGATTTTTATTTTGTTATTTGGCCAAAAAAAATACAGTCAACTTTACGTTGATTAGATTCCCGATTTTTCTTTCGGTAACGGAGTGGAACTTCTTAACAAAATTTAAAATGTGATGGAATTAAATAATCATTTGTATTGTAATTTCTTTTATATTTATTTTATAAACATTAATACTAAGAACATATTGGCATGTCAAACTACGCAGTAGGAAGCTGTCTACTATATATAAATAGCTCATATGTTTTGGTAACGGAGTAACGGAGTGGACAAACATTCCACTCCGTTTTTCGTAGGGCTATTTTCTTTCTGCTAAAAACTTCATAATTTTACATATTAGTGCAAAACCAAATATATATTAGTGAAATAAAAATATTCAAGATTTGCTTCAAACAAAAATCAATGTAATTTGCCCCCAAAAATTTTTTGCTTCTTCAATTAGTGAATGTGACATATTACCGGAAAATGACTCATTTCGTAGTTATTGCCCAGCAAACACACCCGCACGGGTCCCTTGCGGGATTCATCCGGTTTGACGGTACGGATTTCTCGCGGTTTTTGTCCCCGGTTTACACACGGGACCCTTGCGGTCCACCCCGTGTCAGTGGCGCCTCCTACCGGTATTCGTATTTCTACCGCCAGTCCGCCATTTTGTGTGCCTGCCGTTTCGAATGTACAAATATTTGACAGATCGCGATTTGTTTCTGTGAGAAGTAAGATTACGTTATATTTATTATACTAATGAACCTATATCTGTGTACATTAACAGTTTATGTAAATGCTGTATTTAATTGTGGTCGGGATAGACGAAACGGAGATTGCAGTGGGTTAGGGTCAGGGCTGTAGTGGTAAAATTAGAGGTGAGTACACGCTACCGGTTAGTTTTCCGAAACAAATTAGAGGTGAGTATACGCTACAGTATTTTGTGAGTATACGCTACAGTATATAAATAAATATAACTATTTGGGAGGTGAGTATACGGTCTCTAGAGGTGAGTACACACTGTATAGTGTATACCCGCGTATACCCTCGACTACAGGGAGTCAGCCCGAATCCCCGAAACCCGAATCCCCGAAAACGCTGAAAATACACTAAAGCCCGATTTCCCGAAAAAAGCTTATAGAAAGTGCCGAACTCCAGAAAACTATTCAAAGTTAAATTGTAAACTCTTATACATGACATAGACCTAGCGTGACCTTGATGTACCTCGATATAATGCCTATTCACGTGTTTATTTGTAATTTTAGTCTAAAATCGATTTCGGGGATCCGGCCGAAATTCGTTTGGGGGATTCGGGTTTCGGGGATTCGGGCCGCACCCGACTACAGCCCTGGTTAGGGTTATGGACTGTACGGTAAACTTGCGCTATGAGGGTCCTTATGTTATGGTATGACTCAAATTCAAGGGGCTATGTATTACTGTGTGACAAGAGGTCGCACCTTCTTATCTTATCTTTTCTTATATGATTATTTATAAAGCGCCTCTCACAGCATAGACTATTCAGAGGCGCTCCCAGCGTGTCAGCCCCGAGGGAAAAGAAAGGTCTTTAGGCAGCGGAGAGAAGAAGGCGAGATCCCAAGCAATATCTTGCTACGGAGAGAGGGGCAGGTCATTCCAAAGGGAAGGGCCAAGGATGGCAAAAGCACGATGCTGAGCCATCGAAGTCCTTGCACGAGGGACCTTGACACTAGTTAGCGCCCAGACACCAATAAGGCTATTTAAATGAAAGCACATCGACAAATATTCAGCAGCAATGACTCTAGTTTTCAAGTTTATCCGTGTTAGATGTTGACATCTCTCAGTTAAGTCACATTAAAGTTTCATTTAAACATTTTGAACATTTATCCAATAAATGTAGCTTAAATTTTCATAGATTATACTTGAACGTTTAGCTTAAACTTCCTATAAATTTAGCTTAAAGTTTCATTTGAACATAGTATCCTTTAAATTTAGCTTATACATTGTTGAACGTTTACAATAAACTTGAAAACTAGCGTCATTGCTGCGGAATTAAACATTGCAGCTGCCGTGACCATCAAAACTGGATAGTTGTCGAGATCAATAAGTACTGCACTCTGTGAAGATGAGAATGACGATATTGCAGGGCTTCATGGAACAAGAGTCGACAACGTTGAAGACTAGTCTGAGAAATTTTCAAGTACACAACCATTTAATTGTCTTTGTGATGTAGTTATCATATCTCTGCAATCCTTAATCAACTAATCGAAAACAAGGTGCAATTAGAATATTTTAAACGGGAGTGCGTGTTGAACAAAGATATTAAAAAGGCCATGATTCTGTAGAATGAAATGGTTTCTTAGTTACTTTTATATGAATGATTCACTCTTAAGCTTTGCATTCACTAGTTCTTAGTAGCTTGGTAACAGCCTGTGTGATTGACGGGTGTAATGATTACATTTTGTTTTATTATGTTACATTAGTCAACGCTGTGCAGTGGGCTTTACCAATTGCTGAGTCGTCCAGACAACCATACAGGCTGTTCGGAATGAATATCAACTGCCAATCACCAAGGCCTCTTGGTGCTTTAAAGACACCAGTCATTCGAACAACTGGTACGTGTTGAATACTGAAGCAATGGTACCAATTTGATCCTAAGCGGTTCTTTGAAAATTTTTCTTTAGAGCAGTATTGGGATATTATCAATATTCCCTTGTATCACCCAATTTTCTTTTATATCAGGCAACATATATTTCTTGTTCTGTTACATTGATTAAAATCTAGCTATCTTTAGTGGTTACACATTTGATTTGTTATAAGGAATAATTATGTTGCTTCATTTCTATCAATTTTTAATGATTCAGTAGTTGTGTGGTCATATCGTGAATGTGTCTTTAAATTATCAAATTGTTTTTACTACTGTTTGCCATGGATTATAAGCTGTTGAATATATTTATCCTTTCAGCCCCTTAAGTGTGTTGACACATAGTACCGATAGTCACTGATCAAATTTGTGTAATAATTCATAACTGATAAATATGAATTTAGGATGCTAGCACTGGGGATTCCCAAAAGTTTTGCATTGCAATCAAAAGTGTCAGCACATTTTTGTGTTACAGCTAATCACTTACTTACTACGTTTTTGAAGATTTCTTTTGTCACCGTAGTGTTCATAAATCGAAGTATGATGGTTATCTGTGTAGACTTGATTTTGTAGGTGGCGATTTTAGTAGCAGATGTGAAAATATTGGTGAGTCTTTTTACTGTTTAAATGGTTTTTAAAGCCTTGTGTATGATTCGCTGCTAATTTCTAGGGCATGCAATTTTTTATCTTGCTGTTAATAGGTTGTATTAAATTCTATTTCTTTGTGTCCATAAAGTTAGATGTGTACATAAATATTTTTTAAAATATCGACATTTAACTGAAAAGGCCAGCATTTTCTTAAAACGTGTCAAATTGCAATATTAGAAGATTTCATTGTCTTTTGTTCAGTCTTGTTGTCAAGACCTTAAACCTCAAGACCAAGGCCAAGACTTTGAACCTCAAGACCAAGACTTTGAACCTCAAGACCAAGACTTTTTAAAACGAACTCGAGTGAACTGGAGACCAAGACTTTGGACAACAAGACTGCTCTTGTTAAGATTAAACTGCTTTGATCTGCTTCTTCTTTTATTGTTTAGATACAAGTACTCGTGGATAACAGTGGAAATGATTTGTGAGAATTCATCAGACGAAACATGAAGTTCATTTTTGGAAACGATCCAGCTCGACGTTTCGGTGTGACAGGGCAGCGAGGCAAGAGGACATTCAAGTCATTGAAGCTGTTCGACATTTATGGTATGTATTTTGCATATAATACTTTTTGAATCAAGTGTAATTTTTACTGCTAATAACTTGTCACTCATTAAAGTTTGATGAACAGCTGACTATAATTCAATTGCAAGCTATCAATTTCAGCTTTATTTCTTGCTTCCAATGGATGTTTTGCTTTGTTACTCAAATAAATGAGATATTGCTAATGATAGTAAAGAAAATTCATCAAGTTGTGACGTCAAACGAAATGATGCAGTTGGCATGTGGGAACTATTTATGCTTGTTTCAAATAAAAAAATTCAATAGTCTAATGACTGTTTTATTAAGTGCTAAACCATTGAAACATTACTTATTGCATTTTTTAGGCTAAGACATCTTCGACATTGTTTTGACTTTTCTAATCTTGAACATTGTGCAGGCAGTGTCTCTAAATATTGTCATTTAATAACAGAAAGAGTTATTGGAATAATATCATTTTACAATACAAATCAGAGCACATCAAATTCTTAATTCTTGTTCTTTGTAACTTGTTATTTTAAATCTAAATGTTGCATGTTTGAAATTTCAGGTTCGGTAAAACATAATATTGCTACAAAGGACAGCACGAGGAAAATGGTTGAAGACGAGTTGGCCAGTTGGTTTGGTAATGCTAGGGATCATGGCACTGGAGGCCGCCAACTATTGAAATCGGCGCCATTCAAAGAGACCGAGTCAGAGTCGATCAGTGTTGATCAGGAGTTCACCAATACTGCTGATGACATTATTGTTAAATGAAATTACAGAGCAGATCGACTGCATGATTACTTTACTTTATTAAATTGACTTTATTAAATTGATGTGTCATTTAACGCTTTTGTTGATTATTTATTGCTTTAACTATATAGCACAGTTTACAGTACAGTTTGCATACTATACTGTAAACTGTGCCACTGGTGGAGTTCTTGTTTGACAGGTGGGGGGCGACGTTTTTGAACTGATCAGGTCAAAAAAAGAGTTTTGAACTGATCTGCTCAAAAGAGGTATTAAAAAAAACTGGGGTGACTTTTTGCTGTTTCCTAAAAAAAAATTTGGGGGGTGGGTGGGGGCAGATGTATGGTGTGTCCCCCTACTGTTCAAGGGGGTCTTGTCCCTTTTGAACTGATCTGGTCAAAAAGAGTTTTGAACTGATCTGCTCAAAAAGAGATAAAAAACTGGGGTGACTTTTTTGGTGTTTCTTCAAAATTTGGGGGGGCAGATGTATGGTGTGTCCTCCCCCACTGTTAAAAGGGGTCTTGTCCCTCTGGACCCCTGGGATTGCCGCCCATGAACTGTGCTAAACTGGGTATCACTTTCAGTCATCTGGGAATGAACTGGGAAAGAACCGGGATGCCCGGCGGGATATCCCGTATGGGTCCCGTACGGAAACCGCGGACAAAAACCGGCGGGATCCCGCCGGGTATCCCGTACGGGTCCCGTGTGGCAACCCGTATGGGTCCCGTCTGGGTCCCGTGTGGGTGTGTTCGCTGGGTGGGGGCCTCAAGTAAGACTTGGGGGGCCTCAAGTACCCTATAGCGCCGGCCCTGGGCCTAGGCCCTATATATATGCGAGCGAGGCTGAAGAGAGTACCCGGATAGGCCTAACCCTATCGGAGAGACTCCGAAGGAGTAAATCGACGTTGAAATCGTAAAGGACAGGCCCAGTGGCGTAACAACCATATAACGAGGGTGGACAAAGTCCAGGGGCCCCCGAGGTCCAAAGGGCCCCCAAGCTTTCTTACTGCGCACCCTGTGTGACATTTTGCTTTAGTGCCCTATTATTTCATTTTCCTCCGAGCGCAGACTTTTTTATTTGGTTCATTGATATATTTGGTTCTGATGACATATATAGCCTACGGTGTTCAAAAGTACCACATCAAGGCCCACCTAGGTCTGAGCCTCTCTGCAGCCTGAGGAACTAGCCTGTATATATGACTGATACTTCATATGATACTTGATACACACTGCCACAGACATATATACGTGTTGTCTATCTAGGTCGCCGGGGTCGGAGTATTTGACCCTAATCCACGCACAGTAGAATGAAATCCCATGAGTCAGATTCTCCCTTTTAGGCGTACATCACTGCATACACTTTACGGTATACGCATATCTCTCTCAGCTCCAGTGCTAAGCAATGTTTGTAATATTATCTGCCTATAATTGTTCATCTGTTTCTCGCTCTCTCACTAGCTCGCTCGATCTCTGTCTATGTCTCTCTCGTTTTCTCTCACTCGTTCTGTCTCTGTCGCAATCTGTCTCTTTGTCAATGTCTCTCTAAAAGCCCTGTACCCTATACACTCAACACTGTCTACAACGAGTCAACGACTGCAGTCTTCGTGCTCCTCAGCCTCACGTGAAAATACAATACGTCTTTCTTGTTAAGAATACAGTCATTCGCTTACTTAAAAACGACTTCTAATTAAATTTTTAATCGACGGCTATAGCTCTCTTGAACCAGAGAAACTAAGACTCAACTGAAGGTAAGGAACTTCTAATTTAGAATAGCAGTTCTGAACTTCTTGTTGCTTTGCTTTTGTAATTAGTATTTAATACAAGTAATTAATCTGCTTCACTTCGTGAAACATTACCAATGCCTTAAACCTTAAACGTTAGGCCTACGCTGTGAATCTGAATTTGCCTCGAGAGCAAAGATTCCACGGAGAGAAGTGATGCCACTGGTTTGAAGCCAAACATGGAGAAATTTAAGTTCATATATTTATTATAATTTGAGAACAATTGTTACTGACAATTGACAGTGCATCTCGTGCACTTCAATCAGTCTATATATAGACCTATATATATATACAGCTACCAGACTTCTCTATGTGGCATTTGACTTAACATCATACATGCGTGATTCATATGAATCTATCATTACTACAGCTACAGCAATCAGTCAGCTCTTTGTAAGATTACGCCGAAGTTAGAAAGAGTCGCACAGATAAATTCTCTGGTGAACTGAACAGTGACGATCGAACCAGAAATAGCTTTCAAGAGTCATGTATTTTTCGCTATTGCAGACAGCAATGGCTCAGCTTAAGAGTCGTTTTGAAGGGCAGTGTTTAGTTTCTGCAGCGTTTAGTTTTCTTTATCCCAAATCTCTTCTGCACTTATCCGATGTTCATTTGGAATTAGCAGCAACAAAACTGCAATAAACATATTAATCGGACATCGGCCCCGATTTTTTGTCAGAGGCGCGGTCCTTCAGACGTGAGTTCAGCAAGGAATTGGAAACAACAAAAACTGTGTTGGACATACTGAAACTCATATTGGGCTCTCACTCCACGCCATCTATCCCGGAATTGGCTACTGCCTGTGTGCTTTTGACACTCTCCCAGTCCTTCTCCAAGTTGAAACTTATAAAGACGTATCTTAGATCCACTACCTCACAGGAGAGGCTTGATGGTCTTGCTCTTCTTGCGATCGAAAATCGAATGTGCAAAACAATTGAATATTGATAACTTGATAGACAAATTTGCTCATAGTAAAGCTAGAATAGCCAAATTCGTGAAGTAATTCTCTGAAGAACTACAGAGATGGAGCGCTCAGCACTGGCGACGGTGTCTGGGTGAGTGACAAACAGCACAAAGACATGTAGCCAATTCCGTGATAGATGACATGATGTGAGAACTGCATACATTATACTGCAAGTGTATGTAGGCAAAACATTTTTGTTGTATTCGTTTTTGTCTTGAACTATTAATGTGACTTGAAATATGGGTCATTAATGAGAACGTTTAATACTCTTTTTTAGTCCAACTGCAGTTTAAAATATAGCTATATCATTATTTTTACGTTTTAATGGGTAAGGGCCCCCAAGCTTAGAATGTCCAAGGGCCCCCGGCTAGGTTGTTACGCCACTGGACAGGCCTCGGGTTCTGAAAGATTGCAGTAAAGAGAGCATGCCATCGATCGTCCGCCCTTGAACAAATGAGGTCAAAATTTGAAACTCGATTCTCTGACTGAACAGAGCCTAGACAATAATTCTCGGATAATAATGATAATAATGATAATAATGATAATAATAATAATAATAATAATAATAATAATAATAATAATAATAATAATAATAATAAAATTAATAATAACAATAATGCCGTTCCAGACGTTATTTCACTCTTTTTAATTGATGTTTAATTCCCTGAGGGATCCTATGTATTTCGACCGGGGCAAAAAATTAATACCGGACGTTATATTTCGCTCTTTTTGACTAATGTTTCAAAAATTATGACAGTAATTCATTTCATTATCTCCGGACATTGTTTCAAGAGCCTGAGGAATCATAACTACTTCCGGAATAATAATAATTCTTCCTAGTCTATATCCCTTGACCTGAAATTTGTTTTCTCTCTTTTAGTTGGTCCTCAAGGGATCATAATAAATTATGTACCATTTGGCATATAACTTTGGGGCATAAAATGTAAATAAATAAAGGATTTCAATATTACATAAACTCATAGAGTAATATTGAAATCCTGGGATCATAATAATTATGTACCTCTGATTAAAAATAGTAGTGAAAAGATTCTTCACGATGTGGAAAAACGTTCAACAGAAGCGCTCCACTTATGCAAGGATTTGGAGGTTCTGTGGAGATGCCCATAGAAACATCGGAGTGTGTTTGGTATTGATTCCACGATTTATTTTTTCGGTAAATATTTATTACTCATTTTTAGCTGGCCAAAATTTAAAGCGAAGGTGATTTATGACGAAAGAAAGAGCGTATTTAACAGACAATCTTTTATTTTGTAATATATTTACTAGGAGCTTAACGTATTGATTAAAGGCAACGATTAATCATCGGCGTACGACACGGTCTGGTGTATAGGCCTGCTGAAGCTTTCCAGGATTCGCCCCCCGATGGGTGCTGGAGATTATTGAAGTTTGCCTTCGGAATACTTGTTTCCGATTGCATGCGGGGACCGGCACAGCGTTTGAAGAGTATGGAAGAACCTCAGTGTTCTGTCCTCCAACTATCTTCGACATTTACTTTAACGACCTCCCCGCACACAGACACGCAAATTCATCTATGCCTATGGCTTATTTATCGGGTCTGAAAGTCACTGTTTCGTTGAACTTGAGGAAACACTGAACAGAGAGATAAAGCTGAGTATTGTAAGAAATGGAGACTTCAGCAAGGTGTTGAAGGCTGTTTTCAGTGAAAGGGTGAGCACAAATTAATCATCAAACTCGACGGCCAACACATCGACCATAAGAAGACCCCGACATATCTGGTCGCAAGTCTGGACAGGTCACTTACATACTGTTACCACTTGAAGAAGACTGCAGCCACGATCAGCATGTGAAACAGTCTGCTGAGTAAAGACACTTAGGCTGCTAGTTCCCAGACATTAAGAACATTACCCTTACTCTGCAGCAGAGTATTGTGCCCCGGTATGGTGTTGCTTGGCCCATGTACAGCTAGTTGATGACCCTTTTCACATGTTCTTGCACATTGTCTCAGGACATTGTACTCAATCCAACTGCAATATCTATGTATGTATGTCAGGCCCTTAGCCAGAAGTACAGAGTTGCCCGTCCAAAAGCATTTGAAGTCGTGACCGCCCGACGCCACAAGCGTACGAAGTCATGACCGCCTGAAGTCCCGCCGCCATATGAGTCCGACTGCAGTGCTCCTATGTTGTTTACAGAGCCTAATATCAACTCCTGCTCCTTACAGAGCTGTCATCTAAACGCTCGCAGTTGCTCTAGGGAAGAAGCTGGATGATGGTGGAGGAGAATCATGCACAATTTATGCCCTTTCAAAATAACCTTCACCCGTCCAAAGGACGGGTGGACAGATGGCTGGCTAAGGGCCTGATGAATGTACATGTAGCAGCAGGTCCTAAGCAATATGGCATCACCTCATCTCTGTAGAAAGGAGGGAACTGCAAGGCTGCTCAAAAGCCATGTGAACAAAGATTTACCACTCTATGACAGTATCACTTTGCACCTGCCAGCACGCCTTTCCTTGAGGCTCCCAATTTAATTGGACATAACCACTTTGGGGCGTGACAGCTATTTCGACATGGAGGGATGAGCGGATAACAGTTACTGTGGCCAACCAATTCCTTATCGCTGAGCCGTCTGTTCTCCAAACTTCTACTTCTTTCAATGACTCTGGTCTGCACTTACCAAATATTGGATGGTTCTAAGTTGCTGTGCATACAATCTTTGAATCTTGTGAAATGGGGAGAAACCAGTGATACTTCATGCAGCTGTGGGCCTGTGGCACAGTACAGACCATGGCACACATTGTTGATTCGGTCGACAAAGTTATTTCAGTGGCGGACTATTGGCTGTTCATGTCACTAATGACGGCATTGCAATTGGCTGAGCATGAACTACATATCCACAAGATGATAATACATCTACTGGCCTACACATTACATTATGCTGGACCACAGCAATTTAAGTCTATGGTCAGAGGAACTAGCAGACTGCACACTTTAAGGTTTTCATATGAAGTTCCTAAAGATCTGTATCTGTAACATACACATCTCGTTTATCTTGTGTATTTTGTTGAAACTCCTGCTAAGTAAGTGCCAACACTTAGTTGTTTAAAGCCTTCCGCTTTGGCTCTATATTGGAACTCCATTACTGCCAATTTTTGGTGTTGCCAGTTTGGAGCCTGGATAAAGGAGAGGATGATGCTGATCATCTTCTTTACGATGCAGTGTTGTAAACACGTGCACATGATTTATACTAGACAAATTTCTTGCTGCTTTTTAATTGAATCTCAACAAATATCTACAGAATTTTTTGGATGACAATTATATATATATATATATATATATATATATATATATATATATATATATATATATATATATATATATACATACTATAATGTGTATGCATATATGTGCGTTTATATTTATTATCTATTGATATTTACAGCAAATTTACCGAACACTGTACCTACGTTTTGCTTAGGCTATTTCCGATTTGTTCATCTCTGCCATGGGTTTGGCTGCAACTAAGCAGGAAGCTTTCTGGGAAGCCTGTGGTTTTGGACACAAAGAGAGAGTGCGTCGATTTATTGCGGAAGGAATTGATATTAACTGGGTTTCATACACAGTAAGCATTTTTTCTGAAAGATTAACTCACTTTACTGTCTATTTCTCTGTTATATATCAGTGTTATTAAAATATTTTGAGACTTGCTGCAACCATAACAAATTTGTATATCATTGCTCTTTCTTCAATAATATTGTGGATATTGTGTTTGATACAATTAAGGATTAACTTGCAGCAGTGTTGACCCAGGTCTTGGGGATCATACCGTCATCATGAGAGCAAGACATATTAGAATTCTATTTAACTAGCGCCATCTCGATAACTTTGTTAGCAAAGTGCTCAATTTCACTGTACCTGCCATCTAATGAACAATACCACTGGCCAGCGGCTAGTGAGTATGTATGTATGTATGCTTGCGTGCATGTCTGGACATTTTCTAGCGCCTTTATAGCGCCTTTTGCTTTAAGTATGATAAAAAGCTCTGAACAGAGCTATCTAGCAGTTCTAAAAGTGCCTTAAGTTTGGCTGGTGTGGTTCTTTTGCATTAATGGGAACAGTTCAGGTTTCCAGTGTAAGACTGTTCCAGAAGATGGGACCAGTGGACAAGAAAGCATGCCCTGCTGGAGTCACAGTATAGGAGAGAGCCTGGACAAAATTGAACCCTGTGTTTGCAGAATGCAGAGATTGTCAACCAGTCTGATCCAAAATTGCAACACAGCGCTTCTTGATGTATTCTGGGGCCATCCCAATCACAGCAGATTGTCCTGAGAAGAGTATCTTGAATCTACGGTAATTCTTCCCTCAACAGGTCACCAATACAGTGTGTCTCACTAACTGCCTAAAATGTGCGAGAATTTTGACGAGTTTGCCACAGTTTGGGTAACATAATTAAATACAGATTTTGCTGTTGTATGCAGTAGTTTGGCAGGCATGCAAGGACAGCTTTGCAGTAATCGAAGCACATTAGGATGAAAGAGTGGACCAGGGCGACAGCTGCATCTAATGATTCAGATTGACATGTGAACCTAGTTCTGATGTATCTGGTAATAGCAGTACCTGCAAAGATCTGCCATAGTTAGATCTTCATCCAGAAGGGCACCAAGGTCATGGACAATACATACCACAGTGTTCCCTGCCTGGAAAGTTGGTTCCTATCATCATCTTTTCCATCTCTGCTATCAACCTTTGTATGCCAAGCCTTGAGTACTGTTTTTTGTTTGTGAAGTGAGTGTATATTGTAAGCATCTGTATGTGAAATTTGGTGGTGATTTTCAACAGCATTCTCAACATTGTCATTGGTCACTATATTAGCGCTATCATTTTAATCAAAATACCAAGTGTTAATGATGCCTGCGTGTTAATCTCATGTTTAATGTTTATGTGCGAGCTCAGATTCCGGGATATTCAGCACAAATAAATTTTAGACATCTGGGGAACTAGCTAATAAGAGAAAGAGCCAGTCGACTGTTAATGGTGTGTGCAATAGCAGTGTTTCACTGTATTGTCCAGGTGTTGACGAGCTGCACCTACATCCAGTGATGTCCAATCTGTGACTGTAAGTTCTTTGACCAGTGGAGAAATAGGTAGATGGGTTGGTTGGTAGGTAAATAGATTGGTTGGTGATTTGTAGTCTAAATAACTTAGACAAAATGTTTGTCTCAAAGTAACACTGTCATAATATTACATTTTGCTGTAGTATCATGTAGCAAGTATTATACTGCAGCCTTGTTTTTGCAGAGAGATGAGCATTTTGTGAGTTCTTCAATTTGAGCTTATACTTTGTCAAATGAAGCACCTGTTCTGTTATTTGTTTTGTTTGCCCATAGCACAACTCGTGTGCTATTCATGTTGCTTCACAAGGCAAGAAAGAAATTGTTCAGATGCTTCTGGATGCTGGTTGTAAAGTGAATGCTCGTGATGACGTAAGCACATAGTAGACAGTTAGAATTAGGTATGCATGAACAGGCTTGCTGTTTTACAGTAATTTCCAGATAATTTTACAGATATGCTGAACATATGATATGGTAGTTATGTCAGTTTGTGTGGTTTCAGTTATGGTTGTGATGTATTGCTTGTATCTAGTGGCTGACTGTTAGTGTAGGAACCTTTTGTTGCTGCAGCCATAGATCTAGTTGTAATGCATCATGTGAAATTGACATTGTCAAGCAAATGACATAAATGGTCATCCTGTTGTTGGATTGGTGGCATGTTGTTTGTGCTTTCACATAGCTATGCCTCTGAAGGCTGTTACTGATAGAAATGATTAATAAATGTGCCATGACCTTACCTACTCCTGCAAAGGTAATGTCTGAAATGAAAGATCTTATGTAGCAAAATGTTATCAGTTGTATGGTTATTACGATGGAAAATGATCATTGTGGTGTATTGCAGTTGCCTACAGGCAGGGGCGTCTATCCCCCCCTAAGTCATTGGAGCAACGTCCTTTTCCCCCTCTTGTTCCCTCCTCCCCATTCCTTCCCCCCTAAAATGGTGGCACACACACTGACAGATCTTCCCCCCATATTTCTTGGATGGAGCATTTGCTCCAAGGTTTCTATGGTGTAGACGTCCCCGCCTACAGGTAATGGGAAGTTTACCGAGTTTATTGTTTGCTCCTGGCTATTAACCTTTCAGCTTTCCCGATGCAGTTTTGTGTGGCGGAAGTGTTACCTTATTCTAACACTGAGAAGATGTGGATTATTGGTCTTTAAGCTCGTGTTAATGCTCAGTGCTCGCTTGTTATAAGCTTGTATAGACTCTAGTTTGAAATGCAAAACTAGAAAGTATTGAATTAAGTTTTACTTTAACATGTTATGTGGACATGTAAGAAAGATTGCTTTGTCAGCTTCCTACAGTAGCGAGTAGATTTATATGCAATGGAATAGCAGTTTTGTTGTTCAAGAATTACTGGACAAGCGTTAAAATGCTCGCTTTGATTTTACTAATATTTTGTAAATTGAGTTTTTAAAGTCTCATTTAGCAATGGTAGGTATATGTGTGTTGCTGAGGCCCAAGCTGGTACTCATTAGGGTGTTACAAATGAACTTTTATGATATAAACCTTAATTTTTAGAGAGGTAACCTCGCACTCCATCATGCGGCGATGAAGGGTCATGCTGACATCATTCAAATGCTTATTGACGCCAAGTCTGAGATTGACGCCCAGGACAAGGTCTGTGCTGTCAGTTCATTTAGGCACTGATTGTATTCTTAGCATGTATGCACCATATACACCTAATATGTGTATTTCAGTATACCGGTATATGCACCAGCTTTTAAGGAGTGAGTTATTTATATAGTGCCTCTTCATGAAAACTCTTCAGTGGTGCTTCTGATCCGACAATCAAGACCACTGGTGAGACAGAAGCAGGTGAAGAACAAGAAATGCATGTCGCAGTTGCATGGCAACATGTTCCAGGAAAGAGTTGCTGCCACATACAGGTGATGCTTGAAGATTAGTTCATGAGTGCAGTCCAATGCATTAGCAGTCATGATGTGCTCAAGTCTCTGTATGTAACTATGCGATCAGTTTGGTAACTGGTTCAAATCCCTCAAATGACCTGGTGACTATTGCTTCAGTGGTTTAGTAATGCATAGACTGATATAATTTTATATGAGTTTGAGTGCATTAAGAAATTATCTTTTAGGTTTTGTGTTTGTTGGAGTTTAGGAGCTACATATGCATATTCTTGTGCAGAAGAAAATGAGCACTGTGAAATAGTGCTAGAACAAATAAAGATTGGCAATCTTAAAGCAATATTAGTGTCTGTTACAAGTTCTGCCTATGGCTCCTGCCTTAGCTGAATGCTCCAGGAGTGTGTCAACCTGCCTTTCAGAAATGTGTGTTAAGTCTAGTGTCTGGGTCCATGTAGCATCAGTTAATGGGTTGCAAGTTGCTGAATGATCTTCACAGTACTAAGACATGACCTAGAGTATGAGGTAAGCACTTTGTCTGTGCTCAGTGTGGGTTAACATAGCATCAGTTCATAATGTTCTAAACTCAGTAGTAATCCAGTTAAGTCAGTCTCCAATCAGGAGCAACTGTAATACTAGTCTGTGTTTAGAATCTATCTGCATTTCCCCTATTTGACAAATCATGTAAATAATCATATTTTGTTATTGAATTGTTTAGAATGGCTGGACGTCGCTTATCAATGCAGCTTATTTCTGCGAACCAGAAGCTGTTCAAGTTCTCGTTGACAACAAATGCTCAGTTCACCTACAGAATAAAGTAAAGTAATAGCATTAACAAGTTCTGCAATATGTGCATTTAATATATAAGTCAATGAATAATGCATTTTCAAAGTTGGATATAACTCATTCTCAGCAGTTACTATCAATTGTCTGCCATCACAGTCTGGTGATATGATGATGATCTGTTAACATTAATTAAAAATACCTTATTAATATGCAGAATAAAAATGACCTGAATTACTCCATGATAGCAAGAAAGTTTAATGCATTAATTTTAAAGAAGTATGTGACCTCACTTAAACAATCAACTGTTTCAGTGATAAAGTTGAAAACTGCAAATGATGAGTTCATTTGCAGAATTCAGTTTCTTGAATATGTGGTAAGTTGCCTTAGAGCAGCGGTTCCCAAACTTCTCAGTGTGACGGACCGGCAGGAATTTACTTTCAGTTTGACGGACCGGCAGGAATTTTCCATTGCAACAGGACCGCTACCCAATTTATTAATTATTTTTTATCTATAAATTGGGTCAAAAAAGTTAAATTATTTTTAATAGTAGCGCGGGTATAGGCCTATAATTCTGTACTAATTATCAACTGAATACTTCGTACTGATCTGATATAAATCAAAAAGTTGCACTTTAAAAAATTGATATAAAACGCTATAGGCCTACCTGCTAGTGCTGTTTATTAATATATTTATTATTTTAAATTTTTTTAAGGACCGAGGTACGAAAAATCCCTCAGGCTCTAATAAACTATATAACAGACATATGTTTAAGCTTGGAGAACGCCGTCGTCGTCTCCGGAGTGTGGTGTGGTATTTTCAATTGTTAACATTTTCAAATTTTTAATATGTTAGGCCTATTATACTAGTCTTACAATATCGAATCTAAAAGCAAACGTGTTTATTTTCTACTAAGGTAGCAGTGACCAGGTTATCAAAGACAAAAGAGATACGTCACATGACTCACATCCGGTTTCTACTTGCCGGTAAAAAACCGTAAATGTGACGATCAAAATTTCTAGTAAAGTCGAACAACTTCTAATGACCTGTCAGCAATTTGTCGAATAACTATTTCTTCGGCAGCTATTGTCTACAATAGCTGAAATACATTTACTCCCAGAACAAATCTTTTTAATTTATATGAAAAATATGGTTTTGATTGCGAGACAATCGTATTTTTTTAAGATAGTTCGTAGCGAGACCCAATCGAGAAAACATCTAACATCTTTT
Organism: Allolobophora icterica; assembly: GCA_963556255.1. Classification (NCBI taxonomy): domain Eukaryota; kingdom Metazoa; phylum Annelida; class Clitellata; order Crassiclitellata; family Lumbricidae; genus Allolobophora; species Allolobophora icterica. The sequence continues at coordinate 47,030,047 of OY744604.1, forward strand.
TTGTCCAGTTTCTTGACTCACTTCGCGGACCGGCAACTGAGGGCTCGCGGACCTGCACTGGTCCGCTGACCATAGTTTGGGAACCGCTGCCTTAGAGCATTAAAAATTATTCTTTATATCACTGGCTTTAGATATTTGAAATGTATGTGCAATGTGCATATGTCCTATTCAGGGTATTTTGATTGTATTTGCATTGCAGACTGCGTAGTCTAACTGTGGCCAATGGTTTCATTAAGCAAACCACAGATTCTGTGAAGTTTTGATATTCCTCATTAATTGTTTTGTATCTCCAGAAGGTCTATGAATTGAGCTAAGAGTTACCTCCTATGAACTGTAAATAGAGATTTCAACCCCCATTTCTATCAACATTTTTGTTTTTATTGTACTAACACAGCTCTGTTTGAGGAATAGAAAGATTCTGAGAGACTCAACTTGAAGAGTGTCCAGCTCTGATCATGCTGGATAAGGGCAATTGTTGTGTTGCTAGCAGTTTCATTTTTTCTTTATTTCTGAATGTTAGGTACTTGCATTGTAAGTCACTGATTCCAATCTTGTGAACACAATTTGCAATCTAGATTCAACTTCTCTACTTGTGTTTTGAACCATTTGCATGTCACAGGTGCAAAATTGTGACATTTTACGCGTGGTTGTGAAAGCATTTCGATGTTATGGAATCTGCATTTGTCATAAACCAGTGATGCCTAGAAGTAAACAAAGTGGACATTATTTGGGTGTCTGACTGTTCTTCTGCTCTAGAGAATTGTAAAAATGCATCTGCAGCAGTGATTGAATGGCAGAACTTTACTTGGAGATGTTTGGCTTGAGTTCTATTGTACCACACAAGAACTTAGATAATGTTGAGGCCATTTCACCTAAATGGCAACACCACTTCTTTGCCTTCTGTTTGACTGCTTGTACCTAACGTCAATGACCTTCGGGGATATGTGTACCACCCAAGTTGTGAAATACTTTATTATTAACATATATTTGTTTATATTATATTTATTACTAACATGTTTTCATTTAAAACATCAAGAGAATGTCGAAGGACAATGTGATGAAACATAATTATGTGCTGCACCATCACATTTTGTATGTTATATCGAAAAATTACAAGCATATACAAGCAATTAAATTAAACAGGCTTGTTCAAAATTAATTTCTAACAAATTTAATGTTCACACTTTTACTCTAGTGTCGGTGGTTGATAGATGATAAAATTTTATTCTTGAGTGAAATAGACCAAAATCCCAAAAATATCTGGCTAGACCCAGAAAGAGGGCTTCATATATCTTGCATGCAAAGGATTAATCCATTGCCATACTCTAGGTGCTAATAATAATAATAATAATGTGATTTATGTAGCGAGTCTGAAGAAAAGGGCATTGTACACGAGTTACAAAAATCAATGACGGTCATATAAAAGTTTAAAAAGATAAGTCGTCACCTGTGATATGAATGTCTCCAGAGATGGCGCATTCTTCACATGGGTAGGAAGCTTGTTCCACGCCGTGGATCCAGAGAGAGAAGGAGCAGTTGCCAAATGTTGTAGAAGACCGCAGAGCTTCTAATTGGTTTTTCTACGAGTATCGTTGCCGACATCTGTTCCGGTTGTCTGCTTCCCGAATGCAGAAGTCATAGCTATTATCTGGCTCAAGGTCATTCTGTGCTTTGTAGGTGTTGGCTGAAATACATGATGCTGTGACGGAATAAATCTTGACGCTGTTTATTTGTGATGATAGGATTCAAGAACTGCGTTGCATGAAGCATGTCGAAGTCAGTCAACTGATGAGGATGGACTGTACAGAATCAGTCGACTACTAATTGATGCTGGAAGTGACATCAACAGCAAAAGCAGTGATGTTGGAGAGGTGCGATGCTGTTTCTAATTATCAATAATTGATTTATATGCTTGTCCCAAAAACTCATAACAGAACATTTTGTAGTAATGATATTCTAATTTGTAGCGCAAATGCTGATGTAACATGGTCATGCATGTTGGTCTTCATTTACCTTACGAATGCGACCTGGCTATAGTGCTACCTTGTTATAAGGTGGTCTTTAGCAGGGTTGCTCAGGTTGCAATTTACCTTACCCCACCTGGTAGTAAGAATATGGTTTTCAAACCATACCTTTACTACAAGGTAAGGTAAGGTAATTCCTCAATTATTATGTGCATCTATCTGATGCATGGTCTGTAGGGCTGAGGGTTCTTTCAGATCAGCAATACACCTGCAGTCCTACAGTATACAGATTTGCTCTTGCAATTACTGTTGCAATTACAATCAAACAGGATAGTGTTTTCAGATGAGTTGCTAGGGTTGAATTGAGTGTTAACTTCACATGAGAATTTGAATTCCTGAAAACATGACTGGCAACTCGACAGTACTGTAATTGTATTGCATTGTATCTAGACATCTATAAAGCGCCTCTCGCAGAATAACTATTCAGAGGCGCTCTCAGCACAGAAGCCCCGGGGAAACAGAAATGCCTTTAGGTAACACGAGACCGATGAGGAAAAGCCAGTCATTAGTTTGACCCTGAGCAGAGGGGGAAGGCAGGGATGCAAAATGTCGCCGGACTTGTTCAATCTGATGCTGGAAATGGTGATGAGACTAGCGGAAAAGGAGGATGAAGAAGGAGTAAGCTTAAACGGACGACCACTAAACAACCTCCGGTTCGCAGACGACATAGATCTGATGGCGGACACCCAGGAGGAGCTGCAGGATCTAACGAGTAGGGTGGAGGAAAGTAGTAGAAGAATGGGACTTAAAATAAATGCGGAGAAAACAAAGACAATGGTGATCGGAAAACAACAGGAGAAGCTACAGATAAGAATAGAGAACAGGGAACTGGAGCAGGTTACAGGATTCGTCTATCTCGGAGGACTGATAACGGAAGATGGCAGATGTGAGGCGGACATCAAACGAAGAATTGGCCTGGCGTGTGCGGCATTTGGAGGATTAGGAAAAATGTGGAAGGCAAAAAATATCACCACCAGAGTCAAAATGAAGCTATATCATGCTTTGGTAGAACCGGTGCTACTATACGGGTCGGAATGCTGGTGCTTGAGGAAGGAAGACGAACGAAGACTGCTGGTTGCGGAGATGGGCTGGCTAAGAAGAATCATAGGCAGAAGCAGAAGAGAGAAGATCAGAAATGAGAGAACAAGAGAAGAGCTGGGTGTAGAAGAAACAATAGTGGAAAAGATCGGGAAGAGGAGACTCAGGTGGTTTGGCCACGTAAGCAGGATGGGAGAAAAGAGGTTACCAAATGCTGCATTACACGGACATGTGGAGGGGAAGAGAAGTAGAGGAGGGCAGAGGAAGACCTGGATGGACAGCATCAAGGAGGACTTAGGGGAGAAAGGCACCGACTTAGCCGGAATCGGCGAGACAATCAAGAATAGAGAACTTTGGAGAAGTTTTGTAAAGGCCTCATCGTCAGATCACTGATGGAAGAGAAGAAAGAGAGAGAGAGAGAGAGGGGGAAGGTCATTCCAGATCGTGGGACCCACTACAGCAAACGCCCAGTGCTGGGCCAAGGCAGTTTTAGCCCTGGGAACAAAAAGATCAAGCCGATTTACAGAGTGCAATGAGCGAGAAGAAGATTCAGATAGCAGTTTTTGCACATAGTTCGAGAGATATTTCGAGGCAGTAGGCTCCTGAGATTTAGAGCCAAGGAAGAGGATCTTATATCGGATGTGTGCAGTAATCTGCAGTTATGATAGTAATCAGATTGTTAGATCTTCAATGCCTCTTTGAAGCAGTTTGCATTTTTGGTAGGAATCTGATTAGATTTTCTTCTTCTTTTCTGTTTTGACGTAAATCAGTTCAGTTGCTTTTCTTATGTCCACTCACTCTTTATTTCTAGTTTGGTCATTTACCTTCGAAAGGTAGATTTAAGATTGAGTTGATGAGTGAGACAAGAAGCAGTATATAATATTCTATAGTAATACATATATAACCGAGCCTATGATTTTGTTTTTGATTTTGAGAACAAGGCCAGGAGCGGACTGTGGAACTGACCATGAGCTATTGGTAGCAACACTGAGAACGAAATTGAAAAAGATAAAGAAAGGAGATCGATTGATCAGATACGACTGCAAGGGTATCACACTGGAATACAGGATGGAAATAAAGAATCGGTTTGAAGTACTAGAGAGAGATGAGATAGAAGAGGAAGAGGATTCGAACAACCTATGGGAGAGGATGAAGAAAACAATAGTCGAAGTCGCAGATAAGCACATTCCAAAGAAGAAGAAAATCACAACAACGACATGGCTATCGAGAGAAGCCATATGCATGGCGGTTGATAGGAAGGCTGCAAAGAAGGCAGGAGAAAAGGATAAGGTAAGGGCACTGAACAGTGCCTTCCAAAAACAAGCACGGAAAGATAAAGAAATACATCTAAACGAATTATGCAGAGAAATGGAAGACGAGGGAAGGAAGGGACGAACCAAGGAAATGTTCTCAAAAGTAAAGACAATCACGGGAAAATTTGCACCTAGAATGGGCTCAATGAAGGCAGGAGATGGAAATGTAATCTGCGATGAAGAAGGGATAAAGCATAGATGGAGAGAATACACGGAGGAGTTGTATAGGGAAGACAAACGAGTCAAAAAAGAACAAATTGACGTAACAGAGTATGAAAAGGAACCGGAGGTCATGGAAGCGGAGGTAGAATGGGCAATCAGACAACTCAAGGACAATAAGGCACCCGGTCAAGATGGGATACCTATAGAACTGATAAAAGCAGGGGATGATGCGATGATAAAAACAATAACAAAATTGTGCAATCAAATATGGGCAACTGGAGAATGGCCGGAGGACTGGAAGAAGTCGATCTTTATACCTATATTCAAGAAAGGAGATGCGAGGGAGTGTGAAAATTATAGGACGATAGCAATGATATCACACACTAGTAAAATATTACTGAAAATAATTCACAAAAGAATGGAAGGCACAATTGAAAGAGAACTTCCGGTGAACCAGGCAGGGTTTAGGAAATCTCGTGGAACTCGAGACCATATAGCCAACATGAGGTGGATAATGGAGAGACAAAGGGAGTATGGACAGGAGGTTCACATCTGTTTCATTGACTATAGCAAGGCATTCGACTGCATTAACCATGATTTAATGTGGAAAACCCTGCTTGAAATGGGAATTCCGAAACACCTGATAATGTTACTAAAGGGTTTATATGAAGACCAGATAGCGGTGATAAGAACAGAATACGGAGACACTGACAATTTCAGAATCAAGAAAGGAGTGAGGCAGGGATGCATCTTGTCTCCATTCCTGTTTAATCTATATGCTGAAAGAATAATGAGAAAGGCAGAACTGGAGGGGGCAATTGAGGGAGTAAAAATTGCTGGAAAGACACTGAATAACCTTAGATACGCGGATGACACAACATTAATGGCAAAAAGAAAAGAGGATTTGGCAGAACTGATAAGAAGGGTCAGGAGAGAAAGTGAAAAAGCTGGTTTATACTTCAACATAAAGAAGACAAAGGTCATGACAACAGCAGATTGGGATAGTTTTGAGATAGACGGAGAGGAAATAGAGGTGGTAGAAAGCTTCACATTCCTAGGATCACTGGTTGGAAAGGAGGGAAAGTGTGATCCAGAAATAAAACGAAGGATTGCTATAGGGAAAGCTGCAATGACCGGACTGGAAAAGATATGGAAAGACAAACATGTGAGCATAGAAACCAAAAAAAGGCTCGTGAGAGCACTAATCTTTCCTACGGTACTGTACGGTTGCGAGACGTGGACAATGACAAAGAACATGGAAAATAAGGTTAACGCTTGTGAAATGTGGATATGGAGGAAGATGCTGAGAATATCTTGGACTGAGAAAAGAACGAACGAATCAATACGAGAGGAGATTGGAGTTGAGAATGAAGAGTCGTTAAAACAAACTGCGACAAGAATGAAGCTAAGGTTCTTTGGACATGTTATGCGATCTGATGGTCTGGAGAAGGAAATGATGCTGGCGTGCGGTGAGGGGAGGAGAAGACTGGGTCGCCCAAGGAGGAGATGGATGGATGAGATACAAGATGTAACTGGCATGAATTTGGCGGAATTGAGAGACTTGTCATCGAATAGGAGATGGTGGAGTGTGTTCACCAGGACGGTCGCTAGAGCTCCACGAGCTGACAGCACAAGGTGACAAGGTGATGATTTTGTTTGCCTTTGCAGAAATTATGACATTGATTTTTGCAGGCTGACTTCACTCCCCTTATGTTTTGTGGTTATCATGGACATCCTAAAGTGGCTCAGGCACTTATCGATGCTGGCTGTGATATTCATGCTCAGGGATCTGTAAGTCTGTTGCTCTCTTTCTGTGTTTCACTGTATGTAATTGATTTTCTTAACTGTCAACCCAAGGGTAGGGTGGTCACTGGTCAATCACTGCATGAGCAGAAAGATTTTTGAGATTTCTGTTTCACTTGTAAAAACAGTGCAACTAACAGTGTATCTAAGAGTTATATGATAGGTGATTGATTTTCCATCCCAACAAAACAGAAGCTGCGACTCCATTGGTTGGTGTGTCCAATGTGTTTAGTGAAAACTAATTTCTACATGTGCGTCACATCATCTTTTTGAAAAGTGCGACTTGTAGTCTGGAAATACAGTGTAACAGTAGTTAAGCTTGAAATGTGATTGAATAGGTACTAATGCAATAGTAATTGTAAATTGCAGTAGTTTTCTCTGCAGTTTAAGTGCTATATGTGAAGGATTTCTCTAAACTGTTTCTGTGGCTGTGTCCATTTACAGAATCAGTGGACAGCTTTGCACTGGGCAGCTGACCGTTCTCAGCCTGATGTCGTTCGAATCCTGTTACAGGCTGGACTTGATCCTCTAATTCCTGGTCGTGTAAGTGGTTGCTCAATAAAGTGTTGCCAAAGAAACCATATTACTGCTTAGTGATGTAACTTATTTGTAATGTTCTTAGCCACTGCTTCAGACAATAGAAGTTCTGACAGTTTCATACTTCTGCATTAGACTACCAAGTACATGGACCATGCAGTGGTAAAAGGCATTCATTCCACTTATGGCCAAACATGTGCTGAGTGCGCCACCAATCCACTAAGACTTGTTGGTATCCCACATATGCAGCTTTTTTAGTTTCTCGGCTAGTTTGGGTTGAACTACATTAAATCCACCTCATTAGGTATTCGTATTAAAGTAAATGTTTTATATGATTGATCAGTGCAGTTGCAAGCTGGAATATGTTGAAGTACAGTGTTGTTGAAACGCACTGTTTTAAAACACGAAGCACAGTAACTGTGCTGACAACTGAACAACACTAACTGTGGGAGTGGTTTGGACATACATCCAAGGCAAAGCACTGAATGCTAATTTTATTCAAGATCTAGCTGTGGATACAAAGTACTACAGTTATGTGCATAATGAATAATTGCATAATTCGCTTTTGTGTATAGAAGCTGGCTGGTCCCTTTTAACATAGGCTATATTTTAATGGAAGACAGCTCCATGTCTGTGCGTATCGCATATGTGCATAATTCGGTTATGTTCATAGCCGACTACAGTCCCATTATGCATTGCTTTGTGTGAATCAACACTGCTTAATTGTATAGGCAGCTTAGAACATTCTGGCCACCTTGGCAGTTGGTCCGTGGACAGCAAATGACTCCGGCTGTCAAGGTCTTATCTGCACTGCAGTCCATATCAGCAAGTGACATAACATTGTTACTGATCAACTTTCCAGAGTGTGCAAACCGTATCACAAGCATTCTGTTTAGTGTCTTTGGATCATACTGCTCAGTAGCTTGCTTGACACTCGTTAAAGTTGTAAAAATGTTAAATGGCTGGGCGCATCTGCAAGCTACTTTAACTGGATGGTTACTGAAGGCACTATATGTAGTCCCCATCTCTGTTATTAAATGCCATTACATTTAGCCAATTTTACACAGTACATGTAAACTTCTCTTATGTGCATTAGTCAGTTAAGTGCATAGGTTCAAGGCAGTCCCAATGCTATGTACTTAAGCGGCGTGGACTGTACTAGTGTTTGGTAGTGAATAGTCAACCCAAGTGATGCTGCAACTTTCATATTTTCTCTATGATGTATGAAATTTTAAATGTGATGTCATAAAAATGGTTACCTGACTGCTGGTATTTGGTATTCCTGTTGCAGAGGGGTGAACTGGCAAAAGACAGAGCTCAGAACAATGAGATTCGTGAACTACTTAATCAGGCAATCAGGGAAGCCATTGCAAAAGAAGAGGAGCAAGATGCTTCAAATCCCAAATCTTGCTCACAGACAAGTGAGGCACAACTAAAACGGATCAACATCTCGATCCAGACAACAGCAGAAGATCACGAAATTCTGGTTCAACAGCGATCAGATCGAGGACTTATGTCTGTTTCAACGACTTCTTCTTTGTCGAGTCTTGAAGATGATGGAGCAAATGCAGTGAACCAGGCAACACAAATAGGCGATGGCTCTTGTACAAGTTCTGTGGTGGAGGAGGGGGATGGTGATGACAAAGATCGAGATCATTTCGACCCAGAATCGTCTTTGAAGGGTGGAGCCATGTTGTCAGACAATAAAAATCTTGATTGCATGACAAATGATGAGGTTTCTTTTGAGAACCAGAAAATCGTTTTGAATGGTATGCCGTGTGCTAAAGGTTCTTCACCGGATGTTGATGTGGCTGTTAAACCAACCATTTAGCAACGATGTAGCTGTTAACCAGCCATTTAGCAAGTTATACTAGGCAGTTGTGCTCATTTCTATCTGTATTCTGCATTGAGTGTAAACTTTCTGTGCAAATTGAATTGTGTGCTTTACTTTTTCATGTATGGAGCAAAAGCTATCTGATGCCACTTTTTTACTAGCTGCCTGTTGGTATTGTTCCATGCAGAGTACTAATGCTTTGGTATTTAAAACTGCTTTTCCATTGAACAGCTGCTTGTGGATGTGTTGGTAATAGTATTCTACATGGAATTTGTATGTAGAAGCAGAGAAATAAGTTTTGGAATGTTTTAGAAATTTGCATATATGAGAATATATATAAAAATCAGGTTTATGAAACATGCAAAATGACTGTCTCGTTGTAGGGTCAGTTGCTGGCGACCACTGTTCCATCTGTGATGTTATGCTTTCCTTGTACAGGATGCTTTTTAGATGCTAGTTTCAGCCACTTTAACTGTTCCAGTTTGTTCTTCACATCCATAGGGGTTGTGGAAGACTGGTCTTCTGTGGCATTTTGGAGACTCTTCATAACAGCGTCTGCTTTAGGAAAATGTCTGGTTTGTTGCTAAAAAATGGCACAAAGTGTTACATTAGTCAATTATTTTTACATTCTGTGCCACAGACATTTGTTCGTTGTTTCTTATATAATGAAATTGTTGCCTCTCACTTGTATATTTTTCTTATGCTATTAATGCGCTGTTTTTCAGATTAAATGTTTAGCATATATATATTGCATCTGTTCTAACAGTGTTCTGTTCTCCAGCCAAAACAATGTGCAGGACTTTCAGAGATTTGTATAGCAAAAGTTACGTACATGTTTCATAATACAAAATTTGAAATATTTAGTTCTGAAGGTGGTAGGAGTTTATTATATTCATCATACAACTTTGACACAGTTGCGAGAGGGCCTTTTAACTACTTTGAACTATGGGTTTAAAATAGTGTAGAGGACCACTGATTTGCTTTATCTCAAACTGAATCTCGTGCTATTACATTCGCCTCACGCTCGATTATAAATGCAGTACGGTTAAGTGATGCAATACAGCTCTAATTTAATAATGCTTCAAAGTTCAAAAATTGTTCATTAAAACCAAGCAACAGGAAACACCAAGAAATGTAACAGACTTGAAAAAGTAAGTTTTCAGCTTAGAGTGAAGGAGAGTCTCTGTAAGAGAGATGTGAACATGAGAGACATAGAGAGCAAGTCCAGCAAGTCAATGAATGCCAACCAAAGACAAGATGTGTACCAGAAAAGCTTTTCAGAAGATGTTGATCGAAGTTAGAATCAGCCTTTAGCAGAGTTGGAGAGTGTAACCACATGACAGATGATTTGCACATGCTTTGTATATGAAAAGTAACAGCTTTAAGAAGATATGCTCAGATCTGTATAGGAAGCCAGCATCTAAAACGGAGCAAACCTCTGTAATATAGTTTCTTTTACAGCTTCCAAGATGCAGTATGGTCGTACAGCCTGGTGCTTGACTATGATTATAGGATGTAGTGTGCAGTCAGAAAGAGACCTTAAAGTATGGAATTGCAGTAGTCAAGTTCAGAAGAAGGCTGTGTATCAGGCTTTTCAGCGATACTGAATCTAGAGTAGAGCTGTTGTAGCCTTCTGAGATGAAACAAGACTGCTCACGAAGTTGCAGCCATTTAGGGTTTTATAGAGAGTGTCAAGCCATGACTACAGGATCTAGAGCAGTAGCAGATGGTGAGAATAAAGAGAGAGAGAAGTAGAGAGTGAGAGGTCAGTGCTCTGTAGGAGTTTGGAGCAACAGCCAAACCAGATGCATGCAGATTTTTCAGAATTACATGTAAGTTTAAGTCAGTGGCGGCGCCGCCTATGTTTGGTGTACGGCTTTTGCCGTACCACTTTTTAAGGTTTTACGGGTAAAACATAATTTTACCGTACATTTTTACCCAGACCCTCTAATTTGCCATACCACTTTTCAAATCATGGCGCCGCCACTGGTTTAAGTTGGTTCTAAATAAAAATCCAATTAATGGTCAGACAATTAAATAGGCAGGCATATGCGTATATATTGCTCTTATGGTTATGATGGATGCATGGTGTGTATGAAATTGAATCATCATAATCATTGGTTCCTGACTGCAGCCATTTGACGATGATCGATTGGTATGAATACATGATTTCCATTGTCCAAGTTTATTCCAGAAGACTGATCGATCTGAGGTAGGTCTGTACTGCAGCCTATCGTCATCATCAGTGGTTCCTGACTCCAGCCATTTGGCGGCATGGGTATGAATAGATAGATGATTTCGTTGTCCTCAGTCCTTTGTCATTTCGAATGCTCTCCATGGGCGTTCGCATGGAAGGGGGGGGCTAAATTTTTGTAAGGGGGGAGTAAAATGACGTTTTTGCATAGATTAACTGCTAGTCGTGAACACAGAACACATAACAACTTTAAAAATAAATAAAGGTCAAGGACTTAGCCTAAATAATTAAGTGTTTTTCGCATTGATTGAAAATTGTGTTGGGACTGTTGTAATAATCATAATAATCAAAAGATTTAATTTTTGTAAAATATTTGCAAAATCTGGGGGCAAATGCCCTCTTGCCCCTCTGGACGCCCATGCTCTATCAATGTTAGTACAAGTGTTTTTATGTCCTCATTTATGTTACTATCCAGCGCAGTCTGGTCTGCCTTTGTTTCTCTTTCCTTCGATTCTTGCATGTAGTGTTTTAAGTAATAGGCTTAGTGTAAAGCAGCGAGTTTTGACAACTATAGCCTCGCTGAGATAAGGAAGGAAGGAATCACACGCTCTGTACGTATCTATATAAGTATTTTATGTTTAAGCACACTGTCAATCAATCAATCAGTTTTTGTTTAATCACAATAATGCAACTTGTCACAATAAAGATGATTAGGCCTAGCACAGCCTTGCTAATTCATCCAAGCGTGGCAATGGCATCACCAGAAAACAATAGCATAGGAGTCATGATCATAAATATTTCGTTGTCGACAATCTGTTAGCCTAAGTTAAACTTTGGAGCATTTATAAAATCTGTTAGCCTAAACTTTAGAGCATATAAATCATATAGACCTATAGCTGTCGTTTTACGGTTTCATACAGGGGCAGATGACAAAAAAATTAACAAATGTTAAGCTATAACGAAACAAGCATCTACTTACTGTTTGAAATGGAAATACCCAAATAAACATCGAATGCGCAATCGTGTATTGATTTTATTAAAGGCTACTGATTTCATGAAATAGCCTGCAAAGAAATTAATCAGTCACACAGGGACGCTCCATCAGTGTTTTTCCGACGGTGCCATCAAATATATAATCTCTATGAATGGCATGTTTATGTGAGGTATCAAATGGTGTTCCTGATGTCTAAAATGTAAGTATACGAGAATTAATATTGCTCATAAATAAAATTAGGAAATATTATAAAAATTACTAAAGCAGCCTTAGTAACGTTTAATCTGACAACCGCATATCTTTTCGCAAATATAGTCCAGCTACTTGTCTACCCAATGATCGGAACAGCAATTCCTCCAGCAAGAGAAGCAGTGAATTTTCTTTTAAAATTAGCCAGTTTAACATGACACTCATACGACTAACAAACTAGGTAACTTGGTAGATCATGGTATTTGTAAGTGGATATGTGGCAGTCGGTATCTTAGGTAAGCGCGGTATAAAGAGTGTTTATTAGGACGCTCATCCAGTTCAACCGGATCGAGCAAGACAGCAAAAGTAAACAATGCGTAGATCTGGTTTAACAGAAATATTCATGATCCTGTTTACCTTTTGGGTTTTGATTGGTTTTCAGGTAAGCTATTAGCATCCAACATTATTACAGTATGTGAACGAAATACTCTAACAATAGTCTCTTCTCTAAAACCGGTCCGGTGTGGCAGAAAGATGCTCAGTTAATTGTTGTTGATAGCTGCAAACAAAACTGGCTTCAGAAGGGCTTAAAGTGATGTAACTTAACACATAGCAATGATATTGGAAAGTATTCGCACATTTATTGCACAATGTATATATATCTATAGATACATACATATATGTGTGTATAATTCAGTCTTGTTATCAAGACCTTAAACCTCAAGACCAAGACCTTGAACCTCAAGACCAAGACCTTGAGCCTCAAGACCAAGACCTTGAACCTCAAGACCAAGACCTTGAACCTTAAGACCAAGACCAAGACCTTGAACCTCAAGACCAAGACCAAGACTAAGACTTTGAAACTCAAGACCAAAACCGAGAAAATACCCAAAAAATCACAGCCATATCCAGACTGCTATTCCTTACTAAAAAATTGTCAAGTCGGACTACTCACTATTTTAATTAAAACATGAATCTTTTATTTTATTAAAACAAAACAACTCCAAATACAGACTGCAGAGAATTTCGAATTCGTATTTACAAAAGTCCTTCATGCGAAATGTTATTCCAAATGCCTGTTGCATTTTATAAAAACCAATTCACTCAGAATTTTATGACCAAGACGTAACCTGTGGGGCCTCATAAAAATTCTGCCATGTGAAAAATACGTTCTACAGTGCTGAATTCACTGGCACAAGAGCAGCTTTTCAAGTACCGGATGTAAATGTAAAAATTGTGAGTCTGTTTTGAAATCATTCTATGGTAAATAACCGGAAGTCAAAATAAATGTCCAAAACAACAGTGAAGCCTCACTCACACCATGTAAATACTAAAGCAATAATCATTGTATTAGTAATTATTGGATAAATTTTTAAAATCCTTGCGTTTTGTTAAATGACTGTTCATATTTTGAAAAGTCTTGGTCTTGGTCTTGCAAAACCAAGACCAAGACTTTGAGCCTCAAGACCAAGACCAAGACCTTGAACCTCAAGACCAAGACCAAGACTTTTGGTCTCAAGACCAAGACTTTTAAAAACAAACTCGAGTGCACTCGAGACCAAGACCTTGGTCTCGAGGACAACAAGACTGGTATAATTATACAAGCACACAAGGCTACCATCTTCACATTAGTTCTTGATAGTTGTAATAATGTAATGGAACTTCAACTTAAGCCTAAATATAACAACTGCAGTGCAATAAATGGACAACTTTATCTAAACTTGCCTGCAATTGAATTCAGGTTCCAGATGAATTGCTAACGTATTACTCCAGAGCCACACAGATGGAATCAATCAATATCATTTGCTTTATGTTGAGCCTTCATAATTTTTGTGTCTGTATGTATCATCGCTTTCTGTATGTCGATTCTTGAGCTGTTGCCCTTTCCTCAGTCCTTCAGTTACTGATTTGAGAAGTTACTCAACATGCTTACTCCTGCCATCTGATTTGTCTGACCTATCGGATTTCTTCTCAACAGATTATAGTTTTTGAAAATTTTTGTTTTGAAGCAACCATCAGTTGGTGCCTTTCACATTATGATAATGGTGCTATAGAAATTGTTGGATTAGATTAGATGTCATGAACTTATGCAGTATGTCTGCTCTTTGGAATGAGCATCCTCCGTTCGTTCGTTCTTGTATTCTCTCAGGTAACGTCTCTTCCTCTTTTACCTTTCTTAAAACTTGCTTTTTCTCTCAGGGTCTCTCGCACTGGGAGCGCTTCTGAATGGCCCTCCCGCTAGAAGCGCTTTATAAATATCCAAATACAATACAATACAATACAGTACAATGTCTAAATTTCATTCTATGTGCTGCTCTTGAAATCTGAGCTACAATTAGCTGGGCAATAATTCAAGGTCGTACATTATAATTGACCAGCTGCTGTGATGAGGCCTTTTACAGGCAGTGTGGGCATTAATCAATATGTGGTTTATTATATTTATTTTTTATTTTATTTATTATATTGCCACTAACATGGTGTTAATTTTCAAATTGCAATATTGTACCAGAATGTGGTGTGTCATAATGATTCTAATAAATGAATATATTATATTATTAGTAGAAGACTGAAGACCAGCACTCTTATGCTGAAGCCAGAGAATAGTGTTAATTAGTAAAACTTTCATGCCAATGACTACCTTTTGGGCTTTACTGAATGAACTGCTTTTCTTATTCCCAATCTGTTTTTGTTCACTGCAAGCGTAGAAATAGGAGAAAAGTCCATGTGTTATGGATCTTCTGGGTTGTTAAGTCTTCAGCTTAAGTGTGAACATGACAGAAAATTTTTTTTCTAATGGCCTGGCATTACATGGTTTTATTTGAAATTGATGAAATCAAAATAATTTTTTGGGATTTAATACGTGGAAAGCTGTCCACGCCTCCAATTCACATTTCTCTGTGACTCTGCGTGCATTAAAGATGTTTGTAATAATAATAATAGTAATAAAAGCTCTACTGTTCAACCATGTCATTCATTCATTCATTCATTCATTTAGAAATTGAATGTAGCGCACCTTCAAGAAACCTACTCAGAGGCGCTCCCAGCCACGGCAATAGAGATTCTACTTGAGCAGCTTGTAAAAGCAGATGTGTTACCCCTGGGTAGACCATTCCAAATGGAGGGCCCAGCAACAGAGAAAGCCCGGTGTTGCCTAATTGTGGAGTGAGCCCGGGGGACTAAAAGGTTCTCCCCAGAAGAAGACTGAAGAGCAAGTCGGCCAACTGAATCAGAGACCAGGCGGCAGAGCTCACACAGATAGGCCTGAGCACAGCCTAAAAGACAATGCCAGATCAGTACAGTAACCTTATAGCAGATACACTGTGGGACAGGGAGTCAATGCAGCACATCACACATGTATGCAGAAATATGAGCATATTTCTGGATGCGTCCAGTGAGCCAAGCAGCTGACCGAAGAAGCCGGTTAAGGCGGCCCATTAATCCAAACAACAGACCAATCAAGATCGAATTGCAGTGATCCAGCTTGCTCATGCTCATATTAATAATAATAATAATAATAATAATAATAATAATTATATTCTTTATTATTTAAAACCGACAGACGCAGTAAGATTACATTGAAACATGAAAGTACAAGATCAGATTTTAATTAAACACACAGTTTTGCAGCCATGCAAGGCGCCGCCTTAGAGGGGGTTACGGGAATAGATCTGTGTACCTTACGCTGTCCTGGCCATGAGTGTTACCACTACTCTATCCCCTCCCTATAACACATTGGGTAGTGACAGGCTGCATTTTTATACACAATTTCCAATCAAATGATATTTACTAATTTAAAAAAAAACATTGCATCAATTTCGAACCAAACGTTCTGAAATTTTAAGCCTGATTTTTTAAGGTTATGAAATGTGTTGATAAGTCCATTACAACAAATTGTCCAGTTTCTTGGCCAAGGTCACTATATGTCTGTCTTGCAGTGTGGGTTCTTACAAGGTCAAGCAATAACTGAAACTGATAATCACTGTAATGGATTTGCATCACTTAACATTTTCTTGTTGGCCTGCTCATTTTATGTCTTTTTTCTTCCTAGTATGTACACGCATGTCTAAGTTGTATGTTGAAGTTTAATAATTTTACTGAATATTGGATTTCATTATACACAATCAATGATTTTTATATTGTACAAGATTGTAAAAAGTCAATTATATAGAGGCAGGTTTTAATGCAGAAGCTTTAAAAATTAAGTGCTTCTTGTAGGAGGGGGAACGGAAGTAACAGTATTTATTTAACTGAACAATATGTTTTTTGCAGTTACCATTGTTAGGTTTACTGTTTTTTAGGTTAATGTGCTGGCTAAGAGAATAAGTAATGGTTGTGCTTACATTAATTGTTGGTTATTCATGCATTGCCTATGAGCCTAAACATGTTTCTGACAGAAAAAATAAATATTTGTAAGTAACGTACTTGCTATTGGTAATGTAAATTCAGAGCAACAGATACTCTTATTGCTTATGACTGCTGTTGTTAGAGGCATGTAATCAATGTGCATTGTGCACAATATTACTCGATCATATTTTACTTTAACATATACAGTCATTTGACAGTCATACTTTAGTTTTTGCTGTTCAGGTGATCTTGATAATGATAATAATAATAATAAGACGATTTTTATAGCGCCGTAGCACAGCCGAGGCCGAAGAAAAGGGCGCTGTACATGAGTCACAAAGTCAATGACAATGGTACGAAAGTTTAAAAAGATATGTCTTCAGGTGCGATTTGAATGACTCCAGAGATGGCGCATTCTTAATGTGGTCGGGAAGATAGTCTGGAATTAGTTTCTGGTAACAACAGACACTGATGTGACCAGATGCTAATTCATCTAAGCCTCTATGGCCTGCAGCTAGAGACAGCAGTGTATCTTTTTATGATGTTCAGACAAATGTTTGACTGTCTGTCATGATGACTGATCTTTTGCTGTATTGATTTTCTTCTAGATCTGCAAGCATTATGGCCATAAACTAGTATATTTTTGAACATTTTGCCTTTAAAGGTCTGCCTATCTTTGCCAGCTGTTTCTTTTTAAGCCTAATACTTTAGGGATAAATAGTAATTCAGATCTACTGGTAGGATGTTTCAAGGAATATTACACTTTAGGAACTTAACAATTTAATGCACTAGGACAGAGTTGGCAAACCTTTTTAAGTGTGCATGCCAGAAGTGCTGCTCAATTATTTTAGAAAAGACCCTTAACGTGCTCCTCAGAATTTTGCATAGTATCAGATTATTTATTATCATATAGGATTTAATTGACAAAGCGTAAAAAATTAAATAAAAGACGTTAGTTCAAAGGTGCTTTTAGAAAGATGTTAAAGTAAAGTCTATGGTAAAAATTATGAATTCCTAGAGTTGATTATGCTTTTCGATGTTTGAAATTTTGGGGACACTCTGAATTCTGCGTGCCAAAAAATTCATATGCATTTCACTTTGGGTACGAGTGCCATGGGTTAACCATTCCTGCATAGGAGACAGGCTTTGCATACAGGCCCTTAGCCATCCACCCATCCACCAGTCCTTTGGACGGGTGAAAATTATTTTGGACAGGCATAATTCTCGTCCAGTACCATCCACCTTCTTCTTTAGAGCCACTGCAAGCATTAAGATGACAGTTGTGTAAGGAGCACGGGTTGAAATGAGGCTTTGTAAACAGCATAGTTCACTGCAGTCATACTTGTATGGCGGCGGGACTTCGGGAGGTTTGCGACTTCGTACGCTCATGGTGTCGGGTGGTCATGACTTCCAATGCTTTTGGACGGGCTACTCTGTATTTCTGGCTAAAGGCCTGTTTGCATAAGATTAAAACGGGATTATTTTCATTTGCTACTTGTTTTGTTATGTTTGTGTGACCTGATCGACTATTTCTGACCAGCAGTGCATTTATTAATTAAATATTTAGGTCATAGTTGAGTGACTGGCTGACATGTTTGCCACTAGTTTGATATATATTTTGTATAACATCCATTCAAGATACAAGGGAAGCAAGATATCTGTTGCAAAGCATTGCAGTAAACTTTTAGTAGCATTTAACAGCATTTCGATTTTTAATGGGCAGTTAAACATAAGCTTAGTGTAGCACTTAACTTGGCTGACTACAATATAGCTTGGCTAGTGTCAGAACTGTATGTATTTGGTGACTGTTGTTCACGTAGTTTTACGGTATTATCGTTGCTCTGTATCAGGTAACTGTTTTCTTGGAAAAGAATTAAACAAATTAGTACTACATGTAATTTGTAACAAAGACATTTTTTGTTAAACAGCTATTTGTAGAATGCAGAATGAAAGAGATGCCCCATGGTTGCTTAAACCACATGAATGTCATGGAGGTTGAATATTAGACTGGAACTTCTATGTGCACATAGAGAGCAGAACATCCTCGTAAGTCCTAGTTACTTGGTAGCTGATTGGTTGAGCAATTGCCTCAACAACATGTATGGGTTTGAGCCTTCCAGACCCACACCATATCCACCATAGGTTGCCGGATTGTGGCTTGATTTTCTTGCTCCATCAGTTACCGGGCGTATTGCCTTGTAGGCCTGTCAATGGGCACCTGGAGGCCTGACCTAAGAGTAGTACCCGGGCTGTGAATTACATACCAGAAATACAGTGAAAAAGAAGCGTAATCACTATTTGAGACAGTCACTATTTGAGACAGATTGATGTAGTAGCCACAGGCTCACACATAATTATTGTCTGTGGCAAATTTCTTTAGTCTCTAGGAGGCACTAGAAATTAGTGAACTGGCTGTGACTTGGGTACCAGGCCATAGTTTATCAAACTTGACACCTATGATGTATTACACATGAGCTGTGTAAGTTACTAATTAATAAAAATAATCATGAGTTGTTTAGGTACATTTCATCATTATCATTGCTATGATTAGTTCTTGATGCCAGCCATATGGCAGGGATGGGTGTGAATAAATGGTCTCCTTTGTCCGGGTCCTTGTCAAGAACAGTGCTCCTCTTATTATTAGTCCAAGTGTTGCCATGTCCTCATTCATTATGTCTATCCAGTGCAGCTTTGATCTGCATTTGTTTCTCTTTCCTCTGAATCATGCACTATTGTGCACTGTATGAGATTCACTCAACTGGCATTCTCTCCACTTCGCCAAACCATCAGAGTTTTCACTGAATAACTTTTTCTAGCCGAATTGTTTGGTTACCTAAGAACTGTCTTATATCATCATTTCTAATTTTCTGCTATCTTGAAATTCCTGCAGTTTTCATATCCAACTCGTTTCTGCTGCTAAAATTCTGTTCTCTTATGTACTGCTTTGGCTTTGTCCAGCATTCTGATCTGTACAGGAAAATTGGTTGTATTATCGTCTCTTATATTCTTGTATAGATATCTTTGCTATTTCGTTGCTTCTCCATATCGTGTTCATTTTTCACAAATGCTTATGCATCCAGTGCTCCTTTGTATGTGTTTTTCACTGCTGCCATCTGTGGTTATTAGCGTTCCAAGATAGACAAATTGTTCTACTTGTTCTATAGCTTCTCTTTGGATACTGATATATCGTTATTGGTGTCTCTGGTTTTCAACAGCCATTGTTTTAGTCTTTTCTGTGTTAATCTGTAGTCCTAATCTTGTGCTGATTTTGTTGATCTGTGTCATAATTACTGTACGTCTGTCCTGAATTCTAATGAGGAGGCCAGTGTCATTGGCAAATTGTAGATTATTCACCAGCCCTTCATATAATTTGATTCCTGCCTTGATGTTGCCTAGGCTTAGTGTCATTACTGCTTCTAATCATGGGTTAAACAGGTATGGTGATGAGATGCTTCCTTGTACTCCCGGTTTCGTCCGCAAGTTTGTCTACTCTGTCTAGTATGTGCAAGTGTGTGGCACTTGATTTTCGATATATAGCTTGTACAAGTTTGATTAGTTTCTCTGCTATTCCTGCATTTTGCCATATGCTCTCCACAATCTGTCATGCCGTATGCTGTCAAACAGTCGTTTGAAGTCTATGAAATTAATGAAGACTTTCTGGTTGTGTTCAGTGCTTGACTGCTTGTTAGCTAATCTTTAGCCTGCTAATTTCTTCAAAGTGGGGCTTTGTAAACTTGATAACTATGTTTATTGTGTTTTTGCATATACACTAGAAACTTTTTTAAATGCTACCCTTTAAAATCGTATAAAATAATGTGCTAAAAACAAGGTTGTATTATTACAGGTCAGTTTCCAAGGCTGACTCTTTTTGGGATTCATGTTTGCAAATATTTCGTATCAGTATTTACCAGGTATATTGACAATGATGATGCATGTCATGAGAAAGTTTTAGTGATTATTCACGTGTTATGCATGTTCAAACTGTAGCAAAGTACCACAGATTTTCTGTAAAAAATTATATGTTTTAAGAGGATGTTGAAACTTGATGTTCAGAGTACAGTGCTTATTTGTGAGATTTTTCATGGATGTTTTAACAGATGAAAGCATTGCTAAAAGACCAGAGACACAGATGAAGAAATCTCAAAGCATTCCACAGCCTTTGGGCACAGTGGCCTACCAAGTATGAAGTTTTGAATTTCATCACGAACTTATTTTAACAGATTTATACTCTGTTAATATTATTTCTTTTACTTTTGCTGATCCTGGATAGCAAAATAGTTGGGTCTAACGTTAGGAAAAGTCTGAGTGAAACTGTTGTTCCGATTAAAACAGCTTATTAATGGTGACTACAGCCTTTCATAGCTGACAATATCAATATTCTCTAGCAGGAGATAAAATTAAATATTCTTTGAATATTGCATTAGCAGCCTCTTGTAATAATTGCATTGTGATTTCATAAAAGAAATATTGTCATAGCAATCTGTGTCATACAATTGATGATGAATAAGTCACACAATTGACGCCCCTGAGCGTTTTGGCAACACTGCTTTTGGCAGATGTTACATGTACTGTGTGTGATTTCCTAACAAATATAACATAAGTATTTGTCTTTTCTCTGCTGTCAGGACATACTTACATGTGGTGTGACCAGTTAAGGTTAATTGCCTTGCCAAAGCATTAGTTGATTTTTTTACTTGTGTTTGTTTATGGAGCACTGTCATAAAATGTGTGTAAATTAATGTTTCATGAATTGAATATTGAGAGAAGACAGTGTTATTGTTTTATTTTATAGGTTCAGAAGTCAGATACTCTGGTTAGTATAGCAGCACAATGTGATGTCAGTGTTACTCTTCTGAAAAAGTTAAACCGTTTGATGACGGAAACCATTTTCCCCAACCAGGTTAGTCACTGGCTGCATTTCTTCCTTTGATTCACTGTCATTGTGGTTTCATGTTGAAATGCCACAATGGAGGCAGTAGCAACAGTAGTTGTTCAATTAATTCTTATTCTGCATCCAGTTGTCGTCTTGGCTTCAGGTTATGATGCTCTAGTTCACTTGAATGACAAAGACCACCTGAAATGATAATCAAGAAGAGGAACATTTTAAGTATTTTTATTTATATTTCAAGACAATATAGCACATTTGAAGTAACTCACAAAGGGGCTGCACCTACGACTATCTAACAGGTTTAAACAAGCGCATTTTAAGATAGGTTGCAAATCTGTGCTGTGCAAAGTTAAAGGCAACCGTAAGCCAGGGTAGTGGTTCGTGCATATATTCCGTTATTTGTGAAGATTTCAACTTGTTGGCTACAAGTCGAGCAGCCCAGCGAAAGATGGACTGGATTTGGCATTCGGAACTTTGGCAGACCAGCAAGGATAGAGTTGCAATAATCCAGGCATATCATGATGAATAAGTGAATGAGGGTCACTGTTGAACAACAGTTTGTGCTTATATATGACCCTTATCTGGCACAACTGGTAGAAGCAGGATCTGCAGAGGTGGTTCACATGATCCACCATTGTTCGGTCTAGACAATAAGTAGGTAGTGAAAGTAACTGTAATGCAGCCCTAATGCAGGCCATTGTGTATTTCAGCTGAAAAACAATTATCTCTTGAGGGACACAGACCATATCAGTATTCAATCATATCTTTAACTATTTATTATTCAACCATGTCATCTGACTGTCTTTCTCTGGTCATACCTAAGACTAAACTGTTCTTGGTGAGTGAGCTTTTTTAAGTGCTGGACCTAAATTTTCGAACTTCTTATTGGTATCAGCAAAGGAAATCTGCACAAACTACAACTGATGTAAGACTCTCTTACCAGACTCTCTTATAACGAAGACCCATAAATATCAGCACATTACACCCAGATTACACTCAGTTGCACTGGCTGCCCATTGAGCTAAGGATCAATTTCAAACCTTGCCTTACTGTTCATAAATTTTAACCAACCAACCTATCTCTGTTCCATGCTCACCCCTCATACAAATAGATATTGCACTCGATCACTGGATGGTGTGACACCTTGATGTGCCCCTCACCAGAACAGCATTGGTTTCTTGAGCATTTCTGGTGACTGCTCCAAAGCTTTGGAATTCGCTACCCAATTCTGTATGCTCTATCAATTCCTTGGTGTCATTCAGGTTCAAGCTTAAACTCGTCTCTTTCAGCTTTCATATTCACTGTAGCATGGCTTCTGGTTCACTGATACAGAGGCGTAATTTACAGGGGGTACGAGGGGTAGATGTTCCCCACTTTTCGGACTGCAGGGTACCATACCCCCACCTTTCATACCCATTGTTTTGCCCATTGTTATTTTATTTGAGGAAAACCTCAAGATTCACAACAATTATCATCAGTGTGATCACCATCATCATCACTTTCATTGTTATCAGTTTTTTACTAAAAGAGGTGGCAATATATTATCTGAAATCACAAATCAATCATTGCGAGATGTTAGATGTTGCTACGGAAATATACCCTGTATGAAATCACAATGCAATTATTGCAAGAGATTGCTATGACAATATTTGTTGTAAGAAATCACAATGCAATTATTACAAGAGGCTGCTACTGCAATACATCTGTGAAAACGTAATCACAATGCAATTATTCCCAGTTAAAAGATGTTGCTATGGCAACAGCCCTCTATGAAATCACAATGCAATTATTACAAGACATTGCTAAAGCAATATATCCTCTATGAAATCCCAATGCAAGTATTACGAGACGTTACTAAGGCAATATATCCTCTATGAAATCACAATGCAATTATTCCCAGAGATTAGACAATCGTTGCTACGGCAACATGTTCACTATGAAATCACAGTGCAATTACTACAAGAAGTTGCTACGGAAACATAATACAGTGTGAAATCACAATGCAACACGTCCTTTATGAAATCACAATACAATTATTCAGAGAGGTTAGAAGATGTTGCAAAGGAAATATATCCTCTATGAAATCACAATGCAATATTGTTACTAGCGGTAGCAAGCATTTTATATCCTCTGTGAAGTCACAATGCAGTTATTCCTAGCGGTAGCAATAGCCTCTGAAACCACAATACAATTGCCTATTCCTACCGGTAGCAATTGTATTGTATTGTATTTTTAGTTCAGTAGCCAAACACTGCATGGATAAACAAAATATATAATGCTTATTATCAATTAAAAATTTTTGGCTACACAGGAAACCCAAAAGGGGTCGTAGATCCCGCTACCAGGGCCACCCGAGTAGTAATAGGGCCTACAATTTGATATGCAATGGTAACAGTGGGTCCCACATTCTGGAATGACCTTCCTCTGCTCAGGGCCAAACTATTGACTGGCTTTTCCTCATCGGTCTTGCGTTCACTAAAGACATTTCTATTTTCCCAGGGCTTCTGTGCTGAGAGCGCCTCTGAATAGTTAGTCTGTAAGAGGCGCTTTATAAATTTCTAGATACGATACGATACTATATACTTAACCAAAGACTCGATAGCACATCTTGAGAATATAGGCTAACTGTGTATGCTCATTGTATTTCAGTGGATTAAACTGTTGGGGGTGTTAATTAATGTCACTCGAACAGGGAAGACCGCAGTTTTTGCTTAAACGATCGTAGGTTGGGTAATTGCTGAATTAATGGTGAATTAATTATTATTATTATTATTATTATTATTATTATTATTATTATTGGTAGTAGTAGTAGTAGTAGTAGTAGTAGTAGTAGTAGTAGTAGTAGTATCATCATCATTAAGCCTATAATTATTATTATGCTTGTAATACAAACGATGGCGTTATAATTATTTAACAGCCGCGAAGCTGAAACGATGCGAAATTTGGTACCCCCACTTTCTAGACCAAAGTTACGCCTCTGCACTGATATGTAAGATTTCAACATGGCTTTTCCAATGAATTATGATTTTTTTATTGCAACATTACTCAACCATCAACTGAAGTCTTGGACATTATGATAACAGCTCTTTAGAAGTCATTAGATTAGATTAGATCTCTGTGTATCTGTTCATTCTGCTCAGTTGCTAAGGCCATTTTATTCTCAACTTAAGACTTGCAAGCCTCTTACCCACCATGTTCTGCCTCTCTGATTATGGCTTGTTATTGTTGTGGTATTGGTAGATGCTTTGTGCACCTGTAGGGCCAGAGTTTGGTGCCACAGAAAGTTGCTAATTAATAGTAATAATTGTCAAATTGTTTGATTGCTGTTGTCCTGGGCAGTTGCGTGGTTGTTGCTAAACATTGTCCTGGTTTCCAAAAGATTAGCAACTAAGGGACTGCATCACTGAAGGCTAATATAGCTCTCATGAGACCTCTGCCTTTTACCCTTAGTATGCTCTAAGTTAACAGCTTTCTGTTTATGATCACTTTCTTGTTACAGTGAAAGCCCTGATGTTGGTGGTTGGGTGTTGCAGTGTAACAGATGGCAGTTGTGTTTACATTTCATTTCATTGCCACAGTCTGAATTCCAATTTGTCACATGCTATTGTGACTCATCGGGTCTTACAACCTCAAGAAAAGCTGTTGGTCTGCTGTTGCTATATTTGAGATTCATCCAGGTTATGCTCCAGGCCTGGGACCTTGCCTCTGAGGACTTCTACTTCTTTCCCTTCCTTCCTGTCTCTCTCTTTCATTGTCTATCTGACTATCTGTCTCTCTCAGTCCGTCATCGTGCTTTATTGCATTGTTCTAGTTCAAATGGAAACCAGAGATCCGTGTGTAAATTTGTTTATAGTTTACCTTCAGGGCTGATGCATACCGATAAATAGTGGGATAGGTTTCAATTTAATTCCCAGGCATTTAATGCAGAATTTTTATTAATTGTGTGTAAATGCTGCACAGGCATGCACTTTGTGCATTTTGTGTTGCAGCTTTTTTTTAATTTACAGACAGTAATTTCCATTGTAGTTTGCATGGTGGGTAAGGTATATGCAAAAATGTCTGCAAAGGCCAACTGTGTGTTTAATGAGATGCCTAATGAGTCTAGGATTTCTGGCCTGCTATTGTTTATGCTAAATAGACAACTACTGGTAATGATAAACTTGAATGGTGGGGACCTTAGTATTTTGCATCTATAACTTTTAGAGTTGAACTATTGCATTTACTATGTATATTTATAATGAAACTGTGTACACATATATGGTACCTTCTGAGTAATTCTTTATGCATATGTAGGCATGCACTTCACACTATTTGAATGACCAAACGGACATACATGTACCAATTTACAGAGATAGTGAACATCCAGAGATAATGAACATCCAGAGATAATGAACATCCAGAGTTAGTGAACATCCAGAGATAGTGAACATCCAGAGATAATGAACATCCAGAGATAATGAGCACCCAGAGTTAGCGAACATCCAGAGATAATGAACATCCAGAGATAATGGGCACCCAGAGTTAGTGAACATCCAGAGATAATGAACATCCAGAGATAATGAACATCCAGAGTTAGTGAACATCCAGAGATAGTGAACATCCAGAGATAATGAACATCCAGAGTTAGTGAACATCCAGAGATAGTGAACATCCAGAGATAATGAACATCCAGAGATAATGAACATCCAGAGTTAGTGAACATCCAGAGATAGTGAACCTTCACTCCTTCAGAGATAGTGAACATCCAGAGATAATGAACATCCAGAGATAATGAACATCCAGAGATAATGAACATCCAGAGATAATGAACATCCAGAGTTAGTGAACATCCAGAGATAGTAAACATCCAGAGATAATGAACATTGAAACACAGTAGATTATTTCCAAGGGAACTACACACAAGATGAGCTTGGGCATTCAGGTTGAATCAGACTTATAACACCAACCAATGTGGTTGTTGCTACCCCTAGTAGGGCAACTTGTTAATTGCTCATGCAACTGTAAGATGTTCCAATGTATGCATCAACAGCGAAGCAAGTTGTTCAGCATTTGCTCAGACTGACAGGTAGATTTGTTATATTAAAGTTTTGTATTCAGGCTTTTTATATTCTTGGTAGTTGTCTAACAGACTGACCTTCTGGATGTTGACCTGATTATGGCGTGTTTTCATGTGCTATCAGTTGATGCTTTGTGCATTGGATACAGGCACGATGGAAGTTACTAATTAATAATAATAATAATAGTAATAATAATAATAATAATAATAATAATAATAATTGTCATATTCTGTGTACCTAGTTTATGTTATATGAAATGTTTTTATGGTTTGATTCATTTTTAGGTGTTCCTTGGTAACAGTGGTCCTGTTATATTATTTTATGTTTATTGTGGCTTTTAGGTTCTTTATGTTCCGGGACCTGATTTCACCTCCGCAAATTCCGTTATTTCAAGTTCTCCAACAGAAAAGGCCGTGAAGGAATCCAAGTCAAGCGTATCAATCCCTGCAAAACCAGCAGAATCGCCTCAGGTGTTAATCTCTTCTGATCTAATCACTGACATGTTCCCTTCAGAGCCTCGTTTTTCTTGGAATCGGTAACAGAAGTTGGGTTCCTCTTTGGTGGATTGTGTATAGGTCCTTTTATTGGCACAGATGCAGTCTGTTATTGAGCACTGCCTGTGTTATTGAGTGTCTGCAACTGGATGCACTGCAGCTGACCTTTGCACCGTTTACTGTCAAGGCATAAGTAGCAGAGGAGACAATGGTCTTGTTTTATCACAGAGGCTAGACTGAATGACTCTTGTATGTGCTTGCTCTTATTGTAATGTATGGAAATAGCAGACACTAATAGAGCAAGAACATTCCGAGACATTATGTGTCTGGTAATAATACTAATAAAGCACGTTCATGGTAGTGTAACCAGATTTCTGTCTGTTGAATTATTTAGACAACATTGTTTGATAGTAGCTTGGGGTCACTTTGGACAGTAATCTCACATTCCAATCTCACATAACAAGCCTTTGCAAATCTTGTTTCTATCATATCAGGGCAATTCGTCACATAAGATCTGCTCTTACCAAAGACATGTCCCAGACCATAGCCTGTTCTCTTGTCTGCTCTTGCCTCGATTATGCCAACTCTGTGTTTGCAGGCATTTCAGATCTTCAAGTCAACAGGCTTCAACGCATCCAAAATTCTCTGGCTCGCGTGGTGTTGCGTGCATCTTCCCGTTCAAACTCATTAACTCTGCTCCATCAGCTGCATTGGCTTCCTGTAAAATTCAGAATTAGATTTAAAGTGGCCTGCTTGTCATTTAAAACCCTCACAATGTGCACTCCTACCTACCTTCAACCACTACTCTCTCCTTACATTCCGCCAGGCAGTCTACGGTCTTCGGTTATGGGTCTTTTGGTTGAGCCTAGATGCAGCACTGCCATGGGCTCTCATGCATTTCGTGTTGCAGCCCCCAAGGAATGGAACCGACTACCATTGCTTATCCGTTGCTCGACCTCTTATTCTTCCTTCAAGAAACGCCTCAAAACTCATTACTTCTCACTGGCTTTCAAACATATGGATATATAATTGCTCTTCACCTGGCGGCTGACTAACCGCGCCTCAGATTTTGCATATCTGTGTGACTTTGCACGCGTTAAAAATGTTTGTAATAATAATAATAATAATAGGTGACATTATATGTGCTTTAAAGCCAAACAGTTTATGTTGATAAGCATCTTAGCCACACTTGGTCTGCTCTTTGCAGACGTCACTTTTAAAGTGTCTGGTTGTTAGCTGAACTGTATTTGCAGTGTTTCTGTTACTACTGTAGATTAGATTTATTGTAATTTATAAACTTAGCCTATTAACATATCTTAGCAGAGAAATCTACTCTGTCTTCCTTATCAGAAGGGCTCTAGCCCAGTCCCTGCGGAAAAAAGACAGTGGAATGCTCCAGGTGGAGCCAAAGTATTACATTAGCGGAAAAAAGACAGTGGAATGCTAAGCACAGCATTGAATCCAGGTGGAGCCAAAGTATTACATTAGCTGTAGTTTGTTACACAAAACTTAGACATGGTTCCTTGAGTTAAAGTGAAGTCATAGGCAAGACATAAGTTGGTAGTGTGCTTGCAGTAATCTGGTTGTATAGCTCTAGTGTTGTTTCTGCATAGTCTGAGCTCAGCACATCTCCTCCTATCAAACCATTCCCAGGCCATGCAGAGAGGCAGGCTGCACCAGTGGTCAAGCCTTTTTTCCTGCCTAGAGCTCTGAGTGAGGATGAAGTGAAGAAAATTGATGAAGAACTGCACGAACGATTTGTCAAGATGCATGCCAAATACATTGAACCAAGTGATGTAAGTTTTCTTTATCTCAGTAAAGAATAGAATAAATGATTTTAAAAATACTTGCATTTAAACATAAATGTTTTAATGGTATCTAATAACATTTATTTTAATCTGCAAAATATAAAAACCTAAAGAGTAAAGATAAAAAATTATCAGACCTGATCTTTTGCTATACAGTTTTAATAGAATTTGATTTTCCTTTTTAGTCCACATTCTAACCTCACAGTTTACGCTTAAAGATGAAAAGGAAAAAAGAAACACTTAGAAAATATGTGAAAGTAAAAAGTGTATCAAACCAAAAACACAAAAGAAGAAAGCTAAGTTTGCCCGCTAGTAAATTCATGTCAATTACCAAGTTAAGTCATTTAAAAATTCAAAAAATTAACGTACTATAAATAGGAAAAGGACAAAAACAATGCAATAACCTTAGACATTGTAGCAGCATTGGTAAAAATAAGTAATGGTAATTTCATTACTTGATTAGCAGCCTAATAGATCCTGACAACAGCCTCAAATATGGTATAGCAAATTACTAAATTTCCTTGTGTTCAGGTGTTTGTTTCAGTTTTCTCAGTCGACACTCTCAGTTGGAAAATTGCATCGTTTGTCATAAGGGATTTTGCCACGACCTTCATTCCAGCCAGTGTAGTTGAAAAACACGACCTCCCCTTGGCCAAACGGATTTTGCCTGGGTGTCGCTTTGAGGTCTTTTCTGTAATTCAAGGTCGAGGCTGGTGAGGTCTTCTGTTCCCTTTAGCAGTCGATGTTTTCGTAGCATCTCATCTCTTCTGTTCTGTATCCGGAATCTAACTAGCAACGTTCTTGATGAGTGTTTTGTATTGTCAATACTTGACTTCTTAATTTGGCCTCGAACCAAGTACACCAATTCCACCTCATCTGAAACCACATCAGGCAACTGTAGTTGGTCTCATACCTATTGAACAGATCAACAAAGGTTTTGTGTTGTCGATGATCAAGGGAATGCTGATCTATTTCGTTAGCCTTTCTGATACTCTATAAAATATTGGTGTTCCATTTCATGTTTTCCTGGAGATAGTTTCTCCAGGAAGTCTGTTCTCTCTTCAAGGCTAGAAGCACGCCATGTTACCTCCTTTAAGGTGTTCGAAATTGATTCCCGCATCTCGCCAATGAATGAATGTTGTTTGTACTTCAATGAATGAATGATGTTTGTACTGCAGTTTTATCAATACCTTGACATTATCAGGTAAAGTTCTGTCTTTGTACAGGAGCTTCACTGTGTTCATATCAATCATTTCCAGGAGTGATAACTGCACCCATACTGAGCAGTTCCTTCCTTGAACCCTTGATCGACATTTTCAGACAATTTTCTGTAGAAATTAGTCCCAATAAACTAGAAGAGTTCTCTGGAAATTAACCCCACAGTAGACTGGTAGACTTATTCGTACAGTACCAGAATATAACTTTCGGAAATAAATTTTACCAACAAACGTCAAAACTGTTCTTGGTTGTATAGACATTGATGCAGTCAAGCTAAAAGTTATCCTTTCACATGATTTTAACTTTTTTAAGACATGTTTAACTCTCTAACGACCAACTGCATTGTTTCCCAGTCACTTTTAATGCACGCCCGTCGTTAAAGTGTTAAACTGCCAGACAATCAGCTAGCCATTCTCGCAAACCAGCTTGTTTACGATGTTTATTTGAAGGGCGACCACTCCCTCTCTCGCAGACAGTTGCTACATAAACAGTCATTTATGTCCAACCACCTCTAAGACCTGACGACGAATGTTGTATGTAGGATCGATCTCTGTTATTACAGAGTACATTCAGCCAATTTTACAAATTACATGTGAACTTCTCTTATGTGTAGAAAGTCTGTTAAAGTGCATAGGTTCAAGGCAGTCCCAAGGCTATGCACTTAAGTGGTGTCAACTGTAAATGAATTTTAAAATACTTGCATTTAGAAATAAGTGTTTTAAATTTAAAATACTGGCATTTGTTTATGCATAACAGGAGGAAATTCCTGGTATTCTCCTGGTGACTCCCGATGCAGTGATGTTTGATGCAGACGAAACCCATCCGCTTGTTCTTCAGAATGGCCGAGAGACATTTCAGCTTGTGGCAGCCATTCCACATGTCATGGTGGTTACGGTCTATCATGGTACTTCAACAATTAGATGTGGCAGGTTTGTAGTAATAAACCTGTAATAATAAATTAGTTATACTGAACCAGAAATACTACTCCTGTACTACTGCTAATAACGATACAAATACTAGTAATACAAATAATAATAGTTATAAATAATAATTAATAATAATTAGGGCTGTTCAACGATTAAAAATTTTATTCGCGATTAATCTTGCGATTAAAAAAAATAATCGCGATTAATCTTGCAATTAATCACATCATGAGCATAATATTGTCGTTGTTTACAGATAGTAAACAGCAATGAATTTAAAGAAAAAACTTGTCAATGTTCGTCCATTTGTTCTTAACATGTGTGTAGAATTACAAAATTCATTCACTTTCTGTTTTTCATAAGCCCTGTTTCAGTCAGTTGAGACAAACTAACTTGATCACATTGTCAGATGAGAGTGCTGAACGTTTCTTATTAAGAATGTTTCCAGCAGCAGAAAACAGTCTTTTGCATGGAACACTAGTTGCTGGCAACCCTAGATATTTCTGTGCCAACTTTGCAAGTGTCTTAAGTTCACCTTCGTATCTGCCATTTAAAAAATAATCTGACCGTTCATTGTAGATCATTCGACTTCTTTCTCGCTCCTTTTCTCTTTATATATGATTAATAACCCGCTATAGAAGATATAACACGAACGAAGATTAAACTACATGCACAGAAGCTTTCAAAGAAAGGACAAATTTGGATAACTAGTCTACACCCTTAGGTCTACACCGCCATTAACAGGAAATTGTTTTGGTTGCCTACGAATTCGCCCAACACAACTGAATGAATTACGCCCAATCTCGGCCAAAGACTTGGCTTTTGACAGTACCTCACGCATTGCGATATTCGGTGAAGTCCTATCCATGACTGTCTGTTTGCGATTAAAATTTAATCGTGATTAAATTTTTTAATTGCATTAATCGTCCAGAAAATTTTACGCGTTAATCGCGTGCGTTAACTGCGATTAATCAACAGCCCTAATAATAATATTGTTATTAATGAAAATACTGATAATTCCTTCCATCCTTCCATCCCTAAGTCCGAGCTCACTGCCCATTGGTGTTGGTCAATGCCTGTCATCTTATTTGTTTTACTGCTAGTAGTATCTGCACTCTACTGCCCAACCATACCCTTAATCCGGGTTTGGGACACATTCAGGCAAAGTTGCTTGGAGTTACTGGTAGTTAGAAAATCAATGCTGACATTAATAGTGATATAAAAATTGTTGCAAAAGAAAATTTCTGAATGCATAATCACTTTTGACAGTTTTAAAGCAATTAATTTTATTATTATAAACATCTGTTGTGCACACATGGTCGGTCATTGGTAACACGACCTTGTGAATTGGAGGCATAGGAGTCGAATGATCTACAATGAACGGTCAGATTATTTTTTAAATGGCAGATACGAAGGTGAACTTAAGACACTTGCAAAGTTGGCACAGAAATATCTAGGGTTGCCAGCAACTAGTGTTCCATGAGCTGCCGTATGGTAGGGCAGTTAGGTATAAAAACATTTGAGTAACAGTAAAGAGGTAGTTTTAAGACAGTTTTTGAGCCTCAGAGAAAGAATGGCCATTGATTCATATCCTTGAGGTTAGCAGAAGAGTCTTGTGTCATGACTTGGCCAAAGACCCAAACTAACTGGTCTTCCTTGGAAGCAGCTGGAAGAGTGCACTGCTGAGGACTGGCCAATTTCTATCCCATTTATTTATTCAGACAATTTATAGAGCACCCCTTCAGGGTTTCTCCTCAGAAGTGGCCCCAGCCCAGCCTTGACTGAAGAGAAAAGTATATAAGGATTGATAAAAATGCATGGGGCATCTCTAGTCAGAGGACACTGCTCTAGAGGAAGTTTGTTCTAAGTAGATATCCGAACTGTAGCAATTTCACTCTGTTAAAAAATTACTTGTTTGTTATTTAAATACCAGTATTTGATTCTACAATTAAAATAATTATATTTAAATTAAAAATGGAACCTTTAAGAATAATAATTCGACACCATAGCCATACACTGTAAATAATAGTCTATTACTTGAACTAAAGACAGTGATAACAAAGATGTTTATGAAAGGGGTCACCATGGAGATTCATGATGCTACATTGAGTGACAATTCTGAGCAGACTTGTTTGAAGAGGATGTTGGCACTTCAGCAACGAGTGTGCACTAAAATGTATGGAAAACTAATACCTCTCATCATTAAAGGGTTAGAAGACATTAGAGAGCTGAGGAATTGGTTGACTGCTTGGGACAAATCATCAAAGTAACTCTAACGTTTGGGATTAAATGTTAACTCAGCCATCAAAGTAATTCACCCTGGATTGTGGAGCCAAGGATTTAGCAGCCACCCAGACATGGTGACAAACTCATATGTGTAAGCAGTAGGGTTGTACCGAATAGGTGATTTTCACTATTCAGCCGAATACGAATACGAATAGTGTACAAAATAGGTCTACCGACAACATTCAAAATTTCAAATGTAAGCAAAAGTTTCAGTTCAGTAAATTTAATACATAAACTAAAAGTAAACAGTTAACTACATGTAATTTTTGCATCCTTCTGCCAGTCTGTGTTAACTAGGAATGGAACTAATTTAACTAAACTTAGATATTGTCACTTACTTAACGTTCACTCCACTCGCTATAGCAGCTGCTTATGCAGAAACAGATGTCACATGACCACTGTTCGGTCCGACCGGTACTATTCGGCCGAATACCGAATAGATATATTTGGCCCACTATTCGGCCCCAAAGCGAATACGAAGCGAATATTCGGTACAGTGCTGAGGAATAGGCAGCCAATGAAATACTTCATGTATGTAATCAGAAATGTGACTAAATCTAGAAACAGAAATTTTAGTCAATAATAATAATCATGTAATAATAACTCATGTAGTCTCAAGTAAAGTTGTATCTGATGTTAGTCGGCTATGCCTAGGACAGACCTGTACACTGTTTCATGAGTGTTCGTATTTTATGTCCTGTACACTGTTCCATGAGTGTTTCATTTTTCATTTGTGTCTGTGACTGTTTACACTTTTTCAGAATTGCTGTTAACAAAACCGCAGCAACGACTGTGGATGAAAACGCTCTGCAGACAACTGTTTCTCGCTCAGATTCTAAGGAGCAGAAATCCGGTGACATAACGCCTGACCAGCTAAACATAATTGATGACCATTTTGAAACAGAACAAAAGAACAATAAAGATGCTACGGCTAGGCGTCACTCATCCCCAGTTGAACACTTAGTTGCTGCTGGAATTGTTGATGAGAAAAATGTATCCCAGGTACCTGGGAAAGGTTCAGAGGATCAGAAAAATAGTGTTGGGGCTGTTGGGATGGGTGACCCAACATCTGACGATGTTAGCCACAAGGGGGGTGTGGTTCCTGAAGCAGATGTGGAAAAGAGTCTCAACTCACAAGTGAGGATAGAGGAACCAGATGTGCTTGGAGATAGCGGAAGTGCTTCAGCTGAAAATAAGGACCAACACACACCTACAGGTGTAGATGCACTTCCATCCGGAGATTCAGGTAATGAAAGGTTAGTGGCAGATGTTTCTGCACCATGTGAGAAGGAACAAGATTTGGGAGACAAAGGAACTGTGGATAAGAAAAATGTCATGGAGTGTGATAAGGATTCATTCGAAAACCAGAATAAGACGGCCTTGCAGTTAGTAGAAGCTCGTGCAGAGGCTTTACACAAAGGCCAGTCTGGTGAGGAGACATTGAAGTTACAAAGTTCTCCAACATCTGAAGTGGTATCAACTCCTGTTAATGGTTAGCTCACTGATGCAAAATATTCTAGCTGTATAAAGTAAATTTTTTAAAGCCATTCCATCTGAAATTTTCTCCCAAAATTGTTAAATGGATAATACACATGGTAGAACAAAAACAGAGCAAAAGAGTTACAGTTAAGTACAATAAAATATATACATTTTCTGAATCAGCAAACTTCTGGTGCTTTAATATATATTGTGAGGAAGTAGGTTCCTCATTTGCATGTAGCTGGACATTGTTGGTTGGACCCTGTACACCCTAGGGAGCAGACAGGAACTAGTATTAGACCAGTTGGAACCGGTTTCTGAGTCGATTCAAGGCTGAGCAGCTGGCACCGGCTGGCTGAAGAAGCCGGTCTTAGGTCGGCCGGTTGGCTGGCTGACCAGTGGGCTGGAGGGAAGATCTGATTGGCCAGAGGGGCAAGCCAAGGGTCAGGCAGAGATGACCGATAGAACAGATAGGCGGAAGACAGGTGAGATCGACTCTCTTGGTGTGGCTGACTGTGGAGGAGAGAGAGGTTGACACAGGAGAAGAGCCGAGTAAGACGGTCGTTGGAGAGAAGTAAAGACCTCGTTCGTGTTTGTGCACACAACAACTGGTTTCAAGTTACATTTTTTGTGCATGTGATGAAGTAGCAACGGTTATGGACAACAATATAAATGTATTTATAAGCATTGTAGGTTTAATGATGCTGTTCAGAAAGGAGCACACAAGAAATTAATATCTAGGATGAAGTCATGTAATTTAGGCTGTACATGTAGGATCATGCTGTTTATTACTACATTTATCATTTATTTGCAGTAGATCATCTTTTAGGGCCTAACTATGCAATGAAATCATTCTTGTCATGTCATTTGACATTAATGATCTTGTTTTTAATTTACAACCATTAGGTTTTATTGAATTAGATCACTGATGTCTTCTTACTGGCTCTACTGAGGCTAGGATTATCTTTGGCCTAATTTCTGCTTGTGTTGTGTGCAGATGGTGAGTTAGTGTCAGCTGGACAGGAAGCGCCTCTTACTGTGTTTCTGCATCTGAAGATTGATCGGGGAATTGATGCGATTTTTGGGGAAGTTCCAGCATCCATATTTAGTCCATTTCCTGTCAAATCAGAATACTGGTATTCCATTCCAGTTGACAAGTAAGTCAGATTACCAATATTTCATTTACCTGTTTTCAGGTGCTTGCTGCCCTTCAGAACAACAGACCTCTTGCTTTAGCAAAAAACGTAGAGCTTTCTCAATTGTTTGGCCCATCTACCTGGAATGGGCTCCAGTTCGCCCTACGCTCATTCACGGAACAATTCACTTGCCTTCTGCCAACTGCTTAAGTCTTCTGTCTTTAGCCATGGCTGGGCTGGGAGTGCTTCTGAGTAGGTCTCTTGAAGAAGTGCTTTATACATTTTAAAAATCTCGTGTCATCATTATTTTTGGCATTTGTGTTGTTTTACTCCCTTTTTAATTCCTTCTTTAGAGGGAGTTCATTCACAGAACTAGAACAATTAACAGCTGCATGGCTTTAAAAAGTTTAGAAATCAGTTTTGAAGAAAAGTTGTCAAAAAAGTTCTGTTTCTCATGAATGGTTTTTGGGATGTTTATCCCAAATACTTTCTTTGCCTCCATCACTTTTGATGCACCTCTGGATGAAGAAATGAATGAAGGTCAATGCAGAGTTAAATGACCGATTGTGTTGTGTGACTTGTATATGGTACAGTTGCTAGAAGCTTAGCCATAGAAAGCTGTCTGTCCAAGAGCACGGCTGTCAGGCTATTGTGACGTTATCAATTAATCATTGATTTTTGAACACTGTTGTTATAAAATAATAATAATAGTAGTACATAATAGTTATAATACAATAATAAAATGTTACTGATCCACACGTGGCTTTGTTGCAGGATAACAAATACAACCAATGATCTACTATTATTATTAGCTGTTCTGGAGAATCTCAGTGGCTATGCTTGTGTGGGTCAATGCTCTCTGCCCGAGACCTATGCTTGTGTGGGTCAGTACTCTGCCCGAGCCCTTCTCAGTGGCTATGCTTGTGTGGGTCAATGCTCTCTGCCCGAGACCTATGCTTGTGTGGGTCAGTACTCTGCCCGAGCCCTTCTCAGTGGCTATGCTTGTGTGGGTCAATGCTCTCTGCCCGAGACCTATGCTTGTGTGGGTCAGTACTCTGCCCGAGCCCTTCTCAGTGGCTATGCTTGTGTGGGTCAATGCTCTCTGCCCGAGACCTATGCTTGTGTGGGTCAGTACTCTGCCCGAGCCCTTCTCAGTGGCTATGCTTGTGTGGGTCAGTACTCTGCCCGAGCCCTTCTCAGTGGCTATGCTTGTGTGGGTCAATGCTCTCTGCCCGAGACCTATGCTTGTGTGGGTCAGTACTCTGACCGAGCCCTTCTCAGTGGCTATGCTTGTATGGGTCAGTACTCTCTGCCCGAGCCCTTCTCAGTGGCTATGCTTGTATGGGTCAGTACTCTCTGCCTGAGCCCTTCTCAGTGGCTATGCTTGTATGGGTCAGTACTCTCTGCCTGAGCCCTTCTCAGTGGCTATGCTTGTGTGGGTCAATGCTCTCTGCCCGAGACCTATGCTTGTGTGGGTCAGTACTCTGCCCGAGCCCTTCTCAGCGGCTATGCTTGTGTGGGTCAGTACTCTGCCCGAGCCCTTCTCAGTGGCTATGCTTGTGTGGGTCAATGCTCTCTGCCCGAGACCTATGCTTGTGTGGGTCAGTACTCTGCCCGAGCCCTTCTCAGTGGCTATGCTTGTGTGGGTCAATGCTCTCTGCCCGAGACCTATGCTTGTGTGGGTCAGTACTCTGCCCGAGCCCTTCTCAGTGGCTATGCTTGTATGGGTCAGTACTCTCTGCCCGAGCCCTTCTCAGTGGCTATGCTTGTATGGGTCAGTACTCTCTGCCTGAGCCCTTCTCAGTGGCTATGCTTGTGTGGGTCTGCCTCAGCCTCTTCAGACAGTGCTGCAGTCAGTGCCAAGAAAATGCAATGGAGTTGATGTAGAAAAGTTTAATTTTCTTTCAGGGTTGACCTTTTGTACACGTTCTTCGTTCAATGGACGACAGAGGAAGACCGGTTGAAGGGATTTGTTGTTGTTCGGACTGACTCAGCAGTCGAGTATAAACAGTACAACACGGTTGATGGCCAGAAGCTTGTATGTCAGATTGTGAAAGACTGGGAGGTAAAACATGCACCTCTTGCAACTTACATAGATCTTATGATAGCCAATCACAGAGTCATGACTCTGTATTTTTCAGACAAAATCAGTGCAAGTACTTAGAGAGGAAACTTAACTTCTGTCAAAACTAGTGAAAAAATCATTGTGCACATGCAGTTTGAGTGGGGCATGAGGACTCAGGACAGTACAAGATAGAATCAAAGGAGCAATCTGTTAGGAATGTAGTGCAATGAGGATGGTGATTTATCAACAAAATGTATAATGAATTCATGATTAAATGTTGGAATAAAACTTAATGATAACGTGATGGTAAGTAGAAATTTCTTAGCCTTTTACACACTTTGACATAAAAACACTGTTGTTTATTCTCACATGTATTACTGTCTTAGTTTCAAGACTTCTAAACCTTGAGTCCAGATGTGAAAGTCTTATATGCATTTAACTATTGTCAAACAGGAATTGCTGTCTTTTAACCAGTGTCGTCTGAAGTACCATTTAAAAATTATTTTTAGTGTTTTAATATGTATATTTATTTTAAAATTTGAAGTTCTTTTAAAGAGGATCCAATGTTTGGAAATGCTATGGAAGCTTACTGTGTTGTAAAGAAAAGTATTAGTACAAAGTATTTAAGCTTACTATAAACATTTTCAAGATTTTATTTTGTGTTTTGAAAATACTTTTGCAGTTAAGGTTTTATATTGTCAATGTACTTCTGTGATAGTTCATTTTTTAGTTTCAATATTATTTTTCTAAGGTATTTTGCATGTCACTGCCTTTATGTCATCTATATTAATGGTGTAGGATGCTGTAAATTTCGAGCTTTAAATTGTTGAGAAATCTATGTAGCTCAACAACAGGTTGATCCAGATCAGAGATATGCTTCTGAATTGGCAAATGGCTTGCTAATAGCATTTGCTGTTTTAACTTACTTAATAACCAAAGAAAATGACATCTGGTTTATATATTCTTCATATAGCACTGATTAATGATTTCCAGTGTACATATTGGTTGGAGGGGCACTCTCTTGCCCTCCTTTCTGATGCCTGTATGTCTGTGGTAGGAGGTTGAAAAGTACATGTACTTAATATTCAGACCACTTCACTTGTAAGCACTTTGCCAATGCATTAATTTTTGCCAATGGTCAATGTTTGTGTAGGCACAGGCTAGTCTTGAGCACATGAAAAGAAAAATTATTTCATTTTGTGTGTATGCAGGTTTGTGTGTGTATGAATGTATCTGATCATGCATGATTGCATGTGTATGACGACTAGAGACTGACAGGAGGGCTGTGAGTTGTTGATCTTAAATTTGTTATGGCAAAATCAGTTGTTTTCACTTGCACAGAGCTTTAGTTTTTTATTTTGGGATTTTTAATTTCTACTTTATACAGGGAGTAATGCGTGTAATTTATTTATTTAATTAATATATCTGTTTGTAGTTGGAATTATCACCAGCCTTTTTGTCTTATTAGGGTCCATCGCAGTTACTGCAGCCATATTGAATCTCCATCTCTCCTAAATTATCTACCAGCACCCAACGATGTTTGTATGTGTACTATATATGTATGTATATGACTACTTGTTAAGTACCTTTTAAGAATGTGGTTAAGATGCTAAACATAGCAATCTAACAAATCTTAAAAGACGGGTTCTGAGATGCCTGGGCTGGATCCTTATCTTCTTCTTTCATCCACTGGAGTCGGTCTCATGGCTTCATGGCTCTCAGCTGGATTTTTATTTTGAATGTGGTATATTTAGTAACTAACTCATGATTTAACAATAAATGACCCTAATTAATTACAGAATGTTGTATAAGAAGGCTCTTAGTTAAGCTATTTTTTTCTATTGCCGGTTTGACAGCTGATGAATGCCAAGGAACGCAAGAAAATGCAATCTGAAGCGGAAATTCGACAGCTGCCCCTCCCTGACTTGATTGGCGAGAGTGCCATAATGGTCAATTCTCACATCACTGTGGTAAGACCTGTTTTTGCTTAGCAGATCTCACACTCGTAACTTTTGAAACGCTGATGCAATGGTACATTAGTATTTTCTGTAATAATTGTTAGCATTTGTATGTAATATAGAAATGCTTTAACATTCAAATTTGGAGAATTGTGCAAGTATGATAGAATTTGTTAAATATTATTCAAAGCTGTAGCCAATGAATGCAAATATTGCTGGTAAGAATGTAGATGGAGGTGGGTTTGTAACAATGATTATAATAATTATTTGTTGTGTCTTTGCTGTGGCAGTTGGCCTGCCATTTGCCACCAATTGCTGAGGGCAGTCCATGGAATCTCATCTACAGTGCAAGCCAACATGGCTTCAGCCTCAGCACTCTTTATCGTAAAATGGCTCAGATTGATTCACCTGTTCTCCTTATAATCAAAGACCTCAGTGATCAGGTATTTAGAGGTTTTATCTGCCAACTTTCATGTTATTCTTGACAATATTAGTATTATTTTTATTATTACTGAAATAATATATCACATTATCACCACCATGTTTATGTCCATAATCTCGGGTGTATTTTATTCTTTCCGTGGTCGTCGATTGATGCCACAGTGCATTATCATAATGGTGCTATAGAAGTCATCAGATTAAATAGATTAGATAAACTGATAGTACGTTGTGACTTTTAAACATTTATTAAATTAACTGTTTGTCATGGATTGGAAGTGTTTCAGCATTACATTACTGGTAAAGTTGTTACATTTGTACACATGCCTCTATAGAAGCTCCGCAGAGACATGGACCCGAGCTTGAAAGGTCGCAAACACAAACAATCCATAGACATTAAGTAATAAAATAAGTGCTACAACTGAAATCAACTTTGAGAAGTTGGTTGGTTACAGGTGTTTCACGTAGCCACCAGCTGCTTAAATAGAGGTGTTTATTGTATTCATCAAATGGTTGATTACAGGTTTTTGGTGCAATGATATCATGTAAACTGAAGATGAGTGACCATTTCTATGGCTCTGGGGAAACATACTTGTTTACTTTCTATCCAGAATTCAAGGTCAGTTTTCATTACCTTGTCTTGGGAATGGAAATTGTAGTCTAAACTCTCTCTGAATCTGAATGTTTGTGTAAGAAGAAACTAAAAAAACAAAAATAAAACTTTCCTATTTGAAAAAAAACTTTCTTATTTTGTGCTTTGTAATTGGAATTATACAATTTAGTGTGAGGACTGATTGTAATTTACCTTGCCTTAACATTACAACAGTTAGTGTAAGTTTGCAAAACAATTTTTTGCATAGTTAATTTTACTCAATGTTTCATTTACCTAATACCTAGTTTACCTATGCAGTGCAACATGGTAGTCCCCGGCGCCGCCGCCATCCGCCGCCGCTAAGCCCCCAAGTCGAAACCAGTCGCTAAGCTATCGACTGCTAGCGACTTCGTTCATTTAAAATTTTGCCTGTTTTTTAAGCGATAAGCGATTGTTTTAATAGCGGTTTCCAAGTTCGGATTAGACGAAGACACCAGAAGCAGGACATGAGCAACACTTACAATGCAATACAATATTTGTTGTTGAGGAAAACAAGCTGGCATGCAGGCACTTGTTAGATTATAAGAGAAAAAGTTTGCTCTATTAGTATTCTTATAGAGAATACGGGATATAGGCCTAGTTGTTGTTGTCTTATTTTGGGAAAGTGAATTTATGCATTCTTTTACGAAAATCTATGGTTTTGATGATTACCAAGACAGGGGAATAAGCAGGGTGAGAATTGTCAGGGATTGGGAGTTCAACCCTTAGTCTTTCTTAAGAACCCCACAGTTAAGTCTTCATTGCACACCTCAGGGCAGCCAGCTATACACTTTCGGCAGGTCGCTTCAGGGTCATGAGAGCTATTCAGTAGGTCGACAAAATTAATGTTTGAGTTTGACTTATCAAGCAGCATAACCTTAACATAAGCTGCATAACTTAGATAGGGGCCTATATAAAACGAAGAAAATTATTATTGAACGCTAATAACCCAATTGCTGTAGCATATTCAAATTTGAAACAATTCAGCAATTGGAACGTTAAACTTGAGTAATCTTTAAAGGTCAAGAGTAAAATAGGAAGGTCATAAGGCAAGAGTAAAATAGGCAGATCAAATGACCTGCCGCGACCCATGGTAGCGCCGCCACTGCCCTAGGGGGTCGTTTCCCCTTCAGTTGTGCTGGAGTGATTTTAGCACTACTTGATTCTGAATCATTGACAAAGTGAAGAAATTTCCATGGTGTATCATGTATGCCTTTTTGGATATTCTCAACAAAGGAATTGATTTTGATTCAAGTTCAACTTGCAAAACTGCTACGGTTGAAATCTGCTGCTTTCAAATTTCGCTGACATCAGTTTTCAAAATACGAATTAAATATTCAACTCCACATGAGTCAAAGTCAAAACTCCCCAGTCTTTTTGTACAATTCTCACACTGGGAATAAGTGCCGGAGTACATGATACTCGTTCTCTGCTGCTTCCTGAAAGAGCCAAGCATCAGCAGTTTCGGCCAACTAGTTCGCCGTAAGATCGGATACTGCTATATGATCGGATACTGCTTCATTCGATTTATCAAGCGCTCAATTTCACGAATTCACATTGACATTAATTTTCACAGTCATCGGTCTGTCCTCTGTTAGCAAGCCCACATGGAATGGAGCTCATATTCCCATTTTAGACCCGTATAGACCCCATTTGGGTTCCACATGACATGTGCGGTATGTCAATAAACGAATTCTTAGTTATCTATTGCCCACGGAAATGATGGCACGGTCAGCACAGTATGCAGTAAAATGCATTATATTGTTAGGTGATCAGGCATGTCCAGTAGACATACCTGATTGCCTGAGAAGTCGATAGCAAGTCGCTAAGTCAGTCGATAAGTCTAAGCGACTTAGTCAGTCGATAAGCATGCGACTTAGTCGACTGAGTCGCTAAGTCAGTCGCTAACGCATCAAGTCAGTCGGTAACTCCTTAGCGACTGACTCCGGGGACTACAACATGGTGGTCAACAATTATGCGGTTGTGGGTTTGAATCCATGTAACAACCCTTAGCGTTGTTTATGTACACGTGCCTCTGTCATCAAGCAGTATATTTGGTACCAGCGAAGCTGAGAGGTAAACGGCAAGTCTTGGATGCGCTGGCCCCTTGTCCAAGACCTTAGGATTTGTTCGTTCTCCACCGGCTTGAGCTTACGAAAAAGAAATACCTCCCCAAGATCCTCATTGGAACATGGGACCTTTACATGATACAATATGGGTGTTGCTTGCATGGCAGTACTGTTGATGAGAGTAAAAGGTGTAAGCTATAGTAGCACTGAATACGTGAAACTTCCTTCAGAAGGGACTCTTCCTTTTGTTTTTGTAGAAATTCACATGGACAGGTGCAAACTCATTCTTTGTCAAAGGGAACAAAGAGAGTTTGGTGATTGGTGCTAGCGAGTAAGTGTTTCTAACTTCTTACCTTATGGCATAATTTCTGCACTGTGTCTAATCAACCAGTATGATCCCAGCACATAACTGTTATTACTGTTAGAGATTAGCATTTGACAGATAAACCACGAGCAAGCTGTACCTCTAATGACTAAATGTATTAAGTCCTGTTGTTGATTTGCTGGCTATGTTGTTCATGTCTGTTGTTGCAAAGCAGAGCTGCTCTTCTCCCAGTGTGATGGTGAATTTATGTTGCATCAAAGAATCAAGGGAGATTATGGTGTACACAGTGTTTATTTTTGCGAATGCGAATGAGTGTAGCATGTTCTGCCACTAAAGTTGGAGCTGTGTAAGATTGAATAAGCATCTTTTGTCCTTTTGTCAATACTTGTACATCAACGACATAATACCAAAAATACCAAATTGTCAACAACAATGTGATCAAATGAATTGTTTATGAAAGGATAAAAGGGGTTTGCTGCAGCTTCTTGACTGAAGGAGTTGAACTGTTTAAGTTAAGGTATTGCTTACTGTGATGTCAGGGGATCAAATGGATTGTGGCTC
This sequence comes from Allolobophora icterica, assembly GCA_963556255.1. Classification (NCBI taxonomy): domain Eukaryota; kingdom Metazoa; phylum Annelida; class Clitellata; order Crassiclitellata; family Lumbricidae; genus Allolobophora; species Allolobophora icterica. The sequence goes on from OY744604.1 coordinate 47,073,815, forward strand.
GACGGGGCCCTCTTTCGTGGTCGAACACAACCGTGCCAGACATTCAACAATGAACTGCTGACTATCTCACAAGATTTCACCATCAAGTGTCTGGAGACGTGGTGCTTTGGATCATAATGCCAAGTACTGCAGGTCATCTTCTTTTATGTGTACAGCTGTGCAATCGACAGTAAACAAAACAATTTGCTGTGCTGTACTTTCACGTTGGGTATACTGGGTTGGTTTATGGGTAAGACTGCACGATTTCTCTCCAAAGGTATCAAGTCGAGTTCTTAGTTGGGATGGAATATTATTTAAGTTGTGATACGTTTGTCTTGTGTTGGCCCTTTTGAAGGTGGATGATGAACTGGTGGTAAACAAATGAGATAATTTGCTTCAGATGCTTCCTCAGCTTAAACTTTGTGGGAAAGGATTTAAAGTTGGACTTTTTACCTTTTTAAAGTTGGACTGCAGTTTTGACCATAAGTTCCACCTGATGACCGTTTATTGTGATAGAGATGCTGTGAAAGTTATAATTATGTTTAGTGTAGATTTTCCACAGTTACTGGTGACAGAATTTGAGCCTTACATTATCTTACCTCACCAGCATGCAATGCATTGGATTTCAATACAGTACTGTGTAGGTAATGCTGTAATGTAGCATGCATATTTTTATGTAGTGTGCATATCCTGCCAAGCCCAGTTTATAGGACCTTGCATTGCTCTATTACACAAACTTTTGGAATTCAATTTATTGCCAAATTTTAATATAGCAGGCCCCTGGGCCTTAAAATCAAGAAGTGGGATGTCTGAACCTCTTAAATGGCATGCTGTTGCTCTGTGCACCATGTTCTACTGGTGTAATAAATTAAATGTGCAAGTTTCCATAAAGGAAGTAATGGTGAGGTATACATCTTGTTTTAAGCAAATGTTATTGAATTGCTGTTGTATTTGGTACCAGGCTGTCCATTTTAGTCAAATAGAAACACTTTAGTAGCTTTGTCACATTATGTCCATGATTACTATGTAGTGCCAGTGTTTACTGTTAGTGGCAAAGAGTTATGTGTCAACAGCTTGTCCTTGTTTGTCGTTTAGTATTTGCCCATTTGCTCACAATGCAGTGAATTTAACCACCGTGTTGCACATGTTATGTATTTTATATGTAAATATAGCTTCTGTAATGTATGAAATGGTGTAATGTGAGCTACTATAAAATATATGCATAAAATATATGCAACATTTGCACAGTGCTTTAGTACCATGATTAATACTGGCACAGAAATATATGACTTCCTTATAAACCATGTATCACTTTGCAAGTTTGTTTCAGGATGTTTGGCAATGCTGGAAGAATGGAGTGCATTAATTTTACCGATTAGTGCTCTACAGATTTTGTTGCGACTCTTCTTCCTTTTGCCCTTAGTGGATGGATTCAACAATTGCTACATATCTTTGTGGGGTGTGATGGCTCAGTGGTAAGTTCGGCGCCTTGTGACCGGAGGGTTGCAGGTTCGAATCCCACTCTAGCCGCTGCATACGGACCTTGGGCAAGTCCTTCACTCGCAATTGCTCGTGGCGCTTCGGCGTGAAAATTCCGGCACAGTATCAAATGCTGTAGTCGGGAGCGCCTCTGAGTAGTAGTTGACTTCGAGAGGCGCTATAGAAATATCCGGAATAAATAAATATCGTTTAATCAGGAATGCTATCAAAATTGCTTCTGTGTGCGCTGTATCACGGTGTCTCAACGTAGAGTGAGTCACACACAGAATGCATCAGAAAGTCGGCACTGTAAAAATTTAACAGGACTAAAACTTTTGGCCAACGGTTACTTATATGTGACCTCGGCCGAGAGAAGGGACCACTTGTCGCTTTCTAGATTAGCCGGAAAACGCGTTTTTACGCTAAACGACTATATTGATTTTTGCGTCTAATTTAGTCAATCTGTAGCTCGGACTCACTGTAGTACAACGAATCTTATGCTACTTGATGCGTTAAGGCTAAATTTAAGCATTAATGCATTGGGTAGAGACACAATACATTTTTTATGCGTTTTCCCGCCAAATGATATTTTATATTTTTGTGAAAAAGTGCATAAATTATGGGCCAAACGCTCTGAAATTTTTTCCTCATTTTACCTAAGGTGTAAGCTTGTGGAAACTGCTAATAAGTCCATTTGCGACAAGTGGTCCCTTCTCTCGGCCGAGGTCACATATTGTGATAATTTGTACTTCAAAGTGACAACCAGCGAAGGCATGAACTATAATATTTTCCTACCACTTTTCAATAAGCACCCAGCACAAAAAATATGTTGGGCATGATCAAAGCAAATAAGTTAACCTGAATGCGGTGTTGCAGAATGGCCATTCTGCAACTTTAGTAGCTTTGTCACATTATGTCCATAATATAATACTTGGGATGCTAATTCTTTCTCTAAATTCTCTTGATTTTGATGGCATTTAACAGTGCATTTGAAGTTGGCAAAACCTCATCTGGCACCCAGTGTAGAAAATGGGAACTAGGTGCACCTGTTCATGCCATGTTATATCATGTGTGCAAACGAAAATAATTGTTATAATTTAACGCTGACAAAACACATGAAAATGTTGTTTGAACCTTTGGTAGGGCTACAATATGCTGGTAGTCAATACTGACGAGGATTCTTAAGCCACAAATTCTTCACAAATTCACTGTTCTGCATGGTTGATTTGCATATTCATCAAGTCACTTGTACTTAAACTAGTGGTACTCTGCAAAAGCAGTGGCTACAGAGTCAGTTAAAGAAGGGGGTAACTGTGCTTGGCTGTTACGGGGATAGATGTCCTTTTGCTATAAACACACAGGGGCGGCGATCCGGGGGACAAGTGGGACAAGTCCACCTTACCTTTAACAGTGAGGGGGACACAGTATACAGTTGTCCCCCAATTTTTCAAGAAACTTCTAAAAAAAATTTCAGTGCACAGGCAGATAAATGTTGAGCCAGTTCAGATGTGTCCCCCATCTGTCAAACAAGATCGCCGCCTGAAAACACATGTAGTCAAATGAGTTTTTGTGCTATGAATGCATGTATTGTGTACATATTATATGCACCTTAAATAGTAAAAAATTTAATTGTACATTTTTAAAGTTTTGAAGTAAAGTAACCAGTCACAACAGCTTTAAACAGAGCCAGTTACGGTGGCCAATAAAATTAACCTGTCGAGTGTACAATACCTTGCAAGTGTCTTAAGATAACATACTAAACCAACAAATCCATATATTTGCATATTATATTGCCTTGAATTTATTGGAAGAAAATGGTTTACACAAGTTCTGCAATTTGAGCTGCAGAAAGATTTAGTATGCATTGTTTGGTTTAAAAGAATACGAGTAGTCTAGTAAAAGGAGTCACAGTTATGAAAGTAATTTTCTAGTGTGTAAACTGAATTGTGCTTTTAATATGCCTGTTGAAAGTTTAGTTGATGTTATTTTGCTAATTAGCCTCTGTTACACGTGAAAAGCTTAGTACATGTACATGTAGGCATCTGTCATGTGTTCGCATATACCTAATTTGAGTATGCCATGTCGGGATATTGTGTTGTATCAACTGTATGGAGCACCATCTCTTGTCCTGCATCTGCTGTTTAAACGAAAACTGAGTTTGGAAGATGGTTGCCTCTGTGTGCTCTTGGTCTCATTGGTGTTCCACCTTTAAAGCATGTTCTTGACGTCTTGATCTGAACAAGAAAAGTACAATTTGTCATATTCTTTCATTTATAGCATATAAATGCAACAATTTTTAAAGATGTATACTGATTAGCTTTTTGCGCCTTCGAAAGGTTCTTGCAGTTGAGTTACATCTTATAAACAAAGTTTACACTGCTGGCCTGAATTACACAAGTTTCAGCACATAATATGGTACTAATAACTTAAAATAAAGAAGCTTCACTTTCCTGGGATCATTGGTTGAAAAAGAAGGAAAATGTGATACAGAAATAAAACGAAGGATTGCGATTGGGAAAGCTGCAATGATTGGACTGGAAAAGATATGGAAGGACAAGCATGTGAGCATAGATACAAAAAAAGGCTCACGAGAGCCCTAATCTTTCCAACGGTTTTGTATGGTTGTGAGTCGTGGACAATGACAAAGAACATGGAGAAAAAGGTAAACGCAAGTGAAATGTGGATATGGAGAAAGATGTTGAGAATATCATGGACAGAGAAAAGGACGAACGAATCAATACGAGCGGAGATTGGTGTCGAGAATGATGAGTCATTAAAACAAAAGGCGACAAGATCGAAGCTAGGATTCTTTGGTCATGTTATGCGATATTGTGGGCTAGAAAAGGAAATGATGTTGGCTTGTGGTGAGGGAAAAAAAGACGGGGTCGACCAAGGAAGAAATCGATGGATGAGATTCACGATGTAACTGGCATGAATTTGGAAGAACTAAGGGACCTGACTTCGAATAGGAAGCAATGGAGAATGTTTATCATGACGATCGCTAGAGCTCCAGGAGTTGACAGCACAAGGTGACAAGGTGAATAACTTAAAACAAAAGTTGAAAAGTCAGGCCTGCCAGAATTACCTTGTGGATGCTCATGTGGTTTGTAGTAAGGAATCCCAAACGGCAATGTTGTGCTGGGGTGCAAAGTCTTTAGCTACTTTGCCCTTGCAATCGACAATGCCCACTGCTCTCGAATCAGCTGCCACAAGGATTTTTGCACACTCCAGATGACCCATCTCAACTGCCTGCATAAAAAGAATATGCATGTAGCTGTTGACTGATAATTAGCTGGGTTTACAGTCCAACCCACTAATTATCGCCTAAGTGGCCCAATGATCATTAAAGTAGGCTTATTGCATACAATACTTCTTTGTTATTAATTTAAGATAAAGTATTTCATCAAATACAGAAATAAAAAAATACTCTAAATAAATATTTTAGGTAAAAGTATTAATACTTCAATACAAGTATGAAATACTTAGAAGAAGGGCAGTCCATTAAGCTAGCCCTGAGGCAGCCATGGGTATGAAGTGTTAGCGACTTCATTTTCTTAGCCTTGGGATATGAGGGCGGAAGGCCACTCTTCTCCCTCACTGTCTCATTTTCCCACCAACAGTGTATGGTCAGTTTACTCATTATTGCCGAGTTTGCTAGGGACGCACGCTGAAATCTCAAACCCAATATCTGCCCTGGCAGGGATTTAAATCCCCAACCTCTCAATTAACAGTCCAGCACACTAACCACTACACTATCGTGCACTCCACGAAATAAAGTAGTATGTAAAATATTGTAAAATACTTCCCATCACATTATGTATGTACAGCATATATATAACCGGTACCTTGTGAAGGGCAGTTTTTCCATCGGCATCTTGGTAACATACATTGGCTTTCCGCTCCAGAAGAAGTCTGACCACTTCGACTTGGCCACTGTACGCAGCTCTGTGTAGCGGGGTTACATTGCCAGATCGTGTACATGCGTTTGCACATGCCCCATGATTGAGTAACAGCCGACAGATGACAACATGTCCACTTCGAGCAGCATAATGCTGAAATGGAACATTTGAGAAGTCTGTTCATTTAGGTTTAAGCCATGAAATTTGTCATCTCTGCAGTCCACTGTTTCCATTAGATCAGGAATAGTAGTTTACTGTACATTGCTGTTTCAAACACTGAGTATTACATTTGTATACAGGTTCACAGCTGTATTGATTTTATCAGGGGCTAGTATAACAGGTAGCTGCTCATTAATGCTAGACATATGCAAGCTCTGAAGAGCTGCTGAAGTTCCAAATAGGAAAAGCAGTTTCCTAGAGCCAAGCCCAAGAAGCGGCCAAAAAGGAAAAATGAAAATGAAGAAAAACATAACATTGTAGCTTTTGAGAAACTTCCTGGAAATGAAGCTTGCACCTAAAGCTGATCCAATACAGAAGGAAATTGGAAAATGGCTAAATAATAACAGAATAATAATAGTAGTACTACGTAGTAGTAATAATATAATGACAATAATAATGGCCAGGTTGTCCAATGATTTCTATGTTGAAAGCATTTACTATGTATACATGCAATTGCAAATCTGAATCTGACATGCAGCATGAAATGTAAACTATGGAAGAATGACAGTCGTGCAAATGCCAGAGTAAAGCAGTTGGTCTTGACAAGTGATTTAGGCTTATATGATGAAAGTAAGCTGACAAGTTGGGCATTTTGTGAGGGACAATGCTTTTCATGGAACCTTCAGAGAAGCACTTCCAAATATACAGTGGTGTGCAACAGTTTGGAATAACTTGCCAATTTTAAAATTCTTCGACTGTATTACATGTAGTGTATTGGTAACATATGCACATAAATAAATATTTTCTTATTGTTTGGCTACCAGTTTAACTCTGTTTCTTTGAATTAACATGACAATAATTTGTTACCACTTTGTGGATGAGCCGACATGACAATTTAAGTCAAAAACAAGCATGCCACCAGCCCATGCTTCTTCTGTATATAGAACACATACAGTGTGTTGAAATGAAATAACTAACATGTACTGTACGATCGTAAGCCTTCTCTATCATGTAGTGGCCTTGAAAAAGGCTGAGCTGTGTGTCAATGATGGATCAGTATGCTGCAGCATGTCGGCATTGAGTGGACTAGCTTGACAAGGTTGCTGTGGGTGATGACATGGTTCCTGGTGCCGATGAGCGGCTCGATCAGCTTGCGCTTGGGGTCGGATATCTCCAAGGCTACTTTATGCCAGAGATTCTCAACTGGATTCAGATCCATTGATTGGGCCAGCCAGTCTAGCATCCTGAAGTTGTTCACCACTTCCAGTTGGTGACCATTTTGGCACAATGGCATGGCGTATTGTCATCCTGAAACAAGAACAGATGCAAGAACAGCAGCTGCGCTGATGACACCAAACACTTCTGCAGTATGCTGATGTACTTGGTCGCATTGACCATTCCATCAACGATATGCAGACGTCCGATGCCAATGGCAGCCATGGACCATGATCTTTAGAGGATGCTTCACCATCAGGTTCAGGCTTCAATTCCTCTCCACGAAACCTCACATATGAGGTTGCCAAACAGGCAGAAGGTGCTTTCATCGCTGAACAGCATCTTCTCCCACATCTCATACCTCCAGCTGGAGTACCATCGTGCCCACAGCATTCAGTTATGCCTCTGGACATTGGTCATAATTGGCTTCCTATGTGCCTTGCAGCCCCTCAGACTGAACCACAGGCACCAGCGACGCACTGCTGAGTTGGCAATGACGTTGCACTTCTACCACCGCTCACGCAGCAGTTCAGGCAACGACAGCTTGCGGTTGGCCAAAGATACATGACAAAGTGTGCGGTCCTAGCATGATGTCAACATGAGTGGACGACCAGGCTTAACCTTGATGACCACTGACCCGTCCCCTTATTCTGGATTACCTTGACGACCACGCACTGACTGGGGCGATTTGTCTGGTAATCTGCCGCCACAAGAAATCCTCTTGGTGCATCATGGACACGTGAACTCGCTGCACCATTGTCAGCTTCCGACAAGTCTTGGCATGATGGCATGACCAGAACAGTGCGTACTTTCCAAGTCTCAAAACTGACAATGAAACCCAAAACCCCATGTTTATATATTATATAGCTGTTTCATGCCTGTGAATTGTCTCCTCCATGATTGGTTGAGAAAGGAAGCCTTCTGAAGCTTACCAAGCAGTGACTGATTAATCTTGATTGAACTTTGACGCACAATCCGTCATTTGTAGGGGGAGGTTGATGTAAATGTATTCGTACCATAATCAACGTGAAACTAAGTCATCCATCTGCAGATGTTACTTTTAAAAACTAAATACATTCCCTGTAACACTACCGGTATATAGAATTAACTGTTTTAGCTGTAAGGCTGTGGAAATTGAGGAAATGCCAAATTTGTTCGTGATTCAAAACTTTTGCAGACCACCATAAATGCTTTAACCCTTTACAGATGAAAAGGCACTAAAAGCTATTGTGAAAATACTTCTCATTATTAAAGGAGTAAAGAGGTTCTCTTCCAAGTAAGTTTCTTCTCTAAAGTAGTTTGTGCCACACACCTTTTCACATGTATTCCTTTCAGCTAGGAAATGATAAAGTAGTTTCCGCTTGCCATTCAAGAACAAAGATCCTCTAAAATTCTTAGTCGCGAGTATTACATTTAGGCCACTTCTGCTGTGGGTAAAATGTAATACTAAATCACATATTAGTGTTAATAAAATTATAAATGATAATACAAACCAGGGCATAATAACCAGAGCTGTCAACAACATTTGGATCGCCATCTTTATTCAAGTATTCCTTTATCCTTTGAATTTCTCCATTCAGTGCAGCCGACCAAATGCCACGTTCAAAGTCAAGTTCTTGCAGAGTCTGGACTGTTGACTTTGCAGTAACATTCTGGCAGCATCCACATGATGCAAGATGCTGGTGTGTCATGTCTATAAATAGCACATATAATGGTTTCAGGGTATGAAGAATAAAAAACTTATTCAAATTTTCAGTGTTTATAATTAGAATATTATACTCTTATTGACAGTAGGCATTAATTGCTGACGTATGTACACCATTTTGTCCTCCTACAAACAATTTGCCCCTCCCTCAAAATAATTCCTGCAGACGCCCATGGGCACTGCCAGAATACGGACAGAGGCGTTGTGAACGCTTAGGATCCAGATGTGCATACTCGAAAGTCGCTCACACTCCGCGCATAACTTACTGGAAGCTAACATGGAATGCAGCGACGTACCTGGCTTTGTTATTTAAATTACACAAGTCCTAGGTCTTAAACATACTTTTATTATGCATACTTTATTTCCACCTCAAATGAACTAGAAAAAAACGTTTCTGATCGTGTGATTATTATTCGTGTCGCATTTTCTACCATTTTCTACCAAAACAACGATTTTATTTAATTTCAATGAAACCACACATGGAATGGTAGGCTATATAGCGTCATCTATCGGTCCACTGTAGAACATCTCAGTCCGTACGCTTCTGCATGCCTCATCGGTAATCGTAATCGCGAGAGTTCTACCTGGGATTAAGATTAATCCCAGGTTCTACAGCGCCCAAAAGCAAAGTTGCGGGAACCAGCTTATTCACAGGCGCTAATTGGAAGATTCACCCACTGTGTTGCCTTCATTCAGAACAGGATGAACACAAATCGTTTGAAAATCGTTACGGAAATTTTTAAATGATTTTTACCGTTGCATGCCTCCTTTAGAACAGGAGGTAGAAGGTCGTGGAGGAGGTGACTAGGGTTTTTGAGAATGTTCTTAAAGAGATCACGATCAGCTTTTTTGCAAAGTTCCTCAAAAGTAGGAAAAGAAGGAGGGAGGTAGCCGAGACGAACCAACTTACGGATAATTGCGCCCAAATGATCAAATTCCTGCTTGTTGGCAAAGCCTAACCATGCCTGGGAACAGTACAGCATACGGTTGACAGTGGTAGCCCGTATTAGGCTACAAGCCGCTACATCATGAAGCCTGGGGTAGAGCCCTGCGCCGACGTCAAAGTGTCGGCGGCGGCGCGCCGATCATTTTGGATCGGCGGCGGCGGCGCGCCGACGAACAAAACTCGGCGGCGGCGGCGCCCACAAAATGTCGGCGTCGGCGCGGCGCGGCGCGCCCTAATCAGAAGCATGAGTCACGATGAGAGTTGAATAGCCGTTGGTCCTGTGACCAGACAAGAGGGCCAAATTCTCTAAAGCCACTCCATCACACTGAAGCTCAACTACATACAAAGGGACTGAGAGAGAAGACACCTTCAGACATTTACCTTACAAATATGAACATCCTTAATTACACCGCACATCTGCATAGGTATTGGCCAATTGTAATCAGATGAAGCAACATGCATTTGCATATTGCATGAATACACTTGCATATGCACTGATACAGTATAGGCCTACACACAAATTCACATGGCAGAGGCCGGATAACAGCATCCTCCCAGTGAGAGAGGCTGCTGTCAAGCCATGAAGTGAAATGTAAATATGTAGCTAGTGGCCTCACCCCTATTAATTTTTCAATGAATTTACCAGGTGGCCCGTATGAATTGGTTCCATGCCATTTAAGATCTCCATATATAGGCCATTGTTTCTATCAGACTAAACTGAACAAGACCATTCTTGATCCTATACGTACTAAGTCAAAACCTGTCTCAATAGGTAGGCCTACTGTTTACCTGAATAGATTCCAGCCAAAAGTATTAATCAAGTCATTATACCTTCCGTTCTGCAGGAATTAGTCAAATGGCATATCTTGATATTAATAGCACATTAACTCCTCTAACCTTACAACAGTAAGCCAAAAAATTACACAGTTGCAATAAGACCACAGGCATCAGTAAGTTATGGAAGCTGTTCTACAGTGAATACAGTTCGTCTGTTTTTCTTTCTTGTCAACTAGTACAGTGGTTCTCAACCTGTGGTCCGCGGACCACTGGTGGTCCGCGGCCATCTGCCTGGTGGTCCGCGAGCAAGGGCTACAATTTAGATTTTTAACCATTAAAAGCATGCAAACAGACAAATTTTGTCAATTTTTAAAATTTCTGTTTCATTTCAATCACTAGAATCGGCTAAATGGCAGCAGGAAACTAATAAGCTTAATGTGAGGATTTATGGCAAAAAATTATTTTGTATTAATTTGCTCTTGGCACAATTTTTAGTGGTGGTCCGCGACCGAGACAAAAAATTTAGAAGTGGTCCTCGAGTCTAACAAGGTTGAGAACCGCTGAACTAGTACATCCCATTTCACAATCACCAGCATGCAAGTGAACTTATGTCTGCTATGATAGCTGCAAAAGTCAACACGAATTGGTGATATCATGGGCTCATCCATGGCATTGACGACACTATTTCGTGTTGCCGATCAAGTTTCGCAAAGAAACCCAGAAAAATAAAATGAAGTAAGTAAGTACAAAATGGTCACTTACATCTCGCACAAAGGCAACAATTTATCGCAATATCATGCAAAATCATGAAAAATGCAACAATAACAATTAAGCATATTAAACTGGCATCGGCGGCGCGCCGACATATTATCGGCGGCGGCGCGCCGACAAACAAAAATCGGCGGCGGCGGCGCTCACGAAATGTCGGCGGCGGCGGCGCGGCGCGGCCGGCGCAGGGCTCTAGCCTGGGGCCCGAGGGCCCGTGAGAAATCATGATACGATGAGCGTAAATGGATTGTTTAGCCTTTTTGCTTAGTTTTTGGATATAAGGAGAGAATCCAAACTTATCGGTTATTTCAATTCCTAATATTTTTAATGAAGAGACCCTTGGGATTCTGCATATAGGTGGTGGATTGGATTTAAGGATCGTCTTGGGCTTGGTGAAGATAATGTCGCTTGATTTAGGCTAGAATGGTTGAGATGAAGATTGCATCTCTGGGCCCAGACATTTATGTGATCAAGTTCTGCAACAGTGGTGGAGATATTAGAAGCCAGTATGAGAAGATAGCAGTCATCTGCATATTTGAAGATGCGATTAAAGTGGTAGAGAGGTTTTAAACCTGACATGGCTACAACAAAATTGGTGGGAGTTGGCAGTCGTTCTCTGCACGTGATCTTCGTCGCCAACTGACGGAGTCGCCTGCCAAGTCTTGCAGTCTTGTTGTCCTCGAGACCAAGGTCTTGGTCTCGAGTGCACTCGAGTTCGTTTTTAAAAGTCTTGGTCTTGGTCTTGAGACCAAAAGTCTTGGTCTTGGTCTTGAGGTTCAAGGTCTTGGTCTTGGTCTTGAGGTTCAAAGACTTGGTCTTGGTCTCGCAAGACCAAGACCGGCTGTCAATATGAACAGTCATTTAACAGAACTCGAGAATTCTGTATCAAGCCTGCTTGCATCATACGACCAATAGCTTATCTATGGATGGATACAAGTCTTGTTGGTCAGGAAAACGTTGGCAGCAGCCAGGGTTTGAATTGTCAAATTTGAACTGGGGGGTTGAAAAATTCTTTCATGTCCGGATGTCCCGAACAGAATTTCTTAATTTCTACTTTAATGCGGTTTATCATTTGGTTTTAGAATAAACGAATATATATATATTGTTAGCTTGTTAGTCTAGAGGTGAAATGTGAGTTAGAATGATATGAGAAATGACAAGAAAAACGAAGACTTTCGCAATATTGATAAAACGTATATTTACACTATGTACATAATTGAAACGATACTCACACATACAAGACAAACGAAACGTCAAAAGACAGACTCTCCGAGAAGACGCCTGCACAAACTCCACAAAGGAAGATACAACTCGAGAACCGGCAATTAAACATGAGTAGCGACCACGTAGGGTACACTCTCTGAAAACGACCACAAAGGGTACTTACAATGCGTGACACAACCAGTGCACGTCTTACGCCTTACTTAACTAAAACCGGTCTCTCCGTCGACACAAACTCCACAAAGGAAGATACAACTCGAGAACCGGCAATTAAACATGAGTAGCGACCACGTAGGGTACACTCTCTGAAAACGACCACAAAGGGTACTTACAATGCGTGACACAACCAGTGCACGTCTTACGCCTTACTTAACTAAAACCGGTCTCTCCGTCGACACAAGAACCATGCTATATATAGTCAACGAGACCATCCTACTTCTAGCTTCAAACGAGGTGCGTCTTAACTAAGGTTAGTAAGTGCACGTGAGGATGATAATGGCGGGATGGCTGAAGGCCAACTCCCAACAGACCCCCCCCCACTACGAAAAAGAGGAAACATTAAAAGTGTTTCCGACCATGCAAAAACTACAAATATACATGAATTTAAACTATATCGAAAGTTCAACAACATAACAGTCCACTAGAAACGTTTACACACAAAAAGAGAATCATCTATGTAGGCTTAATGAAAGAGTCTATGAAAAGTCCGTACATTTAAATTGAGGAGCGACTTAAAATGTCTGGTAACACATATTCAATGAGTATTGTTGGAGTTCAAGACTCCATCGCAAAAGTTTCGCATTCGAAGGAGCCATGCGATTTATGAACTGTAGTGGACTATGGTCCGTATAAACAACCACTGGAGCGGAACCAAAGTACACGCTGAACGCGCGTACACCGACCACCAGCGCAAGTGCCTCCTTCTCAATGGTCGAATAGCGTACTTCCGCCGAACTCAACTTCCGACTCAGGTAGCAGACCGGATGTTCAATCTCGTCCGTTATCTGAAATAGACAACCTCCCAAACAAAAGTACGAAGCATCTACAGCCAAATTAAAGGGTTTGTCAAAATCTGGCGGTTTAAGTATAGGCCGTGAAGCCATCCTAGACTTCAAATCAATGAATGCATTCTCAGCCTCAGGAGACCAAGTAAACCGGTGACCTTTCTTAAGTAACAAAGTAAGAGGTAACGTTAACTGAGAGTAATGCGGCAGGAACTTGCGGTAATAACCAGGCAAACCCAGAAAAGATTGAACCTGCTTCTTATTTTCAGGAACGGCTACCGTAAGCGCATTCAACTTACGAAAGTCTGTGCACAGCCGCAAAGACCCATCCGATTTAGGTACAAGTACAGTAGGCGAAGCCCACGCACTTTCGGACTCCTCTACAATGCCTTCTTCAATTAGGCCTTTAATCTCTTTGTCTACCTGTGCCATACGCTCAGGATGCAACCGATAGGCTGTCTGCCGTACTGGTCGTGCACCAGGTATCAACTCAATACGGTGTGCAATAAGTGAAGTCTTGCCAGGTACATCGCTAAACACACCCTTAAACGTATTAAGCATGCCCAGCAATTCATCCCGTTGCACAAAATCCAAAGGACTATTTGCCACCACCTCTTCTAATTTAGGCGACTGAGACACATTCACACTTGCAGGCACAACCAAACCAACATCAAGTGTAGGCGTACAATCAACACGCGACTCTACATTGGTGAAATCAGCATGCACTGCAGTAGACTCTTTGAATAAGGCACTCAAGTCTACGTCTAACTGCACATTTACATCAGCAGACTTATCTTCTACAGATTGAGTATGCGACACAGGTAAAGAGCCAGAATCGGTCAATTTAACTTGAGCGCGGGTCGTCACTCCCACCTTTATCTCATCTTGTGGGCTATCCAAGTCGTTAGCAATCAGAACATGAATGCCAGGTGGCAAATGGTCTACCAACCCACATAAGATAGTGCCGTTAGCAAATTTAGTCTCAACTCGAATTTCGACCAAAGGAACTCGAAACGTGACACCCGAAATACCTCTAATAAGGCGAACCTCACCGGTGTCAGAGAACTCATTAGCATGCAATAATTCCTTGCTAGCCAAGCTTTGCAAAGAACCAGTATCTCTTAACACAACAATATTGCGAGAAAGTCCAGTGGGCGTATACACATGGCCAGACGAACAGAATGACAAGTAGCCAGCGTCGACCATTTTAGTCGGCCCATCCTTCTGTGCCCAAATTTCAAAATTTTTCGTGTTTAACTCGTCAAGAAATAGCCAGACCATTTTCAGCAGCTTTTCCTCATTGAAAGTTCTAATTTCTAGTCCTAAAATTTTTAATCTTTCCCTCATCTCTTCGACAGACATATCGAAAATATCTGCACATTCCAAAGGCTTAAACGGTAGCGAATTTTCCATTTTAGAAACTGATGCCACTCAGTTCAAACAAAACGACTATAACAATTCAAAATTCTTCTATTCAAAATTCCCAATTTCCGTACTTTAAACTTCACTTTCAAAATTCAATTTCAAAATTCAGCTTTTAAAACTTCAAATAGCTTCGGACGACCTCAAATGTTAGACCGTCAAATACGCAATTCCAATTTCCAATTTTACAAAACTGAAAACGGTAAATTCTTAAGGACGAGCCCCCATATGTTAGCTTGTTAGTCTAGAGGTGAAATGTGAGTTAGAATGATATGAGAAATGACAAGAAAAACGAAGACTTTCGCAATATTGATAAAACGTATATTTACACTATGTACATAATTGAAACGATACTCACACATACAAGACAAACGAAACGTCAAAAGACAGACTCTCCGAGAAGACGCCTGCACAAACTCCACAAAGGAAGATACAACTCGAGAACCGGCAATTAAACATGAGTAGCGACCACGTAGGGTACACTCTCTGAAAACGACCACAAAGGGTACTTACAATGCGTGACACAACCAGTGCACGTCTTACGCCTTACTTAACTAAAACCGGTCTCTCCGTCGACACAAGAACCATGCTATATATAGTCAACGAGACCATCCTACTTCTAGCTTCAAACGAGGTGCGTCTTAACTAAGGTTAGTAAGTGCACGTGAGGATGATAATGGCGGGATGGCTGAAGGCCAACTCCCAACAATATATATATATATATATATATATATATATATATATATATACACACATATATAACCTGAAACTGGTATGTG
Source organism: Allolobophora icterica (assembly GCA_963556255.1). Classification (NCBI taxonomy): domain Eukaryota; kingdom Metazoa; phylum Annelida; class Clitellata; order Crassiclitellata; family Lumbricidae; genus Allolobophora; species Allolobophora icterica. The sequence continues at coordinate 47,089,168 of OY744604.1, forward strand.
TGTGAAATTGTAGTGGGTGTACCTACTTGATTCTTAGCTGTGTACAAAATTCGAACAGTGAAGAATACAGTAGGCCTACTCATGGGAAGACTCTTGAGCTTTATTTTTATTTTCAGAAGATTAATAGCTCTAGCAAAAAATTATGACTTAAAAACACTGAAGTGGTATGAATGAAAACAGAAAAACAAAGCAACAGTTTTCATTAATTAAGCAAATAATTTTGAACTATGACTAGGTATAAGCTCTCCTTGGAAAGCCTGTATCTTTGCCCAGGGCTCCAATCTATGTACAATATATAAAAAAAAGTTGATTTAAATATAGAAATAATCACCTCTTCAGTATCACATCATTCATAAATTTAAATTAACTCAAAATTTCAGCTACTGGTCGAAATTGACAATTTTAAGCACATTAGTAAACTCCCATCGACTATGGTCTGCCAATTTACACATATAGCTAATAAAAATAAGAAAGAAGAGCAGTCCCTTGAGCTAGCCCTGAGGCAGCCATTGGTATGAAGTGTTAGTGACTTCATTTTCTTGGCTTCGGCCTAAGAGGGCGGATGGCCAGTCCTCTCCCTCGCCGTCTCGTCTTCCCACTGACAGTTTAAGGTCAGTGTACTCATCATAGGTGAGTTGGCTAAGGGGTGCAGATGGAACAGAAATCTCGAACCTATCGGGGATTTGAACCCCCGAACTCTCGATTGACAATCCAGTGCGCTAACGACTACACTATCGATCATCCCCTATAAAATAAGAAAACAAGTCTATAACTGATTAAGGACCCAGTGATTTACGTTAGCAGTTCGTTCAAGCTAGATTCTAACCTATTATTGTAATCTCGGTAAGTGCGTGATTACTCATTCACACTAACCACGTTTTGATTCAACAGCATTCTCGGTTTCACTGTCACATCGTCTGAATTTAGTTGCTTCAGCTTCTCCATGACACTCTTCACAATCAGCAAATCGCTTTTTCCAGTAAACTCATTTTACGTTGCAATTGAATTTATAAGCTTAATATAAGTCTAACGAATCCAACAGAGGTCGTACTGATTTTACGAATTTCAGTTTGACATAATATAGATATATAGGCCTACGTATATACTAGAGTGGTGCTCAAAAACGTTATTTTTTGGAAATAGATGGGACAGCCCCTAGTTATGTTCCTTTTGTATACTAAGCTAGTGTGCAAAATATTATAAAAATATTCCATCATTTAGGGGTGCCACATGAGATGACAAGTTTTCAAAATTTTAGACAAGGAATGTAAGCACAATTGTGATAATATTATTGATATTCTTTTGTATTTTGTGAAACCGAAAGTAAATTTTAAATTGCTAGGTTTAAGGCACAATACTTAAGGAGTACTTTTGAGCATAATTGAACTCTTTCAGTTTGACTGAAGAATAAAATATTTATTAGTCCATTTTTGTGACCGTTAACTTCTTGGGGTCCAGATACTTTTTCCAATGTTCGGACACCACATGGAGCAAAGCCTGCTTTTGACCTTCATCCTTGGTCAGTATTTGATTGTATTCTTGGATCAATGCCAATCCCCTTTCTGCTCTATCATTCACCACACTCAACCTTTCTGATGACGTTCCAAATAAATAATTAAAATAATAATAACACGGACAATTTCTATAGCGCCGTAACGTGACCATGCCGCTACAAGATGCTGTCCTGTTTCCATGAAGTTGGATCTTTCTCCAGCCAATCAATGGGTATGCACAGTATTCATCATGTTTGAAGTCACAAAATCTCAAGAGTACATTCATTCATTCATTCATTCATTCATTCATTCATTCATTCATTCATTCATTCATTCATTCATTCATTCATTCATAACGGGGATTTATATAGCGCCTCTTCAAGGAGTACTACTCAGAGGTGCTCCCGACTACATGAAGCTGTGTGTACAGTAATTTGTGGACATTTGGATGGAATGCCAACACCAACTTTGGTTCTCATTGTTTGCACCAACAAGGCCTTGGTAGCAGCATCAATGCAGTCATCGAAAAAGCAGAAATCGACCAATCCTCACTGAGGTACCAAGCATGACGGAAAGTGCCTTTAGAGTAGAGTGTGAAGCTGTGAACCAGGATCTGAGATAATCAAAGCAGATGAACAGGTTAAGGGAACGTAGCAAATTTATTTTCCACAAGGTAATTCGCAACTGAGATCGTAAAAGGAATACTTTGTGAGAATAGATGGCCTTGGCCATCCATCTGGCCCTATGCATCAATCAATCATTTATATAGCGCCCCTTCAAGCCCAACCCCGGCGAAAGAGAGCAGTCTTTAGAGCAGAGAAGAAAGCGGTAAATGAGTTACGAGGAAGAGACCGCAGCTCAGAAGGAAGCCCATTCTAAATTGTGGGTCCAACCACGGAGAAAGCGCGCTGCTGCATAGTAGCGGTGCGTGCATAAGGGACAGAGAGATCACAACGGGTGGCAGAGCGAAGAGAGCGGTGACATGACACCAGAGGCTGTAAAATGCAACCCTCCAGGTGGGACATGACCTACATTGTACGTAGATCAGTGCAAGTTCCAAGAGCTATAGATAATCATCACGAGGCTGACTGTCTTTCTGCAAACAGTCCACTTCAAATTCAACAGCGCATCATTTCTTTGTTGTTGTTAAACTGCAATTTCATCATCTGACAAACCATCAGCAATCATGTCATGGACGATCAAAGGCAATGCATTCTGATATCGTTTAAGCATAGGTATTTCAGGTCCAGGAAACGGTCCAGCCAGAGGGTTGAAAACATCTACAAGGACAACTTTTAAAATGTGATTAATTTGAAATGGATTATGAATAATGTGGGATAGTGTGAGTAAGTAAGTAAATAAATAATTAAACTTTAGAAAAGCCTTAAATGTACAGACTACAAAAGTTCAGAAAATTGTTCAAAAAATTGCAAATATTTATTTACTCCTCAGCTCCAGTTGGTTCTAATTTATATATTTATTATTTAATCTTTTATTTATAAACAAATCATTAGAGAATAAGGTATCCAACTATCTATGGTGCATCACACTCATCACATAATTACAGTAATCAAATAATAGGTTCTAGAAGTGATATGAACTTTCATCCAGCTCCTGAAAAACTAAGACAGTTGATTTTTACGGCTTCAATGATGCATGGTGTCATATGCAAAACTTAAGTTGTCATGTGGCACGCCTAAATAATGGAATATTTTAAAAAGATTTTGCACATGAGTTTCTACTACCAATACGAACAGAGCAATGGGGTGTCCCGGGCATTATTTAAAAAAACTTTTTTCACTACCACCCTAATATATACGTGTTTATATATGCATATATATTCCATATCTATCTATGCATGTACGTTTGACTATATATCTAGTAGATATAGAGATATAGTGAGAGCGGAACATGAACAGAAAGCTGCATATCTATGAATATGTGGCGTACACATCAGCGTATAATATCTACAGTGATTAAATTCTTTCTGGCTGGGCCCTGGGGACTGCGGATGCTGGGGTCTACCGAGGCTGCAGGGTCTGCTGAGGCTGGGGTTTGCCGACGTCGGTCCAGAGGCTGTATACCCGGGTCATGACCCTGCCGGTAGTGCCGGTAGCTTGTAAATTGTGTATGCGGTTAGGTAGATAGCGAAGGGGCTGAGCCTGCCATAATTATGTTGTAGCCATGTGTATCAGCTATCCTTGACAGTGGTGCTTTGTCTTATTGCTGGCGCACTGAGGACGCATTTGACCTCAAGTGACCTGGGTATAGCAACAGCAGAATAATTATTTGAAAAGGAAGATACACAATACATTGAACCACTGAAAGCTGCATTGGGGGGTTTAACCTAACCCCCAAGGTAATTTTTAGGAATTAACTGGAGGGGTTGAAAAATGAATTGGGGGGGGGGGGTTGAACCCTCCCAAGCCCCCGACAATTCAATCACTGGCAGCAGCAACAGTTATTCTGTATCAGACGGTATGATAAGTCCATGGGAAGATTTGAAAAGGACTCACTATCTGTACATTTACATCCAGTGCTTGAAAAGCTACTGTGTGTGTGTGTGTGTGTGTGAGTGTGTGCGTGTGTGCGTGCGTGCGTGCGTGCGTGCGTGCGTGCGTTTGTGTGTGTGTGTGTGTGTGTGTGTGTGTGTGTGTGTGTGTGTGTGTGTGTGTGTGTGTGTGTGTGTGTGTGTGTGTGTGTGTGTGTGTGTGTGTGTGTGTGTGTGTGTGTGTGTGTGTGTGTGTGTGTGTGTGTGTGTGTGTGTGTGTGTGTGTGTGTGTGTGTGTGTGTGTGTGTGTGTGTGTGTGTGTGTGTGTGTGTGTGTGTGTGTGTGTGTGTGTGTGTGTGTGTGTGTGTGTGTGTGTGTGTGTGTGTGTGTGTGTGTGTGTGTGTGTGTGTGTGTGTGTGTGTGTGTGTGTGTTAGCGACTTCAGCATCTGTAGAACGTATTTTTTCACATGGCGGAATTTTTATGAGGCCCACCAGACAAGTTTTGGTCAGAAAATTCTGAGCGAATTGGCTTTTATAAAATACAAAAGGCATTTGGAATAATAGTTTGCATGAAGGACTTTTGTTTACAAATTCGGATTTCTCTGCAGTTTGCATTTAAAGTTAATTTGCTTGAATAAAATAAAAGACTCATGTTTTCATTAAAATAGCGAATATTCCGACTTGACAATTTTTAGAAGTCTTGACCTGATTGCGATTTTTTGGGTCTTGGTCTTGGTCTTGGTCTTGAGGTTCAAGGTCTTGGTCTTGGTCTTGGTCTCGAGGTTCAAAGTCTTGGTCTTGGTCTCGAGGTTCAAAGTCTTGGTCTTGGTCTTGAGGTTCAAGGTCTTGGTCTTGGTCTTGGTCTTGAGGTTTAAGGTCTTGACAACAAGACTGAAGTCTTGTGAACTTGACACGCTACCAATGATTTTATTGACGACTTACTGCTATTTTTTTATTTATTATTCTGTAAGTCTGTGAGTGAGGCTCAACTCCTTATAGCTCCAAAAAACGGGACATCGTACTTCCCTCTCTCAAACGCCGGCCTGGCCTAGATCCTGCTGTCATGGCCAACTACGTACCAGCCGATATCAAATCTGTCTTACCTAACGAAAATGGTTGAAAGAGTAGAATGATGGCAACCAAGTTGATTCTTACCAGTGTGATTCTCGTTAACGTTAACGATAACGAAAATGTTCATTAACGAACCAAAAATGATTTCGTTAACGATAACTATAACTGTAACTAAAAAATATCATTAGCTCTAACTATAACTATAACGAAAATAACACTAACGAAAATTCATCGCTATTTTCGTTAATGAAATAAGAAAAAGTGCAATATCGATAAACATGGCGAATTTAATCAAACGCGATATTTTATTCGTTTTAAACTATCCTGTTCATTGTTCTGAGATAAAATGAGAAAATGTGCTGCATATTCTCCTTCAGAATATTCTGGTTTCTTTTCGAAAATCTAATATTTCGAGTTTCTTTTTGATGGAAAGAAATTTTTTTCTTTTGATTGTAATTTTAGAGTGAGAAACTCGTTTTGATTTTAATTTTCTATGTTAAAAGGAATATTATAAAAAAAAGTTATCATGTTCAAATTAGAAATGTTCATAATAAAAATCAAATTGAATACACAATTTAAAAGAAAACGAGATTGTATTTTTAATGGGAAAAATCCATTAAATATCTGTGACAGACAGTGATTACACAAGTACTGTAGTCATTAAGTATCAAATTAAAATCTGAATTTTAAAGTTTTGTTTTTAAGCAATTTCAGTTTTTTGCATGTTTAAGTCATAGAAATATTCTGAGGGTGGGGTAATTTTCTTTGACATAATTTTGTTAGGGGGTCCTTGAATGTTTGACAGTTGATGACAAGGGGAGATCAAAATCTGCCTAAAATTTCCTGACATAATTAATCGATGACCCCATGTATGGACCAGGAGGAGTGCCATTGAGGTCACTTGTAATGATGTAGGCTACTAACTAAAATTAACTAAAATAAAAGTCCATTAACTATAACTATAACTATAACTAAAAAATAATACTAACTATAACTGTAACTATAACTAAAATAAAAAACCATTAACTATAACTGTAACTATAACTAAAATAAAATCTGTAAGGAGAATCACACTGATTCTTACTTGGAATCTAACTCCCAATTACCTCCTCACTAATTGGGATTCCATAGGTTCCATTCTACGAAGATACTTATTATGCACCTCCTCACTGATGTTTTGAGGCCTTTGATTGTAACACTTGTTGCACTTTTTGATGTCAGCACTACTTTTGATACTGCAGACACTGGCGTAAACTTGGCCAAAATATTGGGGCCATGGGAAGGATTTGGTTATTCATTCTACAATTGTTGCATTGGATGTACAGTCCATCTCAATTATTGGGTGGGGGCGACGTGCCCCGGCTCCACCCCCACCCCCCAGAGTCTACGCCTGTGACTGCAGATATATAACTGTATTCTTCTGCAGCACCTGGAGAACTCATTTGGTATCTCGAGACTTCCACTTAGATGGATTTGTTCTTTCCTCTAGGCTCGCTTACATGTAATTATTCTCAAGCCCAAGCGTTCTACCTGGTCCCCTATACTCTTTTGCCTTCCTCAGGGTTCTATCTTAGCGGCCCTTCCTTATGTTCTCTATACCGCTGATCGCTGCGTCAAATCAGAGGTGTTTCCAAAGAGTAGTCCAGAGGAAGTCCGAGTCCGGTTACCATCGGGGCAGGTGACGCAGGTCGAGAGAGGAGGCAGAGCAGCTGTTAAGACGGGTGTCGTTTAAGGCGAGATTTGGAAGGCGGAGGAACAGATGAGTCACTGAAGGAGTTCTTGTAAAGGTGAGACTTCAGTTTTAAGTGCAAAGCCCGGGGATGATAGATAGAGGAGTATGAGGAGGAGGACGGAGGGCGGGTTATGATGATGGAGGAACGGAGAATCTGCGGAACTCAGAGGGGAGATCGTTTCAGAGGCGTACGTTGTGTTGTGTCGGAATCAGAAGTGTGCTAATCAGTATGTCACCTTCCTTGTTCTGCAAGTACTTGAAGTCCATTTTGTTTGATCGTGGTTTCTCCTGCTTGGTCGGTAGCGCGGCTGATGAGTTTTTTTTCTTGAAGTTGCGCTTTACAAATTTTTCACTTATGTTATGTCTATACTTAATGCCGCTGCCCGTCTTATTGAGGATTTCCCCAGGTTTGACCATATAACTTCCTTTAAACGGGATACTTTGCACTGGCTTCCCATTCAGAAGCATATCCAGTTTCTATAGGATCCTGAACCTAATGCGTAAATGTCTTGTCGGCTCTACTCCGTATGCCTTGGGCACAATAATATCGCATTTCGGATTTTCGGTCCCCTCGTCCTGGTAATGACACCCTTCGGTCGGCTGTCTGTGGACTCATGACTGCATGCCCTTGTATGCGTAGGCCTACTACTACAGCTCGGTACAGAAGCTTTCCCTATGTTGGAGCCACCAGCTGGAATGATTTCTCGAGAGCTGCAGCTCGAGCTCCACGGTTTGTACCTTCCACAGTCTTGCAAGCGCCTGAAGTCTCTATTTTTTGACAATGGTTTGATTTTTGTTTCACTGGTTCAGGTTAGAAGCGCATTGATAAGTGATTCTTGAAGTGATAAGATGAGAAATGTCAGATTACAATTGCAATTACAAAGTTGTGATTGTACCATAAATCTTCAGATTAAATTTCTAGTGCCCAGATAGAAGAATATGTAGATATGGTTACATTGTTCTTAAACAAATGGAATATATATAGAGATCTGGCTACGATCGATTGGTTTCAACTAAAGTGCTTACGTAGGTAGGCCTACAAGGTTACCATTGACTTCAAACAAAGAGAATAAATACATTGATATGGTTACGATTGTCTTCCAGTGTTTAATCTAGTCCCCTGTTCTGGGAGGGGAAACAAGGTTTATGGGGAGCAAAGAATTTACACAAGATTTTTTTAATCCATCTTGAAAAAGTTTCAGCATTTTCATAATTTCATCTTCGAAAAAAGTTGATGACCTTTTTTTAGTCCTTCGCCCGATTTGTAACTAACTTTCTCTACAGCAATTATACTCTCTGAAAAAGGTTGATGACTTTTTTAGGAATTCATCTCTCTGGGGGGGGGACCATGTATCCACATGTATCATGGGGGGATTTTCCTGCCCTAAAGGTCTCTACATTGTAATATTGCTGGCCTCTGGGGGGAAACACAATTCCTGGCGGACATTCCCCCCAAAGACGTCTAGATTAAACACTGATTGTCTTCGAACAGAAGAATAGCCTACGTAGATATGGTTACGACTGTTTTCAAACAAAGATAATGCGTAGTTATGGTTACAATTGTTTTCAAACAAAGATAATGCGTAGATATGGTTACGATTGTCTTCAAACAGAAGAATATAAACTATAGGTATTGCTACCATAAAGTCTTCAAACAAAGACAATGCGTATATATGGTTACGATTGTTCTTACGTCATATACCATCCTGAACAACCTCAGTATATAGGCGCTACCCTGGCGAGTTCTGATTGGGGTGGGATTTCGTGCAGTTCATGGTGCCGTACGTATAGTTCTAGCTTAGAATCAACATGCTGAGTGATTGTCTTCGGATACGAGATTCATACTCATAATATATGGATAGGCCTTCAAAATGCGACCCGTTATCTCTCGGTAAGCTAATCTAAAACCAGTCTTGTTGTCAAGACCTTGAACCTCAAGACCAAGACCAAGACCTTGAACCTCAAGACCAAGACCAAGACTTTGAACCTCAAGACCAAGACCAAGACCTTGAACCTCAAGACCAAGACCAAGACCAAGACTTTGAAACTCAAGACCAAAACCGAGAAAATACCCAAAATATCACAACTATATCCAAACTTCTATTCCTTACTAAAAAATTGTCAAGTCGGACAACTCGCTATTTTAATTAAAACATGAATCATTTATTTTATTCAAACAAAACAACTTCAAATGCAGAGTGCAGAGAATTCCGAATTCGTATTTACAGAAGTCTCATGCGAAATGTTATTCCAAATGCCTGTTGCGTTTTATAAAAACCAATTCACTCAGAATTTTCGGACCAAGACGTAATCTGTGGGGCTCATAAAATTCTGCCATGTGAAAAATACGTTCTACAGTGCTGAATTCACTGGCACACAGAGCAGCTTTTCAAGTACCAGATGTAAATGTGCAAATTGTGAGTCTGTTTTGAAATCATTCCATGGTAATTAAATAACCGGAAGTCAAAATAAATGTCCAAAACAACAGTAAAGCCTCACTCACACCGTGTAAATTTTAAAGCAATTGTATTAGTAATCCTTGCGTGTTGTTAAATGACTGTTAATATTGTCAAAAGTTTTGGTCTTGGTCTTGCAAAACCAAGAGCAAGACTTTGAGCCTCAAGACCAAGACGGCCTTGAACCTCAAGACCAAGACCAAGACTTTTTAGAAACGAATTCGAGTGCATTCGAGACCAATACCCTAGTCTCGAGGACAACAAGACTGTCTAAAACTCCCTTTAAGCCGCTCACTTTTTCATATTCCGCTATATATCTCGCCTATAGTTCGGCAACGTCTCTTCTTTCCCCAGTATTAGGCCTATCACTGACGTACGGTGGCAGGCGGTAAGGAGCGCGGTCATAGGATGTAGGGCAGCCATATGGATAAACCATAGCCAGGATTCGGTTTAAGAACTACAGCGCACTTTTCGTCTGGTTTATCTTCCAACCCATGCATCTAGACGCTGTGCTATATAGATCCTATATATATATATATATATATATATATATATATATATATATATATAAGTGATGTACAAAGTCTATCTGCCTCTGGTCTATAGATCCTAATTAAGTGATGCACGATTTCTGATTGGCGCTGCGTAAATTCATATGGTTTCTGGTCGATAGATCCTAAACTCCCTCGTAGTGAATCCAGACGATCTAAGACAGTTTCCAGAATAGTACTAGTGCTAGATAATTGAGACACTGTTTCTTCTCTGGCCTCGCTTGCGGTCGTAGATTCTTCTTCTCCATCCAGGGACTGAATGGAAGACTGCAGGCATTTTCTAACAGAGTATATTATTGATATAAAACGTTTAGAACTACTCGAATATACAGAGCAATTGTATACATCAAGTGGATCTTAGACTAAAAGTTCTACTTCTAAACTATCTCTATCAAATGATTGAACGCTATAGGCTGTGGCGAAATCTTTCTCCAACTTATGTGTTGACTCTCAGATGAGGAATCAGACATTGCAATAAGTCCTATACAATACAATACAACAGCGGTACCTGATCAAAGTTCCTAATCATTTAAAGGGTATCGACGAGTTCGAATTATTTCGCAATATTTGATAAAATTAGTTAGACTTCACTGTATAACAGAAAACAAAGTTTGACAAATTGATTCAACAATTGGCATAAATTATATGCTGCTGTAACATAAATACGCTGTTGATTGCAGATCTGCTGATCTTCGATACTTAACGAGTTATTTGTATTCACTTGGATATTAGTGGGAATTAAGCTCCACTGCAAGCCTATGTCCAAGAGCTGGAAGCCAGTACTGCCTGTAAGGTCTTCTTATGCCATTTCGCACCTAGATGTGATAGCCTTCAATGGCATATAATTAGCGGTATAAGACAATAGCCGAGTCTGAGGTCCTCACACAATTAATTCAGTTTTGCAGGTAGCGCCCTATTCGCGCTATTTGCCATGATACACATTACGCGAGTGAAACTAGGAATAGGCCTACTGCTGCCGACATGAGCAGCCTCCAGTTTTACAATTATTGTTTTTACATTGCAAACAGATCATACGCTGATTAACGTTTGATGACACACTTCAACCTGCGATAGTTAGGCGTATACCCAGCGTTATTTTTGATCGCTTTGATGTTAAGGCCTACAAAGTGTTCGGTTCCAAATGTAACCAAACTCTTCCGTAAGGTCTACCAGTATAAAAGATATCTTCCTCTGCACTGAAATGATAGTTCAAAAAGTTTCCGAGAAAGTAGCATATTATTTACTCGCAGACTAGTTCAAGAAACCCACTTGGAGAAAGAGCGACCTTTCACACATTCTCAAATGTAAGTGCTATATTTGTGTTATTTTAAAGTGTTAGGCTATTATAACTTGGAAAACTGGTATCCAATTTCATCTGTCCGTTTATCCATGTAAGAGACTTGTCTCTTCTGCAATTCCGAGCGTAAGTTTAGGCCTATTGTTCGATAGTACAAAGACGCGGTTGTCCGCGGCCAATATTGCCGCTCTTTTACTTTCATTTCGAGAGATTAGTTAGTCAAGTGAGGAATTTTCTCTTTAATTCTTTTATTTTCGGACTTATAATTTATTGTGTTTGTCTACGTGCGCGTTTCGAAGTTCTTTTTACGGTTACTTTGCATTTACGCGCTCGAGCCTTGGATAGTATAATCGGTCGCGTGTAACCGGAGCCCGCTGTTGCCAATTTAGAAAGGTCCGCTGTCCCGTTTGGACCTCGAGTTTAAGTTTACATAATTATGCCGCCTGCAACTGGAATATGTCAAAATTTGAAGAAACGGCGAGATGAGGTCCTTGGAGTGGCGTAGACTGTCAATCATGGAGAAGTCTGCAATCAATGCGCCGGTTACTGACGAATGCCTGTCATGTATAGACATAGGGATAATATGCCTATCGTCTGAGAGATACTTTCGTCATTACGCACATGCAAGGGAAAGCCATTTAGTCATATTGGATGGCATCACTTTTCTTCCTCAATAAGCAGGAACCAGAAACTCTATATAAAATGGGTCAATTTCAACTTTGTTTGGGACTCTGCTGGCTGGGCTACATGTGTGTGTGTGTGTGTGTGTGTGTGTGTGTGTGTGTGAGAGAGAGAGAGAGAGAGAGACAGACAGAGACAGAGACAGAGACAGAGACAGAGACAGACAGAGAGACAGAGAGACAGAGAGACAGAGAGAGACAGAGAGAGAGAGAGAGAGAGAGACAGAGAGAGACAGAGAGAGAGAGAGAGAGAAAGAGAGAAAGAGAGAGAGAGAGAGAGAGAGAGAGAGAGAGAGAGAGAGAGAGAGAGAGAGAGAGAGAGAGAGAGAGAGAGAGCCAACGCGTAAAGAACTCAAACATCATTTTGAGGCGCTTAACATCACTTCGGTTAGTAGTACTATTGGTACTTTAAAGGGGCTATATTAACCCTGCCAGCATTTCTATGGGCATTAGGTGAGACCGTGAGACCCATATGGGCCCTATACGAGGCCCGTATTGAAATATAGGTCCTGCTCCTGTGAGCGTGCGTTGCAGGGAACTGCCTGGATACAAATCATACACGTTTGTTGTATTATCTCGGTATCTATAGCGTGTTTGTTTTATGTATGTGTATGTGTGTATGTAGGTCCTATGTATGTATTATGTAGGCCCAAATTAAATCTTTATCAGCGTCGTTTAATGACTCTCCAAAAAGTGCAGTGAAATAGATTAGTTTTAAGACAGAAATCGATAGCTGGCGACACGTGTACTGTACCTAAGAACGATGACGTTCCTTCTTGAAGGATGGCGCAATGCATAAGAGTGCGCAGTGGGCCCATATATTTGTATACAGGATAGCGGGGATTCAGAGAACTGCTCGATGACAAGAAATTCGAAGTCATCAAGCGAATTTCAAGCCATAATTAAGATATGCGTTACATATTACATCAAATAATAAAGCTAAAAAATTCGTGGTAGACATTATTTCGGTCGATATAATCAGGGGCGTCCATCCCCCCTTACGCTTATGACGCATTCCCCCCCCAGATGTAATCAGTCCCCTCCAAGACGACGTCCCCAGGCAATTGGCCGACTGTCGACAAAAGAGAAAATATCGATTACCGAACTCTGAAGCACAATTTTACTCTTGAATTCTGTAACTTTCAGTTCGCTAATAAAGCAACATTACCGTATGCAATATAAATATGAAGGCTTGACGATAATGACGAGCAAAAGACACAGTGGCTCAGTGGTAAGTTCGGCGCCTTGTGACCGGAGGGTTGCAGGTTCGAATCCCACTCTAGCCGCTGCGTACGGACCTTGGGCAAGTCTTTCACTCGCAATTGCTCGTGGCGCTTCGGCGTGAAAATTCCGGCACAGTATCAAATGCTGTAGTCGGGAGCGCCTCTGAGTAGTAGTTGACTTCGAGAGGCGCTATAGAAATATCCGAAATAAATAAATAAATAAATAAATCTGTCGAAAAGACAGTGGATTGAAAGTAGTTATGTTAAGACAGAGGTTTACCGCCATAGCGGCCAGACAGTATACAAATGTAGTAACATAAGTACTAAATTTACAACAGGTGCCTCTTCAGAGCAGCAGTGTGCGAAGCTAAGCGATCAACAATTTCGTCTAGTTTATGTGATAGGGTAGCATCTCGTTAACGGGCTAATACTGTCAGAGGTGCAAACCAGTCATCAACCATGGTTGACCTCAGTCGATTTTTCACAATGCGGATGCGACTCAATACTCGCTCAGCTGAGCAGCTGGTCACCGCAAGGGAGATCAGGATTTCAATTCACTGTCCTTTCGACAGATGTGTCTTTTGCTCGTCATCATTGTCACTGTCTAGTTGAATTAGTTCCAGTTTTCCATCGTCTGGAATCAAGTCATTTAGAGGCACAAGGTCTTGTACGGCGCGATATGCGTGTCGAAACTCCTCGAGGTCGGTTTGCACTACCTGTGGATATAGTGCAAACCGAGCTATGTATAAATTGTGTGCAATTTATACATACCTTGTAGTCTTCCCCTGGTGCTGTGTAGTACAAAGTAGCCTATGCGCCATTTGTCTCTACGGATAAGCATGCCGCATAACGGCTCGCAACATTTATACTTCATTAAAACATTGTCTCTGAGCATGATTACTAGTAAACAGAAATTGCAAAGTATTAGCACATCAAAATTAAGAAACGCTTATACATGTAAATCAAAGTATCTCATCTTGCGGGAGGCCACGTCAGCCAATGAGTACCCCTCCATTCACCCTTCGCCGCAATCACCCCAGAGGCGAGGAATCTGATACCGGCCGACTTGTGTGCAAACCCGGCTGCTATCTGCCTTTCTCTCTGCCTGCCTGCCTGTGTTCCACCCTACCGGCCTGGAGTCAGCTCTGCAAGGTTGATGGGGCTACAAGGGATCGTGGAAGAGAAGAGGGCAATACAGGGCTGTATATGTGGGCTGTTACATTAAAACACTGGGAACCTCCTATGGTCCGAGATTGAATACGCCGCGTACGATACGCCAAAATTATGAAATTGACTGAAATGGAAAGAATGAGCAGACGTTTAACTTTAATGTACTAAAAATTTCTTCCTTCCCCCCTGAAAAGGCTATGAAGATTTCTGCTTCATTCCCCCCATAGGATGGACGCCCCTGGATATAATAATTATACAGTTTTGTTAGGATATATAAAAATCTCCATAGTTGCATCATTTTAATTTGTTACATCATACATGTGCTACACGGCTTCTCATATTTGACAGTGCCTTAAAGAATTAATCAAAACAAAGATGCCAGATGAAGAACTGCCATTTTCGATCAACAACATTCTGAAAATGCATCGACAATCGAGATTATTTAGCATTGACGATATACTAAACTGGGAATCAAGAAGCAAATGTGCAACATCTATCATCTATCGGCCGACACCACTGTATGCCCATCCAATGGTTAACATCTTGCAGGAAGGTCCTTCTTATATCTCGAATTCTGTCAAAATCATTTGTCCGGCAATAAAGGCGAACAAACGGAAGCGAGAAGAAGAGGACACGAATGCGGCTAAACGAACAAAGACAGAACAACGAGAGCTGCACATATGCAACGCGTGCGGGAACGCGTTTAATCACGCCTGTTCTCTTAAGAGACATTCAGAAATACACGAAAATGTCATATACAAGTGTAAAAATTGTAAATGCCAGTTCACTAGGAAAGACAGTTTGAAAAGGCATACGAAAAACGGGTCATGCTCTCGAAGTGAGTTGCGACATTCTTAACATTAAATAATAAGCCATTAAGTGTAGGTCTATACGTTTTGCATTATGTTATGACTATAAGCTATGTGATTAGTTAGGACTAGCCTACTATTGGTCTTGCAGAGCGATCGTATATATTTCATTTGGCTCTGCTATAAATATTATATTGATGAACATTTTATGTGGTGTTTCATAAGTACAATAAATTCAGTATTTTCACTTTTAAAATAAATTGACTGCTTTGATATATTTTGTGTATTGACACCAAAATGTCACTGTCTAACCATGTTCGGGGATTATTGCATAACCGCTCAATTTCAGATACACGTAGGCCTAAATACACTGGTTTACAGCAGACTTGCAGAATACTCGTAGAGACAGACCTGCCTTATTCTAACCAGATACATGTAGGCCTAAATACACTGGTTTACAGAGGACTTGCAGAATACTCGTAGAGACAGACCTGCCTTATTCTAACCAGATACATGTAGGCCTAAATACACTGGTTTACAGCAGACTTGCAGAATACTCGTGGAGACAGACGTGTCTCATTCTAACCAGATACATGTAGGCCTAAATACACTGGTTTACAGCAGACTTCCTTATAACAGTCCATTTCCTCGAAGTGAAAGATCAGACATCACGCACTGCATAATATTATGAATTAAATCTTGAATTCGAGATGTAATTCGGCACTTGAAAGAGCGATACAACAATTAATAGGTCGGTTAGATGCCGGTTAATATGTCAAACACATTGTAGACCTCACGTAACTGGGTTATTTACATCTTTGCTTCCAATCCGGTAGCTCTCGCCTATTATATGAGGGCTAACAGAATACAACTTATGGATCTATTTTAATCAGCCTTTTTATTGCCATCATGTCAACACGTATCACATGAAGCAGTCTTCTATTAGACTTCCACCAGACTCCTTAAGAAACTTAACTAAATCAGGGCCGGAGATCCCGCGTAACATTATACATCAATCGTCGCATACCACCTGCGACTTCTATATATAGGTCGGCTGAAGAAACTATATGGAGTTGGTCCCGATTTCTCCTATTCCTGTATAGGCTTCAGCGGCTGCTATTGTATACTTCCGCCACAGAACTATAATAGACTGGATGGACTAAGACCTTTATGACTTTGCCCCATTTGAGAAACGCTGTAGGAGGCTAAGATACTGAACTCCATCACTCGATCGATCTTCATACAGTCATGCAGGTCGATACTTCTACACGTGCTTTCACTTTGATATATTTTTTATAATGCATGACTGATTTTTTTCAAGATAGGTCATCTACAGAGTGCGGCGGTCATTTGGTGCATGGACCTTAATAGTCTAATTCTATAGTTTGTGGAGTTTGCACTTATTTAAGGTAGGTAAGCTAATAGTAATCGTGGGTAGAAATAGGCCTAGATATAAAGCGTTATTTAAAAGCTAAGCGATGGAGGGCATCGGACTTATCACACGCACAGCGGTTTGCCCAAAAGTTGGCTACCAAGGAGAATTACGAGATATAGGCCTAATGTTGTCGAGACACCAGAGTGGAAGATAGAGGCACTGTTACGGAAGGAACGGATTGAAAGAAATGAAAGACGACGAGAGCAAGAGAAGTAATAGAAAGTTTGACTTGATGCTACTTTATTTGATATTTTCAACCATGTTGAGCCAGTTGAGGTAGATCAAAGAGTTTGCGAAATACAGGCTTCATATTTCTCAGATAGGCTTTTATTATTTGCTCTATATTGCGATAGAATCAATCGCTTGTTCTAAACTGCTTAGATTTTACCCTAAAATCAATTCAAACACCCTTATAGTAGGCCTATTCGAATTTGCTACTAAACGTCTCTATATAAATGGTATACTCATTTGGATAACCCATACAGACTGCCCTCGAAGAACTTATAGCTATTATCCAGTGTGCATTCCCAGTGGGCAACCATGCAATATGAGTCCCAGACTGGCCGATCTAGATACTATTGCTACTGCTATTAATATAATTAACGATCTTTGGGAACAGTTATGTAGTCTGGTGGAATAGGCCTACAGCAGTTATTAGACCTAAAAGTCTACTGCGTCTCGTAAAGACCGCAACTTTGGTCAAGAAGGTGGGGGTGGGGTATCAATTTCTTACATACACGAAGAAAGGCGGAGACTGCGATTTCTGGGGAGGCACAATATAATATATATTGATTGGCATTGTTCAAAAAGTGGGGGTACGGTACCCCAGTCCAAAAAGTGGGAGTACGGGTACCCCTCGCACCCTCACAAATTACGCCTATGCGTATCGCGATACTATCGTTAGCTGTTATATTCTCGCCAAACTGTTATATTAGGCCTATAGCAGCCTCATATTGAACATGCTGGTGCTCACACTGTAACATCTTATTGTCAATGCAGACAGCCATCGTCGGCTTTGTCGACGTCGAAACTTCAGTCCACGATGACCCCCAGTTTAATTGTGTCAACCCAGCCATATATAGAATCTTTCAAAAATAGGTACAATAATTTTTTGGCTCTGATTTGACCACAATGTCTGTGTCAACGAATATATAAAGTTGTTAATTATAGGCGGATTTCAAGAGTTAAAGCGGATGGATGTTAGAAAGGTGGCAAAGGCGCCAGAGGAGCTCTAGCAGTCTAGCTAATCGCAACTTAGGCCTGCAGTCATGTGAAAGCTCATTAGGCCCTATATTTAGTTTCCAGACTTTCCACGTATACCACTTCATTCCTAGCCTGTCTTATAAGCTTATGCCCTATGCCGACCTGTGCACGGGCCTATCGGAGGCTATCGATTTAACACTGCAGCTGCAGGATTCGAACAGAGGCAGAAGAAATAGGGAGGCCTGAAAGATCGGCGCTTTATTCCTTGAAAGCGCTTTTGTCACCGCGTTTAGGTAGGCCCTATAGCCTAACAATAAATTGTAAGCGACGTGCACATAGTTCCAACACACGGTGGCGCTAGTAATTATGTCGCGGATTTTTGGTCTGTCTTTTTATAGCAGCGTTTCCAAAGTGTGTTCCGTGGACGGTGGAACCATAGGGTTCCATGAGGGGAAGACAAGAAAGTGTCGTTTAATTGAATGTGTTGTCACATTATTAGGCTAACCATGCACACTCCGAGGTGTAGACAAGCGCTTCGTGGGAAAATTTCATTTAAAATAATTTATTTATTATATAATTTTTATGGATTAAAACTGGGATTAAGATTACTAAACTGTAATTACTCCGATCACTATTTTTAATTAGACATAATATTGGTCTGCTTCGCAGGTGCCACGTGTACCAGAATATGTTTTGTTTAGGTCGGGGTTCCCTAAAAATGTAAAGTCCAAAAGGGTTCCATAGCCAAAAAAAGATCAGAATCGAAGCACTGTTCTACAACGTGTTGTACTTGTGGTAAACGTGTTTTTCACTGGAATGTTAAACGCGTGTTTCTTTTTGGTGCGCTTGCCGTTCCCGCTATCTCACGGTAAGCAGCTTATGAAATTTGATAGTCGGGTGTTGAAATTAAGCTCGCACTTCTCCCTCGAATAGCCTATCACATTTTGACAGCATACGCCCTATTGCAGCCGTATGAGATGGATGGATAAATGCCTTTCAGCATGGACGGCGATCTAGGGGAGACGGGGGTGACATGTCGCCCCACCTTTAAGAGTGGGGGACACTCCATGCATTTGCCCCCCCCCCCACATTTTGAAGAAACACCAAAAAAGGCGGAGAAATGTAATTGCGCGTGATGGTTTTCGCAGCGTTTTTGACCATACGAGGTAAAAATAATTTTTTTTAGCAGAAGTGTCCCCCCAAAATTATGAGAAAGAAGAAGGAATTCGTAAAAAGTTTTTAGACGAAGAAATCATAAGAAGAAAAGGGTTACTGCTGGGAGACGGGAAAAAGTTGTAAAACATGGCGAATGACTAAAAACAAAAGGTCATCAACTTTTTTTCGAGATTAAATCGATTTTTTTGCGTGGACGAATTGTTGAAAATGAAAGTGGGGAAAAAATTGAAGAAGTGGGGAAAAAAGAGGACAGTGTAAGAAAACGTTGTAAAAAGAGGTGAACGACTAAAAAAGTCATCAACTTTTTTCGGAGATGAAAGCGAAAATTTTTCGGAGATGAAGTGGCAGAAAATTTTTTTGGGGACAAGATTTATTTTCCAAAACCGGTCGTCGACGAGATCGTTGCCGACTTTGTCCCCCCCCCCCCACCTCTCAGACAAGATCGCCGCCACTGCCTTTCAGTAATTGTTTCAGAAAGCATTGTTAAATTTGTTATCCAGATAGGCCTAGCTTAACAATTGTAATATCCTTGCTAAATTTAATCTGAACTGAAAAATTCAAATATGTTTGTAGCGTACTAATTTACAGCTTGTAACTTAATTTCCTTACCCTGACAGCCACGTTCGTAATTTATGTAAATGTAAATGTACACGTTTTATATATAGGCCTATAGCGATCGTATAGCCATGACTCTTCTCATTTTTCAGTCAATAGTCTGGGGCTGACATTCATTGCCCCATAACTAGTTACCAGTTTATGTTGATTACGGCTTGGTTCTGGTTTGCCATCGTTTACTGCCTTGTGCAATAGAAATTAGTAATTAATAATAAATATATAAAGACAGCCTTTTAGCCGTATCAGGTGGATGGATGATAAGCCTGCTGTGAACCAATGAGCGTGGCTGTATGTGTATGTAGGACTAGGCCTACATGCTTTTAGCATATCATGAGCAAAAATATATAAACGTATGGGCCTAGACCTATAATCCAGTCTTGTTGTCCTCGAGACCAAGGTCTTGGTCTCGAGTGCACTCGAGTTCGTTTTTAAAAGTCTTGGTCTTGGTCTTGGTCTTGAGGTTCAAGGTCTTGGTCTTGGTCTTGGTCTTGAGGTTCAAGGTCTTGGTCTTGGTCTTGGTCTCGAGGTTCAAAGTCTTGGTCTTGGTTTTGCAAGACCAAGACCAAGACTTTTGACAATATAAAGAGTCATTTAACAAAACGCAAGGATTTTAATAATTTATCCAATAATTACTAATACAATTGCTTTAGTGTTTACACGGTGTGAATGAGGCTTTACTGTTGTTTTTGACATTTATTTTGACTTCCGGTTAGTTACTATGTAATGATTTCAAAACAGACTCACAATTTGTACATTTACATCCGGTAGGCCTACTTGAAAAGTTGCTCTGTGTGCCAGTGAATTCAGAACTGTAGAACGTATTTTTCACATGGCAGAATTTTTATGAGGATCCACAGGTCACGTCTTGGTCAGAAAATTCTGAGCGAATTGATTTTTATAAAATGCGACAGGCATATGGAATAAAATTTCGCCCGAAGGACTTCTGTAAATACGAATTCGGAATTCTCTGCAGTCTGCATTTGGAATTGTTTTGTTTGAATAAAATAAAAAAATCGTGTTTAAATTAAACTAGCGAGTTGTCTGACTTGACAATTTTTTTAGTAAGGAATTGAAATCTGGATATGGTTGTGATTTTTGGGTATTTTTCTCGGTTTTGGTCTTGAGTTTCAAAGTCTTGGTCTTGGTCTTGGTCTTGAGGTTCAAGGTCTTGGTCTTGGTCTTGGTCTTGAGGTTCAAGGTCTTGGTCTTGGTCTTGGTCTTGAAGTTCAAGGTCTTGGTCTTGGTCTTGGTCTTGAGGTTTAAGGTCTTGACAACAAGACTGCAGTATAATCTACATTTCACTTTCAGAGCGCTGTATTGAGCATACTATTATAATGCACGCTGATGGGGAAGCTCGACAGGGCCAATAGCATATCGAGTTTAACGCCCCCGCTATAGGGCCTATAGATCTTATGCATGGTGATAATAAATATAAAGTTTCTTGATTTGTGATGATAGGCCCCCTAATATTATTGTCTATGTGAAACTTTATGTATATATCTGAGTCCGAGTGTGTCGGTCAAAGATTTTACAAGGGGTCAAAAATGCAAATAAAATCCGCTTCTTAATTACTTACCGTAGGCCTACTTAGATAGTTGTTGTCGATGGTCTAATTGGGGTGGTGCAGGAAAGAACCAGAGTACAATAGTTTGAATAGTTCGAATTTCAGTCGTGAGTGGAAGCTGCAAGAGAAGCATGAGAGGATGGGGGAAAATCCTGAGAGCCAGAGAGTGTGACGAGCGAGAGAGGGCAATTAGCGAACTGACCGAGGTCTTTCAGGAGTTCGTTCCAAAGAGCTGGGGTGGCGTAGACTAAGGAACGATTGCAGAATTTTTTAGAGACCCATATTGTTCCATTCTTGAAATCGTTGACGTGGGACATGCATGGTAGCTAATTGGTTAGAGTGCTCGCCCTGTAGCGCGGAGATTACGGGTTCGAGCCTCCTCTGAGACAACGTAGGCCTGCTTTAATCGTAATCGTAATAGTAAAACTCCAAACTTCTAAAGCACCACTTGAAAGCTAAGCGCGGGGCACGAGCTTGTTCACGAGCACTGCTTAAAGTCAGAGAGGTTCTCAAAGTAAGTGAAAAGGAGGTCCGAGTCCGGTTTTCAAGAGAGGAGCCAGAGCAGCTGCTAAGCCGGTGATGTTTAGGTCGAGAAGAATTGGAAGGCGGGTGATGAGGCTGCAGGTACGTATACGAGCTCTTGAAAAGGTGAGACTTTATTTTGAGTGGAAAACCCGGGCTGATAGATAGAGGAGCCTGAGACGGATGGCGGTCGATCGGCATTTGATGTTGAAGGGACGGAGAATCTGCGAAATTCAGGAGGGTGATCGTTCCAGAGTCGTGGCGCAGTCTGGGACA
The DNA here is from genome assembly GCA_963556255.1 of Allolobophora icterica. Taxonomy (NCBI): domain Eukaryota; kingdom Metazoa; phylum Annelida; class Clitellata; order Crassiclitellata; family Lumbricidae; genus Allolobophora; species Allolobophora icterica. The sequence continues at coordinate 47,110,933 of OY744604.1, forward strand.
TGGCTCGGTTGGAGCAGTTGAGATGAGTATAGTGACCGGAAGTCGAGAATGACTGGGATAGAAGGAAGATCGGGTGGGGCGGGTTGGCTGGATGGTGAAGTACCGTAGCTGTTCGCGGAGACTTGGGTTCATAGGCGTAGACTCTGGGGGTCAGCCGGGGCACGTGCCCCCCAATAATTGAGGAGCCGGGGCAATGCCCCCCCCCAAAAAAAATCGAGAGGAGAATTTCTTCAAATATTAAAATATTATGTTTCGATATAGACAAATTTCTTCAGAAACAGAATAACAGAGACACGTACAGAACTGAAATAGGCCTACTATCAGAAATTCATAATGAAAGCAAAGATTTATTTTCATTTTCAATATGAAACAAATTTACATGTAAACAAAACGCCCCATTTCATACGCATTAACGTAAACCGGACCAGAGGTGAAAAAAGATTCTTCGGTATTTGGTTTTAAACAAAACCCAAAGAAAAAGAAAACCACAAAATTTGTTATTTGTTTGTTTAAAAAAAATTAATTTCTTATTTTTGTTGAAGTTATTTTAATAACATTGAATTAATGATTTTTAATTTTCGGAAATCGCAACTGAATTAAACTGAGTTGGAGCTCTTGTTGATGCCATTTTTCATGATTTTTATGATCCGAAATCTGAAAATCTTAAAAACAACCAAAACTGCAAAAAACATAAAAACGAAAAAAACGAAAAAAAACAACAACAGAGAAAACCCAACTTCATATTGAAAAGACTTGTTTTTCTGGTCCAGACCCCTTGCCCCTCCAATATTTTGGACAAGTTTACGCCAGTGCTTGGGTTGCGATCATTGTAGGGAGCTGTAAGTTACTTAGGGGCTATCCACATATTACGTACGCAATAAGGGGGAGGGGATCGGATTTAGGCGATTTTGCGTACGGGTGCGGACGGAGGGGGGGACAAAATGTGTACGTAGCCTACGCAAAATAAATTTCTAATTATGACGTCCACATTAGCCTATTTATAACTCTGTATTGTCCGATGGCATTTTACTACATTATATAAAAGCCATGTGCAGTTATTCTGTGCTGTGAACGAGACACCTATAATTTGTCTATATTGGCCCTCACTCATCCTTCAATCTGGCCTAAAGTGCAGACACTTTCTGCAGCTGGTCTCCCGGGGGGGGGGGGGTGCGTCAAGCGTACGTACGCAGGCGGGTGTGGAAGAAAGTACGCTTGCGGACAGGGGGAGGGGGTCCAATTTTCCCGGATTTTTGCGTACGTAATATATGGATGGCCCCTTATAGGACTTTAAAGTGGATTCGCTCTGGGACGTTTAGCCAATGGAGTGATTTGAGGATGGAAGTGATATGATGACGTTTGGGCGTTCTGTAGTCTAGTGACAGCCCGGGCTATAGTGAGTTTTGGATAAATTGCAAACGCTTAATTTGGGTGCCATGGATTCGAGGTTGAAAAAGAGGGAATTGCAGTTATCGAGCTTTGAGTGGACAATGGAAGTCGCAACGGTGGGGGCAGTTTTAAAGTCGAGCATGGGCCGGATGCAACGGTCACGAATGTGCATGAAGTAGAAGCGCGTGAGGTTGGAGTTTTGCATGGTTAGAGAAGGAAAGATGTTTATCAGAAGTAATACCAAGATTGCGCACAAGGAAGTCGGAGGATAGGCAGAGGATGGTAGATGTCCTTCTACCATCCTCTGCCAAATTCCTCTGCCTTAACCCTTCCCAAACAGAATCCATCATCCTAGGCCTTTAAATCTGACCAAAGCAAGAAAATCCGTGACTCTTCTATTATACCTATCGACTAACTCTTCATCTCTTACTTTCACCTCCGACTTCCTTGTGCGCAATGTTTACTAAGGAGGTTGCAATGTAGGGCCTCGATACACACCCTGCCTGCAGGGGCGTCTACGCCATAGAAACCTTGGAGCAAATGCTCCATCCAAGAAATAGTGGGAGAAAGATTTGTCAGTGTGTGTGCCACCATTTTAGGAGGAGGGGGAACGAAGGGGGAGGGAGGAAGAAAAGGGGAAGGGGAAGTTGCTCCAATGACTTAGAGGGGGCCTGCCTGTCTACTTCGATCAGAATGGGTCCAGTAAAAGACACTGAGTAAGTCCTTTGCTCATATTGCTCGGCGCCAGCGATTGATGCGTAGTCGTTATATAGTGGCAGCTAATAAATGCGCAATAATATTAATAATAATAATGATAATAATAATAATAATAATAATAATAATAATAATAATAATAATAATAATAATAATAATAATAATAATAATAATGATAATAATAATAATAATAATAACGCATCGACCTAACTTATTGTAGTACACGCACTTGCTCAAATAAACGAACTGGATTGAAATATTAAATTTGCATTAATCCGAGCATTTACACAGCCAGTCGCATGTGGCGCTGTATAGTTTCGTTTCCTTTAACAAATATGAAATCTTTGAACTCTGTAATCATTGCTTCCGCATTTGTACGTTGACGTAATGGACAAAAGTTTGGGCGTAGATTCGTGCTTTAGGAGTCGCCGTTGCGTATAATTTAATTTCAGTCTAATTTTGAAAATAACATCAGACTGTGATAACTCAACATCTGGAACGCTGAGCTAATTGTTTAAAAGCTGCCTCACTGCTGTCTTCGTCCCAAAGATCGTTCAGAGAGGATTACACGCAGAGAAGGTTAATAGAGCGAGGATAATATATACACACCCTGTCTACTTCAGTATGGGTCCCGTAATGGACAGTGGACGAATAGGATCAAGTAGTGAAGTTAACGCAGTGATGGTTTAAGAGGACTTCTCGACTAGCGGATTTACATTGTGGTAACAACTGATGAATACAATTTGTTTGGGGTGGTGTAGTACCCGGTAGTCACACTTTTTCATTTCTCGTTGTTTCGGCATTGGAAAATACCCTTAGTTGCGTTAGTATGGGATTTATGACCTATTGAGTTACTGAAAATCTTTGACCGACACACTCAGACTCAGATATAGACCAGTTATTGATTTACTTGTGTGGGATTTGATATGTCAAATGGACTATTTGGTGTATCTGCAAAAGAATTCCATTTTTGATATAGTAAATTGTTAATTATACAAATGCCAGTAAAATAGAATTGAGTTCTAAGTTATTTAATTCTTGACGTATTTTCACACCTAGAACAATAGGAGAAAGGTGATGTTTGTAGTATTTGTTGTAAAATTTAGACACATAGAGCTACCTATTTGAACTGTGACCTCAGTATCAGCCCTTGATTCCATCACATCTTACTATATCGCTGACCTACTCTTGAAATCAACATGTATACAGTTATGCCCACTATTTGTCATTTGGTAATCATGAAGACTGAGTGCCTGTGTATGGGGTTGCCACTGACTTCACTTGAATAGATCGCTGCTACCTACCAGCCACATCTCATAGTGCAATTCACTATAGTAAGTGAGTAATGAAGTAAAATGAACACAAACTTATTACAAACAGAACTAAACAAATTCATTAGAAACAGACCTAAATGAAGTAGTATGTCTACAAAATGAATAATTAAATCCTTGAAAATTATAATTTACAAAGGGGTCGCCCATAAAGGATGTCCGCAAAATATGACCTACTTTGTACCCTTCCCTTCCCGTTGTCCGCATTTGTCCGCATCGGACCTTACCCTCCCTCCCTGTACGCGGAGACCGCATGCCTAAGCCAATTTTTAATTTATTTATTTATTCCGGATATTTCTATAGCGCCTCTCGAAGTCTACTACTACTACTCAGAGGCGCTCCCGACTACAGCATTGGTATACTGTGCCGGAATTTTCACGCCGAAGCGCCACGAGCAGTTGCGAGTGAAGGACTTGCCCAAGGTCCGTACGCAGCGGCTAGAGTGGGATTCGAACCTGCAACCCTCCGGTCACAAGGCGCCGAACTTACCACTGAGCCACCACGGTGACCACGCCCCATCATCATTCTTTTTACAATTATTCCACAGTTCCTGTGCACGTTTAAGTGACAGTTCGGGTTTCATACCGCAGTATGTGCAGTAATAATAGCCTCTTTAAGGTTGCAGTAAAGGTTATACCATGCATGAGGTTTTAGGCAATCACTTCACTGACATTTTCTTCTTTAGGGGAAGGTTGAAACAAGGTGGTGTTTAAAAACAATCAAATATGAAAGTTTAGATGCAGACGTCCGCACTGGACATAACCCCCCTCCCTTGTCTGCATTGTCCGCATTTTGATGACCCTCCCTCCCCCTTGTTGCGGGCGTCCTTTATGGATGACCCCAAACATTTAAACAAAAGTTCTGCTCCATAGTTAGCGAGTACTTTTTAACGCACGATTAACTAGCCTCTATGGCGCTAAGAAAGCGTGCACTGTATTGTGCAAACCACCACCAGAAGCAAATTACACTTCTGATGAAATTAGGATTCAGCCCTTATTTATATATTATAAATTTCAAACAAATGACCATGTCAATATTTGTAATGCAAGTTCGCGTTTGTTTCTTACTTAGCGAATTGCATTATGGGATGTGGCTGGTAGCAGCGCTGTATTGGCGACCATATTGTTTACGAAAACAGGCACTCGGTTTTCGCGATTACCTGTTATAAAGTCATCATAACTTATATGACTGTTATATGTTAGTTATACACAGGGTGAGAATTGTGGTTCTACCCCCTAGTCTTTCTTACGACCCCAACAGTTAAGTCTTCATTGTACACCCCAGGGGGGTCATTTCCAACCCCCTTGGTTGTGCTAGTGTGATTTCACATTATTTGACTCTGACAAAGAGAAGAAATTTCCATGGTGTATCATGTATGGTAATGGTTTATTGTGATATTTGTGACCATGTGAATTGTATACTAATAAATTTGGTAATGTCATCACTTTAAGGAGTTTAAGCTTTCTATTGTATTTTTGAATCCATTAAATTCTCAGTTTGCAAAATACGGATAAAAGTTTAAACTCCACATGGATCGAACTCATCAAAGTCTACCCCAGTCTTTTTGTTACAATTGTCACACTGGTTGTACATCCCCATGTTAAGAATTTAAATGTGTTTGCTATCTGTGTTGATGGAGAATCAGTGGTATATGTCTGTGAACAGCCTATTCAAACTGGGCTTTTGGGGATTCCATTCTACTTAAACAGCCATTCTGAAAGTCTATAATGCTGTTCTTGCTGCTGACAAGGGATGTGATCATGTGTGACTGCCCTAATGTACCTTGATTTGTCAGCTACTGTTGACTCCAGATCACTGTAATCAACTTAAAGTCTTGCAACAGTTGTTTTATACATCTAAAAGTTTGGTTGTTTGTTTCCTACCTCTCTAATTGTACACAATATGTCTGCATTGGCTTTTCAAATCAACTGCTGCTATCATGCTTGTTGATGTCTTATGAAGTCAGGTCATGGAGCCTCTGTTGTTCATTCTTTGTACCTTTGCACTGCTGTCGTGACATAGAAATCCATTTTATTTCAAGGATGCTAAACTCGTTATTTATCTTCAACTAAAAGATGCTACCAAGAGATTTCGTGTTTGCACGTGTCACATGTTATGGAGAGTGTAACTTAAGTCTGAGCTCGTTTGTTTGGTCTGATGGCCATTTTGAAAGGTCAACGGTTTTGCCATAAAATCGTTTTGTGAGTGTCAAGCAAGAAACTCAGATTCGGTATACAACAGGAAGCCATAGTCTTAAGAAAGAAGCCATGGTCTTAAGAAAGAAGCCATGGTCTTAAGAAAGAAGCCATGGTCTTAAGAGTGGCTTTGTCATTTACAATGGAAGGGCTTTGACGATTGGCCAGTTACTGATGATGCTTCAGTCTGCCTTCATGAATCTGATACTGTGATGAAAATTCGTCAGTGAATGTAGCCTTGTTTGGCAAGCATTCATTCAGCTGCCATCATTCTCATACTTAGTGCTACACGGACCAGGAGCCCTGAACTTTTCATCAGTCACTCATGAATGAGAATCTTTTTATGTATTCTAAGTGGGTGCGAAATCTGCCACTGAAGACTTTTCGTATGAAATCAACAGTCATTTAGGCTCCTCCTCATAAGTCACTGTCTAAAGATTCAGCTACATACATTCAACATGTATATCGTGCTGTTTACTTCCTCCTCTGTTTGATCCCCTATCCTCCACTTTTCATAGTCTACAAGTCTTACTAGGCTTGATATTTTCCATGAAAGCTGAGACAGAACTTTAGTTAACTAAGACTACTGAGTGTTGTTTTCAGATTATGTTGTAAAATTAGACTTTCTGTTTTAGTTTGCTGCCTGGAGTAGTATATATTCAGTTGCAACTACAGCATGCTGCACCTCTTTCGTATTAGAATTAACAGTACCTCTAAAAGACCAAACAGGAGAAAAATGCTCCTTGGTTGTGGCAGAACCTCATGATTTTTCCTAGTAAAAGTAGAAGGTTCAATCCACCTGTGGTTATAAAACCACGCAATTCTGACTTGATTGACCTAGACAAGAAACGAAATTACACAAGTCTAATCAAACCTTAATTTTTACCATATTATGTTGGCATCAAGAAACATAATATGATGCATTTTAAGTACCTCGCAAAAGCATTGACTTTATATGACTAGCTCTTATAACTATTAATACAGCAAAATTTTATTTGTCAGAGTTTTCTTTTCAAGAGCAAGAAAAACAGTTTCACTCAAATGTAAAAGAGGAATTGATCAAAAACTTTTTCGTTACGTTGTTATTCTGATCATGATTTTGAACCACTTGAGGCATGTTAATTAATACACGTTTAATGTAATTTTGATTTAACATATGAAAACTCCTAAAATGTATATTAAATTACTGACGGTTTTCTTTTTATTTGCAGCACTTAAGAATGAATCGTTTGTTTGGTGGAAAGCAGAAAACTGCTCCAGAACTTGTGAAGAGCCTGCGAGATTCACTTCTGGTTCTGGCTCGTAATGAGGGCAAGGATGATAAGAAGACACAGAAAGTTAGCACAAAGATGTTTAATGTGATGTATCTTTATATGAGAATTGGTTCCATAAATGTTAAATTTATTAATTGAATCTAGTTATTTAAAGTAGAAGAACGATAAATGCGACACAAAAAGTACTGTGTATGACTATATAAGTCTAAATTTCCTAAAATTTTGACTTATGCAATGTGCATGATAAATGTGCTCACTTGGTTTATGGCAGATATGTCAGATCTTAAACTCAACATGCTTTATTACATAAAAAATTTCCTAGCTTGTGTGGTGCTGCATTGGCTTCCTGTAGAATTCAGAATCAGAATTGAACTGGCTTATCTGACCTATAAAATCCGTACAAGTATTCCTACCTACCCGGTACCTTCGACCAGTAGTCTCTTCTGCAGCCTGCAATATTCGAGTATGAGTCTTTTTAGCTGAGCCACAATGTGCAACTGTCATGGGCTCCCATCATTCCATTCTGCTGCCCCAAGGCACGGAACTTACTCCAATAGTCTACAATGCTCAAACTATTTTTCATCCTTCAAGAAATGCCTCAAAACTCACTCTTCTCACTGAGTTTTGAACTTCTGCTTCTCTTCACTTGGTGACTGACTAATCACACCTTAGATTCTGTGTGACTGCATGCATTAAAATTTTTATAATAATAATAATGAACGATAGGAAATTTCAAGCCTAAGTTGAACGTGCTATATGCTTAGCTTTCCGAGTATAGGCAGCCACTAACGCTGATTAGCATTATGCTCCAAAGTGCAAAAATCAGTTTAAAGTAGTCTTACAACAAATGTGTTACCTGTTCTGCTGTATTAGTGCATTATAACCAGTTCTACTAAATTTGATAAAATAAGCAGACTTACACGTAATTCATGACAGCCAGACTGGGTAAGACAGACTTCCGTTATTAATTGCAGGAATAAGATCATAAACAGTTCATTGTGACTAGTATTTTGAAATTAACTATGATGAAAAGACTTGTAAGTTAAAATTGAGTATTCTAAACTTTAACCATACATTAAGTGACAATAAATTATTTCAAGAGACAATAAGACTGTTAGACAGTGTTGACATCACTGACACCAATGGCCAAGGAGGTCAAATGTTAATAGTGAAATTTCCTGCAGTTCTAGTTACCTTCCCTTGTACTAATGTGGTTTCGACATACCACATGACGTTTGTAGCATTCGTTATTCTATAAATTTATAATCCTTGACTTATTCATGGTGAGAAAGGTTTCATCGTTTTGGCTTCAAAAGCAGCCACTGACATATAAGTGGACTTGACTTTTAGATGGTTGTATGCCTTAGTTGTTAAGATGTCATGATGAACTTGCCTTTTGACCTGATGAACCTGACGATGTTGTGAGTGATTCTTGGACATGATATGCATTTGTTGAGCTTTACCTAAGTGCTGTCAGTGCTTGGTTCAGTTGTCATAATTTCTTATTCTATTATTATCATCATTATTATTATTCTATTATTATTAGTATAAGAAGATTTTTAAAGCACCAGTTAACGTAACTAAATACACTACGAGCGTGCTAACTATAGCTTGGCCTATCCAGATGACATAAACAGATAAGTCTTAAATTTATTCTATTCCTGAAGCGTTCTATAAAAATTTCTGGAGCTCGGAGTTTGACGAGTAGTGCTAGTTCAACTTCAGCACAGACTTGGAAATCTGAGCTTGTTATTCATGAATATAAGTAATTTATGCGTGGATGAAAGTCCACTTATGTTGTTCTGTGAGTGGGCCAATATAGTGAGTTCCTTCTTTTTTAAGCATGGATATATATTGGTCAAACAATATATTTCCATAGGTTAATTTTCCACTCATAATCAAGCAATTTTATCCCTTAGGCTTGCAAGGAGTGCCTTCAAGAGGTGCTTAGTAGGTGCTATATAAATGCCCAGATAACTACCTTAGAACTAACTACCAATTTACTTGTAAATATGTAAACGCTAATAGTCGCAGAAGTCTAGAATTTAACAAATAAAGAGTCTGGAAGAAATGGATAGAGACGCAGTGTAATGTAACAAGACTTATATAGGACCTTTGAGGCACCTCCAAAAGACACTGATTGATAAACGATTGTTATAAAAGTCCTGAGATTAGAATCCTGAAAATAACTTAATTCCTTGATTATCCTTCTCAACATTTCAGAGTATTGGCCGTAGTCTAAGTTAACAGACGATGATACAAATGTTTGGTTGATAATAATTGAGCAATAAATGCATGTTCTGTGTTATGGTTAACTAGCTGGATTACCCGGCGTTGCCCGGGGTTATAAGTTTCAATCCCTGCACACCCCCACCACCACCCCCCCCAACCCCCACACCCCCACCACCCCCCACCCCCACCCCTCCCCCCACCCCCACCACCCCCACCACCACCCCCCACCCCCACCACCACCCACCACCCCCACCACCACCCCCCACCCACCACCCCCACCACCACCCCCCACCCACCACCATACCACCACCACCCGCCTCCCCCACCCACGACCCCCACCACCCACGACCCCCACCACCACCCCCCACCTCCACCCCCCACCACCCACCACCCACCACCCCCCCACCCACCACCTCCCAACCCACCATCCCCACAACCCGCCTCCCCCACCCACGACCCCCACCACACCCCCCACCCACCACCACCACCGCCCCACCACCACCCCCAAATTGACTTACCAACAATAAATTTCTCTTCGATGTTTGTTGCACGTGCATGCATCCAATGCAGTAATCCTAATGTCACTGCAGGGACTGCATCCAATGCAGTAAGCCTAATGTCACTGGATGCACGGTAATTTTCCTATCGCTTGGGGCGATGTTTTGGCCGTTTTTCACCATGGTAGCGGTGAAAACGGGGGACGCGAACCCCTCCACTGGGTGTCCGAAACCGAGGCCAACACAGTAGTGAAGGTTTCGAGTGAAAAGGTGCAAAATTGTAGAAGTTAAGCCCGGTCAAACAGACAGACAGACACACACACACACAGAAAGCTGGCTTTATTAATATAGATGTATGGGTATGTGCTTGAAAGTTTTTATTTTGCTTATTTTTGTATTAATCTGCGTCCGGTTTGGTGAAATCTAACATACTATTCAAATGTCTAATTGACTGTGTTCATCAGAAGGGCAGGCTGCTAGTTTAGGATATGACACCAGCAAATGATACAGAACATTGCAGGAACAGACATTTCAGTTGTTAATACCAGTTATATAGGTCAGCATTTGTATTGATCAGCATCGATATTATTACACACATTTGCAGTCAGACAGTTGTGTGACAGTTGGTGTGATTAGTTCAATGAACTTTTGTGTACTTTGGAGCATATGTAAGTTTTGTGTGAGTGGTGTAGTTATGCCAAAGCAGTGATTCAACGCTTATGAAGCTAATTTTCTCAGTTAAAAATGTATATTATTGTGCACAATGTATTATTTGCTTTTAACCAGTTACCATCAAGTTTTGTGGTAAAGTTTTTGTTGTTGTAAGACTTATTTGAATTCGCTTGGAAACTGCCTCTGTTCAAGTGAATTGAAATATACTGAATAATATGCTTTAGTCGACTGAAGAAGTGTCGGCACATCTGACCGCAATAAAGACGATGCTGTATGGAACGGGGGAACAGGAGCCTCAGTCGGATGTGACAACGATGTTGGCCCAGGATATTTATACAAACAACCTGCTGCTGTTGCTTATTGAAAACTTGGCCAAGATCGATTTTGAGGCAAGTTTTGAATAAAACTACACTTATATCTGTGATTACTTTATAATTATTACTGCAATTGATTTTGAAGCTTAAATGTGATATGAGGTTATACCAAATAGCAGTTGATATAACTGGAGAAGGGATTGCACCAGTAGGGATTGCACCAGAACAGGTGCAATTTGTCACATAATATATATCCCTCTTTGTAGTATGTACCCAAAGTGGCACAAAAAGTGTTAAAATTAATAAAATTGTTTAGTTGTTATAAATTAGGGCCTACTCATGTGCCAATCAATTAAATATCTTTAACTAACAAATTAAGTGGCTAATTAATTGTAATCTAGGTGCCTTTGCATAGTAGTCAACATGACTTTTTGAAAGGAAATTTGAGACAGAATTTTTTATTTTACATAAAAATTTTAAAAAGTTGTTGATGACAATTAGATTTTGTTGATGGTGATTGGTGATGTTTATGGCTGCAAGTGTTAGTAGTGATCAGGATAAGTGTTCATGATGGTGATAGTCTAAAGATGAAAGTGATGTTGGTGATACTGTCAACAGGGACGTAAAGATGTGGCACAAATTTTCAATAACCTTTTGAGGCGCCAGTTAGGAACGAGATCACCAACTGTCGACCACATCTGCCAACATCCGGAAATTATGACGGCACTTCTTGCTGGGTAACTGTTCAGCTACATAGCCAGAAACATGTTGTTTAATTGTGTGTTTATTCAGTGCTACTGCTTATGTATAGTTTAATGGTTGTCATCCACATTTAACAAATTACCCTAATCTTTTCAAAATTATCAGTTTACTTTGACTGAGAGAAGTACCAATTTCCTTCACATTCCGTGTCTACATCTTTTGTAATGAAACCGTTTCAGTTTTAGACAAATATTTTTCTTGACAAGTGAACAAGTTCTTAGAAGGAATCTATTATAACAAAATAATTGTAACCATAATGAAATAATTGTAATCGTAATCTGACATTTTATAAAGCACCACTTCAAGAAAAAACGTTAAGTACTTGTTGCAATCCCAACCCAAACCAGTGAAATTACTGTAGAATAATACAGACTTCAGGCGCTTGTAAAACTGGAAGGGACAAACGAGCCTCTTGCTGCAGCTGTTGAGAAAGGCGATTCCAGCTGGTGGACCCAACATAGGCTAAGCTCCTGGACTGAGCTGCAGCAGTATGCATACATTGTTACTCTATCAGTCATTGTTACTCTATATTTTTTAATATACCAGAGAAACTGGTCGATTGAATAATATAGAGTAGATTTTTGTATATATTGATGTTGCTGCATGTGGCAGTGTATCCTGCTGCTTCAAAGAGAGAGTTTGAGTTCATAGCCATGTCATAATTTCACCACTGAGTCCAGAAGTTAGATCAAAGTGTTGTCATGATAATGGGAATTTGTAGTTTATGTCCTCTAATCCATGAAGAAGCATCAACTTGTTGGAGGAGTTCACTTGCAGAGATCTTACAACATGACTGTACATCAGGGCTTTTACTGATAAGTCTGCATTTTTTATCTGTACATATAATTTGATATAATTGAATGCACTGTTTGATTGCTGTCAGATATGAAGTTCAAGAAATAGCTTTGAACTGTGGAATTATGCTACGCGAATGTTTTCGTCACGAGGAGTTGGCTCGCATGGTGCTCCATTCAGATGGATTCTACAAGTTCTTTGATTATGTTGAACTGTCGACCTTTGATATCGCATCAGACGCCTTTCTGACGTTCAAAGTAACTATCCGTTGTTATGCAACGAGTACTTAGCATGTCTGTTTAATTCTGTTTTAGATTGTTCTTAGCATATGTATCTTGTTGGATACATGTGGATGTTGTGCATTATAAGGCTTTGTCTAAATGAGCTGTTATTTTTAGTCTATGGCAGATACATCATTTTGGTAAATTTGACCATTTATCAGTTCAAATGATTTTGTGCCAACTTTTAAAATGTTTAGAAATATTTACTGGTGTATAAATTTGTTGTGTTTTATTCCTCAACAATATTTTGCAAAGAAAAAGTTGACAAATCCACATGTTTACCTCAAAGTTGATAAAAATACAAAAATGTAAAAAAACAGAAATTAGCATTATCAGTAAGAAAATCCATCTAATATTTCAAGGACTGAATAGCATGTAATAAAGAACTGCTAAATGTAGGAATTAGTAAGATATCCTTTAGCAACAGTTGTAGAGCTAAAAAAAATTAACTAATTTAGTCCAAAAATGAGATTATAGTTACTATAAAGTCATCATCAGTGATGACATCCTCCACGATAACATTTATCACCATCACAGCGTACAATACCGAAACCTTCATAAAAAATTTGTCTCAAGAACCTGCCAAACTAATTCCTTCACCAAGAATAATATGATTTTTTATTGTGGCTGATTAATGAAAACGATTTGACTACGGAGAGGCCACCAATGATCAAGAAGAGGACATGATTAGATTTGTTGCTAATATCATCCTGTGTCATGGCTTTCGTAACTTTACGAAACCATTGGAAGAACCCATTCAGAGAATATCATTCTGCATGTACAACATTTCTGCTAGCTAACAGAACTATAAATATTATGTTCCTGTTAGCTAAATATAACTGTAAGTGTATTTAATTATATGCAGGGGAAAAATTGTTTTCCCTTTACAGTATTAATTGACCACATTAGCTGCGATAGAGTTGATGGCTTGAAACAGCAATGATACTGAAATAAAAGTTAAGTACACATGCAGGCAAACTTGACAATCTTAACAAAACTCTGATGTAATTAATCTGGCAAGCTTCACCTTCAACAGTTTCTTCAAAGGTGTTGTATAAATCTATTTAGTTACATTGTATACATCAGAAATTGTATAAATCTATTTAGTTACATTGTATACATAAGAAATGCTAATGTATATATGATTCATGCTTCAGTGGGTTGAGAATTGGCACAAAACATCTCCATCAGGTGTTTAAATATCTGTATGGTAGATTTGACTGTGCAGCACCCATCATTGATAACTACGTTATTACAGTGACACTGTTACAGTTTTTAGGATAGGGTATGAGGTTGAAAGAACATTAGGACCTCATCCACAACCATTGATGTTTTGCCAAATCTTTCCATGTGTTTTGAATTGCAACGAATGTTCTTCATTTTCAGGACCTTCTGACAAAGCATAAAATACTGTCGGCTGACTTTCTCGAAGCAAACTACGACAAAGTCTTCACACACTACCAGCGACTTCTTAACTCGGACAATTATGTAACTAGGAGGCAGGCTCTTAAAGTAAGCAACCATGAATCTATTAAATACATTTTCAAATTGAAATAAATTGTTTTATATATTCCAAGTACGATTGCATCCAAGTTCAAGATACGGCAGGGTATAGAACTGTAAAACCTTCTTCTGAGATAAAGAAGTTTCTTTAAATGTTTAAGCCGATGTAAACTTTACTGAACTTTTATTTATATTGTAAACATTTAACCACTGGCTGGTCCATGAGAGTATGATATAATTACCGTATATACTCGCCTATAAGTCGATTCACGTATAAGTCGAAGTGTACTTTTTTTGGAAAAATAGTGTCCAAAATCGACGACTCGCGTATAAGTCGAACTCATAAAAGCAAAGGTAAAAGTGTAGTTTAGCATATTCAATTCCGTTGAAAATAAATAATGCATTTAATAATCGACGTGTTACCCACATGTTTATTCGTCATCCCGCTTCTTATTTCACATTCAACATTTTCGTCCTTCATCTGACTTCTATTAATATGGATGAAGGCAAAATATTATAGCGCTATTACAATTATTAACAAACTAAACCGCCAGTACCATTTGCGGTTTCGAACATTAAAAAGTCTCCTGTTTATTTAAAGTCATCCCGGTAAATGTAAATTTCGCCGTCATCGTCGTCGATTTCCGAGTCCTCTGGCGTCGTTTTGCAAGCCGTCTATGTAGGTACATGTAATATATTTATATAATGCCTAACCTTTAAAGCAACTGCTGTAACATATCTAATGGCAAATAATTTCGGAAGAGCTTCGCTCATTCACAAGGTCAAGCAGGTTTCGTCATCGTTGTCAAGCCACCTTCATCACCTGGTCTAACTGGACCAGTCAGATACGCGCGGATCATGTCCTAATACTGGCATTCCTCTTTTCTAATGACCTGACCTCGCGTTCCACATGCATTACAACCAATCCTTTATTCATTCTTCGTAAACCAACCTTTGGAATGAGCCTTTACAATAAAGTCTCTTAAAAACCTTGTTTTGGGGCGTCTTACTATTGCTTATAAATAAACATTAGCATCGGTTTCATCCCATCTGCTAGACAACTAATTATCACATGAAATGCGTTCGTTATGGCCATCGACGTATATTGGGATATACGTCGATGGTTATGGCCAGTAGTTTTGATCTGGATGGTCTTATATCGTTTACAATACAATTCCCAGGCAGGTCAAATTTGGGTTTATCAATATTTTTTACCGTACACGAATTTAAGGTCGTATATGAAATGCGCTATAAAATGAAATGATGCACAAAATGGCACCTGCGCCCAGTCAGAAGAATAACAAACAAGAACTG
This sequence comes from Allolobophora icterica, assembly GCA_963556255.1. Classification (NCBI taxonomy): domain Eukaryota; kingdom Metazoa; phylum Annelida; class Clitellata; order Crassiclitellata; family Lumbricidae; genus Allolobophora; species Allolobophora icterica. Next base: position 47,126,206 of record OY744604.1, read on the forward strand.
GCGTTGACGTTAATTATTATTTCAACGCCCGCATCATTTAAATTTAATAGACAATTATTTTATTCTACCAGATATTTTGTCAGTATTGTGCTAAAAATTTATTCTTTATAGTATCATTTGTTTATACCATTATAATTATTATTTCCTTCACGGTCATGCGATCGCTCATTGTTGCGTCATGCGATATCGGACGCGGTTTGTTGTTGACCTGCGCATGAACTCCGATGGATAAATCTTGCGATCTTGGCTTGCCCCGCGTATAAGTCGAACCCCCAACTTTGGATTTTCAAAATTGTCCAAAAAAACTCGACTTGTACGCGAGTATATACAGTAATAGTTTTTTAAAGGTGGCTTTTCAGCCTTTAAAATAATTACTCGATGTGAAATGCTTGATTAACAATTCTTACACTTGTCAGTATTAATATATAGTGAACAAACTTCAATTACTTTCAAAGAGAAATGTGGATTTTTTATGTCATTACTCTTTAAATTATTTATCTGCTTAATATTTTAAAGTAAATTTTGCAGATATTTTAAGGTAAACTTAAGTTTGTTTGTGTGCTTATCGTATAAACTTGTTTTCAGTCAACCTACATAAGTCACCTGTAGTCTTGAATGTTTGAACAGTGCTAAATCCATGCTGGTTTGACCTGGAAATCATATTTATCGTTTTCTGCAACAGCTAGTTGAAGTAATAGACTTTGGCATTGTCTACCATAAAGAAGTTTCTGAGGTCTTAAAATGACGAGTCACGATTTTTTTTAAATTTTCAAGCACTGCAAACCATGGAGTATTAGGGACATCCAACTGCACACTGTCAAGCTGGGAGGTCTAGTCAATGTGCATAATAAATTTGGCAAATCTTTCACTTTAGTATTGATCGTGGATTAAACTTTCAGCTGGGCATGAGGTTTTGTTGGTCACTGTCTCTATATCTGCATAATCTGCTCAGCAGAGATGTGTTTGAGGTTTGCGAGCATTGTTTGGCTTCAACTGAACTGCGAATTCTTCATGAACTCTAAGATCACATAGTGCATTTAGCGGGAGATGCCCTTGGGAGGTGTAATGGTGCTATATAAATGATGCATACATATTCTAAAATCAAAGCCTGATTCTAGTTGTTATTCAGATTGATTAAGCTGCTTTGAAGTGTAAATGTTAACTTGTTTTCATTAATTCCACTATGGTTGAACCAAGTGCTACTGGGGTTAACTTTTTTAAGTGGCGTTTTATACAATGTTCCATATGCATGTGATATGTGTAGTGAAAGATAATAGCATGAGTTGATAATTGCTGTTTGTAGCTGTTAGGTGAGCTGTTGTTGGATAGGCACAATTTCACAACGATGACACGCTACATCAGCAACCCAGATAATCTGAAGCTGATGATGAATATGCTGAAGGAGAAGAGCCGAAACATTCAGTTTGAAGCCTTTCATGTCTTCAAGGTGAGGACTGTGGTGAACTTTGTGTATTTTTTTTAACACGTTATGGTTTAGGAATGTTCATGAAGGCAGCTATTGTTTCAGCAGCTTTTGTTTTGAACGGTCAGTCCAGAATGTGTCTTCATTGCTGTAGCCATAAGCAAGGCAGATCCTGCTGATTCAAGTCAATTTCTTCCACAATTGACCTTTCTTTGAGCCTGTTTGACCTTTCAGGTGTTCATCTGTCTGTGGGATTAAGAAACGTGTTCCCCATTTTAAAAACCATCAGCAACAAGTTACCTTAAAACAATTAAACATGACAGCACAATTGTCAAAGTCTTAATTAACACATGTGTTGGCAGCCTGTAAGACTTCTGCTCATTTTAATGCTGCCCCAAGGGAGTGGAAGGCTGAGTTGACCCAAAGGGGCTTACGGGTATCGAACCGTGATTTTTCAAGATCTAATGCTCTTTTCAAGCCAAAGTGTTACCATTCATCTATCCCCTCCCTGTGAATGTGTAAGTTCTTTACTTATAAAATAAGCTTTTTTACTGATAAGCTGAGGGTCATTAGAGCTGTGTTTATGTTGGCATTCCTCATTAATGAATTTGGGGTTTCGTCTTGCACTGCCAACAAGAGTTGTTGTGTACCTCAGTGTAGACAGTTGAATCACATGGTCTGTATTTGCATAGGTGTTTGTGGCCAATCCTAACAAGCCACGTCCTATCCAAGAAATCCTGTACCGCAACCGTGATAAACTGGTTGAATTTCTGTCAAAGTTTCACAATGACCGTTCAGACGATGATCAGTTCAACGACGAGAAAGCCTACCTGGTAAAACAGATCAAGGATATGAAGCCACTAGACGCACATTGAGATATCATATACTTATCTTCCAAGACTTTGTTCGCTTTACTGAAAAACTGATAATATGAAATTGTTTTGAACTTACAATGAGCTTTGATTACTTCATGGGGAATCATATGGTTTATAGAATTTGCCAGCAAAAATCTTTGGTGTCTTTGTTCAATCAAGCAGTTTTGGGTGTCACTGCTGAGCCTCAGACTTAAATGGGGAGGAATAGTTAAGTATAATTAATGTGCTTATCTACTACAGTTTGCAGAAGGGAACCTGATTGCTGCATGCATGTGTGTGCATAAACTGAAAATGGTGCATATGGTAAGATTTTAATTTTCTGGAATGAAGAATTTTATTGGAACTGCCCTCACATGTACATTATTTTTGCCATCTATCGCTGCTTGGGTAGAAACTTCTTTGTTTCAATTGTAACCTTGGGATGAAGGCCTGTGGCCAGATTTGCAGCTTGAATTTAATATCAGTGGAAGAAATAATTGATAAAAATACCTGTCAGAATTTTTAGAAAATTTAAATAAAAGTCTGTTTTGCTGTAGTTGGCACTAGTGATGTTTTTATTATGCTGGTAATGTGATGGACTTTCTGTTTTTAGTACCTGAGATACAGTTACCATGGATTATGATTATGGATTATGATGGTTGCTTATTCTGCACTTGGATTTAGAGGTTCAGTTGTAGTTTTAAGGTTGCTGTAGAGTCATGACGGTGGTAGGTATGTAATGGTAGGCAGAACAATGCATGTGACGATTATCTTAGGAGATCCTTATGATCACAGGGAATGCACAAATAAAGGATTGTGATTCATTGATATGTTAGCTAATGCACATGGTGACATGATCATAATTGAATGAATCGAAGCATTTGGGAATAAATCTATGATCATCAGGTTGTCAGTTATTTTATGGCCGTAAATCATCCTGATTAGTTGTTGGTAAATACCCACCAAACACTTAAGCTCACATGAACTCTGCTTTTGGAATTGGTACTTTGACCTCCTTGGCATTTTATTTCCACCCAGAAAACATGTTGAAAACACTATTATTTGTATATGCATGCATCCATGTATGTTTATGCATTTATTAATAGAAATGCATGAAGTATGCAGAGTAGGAGCATTTGTGTAGGCATTCATCTCATATACAGTGCCCTGCCTCATGCTGGTCTCTGATGGGAGCTTCTGTCTCTGTCTCCTGTTCTTTACTGTTAATCCTTGAAGACCACATTATTATTTCCGTCCAGTTCTGAGACTTCGGGCTGGGAGCGCCTCTGCTGAGCTCACCTTGGAGTGGCACTTTATCAGTTTCCAATTATAGTATAAATAAATGTACACTTGTATGCTCTTTATACAATCAGTGTCATGGATGCAGACGTGTAAAATCATATTTATACACCAGTCTGAACAGAAAATATCTCTGCACATTTAAGTACATGTCCTTCGTGCGATAATGTCTTGAAATGGTCACCAACAGAGACTGACATTACACAATAATATCTTGTACCATTGCCATTTATTGATTTTTCAATGCACCCAAATAATGCTCGGGGTTAATGTAAAAACAGTTTGCCCCGAGTGATGCTTGGGGTTAACCATTTTTACATAGAATTCCAGGCCCAAAGTGACGCTTGGGTTAATGCCAAGGAGGTTAATCTCATGTGAACTCTGGTTTTGGGATTGTTAGTTAGCATCTACAAGGGTGTGTTTCAAAGAGGCCAAATTTCTAAAGATGAATTAAATTTGGGATCTATGTTTTGTCAGGATTCAGATTATAGAGAGGCATTTTATTGGGATTTTCTGGTCTATTCATAATCAAAATGGGACATGATGTGAATTGTGTCCACCATTTTACTTTATTCCACTGATTTTAAATATGCTTAATCCTGCTTTTTTCCTGCTTATTCTCTTGGAGATAATTTGTTTAATTCTGCTGTGACATGTTGTAACATAATTTTTTGGCATTACATATAATGATAGACGTGTGAGATGTGTCTCATAAGAGTGGTAATATTGATGTAAATGCAGCTGAATGCTTCTGCATATTTTTCACTGTGCAGAAGCACATTTGGCGTCTTGAAGAAAACGATGGGGCAGCATTCTGTTTTGCTGGTAACATTTCACGTAGAATAAGTACTTTTCTAAAGCCTGTATGGTTAAATTGGTTATATATACAAAGAATTTCTTGTTATTTAAGTATGTAATGGCTAATGTAAGAGCGTATGCAAGAAACAGCTGTTGTAACTTGGTTTATGTTGAAGCACAACTACTTGCACATTTTACAAAAGAATAGCGGTGAAAGGCTGAAGTGCTGATGGTCAGCCTCTGGTCATCTCAGTTTGAAGATGATCGACAAGTGGTTGTTATCGTCAGCTGCTAAGGAATGAGAATGATGTCAATAGTGATGGAGTTTCATGATTATAGTATTGGTGACCATCTTGATCAACAAACGCGTTACCTGAAAACGATTCTTCAGAAATCAATTACAACAGCTGTAAACTGAGCATTTAAGATATACATATATATATATATATATGAATATATAAGATATCGTATTATATATGTACTCAGATGTGTATATATATATATATATATATATATATATATGTATATACAGTTATCAAAGAGTTTGTCTGATGTCTGCCTAATGTCTATAATTATCATACATGTGTATTCTGTGTTAAGTTGTGGTGTTGAGCTGTTTTTATACAGTTCATTGTCATGGAGCTGATTACATTTGTTTCAGCCCAGCTTCAGTGTGTGTGTGCATGTGTATATATACATGTATATTTATGTACAGTATATATATATAGTATATTTCATCTTGTATATATCTTACATATATATATATGTATGCATATTTCAATGTATATGTGTATACATATTATATACATACATATATATATATATATAAATTACATATTTATGAAGTAGGTAAAATATTTAATGGTGAATGCTAATTGTGTTAGGTGTGTTGACAAATAGCATTTTAACATATCATTGTCATTTGATTTGTTCATACACTGTACACTAGATTGGATATCATTTCTGTAAAACACATACTTTAATTAACAGCTGGAAAGGTATGAGTACATTGTGTAAGTTTAAAATCCAGGGATGGCATTTCTTTTCTTCCTGCTGTTAATGTAGTTAGAGTTTTGCAACCTTGAAAACGTTCATATGTTGTGGTTGGTTTGCATGCTATTCCCTCTTGAATCTTGTGGTCATTTCGTGTCTCCTTATTGTTCTGCGGAACAAAATGACCATGTTTTTCTGTGTGTCAGAGCTTTTACTGTAATTTCTCCTTCTCTGTAGAATTGTCTGTTACTTGATGCTCGTACTGTTCTTTAAATGCTATGTAAACGTTGTCTTGGTTCAGTAGCTGGGAATGCCACTCTGTAGCTGGGAATGCCACTCTGTAGCTGGGAATGCCACTCTGGAGCTGGGAATGCCACTCTGTTGCTGGGAATGCCACTCTGTTGCTGGGAATGCCACTTTGTAGCTGGGAATGCCACTTTGTCACTGGGAATGCCACTCCACTCTAGCTTCTGTGCAGACGTAATATGAATTTTGCCTTTATGTTGCACATGTGTTGCCATGGGCAACTATGTGACATATATGAGCTCTGATGCAAGTAGTCTGAAGCAACTGACCCAACTGAAGTCACTGTGTTTTCACCTGAACTGATGTAATGTTATCTAAGGTGTCTTGAGTGAGTGTACACTGGATGTGGCAAACAATTTCATCTATGTAATCTACGGTAAACTAATGACTTCTCTAGGACTATTATCCTAAAGTATCAGTCATTGGTCGCTTCAAATGAAGCCTTAGTCAAAGTCATATTTCATTAGAGAAGTCAGGACAAACTCCTATTAACTCAGAGAAACCAGAAGTCAGGCTACGGAGGATGCCGAGTTACAGAGTCTGAGGTTTTGGACTATAGCATGCCTCTGCCCTGTGCATGGTGAAATTCTGAGCTAAGGCAGCAGTCGGAAATTATTCATTCATCAGAAACAACAATGAAGGCAATATTCAGAGAATTTTTGCTGTACCATTGACCTTATGTTGTTAAGACTGGTTATAAATTGGAGCAAACTGAGTTTTTTAATGTATCATTAATAGTAGTAGTAGGAGTACTAGTAGTAATAATAATAATAATAATAATTATGTTGTCTGGCCTTATTTGGCTTGGTATGAACACTGCTTTGAAGTGTGCTCTAGTTTAGTTGTTTCCTGTTCTTTTGTAATTGCCTGTTGATGTTAATGTTCACATACATTTACCTGATTAAAGAGGTTAAAGATTTGCTCACATTTATTAACGTTCCTGGGTGGAAGTATTAATTGATTTGTTCCTTCCTAAACTGTGCTTGTGAGTGATGCTATTTTTCTGTCATTTGTGCAAAGAAATTCAAGGTTTTTGTATAAGAGATGTTTCTCTATTCAGACTTGTAATGCGACATGATAATACAGTAAGATAGTAATGACCAAATGAAACATTAAACTTTTGTCATTTATTTTTCTTTCAATTCTCAAGCAGTTTGCTTATGATCAGTCATTGTATGCGGGAGGCTACTCTTCATCCTAACAGATTTTCAAGAGTCTTTCTGGGTTCACCGGGTTGTACAGCTGTCTTCAGAATCCTTTTGTGAATTTCTTCTGCTGTTTTGATTGATTTCAGTTCACGGAAATCGTGTAAGTCTGTATTCATTTTTTATGCTTAATTGGAATTGTTTGGTGCCTTTTCTCAGTGTGATATTTCTTTGAAATTGAAGGTTGTCGTTTAACTGCAGCAAATTGTATAAGTAATAGATTTGAAGGAATCGTTTACCAGGTTTATTAATGAAAGGTTGCAGGATTATTATTATAGCAAGACAGTGCTATAAGTTAACAAAGGATTTCTTAGTTTTCGTTGATTACCTTGTTTAAGTTGCATCGAAGGTTACTTTTTTCCTTTCTAAGTCATTATAGAATTTGAAAATTCTAAGTCACAAACTGATTTCAATGAATATAACGTTGAGTTTAGACGACAGAAGACTTACTTTTCATTTCTGTGTAATGACAACAATGTGGACTTCATTGCAATCAGTTGTACACAAGTGGTAATGTCTGTCTTCAGACACAGTAGCTGACTCAGAGCGCTCGCCTTGTAACATGGAGAGTATGAGTTCGAGCCTCTCTTCACTTCCTTCACTAGTCCTGCATTCACATTAATTGCTCAGCACTTTTGATTGATGCTTGGTTATGAGATAGTGGTGCTTAATAAATACATAATAATAATGTCATTTGGGTTTGATGAACAGTTTATATCTTTGCCTTGGGATACTATGTGTGCTTCTAACGAGAAAATGGATGGTTGGACTGAAAGTCTTTCTCACCTGTTACCACTGTTTCTCTTCCAATAACAGTGTTACAAGCTTCAGTCATAATCCTCTCTAATTCTTAAAACTCTCTGATAGTTGAGTTGACAGCCTTTCTTCAGAGCCTAGATTCTCCTCTAAACTTGCTTTGGTTTCTCGGTTACCAGTGGCATGTATAGTCGCAGGAACTACTTAAAGACAGTATTGTTTTAATGGCTTCTTGTTTGTTTATTCTGTCTTTCTGGCTTACGCTCTTATACTCTGTGCTTATTAATGTATGCCAAAGTCTTTCTTTTTCATTGAAAGGTCACTTCAATTCACAAACTATCCTGTTGCATATGTATCATTAAACACCTGTCTATATCAAAAACCTCTGGAAGTTTTAGTTGTCTCTTTCACAATCTTATTGGAGCCACACACAGTATCTTTGCTTTTCATAATGAATCACTTGCACTCGTTAGCCTCTTGAGTCATATTGGCTTTTGATTTTTAATCTTATCTCACTAGGGTTTCTGCATTACCTAAGATAAAGGTTTTGACCACTTTCTAATTTACCCTTTGACCATTCTCTTATTTAGCCAAGTTCCTTTTAAGACAGGTTACATGCTGAGATTTAGTTCATGAGCTCTTAAAATACTAAGTTGAGGTGCCAACAGAATTTCATACTATAACTGTTATTTGCTTTATACTAATTGCTATGCTACGAGAAACAGACTGCTTCAAAGTCAGCCTGAAACATTGAATCATAAAAGCAGTTTGAGGTTAGGTTAAAAAGACTGGCTCATTGCCATCTAACGGTTGTGGCAGAATAATTAGTCTGGCTTTAATAATACATAGGACAATTCTGTAGATTTCCCCCAATGATAAAATTACATAATACAGGTGCTGCTGTAGTGTGAATGGATGATGGCAAGGGCAGGATGAGCTATACATATATAAATTTTTGCAGTGAAAAGAAAGCGCATCTTGTTCATCAGGCTGTTTATGGCGGTTGAAGTTTGAGCGGTTGACAACTATTGATGTTTTAATTGTTGATACTCTGTGTAATTAAACTTATTTTTTGGGTTCACTTAGTTTTTATATGGCACTTGGTTAGTGATTTGAATGGAAGCATTTCATTGCTTTATTTTGATAAAAATATTAAGTTTAATTATTATATTTAATTTTATTGATGCTAATTCGTTGTTGCTATGAACATTTTGATAAAATTTAAAACAAAATGAATAAGTGGAGTTTGAGATGAAAAGTAACAGCTTGTGTGAATTCATTTTGTCTGATGCCTGCAAAAATGTATTAGCAATTTTCTTTCTTTTGATTTAATTATTTTTTAATTATTGCGGTTTGAGTAAGTCTTTTGTATTTTTTAGTATATCAGTGGTTAAAGTAATTAACACTTCTGCTGTTAAGCTGTACATAAGTTTGTAAAACATTAGTTTCAACTTTTGCTAACAGCTGTGTTGTTTCTGCTTTTCCCAGTAAATGTGTAAAATCAGTAATCGTGAGTTTTCATGCTTGGTTTACCATCAGTTTGAAGTTAGATGGGGACTTGTGATATTCCAGAAATCTGCTTGTGGGATTCAAATTGGCAGTAGGACAGAAAGATGTTCCAAATATCTTCTTCACTTCCACTTCCCAGCAGAGGAAAAGACTGGTTGCCGGGCCTCATGTGCCAAGGCTAAGAAAGCGAAGTTGTAAGGACTTCATATTCTATGGTTGCCTCGTAGGGTGGATAAGTCTTAATATGACCTGAGAGATATGTGGAAATAACCAGCCTTTAAGCTGTGTTTCCAGGATTTGAATTGTGGTGCATCTGTTGAAATTGGCCTGTAAACTACTCCAATATATGACACTCGTAGCCATCGCCAGAGCAATCAAGAGTCACAGATCGAGGTGTGTACACCTAAAAACTCTCATCATATCTACATGAATCTCAGAGGTGTTTGAACCCATAGAACCTCTCAGCCAGGTATGCCACTAGCTCAATGCCCATTGTTGCCAAAAGAACACTACCGCTTCGCTTCTTAACAAATTTGTCGATCCCTGCACTCTCCAGGCAATTTACAGAAATTGATCGCTAGACGATTTTACGGATTTGCCATAAATGTTTATTAAAACCACAGATCTTGAGGTTCAGACAAACAACCCGGAGTTAATTTCGTATACTTCGTCATATGTTTTCCAGCTTTAACGGTCTCCAGTAACGTCCCAGCATTTCTTAATCCAAGTGCCGGTAGGCCTATAGGCCTACATCATCTGCTTGGGGACGACAGACAATTCTGTCCTTTAACTCTAAATTACTTGACAGCTGTTCATCTCAGTGTGTTTGACAAGCAGTCGACCATATACTCAAGAATAATATACCCTATGATAGTTTTGTTGTCAGGCTATAAGTAAACTTCATCCTACCATAAAGAAGTATGTACTTGTGTCATTCCAAGACCTGGATTATACAATACAGTACAACTGTAATTTGATGATGCCCTCATTGAACCGGGCAAATTAAGAAACATTAGACTAGAAGAGGTAAGTTTTCAGTCTAGAGTGAAAGACAGCCTCGCTAAGAGAGTTGCAAACATGAGGAGGTAGAGTTCCAGTTGGAGGGACTAGGGTATATACAGCTTCAAATCGTGAAATTAGCATCTTGCAAATGTCAAGCAGCTTGAACAGTCTGTCGTTTTCAGGCGACTCTTCATCATTGCAATAATGTCAGAATTTCATATCAGTTCGAACCTATCACGCTGCATGATCTGATTGAAAACAGGTATGGCAACAATAGAATCTGTGCTCCAGTAATCCTAAATCCTCGGCTTTTTTATATACCCCATGAGAAAGACAAGTCGCAAAGCTTCTTCATTTCAGGTATTGTTGTAGGCTGCCAGTTATGGGCCCTGGCTTTTCGTTTCAAGGCTGACTTTCCAGAAATTGATCGGCAAATCTGTTGGACTCGTTTACCATCAAGCTTATTATTTCCTCCGTCAAGAATAAATCAAAGAAATCTATAGGACTTGACTCGGCAGTTAGGTTGATAGAACTGTGCAGTCCAGCAGTATAATGGTATTCAGAATCCACCTTTGGTGTGTAATTACTGTCAACACGTTCCCAAACACGAGGTGTAAATAAAGGTACAGATGGTCAGTCAACAGTTCGCACCGCAGCATCAACAAGGCCAGACTTGGATTTGGAGTATTAAAAATCCACCTTTGGTGTGTATTATTACTGTCAACACGTTCCCAAACACGACGTGCAAATACCGGTACGAATGGTGAGTCATCAGTTGGCACCACAGCATCAACATGGCCAGACTAAGCGCCTGTGAATAAGCTGGTTCCCGCGACGTAGCTTTTTTTGGCGCTGTAGAAGTCTCGAGATTACGATTACGATTACTCGGATTCGGGCTCTGAGCTATTATTACCAGCATCCACAACTGTGGGATCGTAGGCCTCAGTTGCCTCACTATCCGCATCACTAACAGGTTCTACGTCATCTAGTTTACTGTCACTATCTCGATCACTATCATTATCGTCAAAATATTCATTCTCAGACAAATCTAGTCGTTTCAAAACCTCAGCAGCTGTATACCTTTTTTGCGACGCCATGACTACCAGAGCACTGTTGGTTGAACTCTATGGTTATATATAATGTTTTCAATCTATGTTTACAATAACAAAGTGAAGGGTATTTAAAAATGGCGAATGGTCGCAATGGGAACAATTCGTCCAGTATATCAACAAATAATTCGGACAGTCATCTGCCAACAGATTCAGGAGATTCATCTGAGACGTGTGGATGGCTTATGAAACGGACGCGCATATCGCACAAGTGGAAAAAGCAATGGTTTTCTTTGAAAAATGCTGACCTCTATTACGGCGACGCTGAGCAGGTTGGTATAAGGGTGTTTGGTGTTTGTCTTTTGTGATATTAACCGGAATTTGCAAAAATCATTAGCGTTTTCAAATATATATTAAAATTCTCAGAGGACCATTGAATAATGACACACGAATAAGTATATATGCGAACGACGCTGCGTTGCTGACTGCAATTAGTTAGAGCAGAAGTGGGCAAACGTTTTGCACATTGGGCCACATTAACTGCCATAAATTTGGGAGCCCCGGATAACAAATTTTCAACTATTAATAACGACAAACATGAAAAAGATTACTTATTTAAAAGTAAATATACTTTGGCAGGGTTAATACACAGCCATTATTAAAGACGAGACCGGAATAGTAAGTAAACAGCGCCACGTGAGTAAAACGAGGAAATCTTCTCACGGTCTGAATTTTGTGACTTTTTAGAATCTTCTGAAGAATTGTGTGGGCCAGATAAAATGTGTTGGTGGGTCGGATCTGGCCCATGGGCTGTAGTTTGCCCACCTCTGAGTTAGAGGCATCTAGTTAATGGCACCGAAAGTTAACTGAATGTGCAAGACCGGTAATCTATCGTTTTAGCGTCCCGCCCAGTATAGCATATTGTTTCAGCATCACAAATTAATTTCAGTGTTAGCATGTATATTTCTCACTCACCAGTATATAAGTGTGTAAAATAAACATAACACTAAATTTATTAGGAAGAAATCACGAATAAATAAGAAGCTAAAGCTGATATTGGAGGTCTTTGGTTAGTTCCCATTTTGAGTTGAATAGTATCCCAAATGGTCGTTTGTTGCAATAAATACTGTCTAAGTAACAATTTCTTTTACAATGTTGTCATTTTTTAATGCATTATAAAACTCTTTGTAAACCAATTCCGTAATGGTACGTCTGTATTTTTATTTAGGATCGTGAAACGATACGCTATAATGGTGGAATAATCGGGGATGCTAAAACAATAGATTAACCCCCAGACCTCCATCTAATTGGTTTCTTATTCACATTGGGCTGTTGGATATTTGGGTAAAACTCAAGTGTGGCTCGCCTTCAGCCTATCAATTATGAACTATTTGGCTGACACAGACTGGGATGGATTTGAGTGCTGCAACATAAACGTGGCAAAAGTTTCTAAATTAAGTAATCAATGACTACCAGACACAGTAACAGCGCCTCTGAATAGTCTATGCCATGAGAGGCGCTTTATAAATGCCCATATACAATACAATACACTACAATACAGTAACACGTTTTTTTACGTCGTTTATGAAAGAACTGTTACCTGATAAAGAAATTATTAAGTGTTTACTAAATTATTAAATTTTTAAGAAATTATTATTTATTAAGTTTTTGAAACACATAAAACTTTTAGCACCTGACAAACTCCGAAAGATTTGTTGGAGGCAAATCGTGACTTTTGCCAAATTGTCTTCAGTTTCATTTTCACCTGCATCCACACTTTCTCCATGTTTATGTGTGACACATTGCAAGGACGTCATTTAAGCTTTTTTCAGGGGGCAGGGAAGTCATTTGAGTATGTTTTCGGGGTGATCTTTACCAGCTTGTTAAGTTTTGTATTTAGTCTACATGTGCAAAACTGTAAGCCAAATCTGCATGATGTGTGCTGCAATGTGCATATTGTCGCTTAATATAATTAGGTTTTGATGAACTTAGTTATAGTTGCAAAAAATGTGAAAAAAGCATCCTTTCCTGTTTTTCAAAAATCAAGGGGACAAATACCCCCTCTTCCCCTCCAATGACATCCCTGACACACAGTCATGCATTTCTACAAAGTTCCTAGCATATACAACAAGAGAATGCATAAAATGCCATTGTTCAAGGAACTTAAAGCTTTACAGGCTTTAAGTATACATCGGATATTATATGAGTTCCCATGGAAATGTGATGCATTATTTTCCATTACAGTTTTTACACAATGGGATCACTTCAACAGTGAAACATTTTTACGGGTCATCTTTTAATGACAACGAAGACCCAATTACCACCACTGAGAGACCTATGTCATATCTATGAAAAATTTATGTTCATCATTTTCCATGTTTGTAAAATCCTCCATCTTCGAAGTGTTATGGTATGTTAATTATTTAGTTACTCATGGGACTTACACTATGTGAAGATTTCAGTGTTCTGTTCTATCCCAGTACAGAATTTATCATAAGTTGGAGTTACCACTAACCATGGGCATCGATTTAAGTGGGACAGGGTGGGCTTGTTCTACCAGTGACCATATATCCTGCTCAAACTTTTTTGCATGTCTTTGGTCATTGCTGGATCTGAACTGAGACGACATCAGCAATTACCAGCCACTCTTCAGAATTTATATACAACTATTAAATTAGATAGAGAGATGACTTGCTACTTATTGGCATGTGGCTTTATGCAAAAGCTAGTCTGACTTAAAAAAGGTACACTTGAGAGACATATCTTCTGAAATAACAAATAATCTAATCTAATCCAATGACTTCTGTTGCAATGTTATCACAATGCACAAGGCCTCAGTCGATGGTTACTTCAAATTAAATTGTAGTCAGGCATCGCAATCCGTTGGAGCAGCCTAGTCAAAATCTGATAGTTCAGGGAACCATAAATCTGGCTATGGTGGTGAAGCAAGTTGAAATACACAAGTCTTAAATTTAGACATGGGCAGCATTAATGATCTTTGAGCCTGCCAACAAGAAGGCCGAAAGCCATACTTTGTTGTAGGGCAGGTCGAGAGTGAAAGTATCTGTGTATCGAGTGCAATAGCTCATAGTTATAGGGAGTGAGCACTGAACAGAACTGAGTCAGCTGTTTTAAATGCAGCACAGTGCAGACCCGCTAACACGCTGCCAATGGAGGACAACCCATCCGACACAGCAAATTAACCAGACCATGTGTGAAACGGACTAATGTAGAAATAACATATTATTGTCTAACTAAATCTTTACATCCTTCCATCCGACTGTCAGTTCGTTCATCCGACCATCAGTCTAGTCGTCATAATTCAGATCCAGTCAAAATCAGAAAGATAAGGGAATCCAGAAGAAAGCTACAGTTTGTAAGTAAGTTGGCAAAGATGGGTATTGAATATTGATTCTGAACTTGAATAAGATCAGTGTACTGACAGGAAGGAAAAACTGAGCAGGAAGTTCCAAAATGTCAAGTTAGCCACCAAGAGACCTCATGAGACTTGCAATGTTCTTATTTTAAGATGAAGCAAGAGTTACAGTATCTGAGACTTGAGCACAGTAATTATCAGCGTATAGATCAAATTTAACTTCTATTTCCCCACAGGTCACCACTGTTAATAAGATATCAAGGAGCTATGCATATTATTCTTTAGCTCAGCAGATGATTGCTGTACTCTGCCTCTTATGGAGATCTTCAGTTCCATTAATTCAAGCAAAGCATACATTTTCATCTATCATTTTTATGCTTTAACCCAACCCATCAACTCATCTTTTTCTAATCCAAAAGATTCACTGTCAACAAGTCTAGTTTGACAGTTTTCTTGAGTGTCAACAATGTCAAAAAGTAGCCAACTTCAGTGCCAGATTTAGACTTTGTGAGGCCCTAAGCCAGTGCTGTCCAACCTTTTTGACACCGCGGGTCACCGAAACAATTATTCTTGAAGCCGAGGGCCACACCAGTAAATTCAAAAGCAATGACTAAAATTTACTGAAAATTTCTAACTGTATTAAAATTTATTATGGCAATAACTATTAATAATCAGTGAATAATAACTATAATCACATTTATGTATGGCATGCTTTATAATAGTTCAGCACCAAAAAGTATAACAATAAACGTTCAGGCACGTTTTAGTGAGATATTTGGCTTTGAATTGTGTTTGCAGTTTTTTATTTGCGGTTGTATTCAGCTCTGGCGAGCCATTTAAAATCAACCGTGGGCCGCATGCGACCCGTGGGCCTCATGTTGGACAGCACGGCCCTAAGCTATATAAAGCTTGGATGCCCCTTGTTAAAAAATAACATCAGAAGGTCTCACAAAACTTGAAAACATGTAGGCCTATATCTTTTAATTATATATTTATTTAATAGTAAGGCATTTAAAGTGAAAAATTTAAATTATTTTCAAATGAATGCATTTACGGATTACATATTTATAATTTTTTAAGAAAGCCCCACCCAACATAATTCTAAGTTTTTTCAGGTGCCTGCGGATTGTTAGGCCCTAAGCTTATGCCTAATTTTAAAATATTAGTCATTCAGTATATTTTTCAAAATAACGTAAAAGGATCCCTGTGCTAAATTAGTATATCGTAGTTTTATCAATATCACAACCTATTTTTAATTTATAAAAATGCCTGCACTCGGTATTGAATAAAGTAAGCAACTGAATGATTGGGTTGATGTTTCAGAATGCCACAAAGAAAATTCCTCTTGAGTCAGCTGAAATCGCTGAGAGTAATATCGATAATAAAGACAATGCATTCCGAATTCGAGTCAAAGACGGCAAAAGAACATATTACATGTATGCAAATGACACTGTCACACAGTCTAACTGGATGCAAGCAATCTGCTTTGCCAAAGCAGCTGGCTACGGAGGCGAGAGTGCATCACAAGCATGCTCGATACAGTAGTGCGCTAATTGCATAGATGATTATCTGGATAACTTTGTTAATGCTTGTGAAATGACCAACCCAATTATTTATTAATTTATATATTGTGATTTAACTCTACTGTGATGACCAATCAGAAGTTTAGTCTAAAAACCCAATAAGCAACAATTGATGTAAAATGATGCCTTTAACTATTAGCCTTGCGTATTATGACTTAATATGGTTTCATTTGAATACCTATGTGATAATACAGAACCAACTTCTTTTTGAAACAAGGCCAAAATCTCAGGTAGTCTTAACTCTGATGTTTTAAATAAATCTAAATTCATATCAATGACAACTGCCTTATTTTAAGTTTATTGCCAACCAAGGTGTACAGAATTTATCAAAATCGCCTCAGGTCACCACCACTGTACGGTAAAATCACTTGGTATCAGACTTCAGATGCATTCAATGTTAAATTGCTCAGTCGGAAGTGGCAGAGTTCTAAATTTGTGTAAAACTAAAACCTAATTGTTTCTGGCTAATCTATAGCTGATACTTGCTATTCTGATAGAACAATAAATGCATGAAACATGATGCATACCATCTATTATTGCAACCAAAGATATATTTAGGTGACGGGTCTCCTCTTTTAGTGACAGATCTCATAGTTCAGGTGGTGGATCTCATGTCAGAGATGCCAGATCAGATATGATGGGATCCGGCTGAATTTAACCACTGGATGTATTGATTGTTTACCATAGTATTGGAAATTATAGTCATAAACAGCAGTTGAAGTACAATCTTTCCAACAGGACTACTTGAATGCTGGTAGGCCTTCTTATAATTTTCCAGTCAGTCAGCTGGCATAACTTTCAGATTTGAGTCTGTAATAAAACTGTGAACCCCATATCACTACACTACTGATTTCTAATTTAGTAAGAGCGTTTGATGATTTAGATGCATATGACCGAGATATTGTGTAACTGTGATGTAAACCTACTTTGTAGGATTAAAGATTTTAATAGCAATCTGAAAATGTCTGTGAGGGTTTTAATGTGTACAACTGTACATGTATTTGCCAACATGTATTTGCCAACACATTTCTAAGTTAATGGTTTATACAGAAGTGGTGATAGATTAGCTTTGCATTTTCAATCTCTTACAAATTTTGCCTTTGGGTGTTTTATGTTGTTTGTTGTTATTTTGTTTAATGACGAAGGTGTTGTCCTATTGTGATATCTAGAGTTATGTTTTACCTGTTGATTTCAGTTTGATCTGTTTTGGTGGAATGCTTAGTATATTGATAATATGATGAGATTTTGGAGTAGGGTGACCTTGGGGAATTTGAGAATGTTATGCCTTTATACTGACCTGAGACAAGAGATAGGGTTAGAAGGATTATAACACCAGAATCACATGTTGTTTTGTGCATATGTACCAATGCTTGAGATAGTAAACTACCAGGTAATGATAACACATAACAGAAGAAGATTGGCAATCGTCAGACTGTTCAGCGGTATGCTTGCGATGATATTAATGTTACTAATAGTAAGATTAGTAATAATAATGTTACTTCTATTATCAGTAATGTCTCTGGTATATGTAGAAGTTGATAGGGGCAAATTTTACCACGGTCAGAGTATTATTGTAAGGTGAACAAAATGCTGACACTGCCAGTTTTCAAGTCACCAAATTTCTTATGACCTTTTTGTCATATGCCTGTTTTGGACAATTTCATAAGGTTTACTCATTCTTTACTCCTTTCTCGACTTCTCACTCTATTTTTTTGATTTCTTAACCTCTGGTTTCTCATGTAATTTTCCACCTTATGTATTTTTGCAATCTCTTCCCTCTACTTTTCTGTTTATTTCAACTTTACTTCTTTTCACAGTGTAATTGTGGTCATTTTATTCTTTGACAAATTCTGTTTGCAACCTCAGTAAACCCAATTTGAAGGAGGCAACTCAGTGGTGTGCTACCCAAAGGAAATCATTGACATCTGGTTAGGTCCTGTGTATCGCCTTTGAATGATGGTAGTGGTAATGATTGATGATGATGCTGCTGATATTACAGTATATATATTCTAATAATTGCCGACACCACATTATAGCCGAATTACTGTAATTTTTATTATAATACCATATTTTAATAGCCAGTTACCATAATTGTAATCTCCAGATTTCTTCAGCCTCCCAAAAAGCTAAGTTACAATCACTGCTTGTAATGTAAGATTTGCTTGATAAATACATAACACAGAAATCCAACAGAAAAACCTGCTTATTCACAGGCAAGTCGATGATGCCTATGAGTAATTATTAAAATTTATGAATTAAACATTTACTGCATCATGATATAACAATTTCATGTAATTGCTGCAAGTGTAGGTTATTAGAAATGTGACAAGGAAATGTAGCACCAGAGAGGAGTGAGAAATAAGACAGAACCTGCGATTTTTGTTCTGAATGATTTACTGTTAGAAGTTATTGAGTAACCTAATTCCATGCAGTGTTTCATTCTTATTTCATGTTCTTACTGTTACTGTTACTAGTACATTGAATCAAAATCCATTACTATTAATAGGCGTTGATGTAATACAGAAAGAGTAAATTACAATGATTGTCATTAAAATTGTAATTTTCTATGTGATAGTGTGCTGTAGTATTTCCATCATGTAAGATGAAACAAAATTTGCACAGGGTACAATTGTGCTACTGACATATTATACCCACTTACATGTAAACATCTTCTTCAGTATTCCTGTGACAGTCATATTTCTGCTTCAGTGATTTTACAAGCTTTATTTGTTCCAGCATCTGTTCCTTGAACCTTGCTTTCAAGTTTCAATTACCAGTTTTATGCTACTTTACGGCAAAGGATTCTTAGTATTTGAAATCTTTAGATATGAGTTTATAACTTCTGAGTTTTAAGTTTTATCTTTTATAGTTTCCAGTATTATAATGGAACATTTGTATATCATCAAAGAGCAAACTAATCAGAGGCTATAGCCAATATGATGTTAAATGTCATTAAGAACTAGAATTACATCAATTAACAAAACAATGTACAGTAAACTAGAAGAGTCGCCAGTGGTGGACACATGCATTTGTGTGGAGCCAAACCAATGGATTCACATCAAAAGTTGACAGAGGACATCATGCATGTTTACTTGTTTAGGGTGCCAGGACCAAAATGTGTTGATAAGTTGTAGTCGTGAGTTCTTATTTCTTTAACTTTCTCTCCCTGGTCTCTCTGGCAATCGGACTCAGACCACCAATGGACATCGATTTCTGGACAACCCCTCTGATACGTCGCAACACTCGTGAGTAAGCCGATGCTTTGCGCTTAGCTTTACAGTGGCGCTTTAGAAAATTGGAGATTATGATTACGATTTACTTGCTTTTGCTTTCCAGGATCTGATTCCATGACCTCTATCACTGCTTCTTTGCTGCAAATTGGTAAATTTTGTACACCATTTCCAATACTTCATTATAGGGTGAAGTTTAGTAACTGGACAAATGAGCAATTAATGAGAGTTGATCTTAGCACAACTTTTTTCAGTTTGGTCTTAAGTGGTGTATTTTCAACGCGTATGAAATTAAAAGAATCCTGCAACTTGCAAGTCTTGTTCAGGTTAGCAAGAGATTGTCACATTCATGAGTGATACAGTATATGTTCAGTGTTTCTGTACATGTACTTGTTGTGTATCTGTACATAGAGTGTCATGTCCTGGAAATGTAGTTTGTTTGATATAATAGTGTTTGGCTGTCGACATTTTCTTACAGACTCTCCCGTGGCATCCTAGCAACAAAAGACATTTTAACTGTTCTTTGACACATTGTTGGTAATAGTTAAGCAATTAAGAGAATTCGAAAGGTTACTGTTTGCTGTTTTTGTAACTTACTAGTGATATGTTTTTGATTTATACTTTTTACATAAATTTGTTTGACCACATTGATATATTTATTGGCCTTGCTTCATGCTAATTTTTGAAGGCTAAGCCATACAGACGGCTAAGCTCTACAATAAAGGGTAAAGTTTATTTGGAGTTTACAAAACCCTGTGCCACCTCGATTACTTGTGTGTTTGTAGCACAATTACAATCAGTGCTTTTAATGTAAGGTTTTGCTGAGTAAATACATAACAGATATTCAATAGAAGACACAGTTAATGTGAATACAAGCTTTTACTATGAAATACCAGTAGTTGTCTGTTTTTATTGCAAAGGAATCAATGTTTAAGTTTTTGTTGTTCCCAAAGGTACTAACTTCTACTACAGTTGATTTAAAGGATTTTTGATTTTAAACAGTTTTGAAAACTACAGTATAACAAAATTAATGCTGCTAGTTTGTAAGAATTACTCCTTATCACTGTGTATATATAAGTCCCATCTTGAGTCAACACAACATGGTAACTTTTTGTACAGCCAGAATAACACATCAAAGGTTTTGTTCATTTATATTTAGGAAGATGTCTTTGTTTTGAAGTTTTCCACTTGAAACACCTGTATTGATGCATCGATCATTTCTCTCGTTAACCCAGATTTCCTATAAATGCATCATATCTGCTAATGAAAATACAAGGTAACGGTTCTACAATGGTGGCCGTTTTCTTTCAAGTAGATAGTATCACTCTTACCCAACATGCCACTCTTGTCCCGGTCTCCCCTACTTTTATGGCAGAAAGTTTATTAAGTTAAGTAGGCCTATTGCTCGTATTTCATATCGTCTTCAGAGGTTGTGGGTTTACAGAGAGTAGGAACGGTTTTCTTTGCCTGCACATGTCGTCGTCAAAAGAAAATGCTGCACTATGCATGTTGTGGAAGCCTGTAAAATTAAAGAACAGGAAAAGAACATCTACAAGGCTTCCTTGATAGATATATAAATTATATTGCATACGGTATTAGTTAAACAGTCGCTTTTATAATCTAATAGGAGTTTACTGTTTTCTGGATATATTAATATTATGCTGCTTAATCATAACAACATGCATACATAAGTTAAGGCCCCTATGCATAAATAAATACTTTGTGTATAAACGTTTTATAGATATCTCAAAACACAAACATCTGCAAAATGTCTTGAAAATAGCACTAATAAGAAATTGTCTTAGATGCGCAATCACAAGCAGTAGGCCTATGCAATTAATTATTAATAATTAAAATAATATAATGATTCAGCCTACATGAATAAATTAATTGCACAGCTTCCTAGACCCGGCCTCTCTGCTTGCTTGCCTATGAGCATTTTGTTTGGACCCAGATGTGGGTTCCATCTGGAAATCTGGGCCCCTCGACTCCTTATATACCAATTATGGGCAAGCTGGCAGCGTTGCAGTGTTGTATTGTATTGTATCTAGAAATTTATAAAGCGCCTCTCGCAGAATAACTATTCAGAGGCGCTCTCAGCACAGAAGCCCCGGGGAAACAGAAATGCCTTTAGGAAACGCGAGACCGATGAGGAAAAGCCAGTCATTAGTTTGGCCCTGAGCACAGGAGGAAGGTCATTCCAGATCGTGGGACCCACTACAGCAAACGCCCGGTGCTGGGCCAAGGCAGTTTTAGCCCTGGGAACAAAAAGATCAAGCCGATTTACAGAGCGCAATGAGCGAGAAGAAGATTCAGATAGCGGTTTTCGCAGATAGTTCGAGAGATATTTCGGATTTTCGGGGCAGTAGGCTGCTGAGATTTAGAGACAAGGAAAAGGATCTTATATCGGATGCGCGCAGCAACAGGGAGCCAGTGAAGGACATCAAGCATGTAGGCTAAGTAGAGATATGGGCAAACCGGGGGAGTCGAGCGATGAGCCTAGCAGAAGCACTTAGAACAGATTGAAGGGGTAAAGACGCTGCTTAGGAGACCCATGAGGAGCGAGTTGCAGTAATCCAAGCGTGAGCAGACAAATGCGTGAACTAGGCCTATGGTGTTCCATTACTATTGTGTTGTAAGCCCGATTAATATCCGTCAATACATAGACAGACGTCTGAAGGCTCTAGATCAATTTATGAATGTGCTTAATAAATGGGTCCTACTCGGCGCAATAAAATTTTATTTTTGCGTGCATTTTTTAAAGTCTCTCACAATCCGAAAGTCCACAGATTCATTCTGTTGTAGCCTAATGTTTCGTCAGATTATAGAGAACAATTACGTCATCACTTAAATAATTATTGTTTATAGATGTAGATGAATGAAATTTGATTCCGTAATTTAGATTTAGTTATACATTGCAAATGTGGTAATTTATGTGAAATAGTGTCAGGACTTGAGCCATATTTTGTCGTGTAGATTTATAGACGCTCTTCTTGTATGGCGCTGTGTACAGTCAGCACAGAGTCTCTTCTACCATGGGCCGATCTAGAAGCAAACACAATGCACAGGCAGACTACAGTAGCAGATAAACGTTAAAATAGCCTACTAAGTAAACATTTTAAACTGGTTTTAACAATGAGAAACTAAAAACTAGCTGCTGCTTATAGGCATACTATAGGCTTATTCTAATTATCATTAGGCCTATTATTGAGCCTAATGGTATAACAAACTATTTCAGACGATCATTTTATATTAAAGTATGTTAGGGCCTACACATTTTAATTGCGAAAATTTTAAATAACACCACTGTGCGTAATATGCTACACTGCATCCGACGTTGGCGCTAAACGTTGACCATTAGTTGACCAGTTGACCATTAATGCGCAATAATGCCTTATTCCGCGAGACGCTGTCGATTACTGATTCTCACTCTAACCATTCGTATGTTGAAATCATATCTCGCTTAGCCCCATGTAGGTTTCTGTGAGACTACTTATAGAACAGAGGTAGGCCTATCTAGCTTACGTACGTGATTCAGTGTCGGTGATGATAAATCAGTATCCACAAAATTCTCAGAAAGACGACGTATTATTTTGTGATTTAAGCGTTAATCGATCATGTTTTCCTTTCTTACCTGTAGCGAACGTTGTCTTGATGAGAAGAATTGAACGGGGCAGGTTTTGATAGGCCTGTGCCTTGTCCAATGGTCAACGGTTGCGGTGGTGTGCTGTACGTACAATCGAGAAAAGCAATCATGTTAACGTGTAATTCTGTAGGCCTTATGGGCGGCGATCCGGGGGGGGTTGAGGAGGACAAGACCCCACCTTTGAGAGTGGGGGGGGGACACACCATACACTGGACCACACATTTTGAAAAAACACCAAATAAGGTCAACAAATTTTTTACCTCATTTTTGAGATCAGTTCAAAACTCTTGTTTGACCAGATCAGTTCAAAAGTGTCCCCCCCATACGAATACGAATACGAAACTCGTTTATTGCCACCGAAATCCAAAAAATTTGTATACAAACAGAAACATAGCAAGCTGGTTAGCAAGGGAATGGCCCAAAAGGGAGCAAGCTCCCGCGAGCAGGGACACCCATTCACAGAACTAAAATGCGATGGCGCAAAACAGAAACCAACCTGAACCTTAACTAAACCAACCTGAAACCAACCCCCACCTGTCAAACAAGATCGCCGCCAGTGGTAGGCCTAGTTAACCAATCTTTCGTACATAAAGTACAATCAGTGAGTGTTCTGCTCTGGCAAAATGAGTCTTTCAATCGTACCACGGAATTTTCCACAAACGCTTTAGAATGGCGATTTAGGTAGAATCAAGCATATGTTGACTTGTTGACATTAATAGATAGCCTATATTGTTACGATTGTCTTCGACCAGAGAATATGTATCTATGCATATGGTTACAATTGTTTCAAACAGACCAATACGTAGATTGGCTACGTTTATCTTCAAACAGAAAGAATACGTAGACATGATTACGATTGTCTTCGACCAAAGAGAATGCGTAGCTATGGTTACAACTGTCTTGAAAACAGACGAATACGTATTGGTTAGCCTACGTTTATCTTCAGAGAGAATAGCCTACGTAGGCTTGGTTACGATTGCCTTCAAACAGAAATATAGCCTATAGATATGGATACGATTATCTTCAAATAAAGATAGGGCCTAACACGTAGATTTAGTCTATAGCCTAGTTACGATTTTTTCAAACAGAAGAATATACGTATATAGTAACTATATACGTATATTCTTCTTCATATTTTCTCGTAACTGTTACGATAGTCTTAACACAAAGACAATGCGTAGATATGGTTACGATTGCTTTCGAACAAGGAGAATAGGGGCCTACGTAGTCATCTTTACTGAAGAGTATTTTCTTTTGTTATCGTCTGTTATCTATGATGTCATTATGACGTCATATTTTTTGTAAGGTATGCAGTTTGCAAAAAAATAATTTTGATCTTTTACATGTTGGAAAGTTCTAATTTTGTTTGTCCAACTTTGAATGTTCATAACTTTGGATTTATTAAACAGAACTTGATGAAATTTTTGAAGAATATTGATAATTTATCTCTCTTTCAATATCCAAAATTCTATTGGATTATTTTAGAATTCACAGATTTATTGCAAAAACAAAAAGGGTATCAGTTCAATTGAGACACCGTATATAGGCTATAAATTAGGACTTGTTGGATCAAAATAATATGCATTCCCTTTGTTTGAAAACGATAGCAACCATATATAGGCCTAGCCTATATCAACGTATTGTCTTTGTTATAGAAGACAATCGTAACCATATCTACGTTTTCTTCTGGTTGAAAACAATCGTAACTAAATATCAAGGGCGTATAATTACGTATTCTCATTGTCTGAAGACAATCGTGACTATAAATCCAAGTACGGTATGCTTCTTTCTTGAAAACAATCGTTACCATAGGCCTAGGCCTACATATCTACGTATATTTCATAGCCACATAGATTATATACATATAGGTTATATGTTTCATTAATTTGATATCGGAAAACGTGAAATATCCGCTTAAGACTCATTTTGTCAGAGTTGTGTCACGGTTAAACGCATGGCAATTAGTTTATTTTGGTAGTCTTAGGCAGTGCTTTTTTTCAGCCGGAACGCGCCGGAACGGCGTTCCGGCACCTTTTTTCAGATACTAAAAACTAGTTTTTATTTTAATAATAAAAGCAATAATTTAGTTATTTTAATTTAATTTCAGTGTTTTGAACTGTTTTCAGTGTTTATTGAGACCCCTCCCAACCCCCAATCCCGTTTTTCTCGGGATTTTAGCCCTCCCATAATTGTTCCGTTCCGGAACCTATTGTTCCGTTCCGGAATCTTTTTTCTAGAAAAAGCACTGGTCTTAGGGCTAAAGTCAAAGACAATTTCACCTTCTGTTTCTATGGTAGGCCTAGCGAGTCTTCTTAAACATTGACATCACTCAAATAAACCGCCTTCAAACCTTCAAGCCATTCAAAATGCACTTGCCCGTGCTGTGACCAAACCCTCCAAGCACCACCACATCACCACTGTCCTCAAATCTCTCCACTGGCTTAAAATACCCGAAAGAATAGAATATAAAGTCATATCACTCACCTACAATACACTCCAATCTTCCCAGCCCTCCTACCTTCCGACAGTTGTTCACGGTCCAACCACTCCGCTCAACGCGCTCCTCTTCTGCCCTAACACTGCTCCGCCCTTCTGTCACCTCATCACTAAAATTTGAGAATCGCTCCATAGTCATAGCTGTCCCACCCAGTCTTGTTGTCAAGACCTTAAACCTCAAGACCAAGACCAAGACCAAGACCTTGAACCTCAAGACCAAGACCAAGACCAAGACCTTGAACCTCGAGACCAAGACCAAGACCAAGACTTTGAACCTCGAGACCAAGACCAAGACCAAGACCTTGAACCTCAAGACCAAGACAAAGACCAAGACCCAAAAAATCGAAAACAGGTCAAGACTTCTAAAAATGGTCAAGTCGGAATATTCGCTATTTTAATGAAAACATGAGTCTTTTATTTTATTCAAGCAAAGTAACTTTAAATGCAAACTGCAGAGAAATCGGAATTTGTATTCAAAAGTCCTTCATGCAAACTCTTATACCAAATGCCTTTTGTATTTTATAAAAACCAATTCGCTCAGAATTTTCTGACCAAGACGTGCCTGGTGGGTCTCATAAAGATTCCGCCATGTGAAAAAATACGTTCTACAGGTGCTGAAATCGCTGGCACACACAGAGTAGCTTTTCAAGCACTGGATGTAAATGTACAGATAGTGAGTCCTTTTGAAATCTTCCCATGGTTTATCATACCGTCTGATACAGAATAACTGTTGCTGCTGCCAATGGGTTTTCCTGACCAACATGACTTGTATCCATCCATAGATATTGGTCGTATGATGCAAGCAGGCTTGATATAGAATTCTTGAGTTCTGTTAAATGACTGTTCATATTAACAGCCGGTCTTGGTCTTGGTCTTGCGAGACCAAGACCAAGACTTTGAACCTCAAGACCAAGACCAAGACCAAGACCGTGAACCTCAAGACCAAGACCAAGACCAAGACCTTGAACCTCAAGACCAAGACCAAGACTTTTAAAAACGAACTCGAGTGCACTCGAGACCAAGACCTTGGTCTCGAGGACAACAAGACTGGTCCCACCCCTCTGGAACAAACTCCCACCAGTGCTGCGAGAACTTTCAGATCCATCCCAGGAACTGACCAAAACCCCACCACTTGCTATATCTCCACAGGTCTTTCACTCAAAACTGAAAACACTGCTCTTTCACAAATCCTATCCCGATTCCTCCTCCTCCTCTGTCTACCTTCCTCGCTGTCTAAACCCTATATCACCACCCACCTTAGCCGTCTTACTGTCTTCCTGACTGACTCCTTTGGAACTTGACCTCGAACCGATTCGACCCCCCTGCCTATCGATTTTGATTTGTCTAAGCGCCTGTGAATAAGCTGGTTCCCGCGACTTCGCTTTTTTGGGCGCTGTAGAAATTCGGAGATTACGATTACGATTACGACATTGGACTACTGTTTAACATTCAAGCAGTACATTGGTCACCTGGCGATTAAGGAGAAAACACAGCCATAGTAGCTACAACGAATACGGTTTCTCCAATGTTCCTGCAGCCGAACAAGGACTTTACGCTTTTAGTCTTGGAAAACTAGTGAAAGCAATGATCATGCTCGAGGTGTAATTCCGAGTCAAGATCCACGACAGTCAAAACATGGCGCTATATGAAGTCCATTTAGAAAATGAGCCTAATCAATCAATGTTGTTGTTAATGTGTCTTCTGTGCAACATATAGTAGGCCTACTGTATATGAAGTAAGTTCTTACGGTTTGAAGCATAGTGCCTGGA
Source organism: Allolobophora icterica (assembly GCA_963556255.1). NCBI lineage: Eukaryota > Metazoa > Annelida > Clitellata > Crassiclitellata > Lumbricidae > Allolobophora > Allolobophora icterica. The sequence goes on from OY744604.1 coordinate 47,153,500, forward strand.
ACCATTTCAAGAAGGCGACTGCTACAGCAGTTACTAAGATAGCAGCGATGGCTGATAGACAGACGATTGTCGCGATGCCTTCGACGGTGTCTGTCCACCAGTTCACGTAAGATGGTGTCACCTTGACGACCGTCCAATTGTTCTGGAAAGGCGGAACACGGAGGATCTCCGCTGGGTCGCCTGGAAAATGCACAAGGCGCGCAGGTAAGACAGTGAAAGGCCGTCTTATAGATAGAGCAAACAGTTACAGTTACAGTTAATAGGCTAGTTAAGCTAAATAAGCTTTTAGTGCATATATATCCTTCCATCCAATTGTCCAGTTTGTGTTTGAAAATGTTCAGGCTTGGTGCAGATACTACTTCCTGTGGTAACCGGTTCCAGTGGTCCACAATTCTTTGGCTAAAAAGAATTTTCTAATGTCTAATCGCGCCCGTTTATGGTACAACTTCAGATTATGTCCTCTCAGATTTCCAGTTGCTGCCTTCTGAAGGAAAGTCTTTTCATCTATATTTTCGAAAAGCAGCCGTTGAAGTCACCAACGGCCAACTAACTGAAGCCATGAAGGCACATGTATACGCGTATCCACGTACGGGATCTGGTTATCCGTTCGGCATAGGCGTAACTTTGTATTGTGACCGTAGCACTACCACCTCTAAAAGTGATGGTAACAGTCAACACCAAGTTTGACCCTGTGCTGACATTTTTTGCGACATGACAGCGTTATTTTGGGTGCAAGGAAATGGCGGACAAAGCAAACTAAATTCGTATACAGGAGAAAAGCAGGAAGGAAGGTGGGAAAGGGAAGGGAGAAGGACTGGGAGAAGGAAGTTCGTAGTTCGCGCCTCAGCCAAAAGCCCGCGCTTTGGTTTAAAGAAGTTGGAAGAAGATTGCGCTTTCCCACCTTTTCTAGTCCGGATTTGAACCCGATGCCAAAGCACTGAAGCTTCGATTCCTCGTTATCCTATGATCTAACGACAGCACGGAGATCCTCTGACCATGGATCGCGCAATGGAGGGCCGTAGTGCTAGTGGAGGTCAAATCACAAACTCAACGTGTCTTTGCAAGTTAAATCATTGCAGCTCTTTCCGCATGCAATTAGATATATACCAAAGCTTTGGAAATCAATTGATTGATATGTATTATATCAATGGAGCTACATCTGCAGTGTGTTGCAATAAGATCACACCAAACAAACGGACGCAGGACAAAATCATATCAGATTCATATGGAGATTTTATATAGCGCCTCTTCAAGGTTATCTACTCAGAAGCACTCCCGACCCAACCCCGGCTGAATAGTACAGTCTTGAGATTTGAATAAAATGTGGCAGAATGGGTGCTTGGGACCAAGCGAAGCGCTACAGGGAGCCCATTGATGATAGTACGCGTTGCATAGAAACTTACATTAAAAAACTGACCGTAGACTGTCAGTGGAAAGATGAGGCGGCGAAGAAGAGGAGTCATGCCATAACTAAGAAATAGGAAATCACTAACACCTCATACTCATGGCTGCTCTATAGGGGCTTGGCTTAATGGAGTGTTCTTAGGAGTTTGAAATGTTGTTGAGCACATAATTTTACATAGCCTAATTATTATGATCGAACGATGAAGGTCATAAAAGTAGTAAATAGATTGGAAGAGATCGAGACCACGATAATCGTGGCATGATTAATTAGGATCTTCGAGGCTGTTCACTTTAGCCTATTTAAGTTGTGCTTTTATCTAAGAAGAAATGCACATACATAGCAGGGACGTCATTTCAGCTTTTTTCGGGTGGGGGGAGAGGTGGAAACATTTTTCACGTTTTTTGGTGTTTCTTTAAAGTGCTTTGTATTTAGACTCCATGTGCAAATTGTAAGCCAATGCTGCAAATGAGTCTCTTTTTTTACCCCTTTCTTCCTCCTTCTTTTCTTTTTTACATCTTTTGTTTTCTTTCTTTTTTAAAATCGGGGGAGGGGCAAATGCCCCTTCCCCAAATTACGTCTCTGATACATAGAATCACAGAAACTCTTATTATATAATTACCATAGATGTTTTTAGACAATTTCTTCAGCAGTTCATCTCGAGACACGAAGACTTTTTCATTGGCAATATTCTCTGGAAAGTAAGTGGAATCGTCAGCCAAGGCGTAAACGGTCACTACAATGCTAAACAGAAACAACCATATCAAAAGTAGGCCTAAGATAGGCCTAATCATATTATTATTTGCCACTCAAGAAACATTGTCGAATAAGTTAGCAAGTTTTAGCAACCCAACAGAAAGTAAAATAAGTCAAGCAAAAGTATGGTAAAAAGTAAGGTAAAGTAAAATGGTCGGACAGCCTACTTTAGCCAATTGTGCTACGAGTAACTGCATACGTCCCACATTCAATTCTTCAACAGTCATAATATATGTATATAATTATGCCTTTCAACCTCTGTTGGATAAAGGACTAACAAGGTAATGCAAAGCCAAAGCATTTCAATTGGATGTTTGTACCGAACGCCTCGAAAAGCTTCTGCTCAACTACCGACTGGGTCAAATGTCCCCACATAGTTCAAAAAAAGAATTTACGTAGAAATCAATGTGTACGCTTAGAGCCAGAAGAGACTCAGTATTTTCCTCAGAGGGTTAAGACTGGCTTACTCTTTCTGGATATTTGGATCGTAATTGGTGATGGCGACAATCTTCATAAACCAGGGATAGGTGACATTTCTCAGGGCAGCCAAGAAGGCGTATTGGTCGAATGGCAATGTCTGAGGTCGAATTGTTATATCGATCCAGTGTCTCTCCGGCCGATAAGTGTCGATACGAACGTACATTATCCTAAAACCAAACATAGACATTACTTTAGGTCTATTGAACAGATCATTGCTATCAATTTTGCTCTGTTATCAAGCTAATTTTTCTGATTTATACTGAAAAGGCCTTAGAGGCGCCTAGGTCCTCGGATTACACCTTCTATCGACCTGATTGCCATCTAAATGCTAGCAGATGGTGAGTCATAACACTTCCAGAGCAAATAAGGGGATATAGCCCATTAGATTTGAAGAAGTGAAAACCTGTGCAAAAACAGTGCAATTATTACAGCTGTGTCATGCAGGTGGGTTTATAGGCACACACCTCAGTGAGTCAATAAAGTTTGAGGTATCTAAGTTAATTTGACTTTTCTTGCCATAGTTTGAGCTGATACCATTGAAAGGTGCAAAGATAATCTAAAAAGAAACGCAGACGCAGTCCACGCCCTGTCCATGGGCATTAGATAGGACCCAGATGGAGTACTGGCAGGGTATGTATACTTAAAATTCCAACAGCAGTGAAACTGCTCTTTTTGTTATTTCCTGATAGAAATGTAATTTTAATGTGCATTCTAATGAGACATGTAGTTGGCTGGGTAGACATCATCGGTGGAACTGAAACTGATCTATAGCCAACAACATACGAGTTTGAAACTAAAAAGCGACACAAAAAGCATCAAAACAGACCGAACACCACAAGCACAAGATTGCCAAACTGTGTGAAACACGGTGTGTTCAACAGCAAGGTTAGAAAGAAACCAAGCTTATGCTTGGTTTCTTTCTAACCTTGCTGTTGAACACACCAGTGATAAAAGTTGGTAATTATATAAACGATCTGTAAATAAAGTCGGAAGCTTCTGGGCTAGACATAATCAAGAATAACATTACGCAATTAAGATGCTGTTACAATTATTTAAAATTTTATTTGCATCTGTTTTTGTTTACTTAACTGAAGTTTATTCTTTCATGTTGCCTTACAAGAGGACTCGATGCAATTGTTTGTAAAATAATATTGTCTTATTTTTGAATTCATACGTCTAGCAATGCCAGTGACTATCGTGGTAGGCTTCATGTAAATGAATAAAGTACAATATAGCAAGAATTTGAATTACGTCCCTATTAATTTTAGTCCCATGTTTCTTGTGGTCCCCAGTGACAGCAGTGACGTTTAGGCCCTATTGGCAAAATTAGTCTGAATTCTTCATTCGTCATTGCCGTTGCCATCTTCTTGTTTAGCAATTAACAGGTGGTTAGCTTGGCGCCGATGATACGGTCCTGGTGGTGAGCGCACTGAGGTTACCCAAATTCGATGGTGATTAATATTTGGATGGGTGACCATTCACAGTACTCACACTTTTTTAGGTTGCTACTCATTCAGTAACCCGAAGAAAGTTTTAGAGTTGAGATGAATGACGTGGTCTCACTTGCGTCTCTTTCAAAATTACTCTTCAAGACATTTGTGAGAACTTCTGTAGAAAGTAGCATGGAACTGATAGTACGTGTTAGTAGTGAATGTCATCCTCCTGGGTTTGAACGGATTGATCGCGAGCTGCAGTTTGCCTATCATCTTTAAGTAGGCCTATACCTCAGCCACCATCAGTGCATTACGTACAATAACGGCACAGGAGTAAGCCCTACGGAAGATAAGATTAGATAGATCGTGTAGGTAGATAAGATTAAGTTAGGACCTAAGAAAGTCAGTATAGTGGTAAGAAAGTCAGAACAGAGATAGCAATTGTAGTAATGAAATTGTGTTTGTTCTAAGGCCTAATCGATCCTATAGATATATTATATTAATCGCTGGTTATTATACTGGTCTCGTTGATTCTATATTTGTATAACACCGAGAAATTTCAGCGACTTTCAGATCCTATCAGATCACATACTACGTTAATAATGTTAGTTATTCAATAACAGTCGTGTGTTGTTCTGCTGACCTTGATTTGAGGCTCGGAGAGCCATTATCCTCTGCGTACACGTACAGGACGTATTTTGTGTATGCATCGACCGTCTTGGCTACTGTTAGAAGGCCATTGCTTGAGTTCATCGAGAAATGATCTTCCGGAACCAACTGGCCAAAGATTATCACATCTGAAAGCAGGAAGATCAGTCATTGAATACAACACAATTTTAAATCAGGTTCTGGCCTACCAAGATGGGGGCAGTGGGCAAATGCCCAGGTTCCCGGCGATTTTTAGACAGCCGGGCCGGGCCGGGCCCGCAATCAACTTATGAAAAATAGCCTATTATAATCAGTTACACAAAGTTTATGATTTATGCCTTTTAAAATATAATATTACTGACACTTAACTACAATCAATTTAAACTTTAAGCATCTGAATATTACCTTAGGCTAGCCTACTTATCTTTTTTCTATTGCGTCTAAGAACTTCCTTCTGCTAAATTATGTGCTGTACGAATTTAATTATACATTAAATAAATATAAATGATAAATGTTTTGTAACCATGGAATATTTACCACAAATCCGGAGTACATAAAGCCTAAATATAGTTTAAAGGCAAATGACTGCTCTGCCTCGGGACCCGGAATTTTTGTCGGCGGGCATGGGCGGCGATCATGGGGGTCGAGGTGGACAAGACCCCCACCTTTAACAGCGGGGGGACGCGCCATGCATCGGACCCCCACAGTTTGAAGAATTACCAAAAAGTCATCAAATTTTCACGCGCGAAATTTTTTTTAACCTTTTTTTGACCAGATCAGTTTAAAAATGTCCCCCTCACCTGTCAAACAAGATCGCCGCCACTGTCGGCTGGCCTGATCAGGTTTATGATAATAAGTTTTCTACGTCTTTTGATTTATTATTTGATGTTATTTTAATTGTAAGCGTTACTGTTATGATTGCTTACATGTATCAAGACACGCTAATTAAGCAATTTTAAGAATCTCAAAGGCATAATAGTGTTAGTTGATATTTAATGTAATTATTACACGTCCTAGTTATTGTGTGGTACTTTAGGGATGGACTCTAAAAGCGGCAAGAAATCATTGAACGTTAATAAGAACATTAAAATCTGCTTCTTGAAGCGAATTTGAAAGCAAAGCATTCGTTGCATTCGCATGCACCAGTACGAATGCGAATGCACTGGGTTAAAATTCGATCGTTTTAAGAAGCAGATTTTGCATATCTTAAACGTGAGGAGCTGAAAAGGGAGTTAATTGTTTCTTACACGGCTGCGGGTCGACATCGATAGCGGAGAGCAACAGATTGGAGACATTGCTGCCTAGAACAGCGTCGTACTTGAGGTCGAAGTTGTAGAAGCAGGGCTGAGGAGGATAGGGTTCATCCGATGGTCGGTTAGAACAGTTGATCACTGGACGCACATCGTTCACATCTATGATGTTGACTATAACGACAGCCGAACCAGTTCTAGGAGGAGATCCCTTGTCTGTTGCCCACACAGTCAGAATTAATGGCGATGGCGTCGATGGGTTCTCGTAATCCAGAGGTTGCTTTGTGCTTATAAGACCACTTTTCGGATCAACCTACAGATTCGTCAGGAAATTAATTAGCTGTTTATTTAACCGTAAATTTCACCGGTATTCGTCCGTCATTCTTTGAAACTCATTTCTAAGTTTTAGATTGCAATCTAGGCCTATAATATATTGAGTTAAACGATCAGGCGTAATCTCCGTGCACCTTTGCAATGAGTAATTGAGTATAGCATACTTTCGAAGCAGTCTGTCGTTTCTCTTCTCCTGCAGGGACGTCATTTCAGATTTTTTCAGGGGGGGCAAGGACGTGAAAAAGAGGAAATTCTTTTACAGTTTTCGTGTGTTTTTTTCAAAATTTTCGGGGAAACTGCATAATGTACCCCTCCCCCACTGTCAAAGAAGTGTGGTCTTATGAAAAAACCTATGCAGACTCTAGTTTTGTTAGTAGTATATAATAATTCCATGAATTTCAATATCATTTTTTTTATTTTTTAGCCCTTTCTTCTTCCTCCTTTTCTTGTTCAGCTTTTTCATTTTTTTTCAAAAATCAGGGGGCAGATGCCCCCTTGCCTCCCCCAAATGACGTCCCTGTTCTCCTGATGCGTCAGCAGCGACCACTTCAATGTGCAGCCGACTCTGCGCCGCCAGCGACCATCGCTGTAAAGTTGAGGATGAAAGGGTTTGGTGAACATGGTTTTGTTATCGACTATGTAAGACAGCTTTAATGTTTTAAACAGCTTGATCTGATTTCTCAACAAGACAGGAAAAACTTTTAGATTACCTGAAAATAGAGAAATGAAGGATCTGCAGCAGAAATGCTGTATAGCAACTCTCCATTAATTCCATGGTCACCATCTGTGGCCGCGACACTCAATACTGGCGTTCCTCCATTGGCATTTTCTATTACGCAGGTAAACGGAAAATAGCAACAACGATAATAATAGTAATAATACTTATTAAGTATAACATTAAAATAATATTATTGACGCAATAATACTGAAACATAATTATGATAGGACTACTGTCATGACTACTTTGAAGCACTGTTAGGCCATAAAGCTCTAGGTATCGGTTGATGACCCCTGCTAGGTAAAATCGGCATACATAAGCAATTCCTGAGTAAATCAGTCAAAAACAAGAGGAAAATCTGAGAAGACATAGAAATAAAATCTACGGACTAAATGAGTAGGCCTACAGGAAAAGATAGATTTTTGGTTGAGATCTAAAAGACCGCACAGACTCTGCAGACTCTAACAACTATCAAGTACTGTAGTTTGCGAACCATGCATCATAATTTCCTAACTAGTAATAAACTATTATTTATGATAATTAGTTGTACTTTGTTACAAGCTGCGATTTTGTCAAGTTGCTTTTGAGACTAAACGAAATTCATTCAGTGATCCAAAACGCGCGCGAAATGAAGATTATCCAGGTCTAACATTTGTATTTCTGCAAATAGATTAAATCATTACTATTGATGTACTATATTATATAAAACCTAACATGACTTGACCGCACATAATCGCAATATACCTTACCTTATATAGCCTACCTAACCTTAGCTGGCAAAATCTCGCCTCAGTTGTCTTATTTATGGCCTACCTTGTCTTACACATCTTTGTCTTAAAATATCTTTCCTTACCCTTATCTCGACCCTTATAGTCTTACTCGATAATGCCAGTCTTGTTGTCCTCGAGACCAAGGTCTTGGTCTCGAGTGCACTCGAGTTCGTTTTTAAAAGTCTTGGTCTTGGTCTTGGTCTTGAGGTTCAAGGTCTTGGTCTTGGTCTTGGTCTTGAGGTTCAAGGTCTTGGTCTTGGTCTTGGTCTTGAGGTTCAAAGTCTTGGTCTTGGTCTCGCAAGACCAAGACCGGCTGTCAATATGAACAGTCATTTAACTAAACTCAAGAATTTAAAAATTTATCAAGCCTGCTTGCATCATAAGACCAATATCTATGGAAGGATGCAAGTCTTGTTGGTCAGTAAAACCCACTGGCAGCAGCAACAGTTATTCTGTATCAGACGGTATGATAAACCATGGGAAGATTTCAAAAGGACTCATTATCTGCTTGAAAAGCTACTGTGTGTCAGCGACTTCAGCACCTGTAGAACGTATTTTTTCACATGGCGGAATTTTTATGAGGCCCACCAGGCACGTGTTGGTAAGAAAATTCTGAGCGAATTGGTTTTTATAAAATACAAAAGGCATTTGGAATAATATTTTTGCATGAAGGACTTTTGAATACGAATTCGGAATTCTCTGCAGTTTGCACTTAAAGTTAATTTGCTTGAATAAAATAAAAGACTCATGTTTTTATTAAAAAAATAGCGAATATTCCGACTTGAAATTTTTTAGAAGTCTTGACCTGATTGCGATATTTTGGGTCTTGGTCTTGGTCTTGAGGTTCAAGGTCTTGGTCTTGGTCTTGGTCTCGAGGTTCAAAGTCTTGGTCTTGGTCTTGGTCTTGAGGTTCAAGGTCTTGGTCTTGGTCTTGGTCTTGAGGTTCAAGGTCTTGGTCTTGGTCTTGAGGTTTAAGGTCTTGACAACAAGACTGGATAATGCATGCTCACCCTGCACTGAACCATTGTATACAGATTGAGTGAAGTTTGGACTGTGGTCGTTGACGTTGATGACTGAGATGTGAATCGTTGCGTATGTCGTCAGATTACTCGAGTCTTGAGCTTCTATGAGTAGAACAATGTTGTCATAAAATGGAAACGAATCAGCGTCTATCGGAACAATTTTGCGCACTGTTGCGCAGCTGACTATATCAAAGAACTGCGATCCAGATCCAGGAATGACGGAGCAGCTAAGTGATTCGTTATACGGAGGGCAGAAGAGATCGGGGTCCGTAACAGTGACCGATGTCACTGACAAAGGAGGCAAACAGCTACCAGTCTACAGAAGGAAAAAAGAGCAGAAACTATGCCAACCGAACGACACATACGCTAAGCATCATCACGAACTCCAACCAACTTCGTCATCAACATCAGCCATCGAAGGCTTTGACAAAGAATGTAAGCCTATGATTATGATTACGACCCATGCCATGGAGTCCCTGCAGACCTGGATGTCCTCCAACCGCCTGCGGCTTAATCCTGCCAAGGCGTAGTTTATATAGCTTGGCACTTCCCAGTAGCTCTCTAGAATAGATTTGTCTTCTCTTGCCTTGCAATTCCCACACCTTTCTTTCTCGACCTGAGTCCGGGACTTGCTATTACCAGCTCCGGCAACGCAAGGTGATCTCCTGTTCCTTGTTCCCCGGTGCAGCTTCCACGCTTGTCCATGCATTTATTGTTTCTCGATTGGGCTACTGCAGTGATATATATGACGGACTCCCGACCTGCCGGATTGCACCCTGAATAGAATCCTGCGTACTGCTGCCCGCCTTGTAGGCCGCATCCCCAAGTTTGGCAGAATGTCTACATATATGAGGGATGTCCTCCACTGGCTCCCCGACCCACAGCGCATCACTTACCGAATCTCTGCCTTGGTCCGGAGGTGCTCTGAAGGCTTGGCTCCTCCATACCTGCGAGAGCTCTGCTGTCCCACCTCACGCTCGCAGCGCCTTTGCTCTCTCCGCTCAGCTGCGCAAGGTGAACTTATTATTCCCCGCGCGCGGACAGCTATACGGCAGCGCCGTGCCTTCTCTGTGGCTGCCCCCATGACCTGGAATGGGCTCCCTACCAAGCTCGTCAAATACCTATTTGGTCATTTCACCCTGTTTCTTATTGTCCTCAGAACTGCGTTGTTCGACCGTGGTTGGGCTGGGAGTGCTACTGAGTAGGCAATCTTGAAGGGGCGCTATATAAAACGCTCTAATAATAATAATAATAATAATAATAATAATAATAATAATAATAATAATAATAACCCAGAGAGACCAGCTTTCTGTTTCAACGACTCTCTGTAACAATACAACGCTTTAATGCCGTGGCATTCAGCGGCTCCTTTGGCAAGGCTGTGTCCGATACTGAAGAGGGGTAGCCGTTCCAGAATAATTACACTAATAATTTCTAAGTCCCTGAGGGAATGAAGTACCTTAGGGCAAAAAAAAAAAATAATAATAATAATAATAATTATTATTATTATTATTATTATTATTATTATTACTATTATTATTATTATTATTATTATTATTATTATTATTATTATTATTATTATTATTATTATTATTATTATTATTATTATTATTATTATTATTATACTGCCATTTTGTCATCATATTGCTTTGTGCCCTTGGCCTTTGAAACTCTGGGTCCAATAAACCAGGAAGGCCTCGCACTGATCAACCTCCTCGGCTACCGCCTGGCCCAAATATCAGGAGACAACAGAGAGACTACCTTTCTTTATCAGCGCTTATCTATGGATCTATGAAAATCCAACGCTTCAATGCTGTCGCTTTTTTTAGCACCTTTTGCACTGATAAAACCATCTGCGAAGACTAGCCATTCCAGAACAATGCCCCCCTAATTTTTTAACTCCAGAGGGATCATATGTACCTCGGGGGAAATAATAATAATAATAATAATAATAATAATTATTATTATTATTATACTGCCATTTTGTCATCATATTGCTTTGTGCCCTTGGCCTTTGAAACTCTGGGTCCAATAAACCAGGAAGGCCTCGCACTGATCAACCTCCTCGGCTACCGCCTGGCCCACAGTCCAGCGCTTCAACGCAGCCGCCTTCCGCAACACTTTTGCACTTCCGGGTCACGATGAAGATGGTCACTCCAGAGATTAATTTTCACACACTTAGTATCTGACTCCTGAGGGATTATATGTACCTCGGGGAAAAAAACGTAATAATAATAATAATAATAATAATAATAATAATAATAATAATAATAATAATAATAAAAATTATAATAATTGTCAAATTACATTGCACTGAATCGTCTTCAGCGTCAGTTTTTTACCACCGCCACCCTACCGTCTGATCTATAGGTATAGGCCTACATTTGACCTCTCTACCTTATGCTAGAGACCTTATGCTCGAAGGACCACATGTCAGACAACTAGTCCTAACATGACGATATGAATATAATGTATTTGAGTTGTAAGCTACTGTTGAAAACATTTTTGAAGTAAGCCTAGTCGACAGAATGTGATTTTCAATTTTGAGACGTCTTTCTACTAATTCGCTGTTTTTGTTTTACAATATTTCTTACATAAATTTACGAAATTTATCCATTTTATGGTTTTGTGCTCTAACGGATACTTTTTGACTGTTGATTGCGACGATCCGTCAGTTAATAAATTTATTGACCATTTCCAAAATAAACTGTATCGTTGGCAGTTTTGAGGTGAATGGTGTCAGTCGGCTATATTTCTCTCAAAACCTAGGCCTAAATGAAAATCCTAGGCATCAAAATCGTCCCATAAAACACTAATTCCCTCTGCATATCTGTGTGACATCGCCAACATTATTAGGCTATAATGGGTCATTATACTACTACTACTAATATTATTATTATTCTAATAAATATGTGTCTTAAATTATCGTAACTGATAAAACTTGTGTTAAAAATATTATTTTTTTCAGTTTTATTTAAACAAAATGTCGTCCTGTTCGCTTTTATCGTGTCACTGGTATGCGGATTAGTTACGGCGTTATGGATCTCTAGCCTAGCTACTTTCCTTGTAATCCGAGGCAACAGCGATGCTTAGAAAGGCTAATAAAAGATCACTAACTGCGTTGCATTTCTCGTTCACTGATGCACTGTAGACAGCTGGATTGAAGTTAGGAGCATCGTTGATTTTGCGAAGGAAAACGGTCAACAATGATGTGCTGCTCATGGCGGAATCCGTCGCTTTTACACTCACACTGTATTGAGTAGTGTTACAGTAGTTGAGCTTACCATAACTGCAAAGGCTGATGACGCCACCTGAAAATGATACTTCAGCGATAAACAATTTTCTATTAGCTTAGGCCTACGGATTGCAACAGTAAAGTAGTGCAATTTAGTGGATAATGTAAAGTTGTGTAATTGAATGCAACTACTGTTTAAAATATAGCTATATTTGGAGAAAACTGTGTGATATAATTAGCCTACATTTCATGTTGACTGCTTGCGAGTTTAGTTGTCTGATTTATGAAATACAGTTACATTAAGTCACTGCGCATCTGGGTACAATGTCTAATTATCTACGAAATTGGTTTACTTGGATTGTAGCCTAATGCTACGTATGTACACGTAATGAAGGTACGGTATTCTATTTAACTGGAGAGCATATTGATGATAAGAAACTTGCATAATTATATGGTGCAGTGGTTGGTTGGCCTGGGAAAACGTGGACACAACTTGCAGCTGGGAAAATGCGCATTTGGTATCCGACAAGCCTACTCAACGTCACTCTTGCTGTTTAAGCTTATATTATCAGCTTAAAGATTGCAGAGGCATTTGGGAAGTGTAAATGATGGAGAGAAGGTTTTCGTTGATCAGGTTACGCAGAAAGGCAAATGATTTCGATGATTAAAACCAGAGTTGGTGGACTGCGAAGAATAAAGGAAGGATGTTGCATAGAATTAAGAATGCTATGAACGGACTTCGACCAAATGCGTTATGACAACTCATGAGTAGAGAAAGAAAAACCGTACTTAGAATAATGAACCGAGTCGACGGAAAAACGACCATCAATGGTAAATAAATATATATATAAACGCATTAATATAACTGCGTGAAAGAGAAGACGTGTATTATTCTGATACGTAGACTGACTCAGTTCATCGATGCAGAATGGCGTCGGTGCTGTCGTCAGCTCAAACAGTAGAATGGGATCCGTCGTCTTGGCAACGAGAACCTTAACAGAAAACAAAGACAGCTAAGAAAAAGCCTTGGGGTGAGGTCTAAACAAATTCAGGTACCTCGTGTTATTTTAAAAAACTTCTGTGAACGATAGTCCTCGTGTGCCTTCTTCTGCCTTATGTATCTCAATTGGCTTGAGGGCAATCGCATGACTCAACAACGAATTCTCACGCTTCATTAATTAGAAGTCCTGCGATTGTGTTACTCCGAAGTTTACAGTGGGTTTTACTGGTGCTGAATTTCTATGCAGACGTCTACTGGTCTAGAAAGGGGGTGTAAAGTTGGAAAGATCGATGAATGATGAACGAATGCCGAACCAAGAGGATTCCAACCTCAGACGCCTTATGTGAAGATCAGTACTCTTGAATCGGCTATTGCGTGATTTATATTGTTCAAAACAAAGAGAAACTAAATGACCTGATGAGTGTTCTGGATGATGTAAGGGCCGGATGCCGTGCCATAAGTTCTATGGTAGGCGAAAATTTCAGAAACAGAAAGCGAAATGGTTTATGCAAAAACAGACGCTCAGCTTTGGCTTAAGACAAACTAAATGAGCCAAATCTAAGCCAAAATACTTACATATGCCAACAGACCATTACAAATGAATCAGTTCAACATATTTTTCAGTTGCAACATTTACTGGTCAGCCATGTGCAATTGCTCACGACATCTTATTTGGAAAGTTTAGGAAAATGTGCTTTATAAGTGTGGCGATGCACACACGCATACATGTATGCATGATTTCTCTGTTCTGTTACGCAAGGCGACTTGGTTGTACCCGAACTTTCACGGTCTAGCATAGAAGTTTTCCTGTGGGCGGCCCATCCTCCTGGAATAAATTGCCTAACAACCTGTGACATGAACTCCTAACTTTTCCCCTTTTCCGCAAGCGCTTGAAGACCATTCTTTTCGAGCGTATACATTTTCTTAGAAAGGGAGCGCCTCTGATCAGTCTGTCTTGAAGTGGCGCTATATAAATTTTGAAATACAACTGGAATTACATGAAGGCATAAATACATAGCCTACATCCATGGCTCAATGTTTAAACAGTTTTAAACGCACTTATTTGTATCAGTTACAAAGCCACGCGTGCAATGCTTTTGTGAGGTAGGCCACTAAAAAGGCTATAGGCCTATAGTAAGTGTCTTGCTACGAATGCACATGCATACATACATACATATTATTATACAGACATAACACTGTTGTATTATGAAAGTCATATACAGAATTAAAGAATTGAATTTCTTTGATCAGATTGTTACGTAGGCCCATACATGCTTACCTGATAGATGACGGTGTTTCCTGGGACGTTATCGTCGACTTGGATGTTCGCTGGGAGGTTGAGAAATACGGGTGGCTGCTTGACGTTTATGATATTCACGGTGAGATTTTCGCTGGCACTGTATACGCCATCTGTCGCGAGAATTGTAATAGTGTAAGTGATGATGCTCGGATACGGTGGTGAATTCAGGGGATGCTGGAGATACCAACTGCCGAGAGAGACTGATGCTGTGACAGATCCTGTGAAAAAAAAACCGAATCGTTTATTATCAGGACTTTTAACAGACCGAACCCATGTAATTGGAAGAAACCGTATGACTTTTATTAGACGAGAGCAGTAGCCACATGACGGTCATAGAAAAGTTAGCCTTTCTTACTTTAAGTGTCTCTGGTGAGCTTCTCTTGAATTGGTGCTATATGTACATGCATTTACGATTACAACTCGCACACACAAATTGTATATTTAAACAGATGGCGCTGCATCTTCCTGTCCACTTGTTGACCTCGTCTGACTATAATACTCTGAAAGGCCTTATACAAATACTTCATCATAAGCCCAGATGTCTAAGTATTTAATAGATTTATTGCTAAAAATGATCATCGTCGTGTAGGTAACCTGTGTCTGGATTTATGGAAAATGGCGGAATATCTTGGATGGTGTTGGGACTTGTCCAACTCTGAAGGTAGAACGTAACAGGAATAGGAGGGTTGACGTCTGGATCGGAAATTTGCACTAAAAATATCTGATGCAAAGCAACAGACTTCCATTGAAGGGTTTATTAACGAAAATGACACTTCACATCAGACAATTTCTTCCAGATGATTCTTATATATCAGTTTCACTTGAGTCATGACGACGAGCGCTGATAATTATTATTATTATTATTATTATTATTATTATTATTATTATTATTATTATTATTATTATTATTATTATTATTATTATTATTATTATTATTAATATTATTATTATTATTATTATTATTATTATTATTATTATTATTATTATTATTATTATTATTATTATTATTCGTTTATTAACTCCACATGTTGTCACACCGCAACATGGTACAAAACACAAGTTTAGAATAATAGAATCAAGAGTCGCTTGCAATCATGACTGTAAATAAACATTGAGTTATAGAGACACTGGATTAGAATCCAGTGTCTCTATAACTCAATTTATCATAGAGAACCCTAGAAATAGAGAAAAAAAATAGAGAACCATAGAAAATGCTTCGACCTTTGATGCAGCGCTTGATGTGGTAGGCCTACTGTGAGTCACGACGAACCGATGTAATCTGTTATGTAGGCGTTTTTGGTTTTAGGCATCTAGTATGTGTGAGTCATTTGAAAAATCCATGAACGCTGGGACCATACCTCATAGTAAATGCACGAATATCTCACTTTATATTACTCTATGAAACATATTCGGTTAGTACATGCTTAGATATAATCTTCTGACATCCAAATATTATAGCTAAGTCATATTCAGAGCTGGGTTGCATTGATAAAACAACTAGGTAAGTATCTGTTTTTGCGAAAGGTAATATTTTAAATTAATTTATGATCCCTTTGTTTACTTACGTAACAGTAGTGAATCCAGGATTGAAATTAGAGGGACGAAGCTTTAGTGGAGTGCCAAGTAGTGATAAAACAACAAGGCAAAAGGTCAGTTCTCCAAGTTTAGAGGGGCTACCGCATATAACGTTACCTCTTATTGATTATTGTCGCCAGAACGTTCCTTCTTAGCTACATTCAGAAATACTTGCATTGCATAATGATAACTAAAACCAGTGCTTTTTTCAGCCGGAACGCGCCGGAGCTGCGTTCCGGCACCTTTTTCCAACTACTAAAATAATTTATATATTTTTAATAATTAAACAATAATTAAGTTATTTTAATTTAATTTAAGTGTTGTGAACTGTTTTGAGTGTTTATTGAGACCCCTCCCAACCCCCAATCCTGTTTTTCTCAGGATTGAATCCTTCCATAATTGTTCAGTTCCGGAACCTATTGTTCAGTTCCGGAACCTTTTTGCTAGAAAAAAAACTGACTAAAACTAATCGCAACCTTGAAAGAGAGGTGTTGCTAAAACGCTTCAAGACTGTGTGTTAACAGGAGCAGAATATATGACGTGTCGTTAAGCAATTTCTCAGACTGGTATAAAGTACTACTCGCATTCTAGTCATTGAGCAGACGGCCATAAGTTACTGGCTGGAATGTAGATATGCAAGAGTTCTCGTTAACAGACAATCCTTTAAACTGCGAAATCAATCTGCCATCTATAGTTGCGTGCTGTCAGAGGAATATCTATATCTGTCATCTATGTACGTGCCGTCAGAGAAATGCCATCTAAGATTCTAAATGCATGTCTGAGCACCTCTGATTAGCGAACACTGTGAGAGGCGCTTTATAAATGTTCAGATACAATACAATGTTGTCAGAGAAATGTCTCTATCTGCCATCTAGGTGCGTCCTGTCACAGAGCTGTCTCTATCTGCCATCTAGGTGCGTCCTGTCACACAGCTGTCTCTATCTGTCATCTACGTGTATTCTGTCAGAGAAATGTCTCTACCTGCCAGTAAGGTGCATGCTGTCAGAAAGATGTCTCTATCTGTCATCTAGGTGCATCCTGTCACAGAGCTGTCTCTATCTGCCATCTCGGTGCGTCCTGTCACAGAGCTGTCTCTATCTGCCATCTAGGTGCGTCCTGTCACAGAGCTGTCTCTATCTGCCATCTAGGTGCGTCCTGTCACAGAGCTGTCTCATTCTGCCATCTAGGTGCGTCCTGTCACAGAGCTGTCTCTATCTGCCATCTAGGTGCGTCCTGTCACAGAGCTGTCTCATTCTGCCATCTAGGTGCATCCTGTCACAGAGCTGTCGCTATCTGCCATCTAGGTGCATCCTGTCACAGAGCTGTCTCTATCTGCCATCTAGGTGCGTCCTGTCACAGAGCTGTCTCTATCTGCCATCTAGGTGCGTCCTGTCACAGAGCTGTCTCATTCTGCCATCTAGGTGCGTCCTGTCACAGAGCTGTCTCTATCTGCCATCTAGGTGCGTCCTGTCACAGAGCTGTCTCTATCTGCCATCTAGGTGCGTCCTGTCACAGAGCTGTCTCATTCTGCCATCTAGGTGCGTCCTGTCACAGAGCTGTCTCTATCTGCCATCTAGGGGGTCCTGTCACAGAGCTGTCTCTATCTGCCATCTAGGTGCGTCCTGTCACACAGCTGTCTCTATCTGTCATCTACGTGTATCCTGTCAGAGAAATGTCTCTACCTGCCAGTAAGGTGCATGCTGTCAGAAAGATGTCTCTATCTGTCATCTAGGTGCGTTCTGTCAGAGAGATGTATCTACCTGGTCGCCTGATGAGGTCGACGCAGCTGGTACGTTGATAGATGTCGGTAGGTTCGTGATATTAAAAGGTTCGTTGACGTCAATTACGTTAACAGTCAGGACTTCCGTTGTGCTGAGTCCAAGTCCTGTGACTGTGATCGACAACTGATAGATTTTCATTACCTCATAGTTCAAGGGTGTTGTAGTCCACACTTGAAAATTCCCATCTAAAGAGATGACAAGTTTCGTTGATTTCAGGCCAACCTTTGCACACTCTAAACTATTTGTTTCATTTCGAGGATTTATGACAGATAAAATTTGATCATATTAATAAAAAGATTTTATTTAGATGACGCAGGTTATGTAAAGTACCAACCGTTAGAATAACAAATCATTGCTAAAAACTCAATCCAATAATCCTACTCAATGTTACATTCGGAGACAGCATATAATGCCCGTCTTTAATATTGAAGTAGGATGTTGACTCTTATGTGAAAATGCTCAACATAGAATATTTCCTGTTTGAGAAAGAGACAGAAATACTAAAGTTACTATTCTAATTATAGTTCAAAGTTCGAGTATTTTTATGTAGGCATTTGAGTTTCATGGCCTCATAGCCTGGGCTGTCACGTAATAAAATGGAATAAGTTATAATATATATATATATATATTATTTTTATATTCATTCATTCATTCTGTCAACCCAATCCTTCCGTTGACAATCCTTCTGATTAAATCCTTGTTCTCTTCGTACTTAACGGCTATTTAACGTTCACCTTTTGAACACTAATTCTACGTATAAGTATAACCTGAATTAATCAGCAACACAGTTTAATATCTTTTAGTTTAATAAGAAACAAACAGACAGAACTCAATTCGATTACAACTCAACTAGTCAGCCACACTACTACAGCGAACATCGAATTCAAACTTCTCCAGTCAGCATAATTCTTCGCGCCTCTTGACACACCTGTCTTCTGTGCGCATAAACGAACTCTAATAATATACATATAGCGCGCCGCTGCCGATATCGGCCGGCCGCGCGTGTCACTAAGACTAAACGTTATACATCTATCATATATACATATACACGTGAAACTAAAGTAAGCGCACTTAATATATACGCTAAATATCTCGCACTGCAAGACTGTACACAAAACTCAGTTCACATTACCTCCTTCCTTTTTCTGGAATAGAGCAAATTAAATTTCAAAATTTGCGAAATTACCAAAATACATGAAACATATATATATATCTAACTAATTAATGAACAGTCTTACGATTACTTATAACCTTGACAAACAATCAGCAATAACATTCAATCTGCCCTTCTTGTACTTCACCTCAACATCAAAAGTTTGTAAGGCTAACGCCCAACGCACAAGTTTAGCAGACTTAGACATTGACTCAGTCAAATATGTAAGAGGATTGTGATCAGTAAAAATGAAAATTTTTGATCCAATTATAATTTCTTTTAACTTGTTTAGAGCCCAAACAATAGCATAGGCTTCCTTTTCCACAGTAGCCCATCTCTTCTGGGTATCAGTTAATTTCTGACTGATAAATGACACAGGGCGTTCTATTCCCTTGTCGTCCATCTGTGTTAAAACAGCACCGACTGCAAAGTCACTACTATCGCAGTACAAATTGAATGGTTTTCCCACTTCAAAAACATATAACACTACTTTGGATCGCACAGCCTCTTTAAGTAAATCAAATGCTTGCTGATGTTTAACATTCCAATCAATCTTATCAGAAACACGTTTACTAGTTAAATCAGATAAAGGTTTCGCAATCTGTGCAAAGTCCTTAATAAACTGTCTATAATAATTAAAAAATCCAAGCAGTTGCTTAACTTGCTTCTTAGTTTCTGGGATCTTCAAATTAGTCAAACTTTCAATTCTGTCTGGATTCATCTTTATCTTACCAGACCCAACCACATGACCGATAAACCTTACCTCACTCTTACCAAATATGCATTTTTTCAAATTCAAAGTAACGTTATGCAATCTCATTTGCATCAAAAATGCATCTAGATGCTGCAAGTGAACTTTCCAACTGTCAGAATGCACAGCAATGTCATCAACATACGGTTCTGCAAAGTCACTTATAGGCTGTAAAACTAAATTTATCGCCTTAACAAAAGTTCGTCCTGAATTTATCATTCCAAAAGGAACACGAGTAAATTCATACAGTCCATTATGTGTTACAAAAGCTGTCTTCCATTGATCAGATTGTTTTACAGGACAAGTCCAATAAGCACTTCGACAGTCCAAAATGGAAATCACATTAGACTTTCCAACTTTGTTCAAAACGTCTCTGACAATCGGCATAGGATATTTACAATCCACTGTGAATGAGTTAATGTATCTGTAGTCACAGGCAAGTCTTAAAGATCCGTCTTTCTTTTTAACAATAACCAAAGGGCTTGCCATTCTGCTCGATGATGGTTTAATAATGTTTGTTTTTAACATTTCTTTGATCTGACGTTCCACTTCTGCTCGATAAATCAAAGGAATTCGATATGCTGCAAATTCCTTTTCACGAAATCCTGGTTTTAGTTCAATTTCGTGTTCGACCAATGTACATAATCCGGGTTTTTCTGAAAATCTATCACAGTATTTGTTCAAGACTTTCAACAACTGTTCTTGCTGAGTTACTGTCAAATGGCTAATTTGTTCAGGATCGAGGTTAAGTGAATTCTTGTCATCTTGAACCTCATTCCTCATTGGTAATTCAACCACTGAACCAAAATCTTCATCTTCTTCAACGATTAGACCACAACTTAATGCTCGAGTAACATATTTTCTGATCTTGTTGGCGTGAATTATTTTTCGACCATTTTCTCCCATATCGACTAAATAAGAGTACTTTGATCTTCGATGTATGATCGTACATGGACCATGCCATCGAGAAATAAGTTTGTTCGTTGACGTTGGATACAAAACTATGACTTTCTCACCAGCTTCAAATTCTTTGTGCTTTGCTCTCTTGTTATACTGATTCGTGTATTGTAATTGCTTTTCTCGAGAGTAGGATTCTGCAAACAATAATGCTTTCTCCATATTTTCTTTGAGTTCTTTCAAATACTTTTCTGGTTTAACTCCAACATGAGGTGGTAAGTTTATTTCTCTAGTCCAACTCTCTTTTAATATTGCCAATGGTCCTCTCGGAATTTTCCCATAGACAAGCATATATGGTGATACTCCAGTAGTTGCATTCGGCACTTCTCGTAATGCCCACACTGTGAAAGGAATTATCTTATGCCATTTCCTCGGGTTGTCTATTATCACATGATGGATCATCTTTTTAAATGTCTGATTCCATCTTTCTACTAATCCAGCAGCTTCTGGGTGTCCTGGTGTGTCGAATCGTGGACTACAGCCCATTAAATCGAGAAATTCTCTTGTCAAACTGGCTGTGAAGTTCGTTCCTTGGTCACTTGTAATCACGGACGGCACACCAACGTTCATGAATAGTTCCATCAACGCTTCACACACAGCCTTCGCTGTCAGCGATTTCAATAAGAAGATTGTAGGCCATCTGGTGCACGAGTCCACAATGCATAAACAATACTTGTGACCTGCAGCAGATACTGGATCGATCGGGCCAACGAGGTCCATCGTCATTCTCCTGAAGGCGACCTCTTCTCTTGAGACAGGAGTGATAGGCACTCTATCCATCACCAGACTCCTTGCCTTTAATTGACACTTCTCACAAGACTTACAAAATTTCACAATGTCTCTTCTCATCTTTGGCCATACAAAAGACAACTTTATTCGTTCTCTTGTTTTCTCTTCTCCTAGATGTCCTCCAAATACCGATTCATGCGCCAATTCCATCACTTTAATTCGTCTCTCTTTTGGTAACACTAGTTGATATATCGTCTGGTCTAATATCTGATATTTCTTATGCAATAAACCGTTGATCACACAGAATTCAGATTCTTTCTCTTGTGCTAACTTCCACCACGGCTTCAACGATTCATCCTTTCTCTGTTGCTCTTCGAACTTCTTCGAATCGGCAATCTGCACCTTTTGTTCTTCATCCATCTCTTCATCTCTATACAAGTCTCCTATCCCCACATCACATTCATTGTCTTCTTCAGTTTCATTTAATGTGCCATTCTCGCATGCAGCCATCTCTTGCTCATTTATCTCTGATGTTACACCATCTCGCGATAAGCTTCGTTGCTCATTACTTTCGTTTTCCTCATCACTTGAACTTTCAGTTTCACTCTTCTCATCAACATCTACCATTTCCTGTTTCCGACTCTGCGCTCTCGTCATTACATTTGCTTGTACACTCACATCTCCTTGTATCGTTTTAATTTTCATCTGTGGTACGGCTTTTAATTCGGCAATTATCTCTGGATGCAACAAAAATCTTTCTGTACTGCCCATCTTTGCAATACTAGCACACATCAAAGTGACATAAGGTGTAAGTGAACACTGGATTTTACGCGGAAATCCCTCTTCTTCCACGTCACTACCACACAGTCTAACATCGACTTTCACTAACTTCGCAGGAATGGCATCTCCTGCCACACATTGCAAATTCACTTTTCCAATTTGTTCCACCTTCATGCCTTCCAGTAATTCTTCACTAATCACCGGAATTTCTGCACCCGAGTCGCTCAGTGCTTTGACTTTCACTGGCTCTTTACCGTCTACTGCACGAATTTCAACCTCGACATATTGCAAGAACGATTTCTTCAATATTCGACTGTCATCTTTTCCTATGACTTCTCTCTGAATTTCAGCATCCAATAGAATTTCTTTTTGAATACCACATTTCATTACTGACTTTACTTCAGTCTCTTGGTTTTCTTGACTCGCGGTTTGATTATCTGTATCACTAACCACTTGAATCAAATTCACCCTTGTGTGTTCTTGATTTCTGCTAGAACTAGTTGCTGCCACTGGAACTGGACAAAATTTAACCAAATGTTTGTCTGAACCACAGTTGTGACAACGCTTCACAACCATGCCTCGTTGTTCATTTCCTTCATTTCTCTTATACTGCGTAAACGATGTGTTGCCTTCCCTCTTGGCAAACGGCGCTGACGATTTGTTAAATCCCTGACGACCAAACGTCACTTCTCTGGTCTCATTGGGTACAGGGACACTAGCCTTGACTTCTTTACCAATAAACTGATTCCCTGTTCCTGGATTACTTTTCCATTTTCCACTCTGGCTTTGGTTTACGGAACGTTGAGAAGGATAACTGTTTATATTTGGGATCGCAAACCCAATTCGATTGTTTACATGAATGTCTGCTAAGTCTGCCACTGCACTAGCTTGGAGACAGTCAGTTCCTTCCTTCGACAATACAAACTGTAGTGGACCTGGCGGTAAACATTCTTTTAGCTTATCCGCTACCAGCAAATCAAAGAGCGTATCATACTCTCTGTTCACGTTTCGACTTCTCACGTAATAGTTTAGCAAGTTCTTCAGTCTTGCCGTAAACATCGTATAAGTCTCTTCTGTTGTCTTCTTAGCATCCACAAATCTGGCTCTGTATTCTCTCGAAGTCAACTTAAATTCTTTTAATAAGTGCTGCTTGACTCTATCATAATTGTCTAGATCATCGTATGACAATCTATTCAGAACGGTTCGAGCTTTCGGCGTCATCAATGGTAGTAATAATTTCACCCAAAACGGCTTTTCCACAGCAAAACTGCGAAACGCGTTCTCGACTGTTTCAAAATATAATGGCACCTCCATCATATCAGTTGGCATTTGAGGCAATACATGCTTCATTGCATCACCTATTTTCTTAATTTTTGACACCAAAGTTTCACTTTCTTGCTGCTTCCTTCTTTCTGCTTCCCGTTCTTCTCTCATTTGTGTTTCTTTCAATGTCAATTTTGATTTCTCCAGTTTCAGACGTTCCTGTCTTTCTGCCTCTGCCTTTTCCAAACTTTCTTTCTGAAATTTGAGTTCTTCCTGTCTGATCTGTTCTGCACGTTCCAACTCTAACGTTCGTGCTTTTTCTTTTTCTTCTTCACGCATTCTCTTTGCTTCAATCTGTTGCTGACGAACCTCTTCATCACTTTTTCTAGCTTTTTCAGATTCAATCATCTGCTCCAGTCTTCTTCTTTCAGCATCTTCCCTATCTCTTTTCAACTGTTCTAACTGAATCTCAAACTGATTCTTTTGCAATTCAAGTTCTGCCTTACGCACTTGTTCTGCTTTTTCTTCTTTCTCTCTCTGCAGGCGCAATTCTTCTTGCCTTGCCAGTTCCGCTTTCTCTTCTTTCTCTCTCTGCAGACGTTCTGCTTTCTCTTCTTTCTCTCTCTGCAAGCGCAATTCGTCTTGTCTTACACGTTCTGCTTCTTGTCTCAACTCTTTCTCTTCTTGTCTTCGTCTATCTTCTCTTTCTTTCTCTTCTTGTCTCAGTTCTTTCTCTTCTTGTCTCCGTTTCTCCTCTCTTTCTTTCTCTTCTTGTCTCCGTTTCTCCTCCCTATCTTCTTTCATCATCATCCACTGCATCAACATCTCCATAGACATAGGCGCAGGAGGTTTTTCAATAGCCTTTTCTACGGCACCGCCAACGGCACCTTCTTCTTCGACTTCTTCTTTCACCCACACTTCAGCGAGTTCCTGTATCATGTCACCACGTGACATACCTTCTAACTGTTCTTCTTTAAAACCGGCTTTCAACAAACGCTGTTTCAGCCTCTCCGTAGACATCTTCTTAATATCTGCTTGTCTTTCAGCACTTAGTTTCTCCATCTTACTTGTTTACTTTGGTGATTTCTCTTTTCAAAGAAGTCACGGTTTTTCTTGGTGTGTGAATCGATAAACAAACGGGATTTCTTTTATTATTTGTTCGTGGAAAACAACGAAATTTTTTATACCGTTTCTCGTGTTCCACCGTCGTTGATATCGTAGACACGTCACACAGCAACAACGCGTAAATTCTTTTATCACCGTCGTAGATTCTTCTAACACCGTTGTAAATTCTTCAATCACCTTCGTAGATTCTTTTATCCGCCGAAGGAGGTGATAACGTGAATTTTAATCCACCGTGAGTTTATATCCACCGTGAGTATTTATCCACCGTGAGTTCTTATCCACCGTGAGTTATTTATCCACCGTGAGTTCTTATCCACACCGACGCTGCCACCAATAATGTCAACCCAATCCTTCCGTTGACAATCCTTCTGATTAAATCCTTGTTCTCTTCGTACTTAACGGCTATTTAACGTTCACCTTTTGAACACTAATTCTACGTATAAGTATAACCTGAATTAATCAGCAACACAGTTTAATATCTTTTAGTTTAATAAGAAACAAACAGACAGAACTCAATTCGATTACAACTCAACTAGTCAGCCACACTACTACAGCGAACATCGAATTCAAACTTCTCCAGTCAGCATAATTCTTCGCGCCTCTTGACACACCTGTCTTCTGTGCGCATAAACGAACTCTAATAATATACATATAGCGCGCCGCTGCCGATATCGGCCGGCCGCGCGTGTCACTAAGACTAAACGTTATACATCTATCATATATACATATACACGTGAAACTAAAGTAAGCGCACTTAATATATACGCTAAATATCTCGCACTGCAAGACTGTACACAAAACTCAGTTCACACATTCATTCGTAAATTTATATAGCGCCACTTCAAGGGAACTACTCAGAGGCGCTCCCGACTCCAGCACGGCGAAAAAGAGCAGTTTTCAGATGGTCATAGAAGGTACCAGAGGAAGACCTAGGATGTAGGCGCAGCTCAGAGGGAAGGCCATTCCATATGGTCGGGCCAACCACCGAGAAAGCGCGGGTCTGCATGATAGCAGTACGGGCGAACGGGACGGATAGCATCCCCCTCCCCACCGAGCGGAGGACTCGAGCAGTCCGAGAAGCAGACACAGGCCGGAAGAGATCCATCAGGTATTTTGGTGCGAGACCCAGTTGACATCGCCAACCAAAGGAGGCGATCCTGTATTCAATGCGCTGCCGTACAGGGAGCCAATGCAGGACATCCAGCATATAATTTGATACATGGCCAAAATATGGTATTTGGCCAATAAGGCGTGCAGCAGAGCGCAGGATGCGGTCAAGGCAGTCTAGGCGTGCAGAAGGGAGGCCAGAGTAAAGAGATAGGCAATAGTCAAGACGAGATGTGACGAAAGCGTGAACAAGTGTAGTTGCTGTTGTTGCTGAGAGAGAGCGAGCGACAGTACGAAGCTGACGGAGCTGATAAAGGCAGTCGCGGCTGAGGCGATGAAGGTGTGGTGCAAAACTTAATTCCTGGTCCCATAGAATGCCAAGGTCACGGACCGAGGCAGAGAAAGTAAAGCCAGGAAACTGTGCGGAGAGAGAGGGAAGGTTGAGTTTAGCCAATTGCTGACGGGTACCCAGCCACATAAATTTAGTTTTAGAAGGGTTTAAGCGGAGGCGGTTTGACGCCATCCACATCTCCAGATCAGACTCTGTATGGGCCATAGCCGCTACAACAGAAGCAGCATTATGCGGTGGACAATGCATGTACGCCTGCGTGTCATCTGCATAGAGCTGAGCTAAGGCACCATGATCCGCAAGGAGCAGGGAAAGGCCAGAGGTGTATATGATATACAGTAGGGGGCCAAGAACGGAGCCCTGGGGCAGACCATATGGGGCAGGGACCCACAGAGACCTAGTCGATCCATGCACCACCCTGAAAGAACGCCCAGAGAGAAAAGAGCTAATCCATTCTAGAAAATTTCCAGCCAGCCCAAACGTAATATGCAACCGCTTTAGTAGGATGTCGTGGTCTACAGTGTCAAAAGCGGCGCTAACATCGAATAGGGCCAGCAGAGTCAACTCTGCTCTGTCGATAGCCCCGTAGATGTCCGATAAAAGGCGGAGCAGCAGGGTTTCAGTCGAGTGGAATTTTCTGAACCCAGACTGGCATGATGGAAGGAGGTTGTTCCTCTCTAGGTGGGCGATGAGTTGAGCTGCCACTATCTTCTCGATGATCTTGGATAAGAAGGAGATATTGGCGATTGGTCGGTAGCTGAGAGGGTCAGCTGAATCCAGGCCGTCGTCCTTCAGGGCATGAATGAGAATGGACCTCTTCTGTGTCGGCGGTAGAACCCCTTCGCTGATAGAACGGTTACACAGCGTCAACAGAAGAGGCAGCAGAGCATCCACGAACTCCTGAAGCAAGAAGGTTGGGAGTGGGTCGAGTTCGCACGACTTGGGTGGAGAAGCGAGGATGAGGCGACGCAGCTCCTCTCCAGAAATCGTGTTTAGCGTGAGCAGGCAGCATTCAGTGGTGGGATGTTGAGGAGGAGGAGCGTTCTCCGTGGCGCGGCGAATCCCAAGAATCTTGTTGGTGTAAGAGTCCAGAAAGTCATCGGCCGTGAAGGACGATACCTCTGGAGAGTGGGTAGCGCGATCGGCGTGGCGCCCCAGTAGGGCGTTGAATGTAGCCCAAAGACGCTTGGGTTCACCGGCTTGAGAAGATATTCTTGATTCCCAGTAAGTTCGCTCCTTCTCGATATAACTGCGATGCATACCGCGGACGTAATGCACCCAAGCCAATCGGTCCGATGGAAGCCTGGTGCGCCTATATGGAGAATCAATATTGATGTGTGTATTCACGAACAGTTCTAGCACCTTTCTTTGTCCAAAAGTCACTCTAAACCAGAGGTGGGCAAACTACGGCCCGCGGGCCGGATTCAGCCCGCCAACACTTTTAATCCGGCCCCCACAGTCCTTCAGAAAATAAAAAAAAATTCAAACCGCGAAAAGTTTTCTTTGCTTTACTCAAGTGGAGCTGCTTTCTTGCTTACTAGTCCGGTCTCGTCTTTAATAATAACTCTATGCGTTAACTCTGCCAGTCTGCCTCACTTCCCGCCGAGGTTTTGCATATGATATGTATACGCTATGTATACGCAGAAGTAAAATCCGTTCAAGTATTAATGATGCTTTCAAAGCAGATGAAAGAACAAAACTAAAGTATACGGGAACTCTCCTACCATGCAGTTTCAAACTGCAGGGTAGGAGAAAAATAGCCTTCAGCTGTCAAGTTTGACAGATGAGTTCTCCAGACGATTTGTGAATTTTTAAATCAATTGAAATTGAATTTGCTGTGCTTACTCGGCCCTATACCGTTCACATTTGACATTGACAGTTAGCTCATATAGCTGCATACGGAACTTCAGCTAGAATTAACCGACCCACAAAGTGACATTGTTCTCGAAGAACAGCTCGAAGGATCAGACCTGGTAACATTCTTTTCTTCGCTCAGGAAGGAAAAATTCTCAAATCTACAAAGTTTTGCTTTAAATTTGTGTGTGTGTGTTATTCGCATCCACTAACATCTGTAAACAAAGATATTCAACTATGAAGATAAAAAAAATCCAAGTACAGATCTCAGTTGAGTGATCTAAACTTGAACTCAAACTGTGAATTGCAACCAGCGCAACGACTCCGGATTATGGGAAACTGTTAATTAAATGCCTGCATGTTCAAAGTCGCATACATCTCATTAGTAACAACCAAAGTGTATTATTTTAATATATTATAAAGTAAACTTCTTTTCATGTTAGTCGTTATTAAAGTTATACATTTGTCATCCGGCCCTCGGAATTTTTTGGCGTTTAATGTGGCCCCATGTGCAGAAAGTTTGCCCACCCCTGCTCTAAACCCTGCTGCAGGATTTTTGGTTAAGTTAGCAACTGAGTGATTCACCGACATTTTGCTTAGTTTCCGATCGTAACTTGATAAAGGTTGCTGTGTAATTACTTGGGAATCGCTGGTAAATGTAAATGATTTGGGTTCCACATCAAATAAATCAGGTTGGTTTAAAACAGACCATAAATGTAACGCTATAACTTACTTGAGACATTTTTCAGTGTGAACGGCACAGAGTTTGGAGATAGGGAGAAACTCAGTAAAACAGCGTTAGGATTTGCGGGTGGCCATAATATATTGCTAATGTGTGATGCAAGCACTGTGAAGACAAGAACGGGGGAAACATTCTCTTTAACGTTAGCTGACGAAGGCAGATTGTCCAAAGTCGGAGGATCACCTGAAAGTGTACAAAATATGACAAAAAATGTATGCACTGACATATTCCTAAACACGTTAAAATGACTGAAAAAGAGCTTAAAGTCTCATGAAAGTCTATGAATTTGCTTGAAGGTTCAAAATCGAAACTATAAAAGTAATTAAAAGTATATAAGTTACTAAAGCAACATATATAATTAAAGTCCAAAAACTTGTTAGATATTGCAACTTAGGTTATTTGAACACACAAGCCACTTATCTCAGCAAATTTAAGTAAGCAGCCATTATGTAACAACTTTTTTAAAATTTGATGGACTGCAGCCGAGCTGTAGTAGAGCTTTTATTAGCAATGAATGCTTATTTTTGGTTCCATTGAGGCGCCACCAGGAAACCGATTGGCAAAACATTTTCTGGATGGATGGCAAGTTAATTAGTTCAGTCAGATTTCAAGTTTAAAGCTTAAAAGTTAATCCTTATTCTTATGCAAGCGTCATGTGGCAAAATTCTTCTCAGTATACGCAAACGTAGTTCCATGTAATGTAATGCAAATCAGTAGTGAGTGGTAAGCTGCAACAGAGAGGGCAAGCGGAGGAGACGAGAAACTCAAACACGACATAGGAGGATGGGCGAACTGGAGAGATCTTTGGAAGTTGGTTCCTGCCTGCAACTTGTAGTCAGGCCCGAATTAAGAGGGTGCTAAGGGCACTGCAGCACCCGGGCCCACAGTTTTGAGGGCCCCGCAAATTGGAAATAAATTATTTTTTATATATTGTACTTGTAATTGGGCCCCGGGCTGATGGCCATATAGGTAATCACAGCACCCGGGCCCGCACTTGCCTTAATGCGGCCCTGCTTGTAGTCAAGGTCGCGATTGGGCTTATAGCAGATACGAGATAGCTGGGCGAAGTTGTCGGCAAAGGTAAGTTTTTGTCGAAGATAATACTAATATGGGGAGAGTTTTGATAGGAAAGAGAAATTCAACATTGGACAGTAGTTAGTGAGGCGTTCCTTGTCTAGGGATGTTTTTTTGAAAAATGGGTTAACCGCTGCCTTTTTGAAAAGCGGAGGAAATGTACCGGTTCAGAGATTGGCTGATGATCTTGGTTATTGTAGGAATGGGAAGGGTTGCACAATGCACAGTCTTTGAGTAAGGAAATTGGGTTTGTGTGAAGTTTGCGATGTTTGTTCTGAGAGGGATGAATGAAAGCAGTAATTTCAACTTTATTTTAGAAGACTCTGACAGACGAAAAGATGCAGTAGGTGGCAAAGTTGTGTTAAAATGGTCATCTGAGGGGAAAGAGGCAGTATGTTAGTTTAGATGTCGATATTTTGATAGTGACAGATAGTTTATGTATTCGAAAGTTTGATAAGTGTAGGTGGGTGAGAAGAGTTGGTAGCTGGTTCACGGATCAGGAAGGCAATTCCGCCTCCAAGATTGGAGATTGAACTTTTGGATGAAGATTTGGGCTTCCGGGGTGAGCCCGTGAGAGAAAAGTCATCAAGTCTGCAGCTAGAAAGTTAAGAGATTGGCAAAGGAAGCGATCCAAGTTTCTGTTAAAGCGATGACATCAATGAGGTGGCTGGAAGTTGAAATGAGTCATACAACGCAGCACGATGTTTTTCGTTTAAGGAGTGACCTGATGTTCGGTGTGCAGAGAAGTAGGATGCAGATGCTGGTCCAGGGTTTGTAGAGATTGCGCCACAAAAGGGAAGAAGGAAGAAAGATGTAAATACTTCCTTAGGCTTGAAGTAGACGCGGGGTGGTGTGAGAAAATATGCCAGCGAGATAACTACGGAGCTGCTGTGCTCAGTTAAGTAGGGTGTATGTGTATGAGGGCAAAATGTTATTCCAAATGCCTTTTGTATTTTATAAAAACCAATT
The DNA here is from genome assembly GCA_963556255.1 of Allolobophora icterica. Lineage (NCBI taxonomy): Eukaryota > Metazoa > Annelida > Clitellata > Crassiclitellata > Lumbricidae > Allolobophora > Allolobophora icterica. The sequence continues at coordinate 47,184,056 of OY744604.1, forward strand.
CCCTCAGAATTTTCTGACCAAGACGTGTCATGTGAAAAAAATACGTTCTACAGGTACTGAAGTCGCTGGTACATACAGTAGCACTGGATGTAAATGTACAAATCATGAGTCTTTTTTAAATCGTCCCATGATTTATAAGAAATAAGTCTCGGCAGGGCTTCCAGATAAGCCTACAGCATAACTGTTGCTGCTGCCGATGGGTTTTCCTGACAAACCAGACTTGTATCAGTCCATAGCTATTTGTCGTATAACGCCAATAGGCTTGCTAAAGTTTTTAATTCTTGAGTTTTGTTAAATGACTATTCAAATAGACAGCCGAGTCTTGGTCCTGGGTCTTGCGAGACCAAGACTTTGAACCCCAAGACCAAGACCAAGACAAAGACTTTGAACCTCAAGACCAAGACAAAGACTTTTAAAAACGAACTCGAGTGTACTCGAGACCAAGACCTTGGTCTCGAGGACAACCAGACTTGTTGCCCTCGAGACCAAGGTCTTATTCTCTAGTGCACCCGAGTTCGTTTTTAAAAGTCTTGGTCTTGGTCTTGAGACCAAAAGTCTTGGTCTTGGTCTTGAGGGCCAAAGTCTTGGTCTTGGTCTTGGTCTTGAGGTAAAAAGTCTTGGTCTTGGTCTCGTAAGACCAAGACCAAGACCGGCTGTCAATATGAGCAGTCATTTAAGAAAACTCAAGAATTAAAAAATTTATCAGGCCTGTTTGCATCATAGCCTACGACAAATACCTACGGACGGATGCAAGTCTTGTTGGTCAGGAAAACCCATCGACAGCAGCAACTAAGTTATGCTGTGTCTGGAAGCCTTGCTGAGACTTTTTCTGAGCCAAACGGTCTGATAAACCATTGGAGGATTTCAAAGGCTCACGATTTGTACATTTACATCCAGTACTTGAAAAGCTACTGTTTGTGCCAGCGACTTCACTACTTGTAGAACGTATTTTTTCACATGGCGGAATTTTATGAGGCCTCACGTGGCACGTCTTGGTCAGAAAATTCTGAGTGAATTGGTTTTTATAAAATATAAAGGGCATTTGGAATAACATTTTGCATAAAGGACTTTTGTAAATACGAATTCGGAATTTTCTGCAGTCTGCATTTAAAGTTAATTTGCCTGAATAAAAAAAATAGCGAGTAGTCCGATTTGACTATTTTTTAAGGAAAAGACGTCTTGGGCTGAATGTGATTTTTTGGGTCTTGGTCTCGGTCTTGGTCTCGAAGTTCAAAGTCTTGGTCTTGGTCTTGGTCTCGAGGTTCAAAGTCTTGGTCTTGGTCTTGGTCTCGAGGTTCAAGGTCTTGGTCTTGGTCTTGGTCTTGAGGTTTAAGGCCTTGACAACAAGACTGAGGATAACAAGACTGATTGTGAACTGCAGGCTGCAATTTGTAATATCTATACCGTGAAGTTGGGGCCTACGAATGCAAGAGTGCCTAGGGCCTACGACGATCTTAAAACGGCCCTGTATGAGGGGAGTAGGACCTTGTATGAAAGGCTGGAAGGCGACGCAACGGAGGCAGAGAAGGAGGAGCGTTGATGCATACATTAGATGCGGCGGCTGGAGGTGATTGGTGGGATGAAAGTTGGCTAATGGCGGATAGATGCAGAGACAGGGATTTAAAACGAAGATTTCAGACAAAAGGAAAGAGTCAGGCATTTAGACCATTAAGACGGATTAATACAATTGGAAGGGATTCACCAAATCTGTAAACCGATCCATGTTGAAGGAGACGCCGATCGTAAGAACAGAGTTACGAGAAAATGCGCCCCCGCACATCTGGTGGCTCCCCACGTGGCCTGTGACACCTCTGCGACATGTCAGGTAATCTAATTTTAAAGTGTCTATTCAAATTCCTAAATGTTCACAAAAGAGTTAAGCATTCGCTATACAGCTGACTACACCATATTGACTCTACATGTAGATTACTGTTCTTGACCTGGTAGGCCTACTGATTTTGACCCTACTTCCCTATCAATATTGTTTTGACTGAGCGTCTGTGAATAAGCTGGTTCCTACGACTTCGTAATTGACGATTTTAAGAGTCCAAAGTCTTGAGAGTAATATTTCTTTGACTATTTAAATTTAAAGAGCACTATTGCAGATTTAATGCCTTAAATTTGCGAAACAATAAAATAGGCCCTATAGACCTATAGGGCAGAAAAGTATAAAAAAAACGCGTTTTGTACACATACAGTCTGAGTGAGAGGGAAGCGAACCCCTGCAAATATAATTATTTATAAACCTACTAAATATTCATAAATAAATAGAAGTGCAAATGGAGTTTAATCTAGGCTGTAACGATAAACGGCTTTTGAAATCCTACAGGTCTCTGTTAAATATGAAATCACTTAGACGTTATTGGTAAATAAACTATGGCAAAATGGCGTTCAGTGAAGAGAACAAAATAGTAATTAAAGTGTTTGCGCCAAAATAAGAATTGTGGAGCCACGCTTAGGGGCCTACTCGACGAATTTCCAGAAAAGGGGTGTAAATTTGGTGAACTGAAGGCCCTCCTGATAAAGATTGATAGAACCGGATCGGCAAGTTGTCATTCGTCAGGCAGGTAGAAATGTGAGAAGTAACGAACACGTCTAAAAGGTTCAAGATCTTGTTTTGCATAGAGGACAAACCGAAAACTCACCTCACACAGAGAATTGCACGAGAACTGGGCATTTATCATCCTTCAGTAAATGAAATTGTCGAGGGATACCTTGGATTAAGATGTTTCAAAAGGTGCAAAGTGACTGAACTCGAGTAGGCCAAAAGCAGAAAAGACTTGAGCGCTTCAGGCGTTTGTTAACTGCGCATATGGTTCATATCATTTAGTTCACTTTTAACTGTATCTGCACCATCGAATACCGGTACTCAAAATGATCGCTGGTACGCTGCGTCAGAACGGTCGGAATCCCGATGAAGAACATCCCTGGGAAGCGTTTGCCTCGAAGTCGCTCGACTTTCAGTCAATAGGTAGCATAATGGTTTCAGTCTGCACTTGGCAGAACAGGGATAGGGGCCTACACTTCGTGGAACTTGTTAACAACGGACAGGGGTAAAAACTGCCTAAAATTTGTTGACAATTAATCGTTGACCCCATAGGATCCAGGCGCAGCGCCACTGGGAACCAGTTGTTACTAGGCTAAGTACAAACTAAAATTAACTAAACTAAAAATCCAGTCACTATAACTATAACTAAAAAATAATACTAACAATAACTGTAATTATAACTAAAATGAAAAATCATTAACTATAAGCTATAACTGTAACGGTAACTAGAATAAAATCTGTAAGAAGAATCACACTGTCAGGCAGATATGGGATGAACTGGATCAACGCACAGGCCCTAATGACGCTGCAATAAGTCTTACTGCCTTACTGCCTGTATTGCAGCCAAAGAAGGACATTCTGATCATTCATAGGCTTGTTAAATTGGCTTCTTTTTAAATCTGATTAAAATTTAGGCCCAATTTTTATTAATTTTTTTTGCAAGTTTCTTATGAAGTTTTCTAGGAGGTAATTTTTTTCAACTCACCGTGTATATATCTTACCTTCAACAACTGTAACCTTTAGGGAAAAATCTCGTAACTCTGTCGCATTTTGAAAAGGTATTGATGCTCCTAAAACCGGCAGTGCTGCAGTACTGTTGCTATAGAAGCTGTTGGTATCACTTACAATGTCGTAACTTATATTCAGCGCATTTGCAGTCTGATACCTGAAAATATGTTGAGACAGTTGAGTAAATGTTGGATTTATTAGATAGGCCCCTATAAAATGACAGAAAATAGCCTTAATATTGTTTATCACACATGTAGAATAAATCAAGACTTCAAACACTTTTTGGACGAGTAGCCTACGCTAAGCGTACCATATTATTGTACACCAATTGGCCACTGCAGGACTGCTAACAAACTTCTGTGTTAGTATTTTTCGAAATATTGTGGAGACTTGGAGACTAAAATAGGCCATAGTTTAAATGATATTGGTTTGATAACATTGATTATCAACCTAATAAATTCTTACAGAAAACCACAAAACAGATCCTTTCGAAAGGTTTACCGGCAGGCTTATAACTAGCCCATACGCGAAAGAATTTGTTTCGAACAGTCGAAAGTCCGTTGCCGGAGTTTAAGGATCATGAGCATATTACATTTTATAGCAAACACTTGAATAAGCAACTCAAGCAAGTTCTTCACATACGTAGGCCTACATGTTTAATGCAGATAACGTTCATCCTAGTCATTATGTAGTGGGTTATATGAGACACAATGATAGTATTATCATAGCTCAGCGAGTGATCTATCTGAATGTCGTTTTGTTGGAAAACTGTGTTTGGCATGAAGATTTAGTTTAGCTAGTATACTACGTCTTGGCGGTCATTGTCAAAGCAAATGCGAGCAGTTTTAAGTAGGCTTATTAGACCGCTACGAAAACAATCCTGTTTTCTGACCGAACTGGTACCCCTAATGAACCGTGCCACAACCATTAAGAAGTTCCTGCCTTGTTCCGTTGAATACCTACCATCCTATAGTGTAGCCAGGTTCGACTGGAATTCGGTCAACAGGTGCAATTCCAAAGGTCACTGCACATAGAAAACAACGCGTAATACATGATAATAGCACTTTAGTTGTTTTCACCTCAATATCTCGACGTGTCTCATCAGAAGATTTCGATGTTACTTATTGTCTGACTCCGTTGATAAACATTAGAATACAGCGACGAAGAACGCTAGGATCCAGAAGTGAGGCAGTAGAAAAATTGGTCGGGTGAAGCAGAAGCTGCGAAAATCGCGGGATGAAGACTATAGCATAAACAGCGATTTTTTATATCAAAATCATTTCGACTAAATTTGTGTAAAGAAAACCTTAATTAGATTAAAACTGAACAAACAAAATGAAAAGGGAACAATAGTTAAGGTTATAATTAGATATGGGATTTAAGGCTACAAGTTGGGTGTCGTGTTGCATTACCAGTATTTGCAGTTGGTGAAATACAGTCTGTCGATGATGAAAATATGTTTGTTCCAATGAGCATAAAGTTAAAAGGCGATAAAGGTTTCCAAACTTCAAACACGATTGTCGCAGTACCAGAACTGCAAACATAATTCGATTGGAACACCCACTCCTATTGAAATTCAAATACAAGTTCAAGATCTCATTATGTACTCTGCATTTGGGTTTATATATGATAATGAATATTGTTTGACCATACCAACATTTTAATGCAATTCAATCCAATAATTTTTTAATCAAATTTTAGATCGTAATATTATTGTAATTGGAATATTATATAGGCCTAGCGCCACTTCAAAAGAAAACTCATCAGAGGCGCCTATATGATGTTAAAAGTCGACGATCATTAATAACGGTTGCTGCTGAACCCATCTGAAACTCAGTTTTTTTCTGGCTTGGTGATCGCAGACAGCTGGCAAAGGTTGATCTGCACTTCCTAGCAAATGCCTTCCCCATGTCTCCTTTTCGCTCACTATTCAGGATCTTGGGTGACACTTGACCAAGGCCTACTTTTTCCCAGCATGTTAACTTGTCACCCGGAGTTGCTACTACCAGCTTCGGCAGTTGCGTGTTGTAATACGATCCCTTTCTTACGACGCGGCGGTGATCCTTGTTCACGCTTTTAGGCCTATCTCCAGTAGAGTTGACTATTGCTGCTCTGTTCTCACTGGACATCCGTTGGCTCTAATTGGGAGGCTTGACCGGGTCCTTCGCTCTGCTGCTCGGCTCATTGCCCATATCCCAAAATATGCACCAGTTTCAGCTTATATGCGTGATGTCCTGCATTGGCTTCCTGCCTCGCAGCGCATCTCCTAAAGGATTGTTTCTCTTGTCTGGCGGTCTCTCTCTGGTGAAGTTCCGTCTTACCTATTGATCTCTGCTGTCCGCTCCCAGGCCTAATGTCCCGTCGGGTTCTGCGTTCTCAGCTGGGGTGAGCTGTTGGACCCTCGGTCCCGCTCCTCAGTTAAACAGTTTCTTGCCATCTCTGTGGCTGGCCCCTCTACGTGGAATGCTCCCACCTTCTTAGCGCATATTTCTACCGCCTCCTTAAGTCTTCTCTGTTTAACAGTGGCTGGACTGAGAGCACCTCTGAATATGTTTCTTGAAGAGGCGCTATATAAATTATCAAAATGAATGAATGAATAACATAAATTTCGTCAGTGAGTAATACAATGCACAGAAAACTAGGAGATTCACAAATGGCGGGCTCACGAACACACGTTGAGCCCAACCAACGAATCCCAATCTATAATTATTGATAGAGGGCATCATGTTCAGAGTCTTTGCATGGGAGAAACTGATTCGATAATGGGGAGCGACGACGAGCGGTTACAGCGTCCGCATCACACGATAACGCCATCGTCCATGCAGCAGACCATCATTTGCGAAAGATGACGCTCTTAATTAACTCTACGATCAAACTGTAGATGGCAATTGTTATTGAAATATTATAGCGCCACTTCAAAGGAAAACTCACCAGTGGCGATCTATGGGGTAACGTCGTCCTGCCTGCAATTGCATCCTGCGAAATGACAAACATCCGGAGCTTCCTGCCTTCGATCATCTCCAAGACCGGGGTCTGGACCTTGCGCCTGAAACTTTCTGCATAAGTGATGTGCGCAGCATGGGGAGTACCAAGATTCTACTCAGACGCTACTGGTGGAAGGCATCCAGCTTCTTTTCCAAGGCCACATTGAGAGTCTAGGTCTCAGTTTCATAATGGAGCACAAGTAGCATGTGTGACGAGACATGTTGACAACTTGACAAGGCTAGAGAGATCGCCAATGGACAATAGGGAACGCAATGACCCGATTGGACATCACACACCCACCGCTGGAGTCTCACACGCAAGTTCATTAATGTCGACTGATTAGTGCTATAGCTTTACTGTCATAGACATGTCTTGTGCACTAGCTTGTAGAATTAAAGTATATAATAGCAGCCCATTGCGTATAGTTACAGAGTCGAGATGTAGACAGGCGGATTTGTGTCCATTCAAAAATTCGCACTCAAGAATCACCGATTAAGGCTTTTCATACATTGAAATGAATCAGGCGAACAGCGTGAATATGTTATCGACAGTGGATCTACCCGGGGTAAAGCCGCTCTATTCTATGCATCTGAGTTGCAGCAGACGATCGTCGATAAGACGAGAGTTGAAAATATCTTTCCAGGCATGGAGAGTAGGATAAGATGCAGCACAGCATCTAAGGCAATTACGCATAAATTCACCTTAAAGTAGATTTAGCGCGCCAACTATTAATGCACAATGTATTAGAAATGTACATCATAAATGTATTACGCTGCAGGTGTAGTTGCTTTACCATTGTCCATGGAGCATACCTCTACCTGTAAAACCTTTACCAAGAGCTCTCCTATCTACCTTCAACATTAGTTTTTCCATAGGCCTACAAGCCGGCCAGCGGTCTGCGATCTTCGGTTATGGGTCGTTTGGTTGAGCCTCGATTTAACACTGTCATTGGCTCTCGTGCATTTCGTGTTGCTATTCCATGGAATCGACTACTAATGTTTATCCGTTGCTCAAACTCCTTTTCGCTCAGACGCCTCAAACTTATTATTCCTTACTGGCCTTGAAACATCTTGATATCTAACTGCTCTTTACCTGCCGACTGACTAACCGCGCTTCAGATTCGCATTTCTATGACTGCAAGTGTACGTAATAATAATAATATTAATAATAATGATATCAATTTAGACAGAGTCAGAGCTATCTCAGAACAGTGGCGTTTGTGATATGCTGATTGGAACAGCAGAAGTAAAGAGCTTGAAGAAAGATATTATACCTGTCGCCTTTTAGCCACACCTTTGAGTTTAAAAAAAAATAAATTTCACATTTGAAAGTAATCCATAGCTTGACATAGTGTTAGCGTCCAGAGACGGATTTTCAAACAAATGATAAACCAACACATGGAAGCAACAGGAAGAATAAATAGTCCTCAGACAGCGACGGAGTGATTAGTGACAAGTTTTGTGGTACCAAGCAGCTTTTGAGTAGGTGAGATGGAAATTCATCGGTCAGGTATTGTTTGTCAGGAGAAGAGAAAATTAGTGATCGAATTTCTATCTAAAGTTGTGAGAGAGAGAAGGGAATCGAGAGTGGGTGTCGGAAGTGAGAAGATAAAACGCCTTTTGATGCAAGCTGAAAGAGAATTTCAGCTTAATATTGTATATCTTGTCACCAAAGTGTATAATGAAAACAAATCCCGCTACTAGATTGTGATTTGTACAGAGATGGCTCTACTACACTCTATACGTACTTTGAGTCGGCATAATAATATTATTATTATATTATAACTTACTCGTATGACTCCGTTGCAGTTGATGACCCCCTTTCCGGTCAAGAGAAAATGTAGACTTGACTCTGCGTCTGAGGATCGATTCAGCGTTTCGATTCCAGCCTCAATGCCAGTCACAGGGCATGCTACAGGATCACAGAAACACTATTCTCATCAGATAACATAAGTGTGATGTCGATTTCTAATGTACAGCGCATCAATTGATAGCGCACTAAATGCAGGTCTACTTAAATGTATCATTCAGTTTAACCAGTTTGGTTGTCAAGAGCTTAACCTCAAGACCAAGACCAATGCCAAGACTTTGAACTTCAAGACCAAGACCAAGACTTTGAACCTCAAGACCAAGACCACATAAAACCTGTGAACCTTAAAACCAAGACCGAGACAAAGACCCACAAAACCACGATCATATCCAGACTATAATATTCGTTACTAAAAAATTGTCAAATCGGACTACTTGCGACAGACCGTCTTCTGAAACAAGTCTTAGCAGGGCTTCCAGATACAGTATAACAGTTGCTGATGTCGATGGTTTTTCCTGACCAACAAGATTCGTATCCGTCCGTAGATATATTTTGTGGTATGACGCAAACAGACTTGACCATTTTCGTGACAGTGATCTAGTAGTTTCTAACTGCTCCATCCCTGAAGCAATGTCAGAATTCCATTGTTCACATTACCTGATAAATCCTGGCGTCGTTCCTCGTGTTTCTAATAAATATTAAATATTATTGTTGCTCTGCAAGTCGAAACTGAACACACACTGCTTGTCACTTGTTTTCCTTTTCAAGTGTAACAAAAGAGTTGTACCAAAACGCAACGATGCGTGGAACCTTTGATTGACTAGAGCTCGCCATTTTGTTTAAACAAAAAATTGAACACAAAAAAAGAATGAGGCTTGCACACCCGGAAGTAAATAACCGGATGTCCAAATGATTTTCCAAAACAACAGAAAAGCCTCATTCACACCGTGCAAATACTAAAGAAACTGCATTAGTAATTATTCGATAAATTTTACAATTCTTGCATTTTGTTAAATGACTCTTCATATTAACAGTCTTGTATTGCTCTTGGTTTTGCAAGACCAAGACCAAGACTTTGAACCTTAAGACCAAGACTTTGAACCAAAAGACCAAGCCCAAGACTTTTGGTCTCAAGACCAAGACCACGGCTTTTTAAACAAACTCGACCTTGGTCTCGAGGACAAAAAGACTGAGTTTAATATCTAATATTTAAGCAAACTTGCTTTGCATGCGTTTCGGTTGATGCATTGTGCATTAGACATTGGCGTGATAGAAGTTACTAATTAAATCATCCGTGGCCGCGGACTATTTTGCTCTGCTCCCCAATGTGGCCTGGTTATCCTGAATACTCCCGCTGCCCTAAACTTCCACTGCGCACACGGAAGTTTTACTGTAATCAGTCCATCCTTTTGGAATAGTTTGCTAGCAATATTTGACATGTACTCCGTTGGTTATTATCACCTATTCCGTAAGCGCCTGAAAACCATTTTGGTCCATCGTGATTTTGTGTTGTCAGACCAGAAATAGTGCTTCTGATGAGCTTCTCTAGAGAGGCACTATGTCAATTTCCGAATATAATTATAATTACCTACCAATCTAGAAACATCAATGCAACTATTATCAACCCAACATTTTCTTTATCCGTTGAAAATATGTGTGTGTGTGTGTGTGTGTGTGTGTGTGTGTGTGTGTGTGTGTGTGTGTGTGTGTGTGTGTGTGTGTGTGTGTGTGTGTGTGTGTGTGTGTGAAACATTTATTACAGGCTTCGGTACACATTAGGACTGTCTTATTTGGTGGCGAATCCTACATCATATTATGTTTTACACATAGTTAACTAAAAAACCACAAAAATGTTCAATAGAAAAGTTTGTGACTGAATGTATGTGAATGAATATCCATATAATACGGTGATTAATTTGCACCTAACCTGTGCTGATACGATATAGGAATAGGATATTCTGATAACTGCAAAATATTTATATTTTGTGTATTGATACAAAATGAGTCGCTTCAATATAAAAGTCAACCAACAAGCATCGCTAACTTACTTTGCGTCTGAGACGAGACAAACAAGAAGGCGATCGGAATCACAAGAAGAAGCAACACCTGAGACGCCGATGTATTTCTCGAGATCTTTACCATGGTTGATCGCATGTCTGCCAAAAGAAGTCCTGATCCTCTCACTACATCAACATGAATGCGTTTAGCTAGCTATAGCTTTTTATTTCTTCGCACAGTTCAGATTATATTACGTACACATCTTACCTATAAAGCATCTATTGACAGTCGTGCTAAGAGTGAAACGGCTTTGTTCTTGTTCGAACCTGTTTTGGTGTTTACAGAAATTAATAGGATGTGGCGTACACGACACTGGTTGCTCCACTGAAAAAAGCGCTAAAAGCTCTTCTAGTTCAAACATCTGCTTGAATGTAATGATTAGTTGAGACAATTAAGTCGAGTATCTATGAGCACCGCTCGTAAAATTACGTGGTATTCAGGAGGTATATTGAACTATAATTTCTCGTTTACATAACACGCCGTCATTGTCCGCCCTCTCGTGCCTGTACCAAGCCTGGATGCAGAAGGAGGTCTAATAAATCATCTTTTTTGTGGCACAATAACAAAAAGAAACTAGTAACCAATTACTTACACAAAAGGCGCATCTAACCTTAAAGCACAGTGTCTCTGAATTGTAAATTCCTTATAGACCAAAGCACAGTTTATTTGCGGCCCTATTATGCAAATAACTCTAACGATTGGTTTTATAAATTACGATATCATGCAATCAATGTACCATCTTAAATATAATGGCTTTAACATTATGTCTGGTACTTTCTAGACATTGCTTGTACATTTCAGTGTACTTTCAAAGCGGACTGCAAGTAGATAAGCTCTGAAGACTCAGTAGATAAGCTGTGAAGACTCAGTATGTCTTGAAGGATACGACTAAGTCGATAACATAGCCAAATCAGTTGCTTACTCATCGAAACGGTCAATGATTCCTCAGCGACAGAGTCCTACTAACATAGATAATATAGGCTAATAAACTGTCGATTTAAATAAACCTTTAATTCAATTTTCTGTAGCATCTTTAACCTAGAAACACTGAATTCATTATGGACAATAACTCAAGAACTGAAATTTGTTAGAGTGTATGGTTAAAGTAAAGGAACACATGCATTCATAAAACCCAAACATTAATAAATGTGCTTTAGAGAAAGATTAGGCGATAAACTGTGGAGCAACGTCCAATGATTTTGTGCGTTTGTCTAAAGGGGTCTACAGGGTGAGGCCGAAAAAAATAATCCATTACGAAATTTGCGATTTCTCGAAAACCGGAACCGCTAAATATTTTGTTACAAAACTTCGCCAGTCTATTTGACACATATTTATCTACAGCGTGGCTAAATCTAATGAAATTCGAATCATGAAAACCAAAATGGTGCAACCCTGAAGTGAAACAATGTTATTTTCGTTTCAACAGACAGTTACTGACAGCAATAAGTAACAAAGTAACGACGCAAACAGTAATGTAACAAGGTTCAAGGTTACTTATTGTTATTGACAAGATTAGGCCAAGTGTTAAGTTTTGTGCAAGGAATGTTCGAAGTGGCCACCGTTTGCTTTTACACAAGCTTGCAGACGTTTTCGAAAGCCCAGAACAGACTTCTGAATGGTCTCAAGTGGCAAGTCATTCCAGGTGATTTGCAGCGTATTTTCAGTTCAGGAATGTTCTTCGGCTTTGTGGCAAGTTTGTTTTAGGTCTCAAGCATTGCACCCCAGACAGCATAGTCGAGTGTGTTCATATCTGGGGAATTTGGCGGCCACGAATCCTTGTCGATGAAGTCCGGACAGTGACTTGTTAACCAATCTTGGGCCAGCTTTGCGCCGTGAGCGGAAAATGAACTGATTTCCCAAGACAGTGTGACAGTCATCGACAAGCTTAGGCAAAAGATTCTCCACGTAGTACTTAGCATTGACTTTGGCCTTCTTGTCAATTAAATGCAAGCGTCCCTTACCCTCATAGCTGACACCTGCAGAAACCATGCTACTTTATGTAAAAATATGATTTCCTATTTCGTGAATGCCGTGTTCAGTTGAAAAAATGCAGTTCTTTCTTCTACCTGATGTCATCATCACAAATATAAAGATACTGAAATAAAATTTTCAAATAATATGCAAAAATATGTTACGAATAAGAATGAAAATATTTGTAACAAAATATTCAGCGGTTTTGGAGAAATCGCAATTTTCGTAATGGATTATTTTTTTTCGGCCTCACCCTGTACATTTCCTTCCGGGGCACATACATGTACTATAGGGAAATTCCTTCATACATTTCCTTCGGTCGATCATTTCTCTGCAGGATGATTATTCAACTCAGTTGTTTCCCTTTGGACCCACGTGTAGTAAATGGCCGTTTTTCATGAATAGTGACAGTGACGGAAGTAGTGGTTCCTGTAACAAAAACCAACGATTATGTCATCAATTGCAATTCAAGTGCGAATATCCAAGAGAATTTTTAACTTAAGAGGGGATCTACAGTATTAAGGCTTAATGTGCGAATGCCCTTGAAGCATAAACAGGATAGAGACAGTTGACAATGCTCGTGTAAAGACTAAACGTAGTCTATATATAACAGTAGCGGTTACATTTGTGTTAAAGAAGAACTTAGAAGATAACGTTTTGAGTTACGAGTGTGAAAAACGATGTAATCGAGGAAAATGGTTTCACCGAGTGCAAGGCGACAATTAAGGTGGAGGACGGGACAGCTATGAGCTCCTGCGTGACAATATGCACACGGCGGATCAAGTAAAATATAGAGTCAAATTAATAAAAAGAATTAGTTAGTATGTAGTCTCTTTAGTAGTCTCTTTAGTCTAATACTGCTAATAAATGAACATTTTTTAAGTTTTCCTACTAAACTCACTTCCTTCTATACACACTACTACTACTTCTACAGCTAATGCTAAAAATTTTCTGCATGCTTTTTTTTATATCTGTTGGTCATATGCATGACAAGGTGGAATAACATCGAGGAGAAGACCGGAGGGAAAATGTCACGGAGAGACGTCTGGAGGGGAATTTTCTTGGGATGTTCGGACACCGTCTGAATGACTGCGAATTAAGCTCCCTAACTGTAATATGCATATTTGTTGCGTTTCTCATCACAGCTAAATATGAATCCGCTTTTGTATATTTAGCTGAGTAGTACGTGTTAGTTGAAAACAAAGGAAACTCAGTGGTAAATTAATCTCAATTTCACCATTGTTCTGGAGGTGTGGGTATAATATCTGTACGGTATGTCGACTACATCAACTCTACCCTGCTTGATTTGCATCGGACACACTCGACTGTGTGCTTTCCACTCAAGTCATATTATCGCAAGTAAAGTGTCAGAAGTGGATGTCTTCATGTCGGCCTAACTGATTCAGACCAAGGCCCAGTGTTTGTGGCTGGGCACATGCAAGGTACGGTCAAAATTTGATAAAGTTGCGATTACCTGACTGGAATCCAACCTTTCGCAACTTTAAGTACAAAATGTCGTATAGCTTGCAAGCATTCTGGACATACTTTATTTAGATCCAACTCTACTGTTGAAACGACCATAGGCAAACACGTTCATTTCGCACTCAACGCATATATATATATATATGTCTAGAGCAGCGGTTCTCAACCTTTTGAGACTCAAGGACCACTTTTAAACTTTGTGTCTAAGTCACGGACCACTACTAAAAATTGTGCAACAAACAAATTAATACAAAAGAAATTTTGCTATATTTTTATCCGCGTATTATTAGTTTAATGGTGCCATTTAGCCGATTCTAGCGATTGAAATTTTAAAAAAAATAAAAAATTGACAAAATTTGTCTGTTTCCATGTTTTAATTATAAAAAATATAAATTTTAGGCCTTGCTCGCGGACCACCAGGCAGATGGCCGCGGACCACCAGTGGTCCGCGGACCACAGGTTGAGAACCGCTGGTCTAGAGATTCATTTGGTACGTAGTTAACAACTTCAGGTGCACACAAAACGCGTACGTTATGCATTTGAGAATCTAACAAGTGTCATCAAAATTTCTTGGTCAACACATAGCAAAAGCACATCACAACAACGTGACATATATCTTCTGGAGTGTCCTGAAAAAGTTTCTTAGTTCTTAACAATAACAAAGTTTGACATCCGTAGTTGACCCGTTTAGTTATTAATTGGTAGAAGACTTGTACTGGAAGTTGTACTACTACAACTATTACGACTAGTGGTAAAATCTATGTTTTAGGTGGAATTGATTGGCCAGGGGCAGAAAAGTGAGGTTATGGGACTAACGACCCGATGATTGTAAAGCGTAATAATGTTTAGAGCATCACTCGATGGTCGTTTCGAAGTGATCTTAACTTAATTAATTTCATCTGAATTGATCTCATCTCTCTTGCGCTAAACGACGGCTCATAAAATTATAAAGTGCAAATTTTGTCGAACTTTAAAAGTTCAAGACAGAGCAAGTATTCAAGAACAGACAAAGTTTGATGTAATTTATGTCAAGGCATGCTTAATGCGGTGACCCGTCAAAAGAGCGACCGACAAAAGAGCGCCGACAAAAGAGCGTCGACAAAAGAGCGCCGACATAAGAGCGCCGCCTCCAGAAGAGTACCGAAACTTGTATTAACAACAATTGAGCTATGTCAACTGGTGTTAGAAGTATTTGATCTTATTTGAAGTTACCTACATGTAAATAAGCGCCGACATAGCAGTTTCACAAAGAAGTATTTGATTTTATTTGAATGAGCGTTGACATAGCAATTTAACAAAGAAGTAGTTGCTTTTATTTGAAGTGATATAAGTTAGCGCCGACATAAACAGTGTAAGTAAATAATTTTATTTCATGTTACCGGCATCTAAATCATACGTTTTAAATATGTTTCCGTTGCATTGCATTAATAAATATAGAATCATGTTTCGATGTCTTCCATTAATTCACGAAATTTGTTTCATTATTACACGTCTATACGGCGCTCTTTTGTCGGCGCTCTTTTGTCGACGCTCTTTTGTCGGCTCTCTTTTGTCGGTCGCTCTTTTGACGGGGTGCCGCTTAATGCATGTTTAAGCTTATATATAGAATACGTTACAGTGCTTACTACTTAGGATTTTTGCGTCTTTTCAATCCGATTGCACTGCCCAATATATGCGCCGCACTTTAGATAAATCCCATATTAATGAATTGACTTTTACAAGTAGGCCATCAGCTTGTTTCTGAGAAAGATCCTTCTGGGTTCATCTAGGTATGTTGTGGTTGAGCTAAACGGTCAATTCGGAAGAACAACCTATAGGACTCTACCTTACATCTGTTTGGACCGGTCCAGTGTTTCTTTCCGAAAATCAGGAAGTCGCTATTTTAACTCTGCTAGGGCTAAAACCCTTTGTTTATGCTGCTGATGTTTCAACGAGACCATTTACTAAAACAGAGTTACTATTGTATAATTCTTATTTCATCGAAAGAAGCTTTTCAGCCTCCAACAAGACTTGGAATCATGTGATTTGCTAAACTGCACGCAAAGAGCATTCTAGCACTGCCCAAAATAAAGGTTGACTCAGCCTTTTCCTCCTAACTCTCTCTATGGGCGACTGTGAAATGAGCAGTAGGACAGATAGGCACCTTGCATGGCAGCCATACAGTCAAAATTAATTTGACTCCTGTTAAACTTTTTATCATCTGTTACTACTACATCATGTAATCTTACTGTATACTAGTCAGTTTGAATTTAATGAACGATTATTATTATTATTATTATGCTATTATTATGCTGTGCTATTATTATTATTATTATTATTATTATTATTATTATTATTATTATTATTATTATTATTATTATTATTATTATTATTATTATTATTATTACTATTACTATTACTATTACTATTATTAGCAAACCGTCGCAATTTACAATGTGTCCAATAAAATCATTTTGTGTATAGAAAAGGTCAAGTGCGAGGTCGACTGCAATTTACAACGTGCTTCTCGCTGCCAGCTGGATAAAGAATTTTATGATCTGCCATTAGTTGGAGATCAACCTTTGCTCCCATGTCGTTACGTTGAATACACATATATAGGGGCCTAAGCTCGCACACATCGTGAGTACACGCTACCTGTTCTTCTTACTCCCAGTAATAACCCACGAACATCTAGAGACAATAATATAAATATTAATAAGTAAAAGCTTGTTGTTTCAGGGATTAGCCTACATGTGATAATCGTAACACAGTCAATATTTTATGTGTTCATTCTGTTGCTACCAACGATGATATATAAATTGTTCGGTTGTTTATGTCAGTTTGTTCTTGGCTGAAGACTTACCTGTTTCAAATTA
Organism: Allolobophora icterica; assembly: GCA_963556255.1. Classification (NCBI taxonomy): domain Eukaryota; kingdom Metazoa; phylum Annelida; class Clitellata; order Crassiclitellata; family Lumbricidae; genus Allolobophora; species Allolobophora icterica. The sequence goes on from OY744604.1 coordinate 47,200,772, forward strand.
CTTATCAACCGTAGGTTGCCTCTCTGTCTTAGCGGACTGTTTTTTGCGTACTTCCTTTCCCGTTCCCGCTGCTATATTAGGCCTAAGTTTTAGACATTATACAATCAACCGCTTCAACGCAGTTGCACTACGGGTCACCTTCATCATCATGCCAGACACCGTCAAAGACTGGTCATCTTTGATTAAATAAGTGGACACCGTTAGGAGGTATTGGCAATTTAACGTCTGGAAGTCGGCTCCAACCTTCGCACAGTTGGCAATCTCAATCTACTATCATATTCACTATAATCTAATTTATCTTTATTAACAAGGCGCTCATTTCTTCTCGTGGTACCAGAGGGAAACACGACCGCTTCCGGTTCCTTCATGGCTAGAACTGGAAGTTCCCAGGATGGCAACTGAGTGGTAAATCGGGGCTACCGACCAGGCAGTAGCCAAAGCATTGCTCTAACCAGGATTCAAACTACTATCCACAGCTAATCCTTCCGCTAGTATATAACTTGATCGATGTTACCGTTTAAAGTATTGATTGTGCTGCCATTTACTTGTATTACGATAACTGTTAACTAGGTGGCCCTGCTAAGCGGGATCAAGAACCCTTTTGGGTCTCCTCTTGTTGCCAAAGTTCAAACTTTATGTTGTATTTTCCATGTACTTGATAGGGCTTCAATAAAGGATTGACTTACTAGTATCTCCAGAAACACACAGCAAGCAATACATCCACGCAGTAAGACATTTGGTAATTCTTCATCGCAAACCACACATAAAATCTACAACTCCGCGATAGATCTCACCCAGCCAAAGACTTATGGCGACTCCTGCGGTCACTGTTGGCACTCTCTTTTATAGCTTCTTCTTTCCCGCCTAAAATAAAATGGGCGCGCTAAACTCCCGCTCGATTTTCCTTCTATGTTGGGTCAATGGGCGTGAGAAAGGACACCCACGAAGTTTATGTTTCCACGATAGAGGCCGGCGGGGAGCTCTTTCATGTGCAGGCGTTCGATCGCTCTCTTCAGTGCAAATATCAACATCTGCGTGCGTATCTGTCATGTCCGAGTAAATGTCCGTGTCGATGTCCCTGTGCATCTCTCTCTTCGTACGTGACTAGAGCTCCAAACATTCTATCTTCCCACGATATCGCGTCGGCGGCAGTGGCGGCGCGTGGGGGGTGCAAGGGGGTGCGGTCGCACCGGGCGGCCACTTGAGGGGGGCGGCACTTTGACAGCCTGGAATATTTTTTTCGGTGCTTCCTGTGGTCGCCGTAGTGTTTTATTTGGAGTTATTACGTAATTCGTTGTTAGAAATTTCAATGAAACTTTAATATCATAATTCAGTTAACTGAAAATCTTCACTGTTCATGGGAGTTTCAATGTATTTCTTAATTTTAACTTGATTTAGATCATCATAAGCCTAATTTCTAACAGCGGCGTAGCTAGGATATTTCGAGTCAGAGGACGAAATATGAATTTGGCGCCCCACCCCGTTTTACTATTTTATATTTTTCAGATAATCGAATGGAAATTTTAATTTTAATGAAATAAAATATGAAAAATACAGATAGTACATACATGCCCTTATAGTGCTCAATCGGGTGCCAAAATAATACTTGAGAACTGGTTTGTAAGTAATATGGATATAACTGGATATATTTGGGGCGACAAAATTAAATCATATAAATTTATTTGGAATAAATTAGTTAAAACTGCATCAAAATTAAGAGTAAAATTATTTATCTTAACCCTCATTTTGGCGCCCCTTCCCTTGGCGCAAAGGAACACATGTACCCCCTGCACCCCCTAGCTACGTCTCTGGTTTCTTGAAATAATGATTGCACTTGATTATATTGATAATGTGGTATTACTTTTGATGCACACCTCTCCTGCTCTAGCCACATCTCCAACCTCCCGCACTCCTGTTTCATGCACATTCGTGACCTCCGACGCCTCCGGCCCATGCTCGACCTTAAAACTGCCCCCACCATTGCTACCTCTATTGTTCATTCAAAGCTTGATTACTGCAATTCCCTCTTCCTCAGCCTTGAATCCACCCAAATGAAGCATCTGCAACTTATCCAAATCTCACTTGCCAGAGCTGTCACTAGAACGTCCAAACATCATCACCGGATAACCCTCAAATCACTCCACTAGTTAAAAATCCCCGAGCGAATCCATTTCATTATATTACACTAACCTACAACTCCCTACAATATTCCCGGCCCCAGTACGGAATACCTCAGTGATCTCTTCACCATTCAGGTAACCCGCTACATCCGATCAACCTCCTATCTCAGTCTTTCTCGACCGCCAGTCACTGCTCATCTCAAGTTCTTCAACCAAACCATATTCAACACAGCACCACGCCTATGGATTAATCTCCCTCTGAAATCTGCAGCTTCTCAGTTCTACCATCATCATTACAATCCGTCCTTCATCCTCCTCCTCATGTTCCTCTCTTTCCACTCAAAACTGAAGTCTCACCTGTTTAGCCTTCTGGAAACCGGACTCGGACCTCTTTTTGACTACTCTCTGCAAAACCCCCTCTGATTTGATTTGCTGATACTAAAAGTACTTTAAGTGTGCAGCACACAGTGACACTAGTAGCGGATCTGCATCATCTGCAACTGTGCTCTATACTAGGTTACTAAGATAAAGTTTTAATAGTCTTCACACTTCTCTAATATGAAACTTGATCGACATTGCTTCCCCTCTAATGTTAATTAGTTTTCCATTTTGGTCGGTAAGTCTCGTTTCCATCGATGAAATCGTATTCATCGTAATGGGGAGATAAATTAAATTAGCTGGGATTTGGATGATCTTATAACCAGGTCCAACGGTAGGAAAAAACGAATATATCACGTTCGTCGTTGATCCATTCGAGTACGAACCCCGATTATATCGCTAGTTACTCTAAAGCTGTCTATGTTCATTATGTTCACGATGTGCTCCGATTCGTTATACCCGGCTATGTATAGACGACTTTCGAAACCTAGAACGGTTCTAATCGAGTTCGCGGTTCTAAAATCGACCTCGTAATCCTGGGCGATAGTCAGCACCGCCTTCAACGTATTAGTGTTCGGTTCTAACGTAATACGATATTCTTCGTTTCCAGCATCATAATGGCCGTTCTCTTTCATGATTTTCTTCACATAGTCGTTTATATCCGTGAGTTCATAAGACCCTTCCGGTATATCTACGTCAAACCACGTCACACCATTGTCTGGTGAATACCGGAAGTTGTTGTTGGTCGCGTCTATGTTAGGAAACACGTAGTAAGTATACAAATCGACTAGAGCCATTTCGTACTTTTTGGTTTTATCTAGTTCGATTACCGGATTGTTTTTCGTTTGTATTCGTGCGGTTCTGTCCTTTTCGTTACCCACTAAAATGTAAAACGACGATTTCGGATTCGTGTTAGTCGCAGTCTGTGCCGTGTTCACCTGTATCTTCACGAGGAGTTCTTCCATTTTTACTAGTATATTATATTATTTTAATTCAGAATTGGGAATGTAAAATTCATCCAATCCACGTCGATATTTACCGCTGCTCTTTTCGCTCTCTAAGTCGATAACTAGAAATTGGTGTGGTTGTTTCCACGTATCCTTGCATAGGCTTGCGAATTCCTCCTTAGGCATGTCCGTACTTACGAGATCGGTATAGATATGATCAACATTCTTCCCGTCTTGTGGAAATAAGCAAATAAAGTTTGCATTCCCTCTAATAGTCCGTCTAGGCAGTTCGAAATAACTTTGTGAGAGGTAAAAGCAGTCCACGTTACTATGCCTACCTCTAACATAATACTTTTCGCATTTGTTCTGCTTCTCCAAAAGTAAATCATCAAAAATCATCAAGTTATTTTTTGCGCTGCTTAAGTCACTAGGATCCAGCACATCTTCCGCGGATTCGTAAAATCTGCATTCGATATCCGACTTGTCTCTTGAAATTTCCGCTATCTCTTCTACAACGCACGCCGGAGAAATATTTAGTCTCATACTCTCATCTTGAATACCGAATAGCCCCACGATCGCTTCTTTCGGTAATTTTTCTTCGAATGCTTTCTTAAGAATGCGGTACTCCGGTTGAAACAGAGATTTGCCAAATACTTGCAAATTGTTATAGTCGAGCCATCCAGGTCTCAAAAGTAAGTTTAACAGTAACGTCGTCTTACCACAACCCGACTTTCCTACTATCAACCCTCTTATACTTCTAGGTAATAGTGGGTTGTTAAATCTTTTCGACTGTAAATCGTTCCACGTTAAGTCTTTCACTTCCATTTTAAATATATAAAAGTTCTATATTAAAACTGAAATGTATTGCGTAAAGTGTAGAAGACAGACCGAAACTAAAGATATACAAGATGCTGTGGCTAAGAATGGGAGATCCATGCAACGAGGTGTATGCGTTGAATGCGGGAAAACAAAAACTCAATTCGTAAAAGGAACCACTTAGTCGGGTCAATATACGATTTGACCCTGAACAAATTGCAAGAAAACGTTTTATGATGATTTTCGGGTGCATTAGGTCTGGAGATGAACATACTAAAAGTTTACCAAAATCGGACCACGGGAAAAGGTCAAATTTTGGCGCCAAAAAAGATGGCCGCCAATGGAGAATGAATGACTCAAATGTACACAACTTGCTCAAATTTACAGAAGCAAATCATGTAACAATTTGCTAACAGGTGTTTCTAGACTAATTTGACCCTGCTGAAAACGAAAATCGCGGTTAGCAAGCTGGATTTTTAGCGGTTCCATGGTAAAACAAGATGGCGGCCAAAATGGTGGCCGAATATCTTCGAATGGCTGTAAGTAAGGTCATGTATGTGATGGAAACATGATTTTAGAGTCTAAATTAATATTTTCGGGGTCAAGGAATGCGATAGAACTAAAGACACATATGTAGCATTGCCAAAAAACAAAATGGCGGACAAAATGGCGGCCAAGTATCTTCGAATGGCTGTAAGTAAAGTCATTTTTGATGATGGAAACATGATTTTAGAGTCTAAGTTAACATTTTCGGGGTCAAGGAATGCGATAGAACTAAAGACACATATGTAGCATTGCCAAAAAACAAAATGGCGGCCAAAATGGCGGCCAAATATCTTCAAATGGCTATGCGTAAATCGTGTACATAAAGTCGTGTATATGATGGAAACATTTTTTTTAGTCTAAAGTAACAATTTTCGGATCAAGGAATGCGATGAAACTAAAGACACATATATAGCACTGCCAAAAAACAAAATGGCGGACAAAATGGCGGCCAACTATCTTCGAATGTCTGTAAGTAATGTTGTGTATGTGATGGAAACATGTTTTTAAAGTCTAAATTAACATTTTCGGGGTCAAGGAATGCGATGGAACTAAAGGCACATATGTAGCACTGCAAAAAAAAACAGATGGCAGAATTACTATCCAGAGGCGCTCTTAGCACAGAAGCTCCGGGGAAACAGAAATGCCTTTAGAGAACGCGAGACCGATGAGGAAAACCAGTCATAGGCCTAAGTTTGGCCCTGAGCAGAGAGCGAAGGTCATTTCAGATCGTGAGACCCACTACGGCAAACGCCCGGTGCTGGGCCAAGGCAGTTTTAGCCCTGAGAACAAAAAGATCAAGCCTATTCACAGAGCGCAGTGAGCGAGAAGAAGATGCAGATAGCGGTTTTCACAGATAGTTCGAGAGATATTTCGGAGCTGCTGAGATTTAGAGACAAGGAAGAGGATCATATATCGGATGCGCGCAGCAATAGGGAACCAGCGAAGGACATCAAGCGTGTAAGTAGAGACATGGGCAAACCGGGAGAGTCGAGCGATGAGCCTAGCAGAAGCATTTAGGACAGGTTGAAGGGGGAGACGCTGCTTGGGGAGACCCATGAGGAGCGAGTTGCAGTAGTCCAAGCGTGAGCAGACAAATGTGTGAACTATGGTGATAAATACAGAAGGTGAGACGTCTGATGGCCCTGAGACGCCTCAGTTGAAAGAAGCAAGAGCGAATCATGTTGGAGATATGATCTGTGAATGTGAGGAGTCAAGTGTGACACCCAAGTCGCGGACGGTGGAAGAGTAGGTGTAAGCAGGGAATTTCTCAGTCAGCAATGGAAAGTTGAGTTTAGCAAGCTGCTGTTTAGTCCCAAACCAGATCAATTGAGTCTTAGCAGTGTTTAGGCACAGACGGTTAGTCGACATCCAGTAGTGAAGGTCAGAGACAAGATGGTCAATGGAGCGAACAAGGGAGAGTTGATCAGTTGACGGACCATGTACAAAAGCCTGAGCATCACCTGCAAAAAGATGGCCATTTGCCCCATGTTTAGTAAATAGAGACGGGATATTCAGCAGTGAAAAGGATGTATAGGATGGGACCGAGCACCGAGCCCTGGGGAACACCAAATTCCACCTCTGTCCACCACTGAGTCCTGGTTTCACCAAGGACAACCGGCTGTGAGCGGTCAGAGATGTATGATTTAAGCCAATAAGAGGAATACCAGATAGGCCACAGGACAGTTCCAGTCGCTGAAGCAGAATCTCATGGTCAACCATGTCAAAGTCAGATGAGACATCAAAAAGCGCCAGGAGAGAATGATGAGAGTGATCAATAGCTATATAAATATCAGAAAGTATGGATAAGAGAGCAGTTTCGGTAGAATGGTGGCCCCTGAAGCCAGATTGGGCGGCCGGCAAAAGCTCAGCTTGCTCAAAATAGGGGAGTAGCTGGAGTGAAACTAGCCTCTCGACGGTCTTTGAGAGGAAAGAAAGATGGGAGATGGGCCGGTAATTTTGACAGGCATTTTGGTCAAGGTTTTACTTTCTCAAGGTCGGGAAAACAATAGCCCGTTTTTGGGAAGCAGGTAGGTAACCATCAGAAAGCGACCTGTTAAATATATAAACTGGAAATGGAAGTAAAATCGTCTAAAATGTTCACCAAAAATGAGGGAAGAGGGTCCAGTTCGCATGATTTTTGTTTTATGATCCAATTATTTGACAGAGTTCCGTTTCAAGGATTGAAGGAATTCTTCAAAGGTGTCATCCGTATGGGAGAATTGCGGAGGAGGGGCATCAAGAGTCTTCGCTCGAAGATCAGCAATCTTCCAAGTCATCATCTGAAGAAAATCCTCAGCAGAAAAGGCAGGAGGACCCACTGAACACGTACCCTGTCCCAGTAGGCCGGAGATTGAGGACCAAAGACGCTTTGGGTTGTTTTTATGTTGCTCAACCAGACCGTCATCGGTCTCGCCTTCCGTAAAGACATTTCTTTTCCCCGGGGCTTCTGTGCTAAGAGCGCCTCTGGATAGTAATTCTGCCATCTGTTTTTTTGCAGTGCTACATATGTGTCTTTAGTTCCATCGCATTCCTTGACCCCGAAAATGTTAATTTAGACTCTAAAATCATGTTTCCATCACATACATGACATTACTTACAGCCATTCGAAGATAGTTGGCCGCCATTTTGTCCGCCATTTTGTTTTTTGGCAGTGCTACATACGTGTCTTACGTTTCGTCGCATTCCTTGACCCCGAAAATATTAATTTAGACTCTAAAATCATGTTTCCATCACATACATGACCTTACTTACAGCCATTCGAAGATATTCGGCCACCATTTTGGCCGCCATCTTGTTTTACCATGGAACCGCTAAAAATCCAGCTTGCTAACCGCGATTTTCGTTTTCAGCAGGGTCAAATTAGTCTAGAAACACCTGTTAGCAAATTGTTACATGATTTGCTTCTGTAAATTTGAGCAAGTTGTGTACATTTGAGTCATTCATTCTCCATTGGCGGCCATCTTTTTTTGGCGCCAAAATTTGACCTTTTCCCGTGGTCCGATTTTGGTAAACTTTTAGTATGTTCATCTCCAGACCTAATGCACCCGAAAATCATCATAAAACGTTTTCTTGCAATTTGTTCAGGGTTCATCACTTTTTTTTCATACTTTGACCCTACTAACTGCGAAAGGTGGAGATGTAGTCGGTTCATTGAATGCAGTCACTAGTAACGTGAAGTTACCTTGGGCTAAATATCCTGGTGAGATGCATCTTCCTGGGCATTCGTTTACCGGCCCCGGGACTAGGTTGGATTTGAGACTGAATCCCGACGGCACTCCTAAAGATTGGAGTAACCCCATCAACAGAGTAGATACTGCGGCGTATCACCACGACTTGGCTTACGATCGACATACCGATACAGCTTCTAGGAACGTTGCCGATAGAGTAATGATTAATGATTTGAATACTATTCCTACTCCTAGCTTGCGGGAACGAATAGAGAGGGCTATAGTCAAGCCTATATTATCTACTAAAGTAAGTCTCGGGTTAGGTTTAAAAAAAGCTTAAAATTACAACCCAACCCGAAATGGACCGATCAATTAGCGGATGAACTACATAAACCGGTAGTAAGGCATTTTAGAAAGAGAAAAGTGTACGCTAGCGGGATAGATGAGATATGGGCGGCTGATTTAGTCGATATGCAGGCATTCGCTAAAGATAACGATGGTGTTAAATACTTGTTAACCGTTGTAGATGTGTTTTCAAAGTACGGTTGGATCGTGCCATTGAATGATAAGAGCGGGAAATCTACAGCAAGCGGCTTCGTGAAGATACTCGAGAGTGGACGAAAGCCCGTTAAATTATGGGTAGATAAGGGGAAAGAGTTTTATAACAAAGACGTTAAGAATTTGCTCGAGCTGTACTCTACCGAGAATGAAGAAAAATCTTGCGTTGTCGAGAGATGGAACATGACGATGAAAGATAAAATGTTTAAGTACTTTACAGCTAATTCGACGAGAAGATATACCGATGTATTAGATGAAATGGTTAGTAATTACAACAATACGAGACATTCTTCCATCAAAATGACTCCAGTTAAGGCTAGTATGAAAACAAATGAAAAGACTGTATTTATGAATTTATACGGCGAAGAGGTCTCAGAGCCTATTGCGCCTAGATTCTCGATTGGAGATAAAGTCAGAATAACTAAAAAGAAGCATATATTTCAGAAAGGATATACACCCAGATGGACGGAGGAAGTTTTTATAGTATCCCAGGTTCAATACACGGATCCACCAACTTATAAGATTACCGATTCTAATGGTGAGGAGATACAAGGCTCATTCTATGAACAGGAGCTACAGAAGACGACTCAAGAAATATATAGGATCGAAAAAGTGATTAGAAAACGTGGGAAGAAATCACTGGTTAAATGGCTCGGGTACCCAGACTCGTTCAATTCCTGGGTAGATAACGATAACTTGATGACATTGTAAAACGATTATTCAGAAATGCTATTACGATTTAAAGAAAATAATATTCATATAATAAAGAGATACTATGGCAATCACATGGAAAAACTTTGATATAAATAATGTTATTTTCGAAGACGTTACAAAAAGGACTACTCCCGCTGAAACTAAATTTCAACGCATATTTCTAAAGTACAAATACGACGATGGGACAATCGACAAAATATCTATAAAAACTCCTCCGCTGTATTCTTATGGGATTCAAGAAAATCAATCTTCACAATCGGGTCTCTTAGACTCGTATTCTTTACCATTAACCATGTACGATAAAAGGGTAGACCAAACCGAGGACGAAGCGAAAACGATTGAAATGTTTGAATCGTGTTTAAAACTAGTAAAAGAACATCTTAAAAAATCTGATGTGAAAGACGCGCTTAATAAATATGAAATGGATGCGGATGTTGATCAAATGGATATGTTTTACAGAAAGAAAGAGAAAGGTAAAATCCTTTCCGATATACCTCCTACTCTGTATCCGAAACTTTTAACTTCCTATGAAAAATCAAGAAATCCGGATGTGCCGCCTAAGATAATGACAGGATTTTACGATTTAGATGATGAACCGATTGATCCTAAAACACTCATAAATACGCGTTGTAAAGTCGTTTGCGATATTCGAATCGATAATATCTATATCGGAGCTAAGCCGTCTATTCAGGTAAAAGTAAACGACGTCATAGTCCTCGATCGATTCGCTAGACAAAGACGTCTTTTCTACGCACAAGAATAAGATGAATAGCTTTTATAACTACCAGTTATAAAACCAACGTAATCGTCCCAATGACTCATAGGCGCGTGATCGAAACTGCGGGGATTTCCAATAGTTTCGATGACTCATACGATGGTCGTGACGTCACGTGGTTATTGCGTGGTTATTGGGTGGTTATTGCATTCTGAACCTACTAGGTTAGCGATTTGAACCTAGTTATTGGGTGGTTGTCGCAGCTGCTTAGTTTTACTACTACTGATGGGCAGCACAGAAAGGTTCTTGTTGCATCCAGAAATAATTGCCGAATTAAACATCGTACCACCAATGAAACTGAAATCGATATAAGGAGATGTGAATGTAGAAGCGAATGTAATGATGAGAGCTCAGAGTCAGAGACAGGAAATGGTAGATGTTGAAGAGAAGAGTGAAACTGAAAGTTCAAGTGATGAGGAAAACGAAAGAGATGAGCAACAAAGTATATCACAAGATGGTGTGACATCAGAGATGAATGAACAAGAGATGGCTGCATGCGAGATTGGTGAATTAAATTAAACTGAAGAAGACAATGAATGTGACGTGGAGATAAGCGTTTTGTTTAGAGATGATGCGACGGATGAAGAACAACAACAACAGGTGCGAATCGCCGATGCGAAGCAGGTCGAAGAGCAACAGAGAAAGGATGAATCGCTGAAGTCGTGGTGGAAGTTAGCAAAATAAAAAGAATCTGATTTTTGTGTGATGAACGGTTTAATGTATGAAAGATATCAAGTATTAGATCAGACAATATCTTCTTCTTAAACTAAAAAAGCAAAGCATTTTTCTGCTCTACTACTACTACTACTACTACTACTACTACTACTACTACTACTACTACTACTACTACTACTACTACTACTACTACTACTACTACTACTACTACTACTACTACTACTACTACTACTACTACTACTACTACTACTACTACTACAACAACAACAACAACTACTACTACTACTACTACTACTACTACTACTACTACTACTAGTAGTACTGCTACTACTAAGGAAAGCTATAGCTACTTATGTACTGTATTGTTAGATATCCTTTGCCGCGATAACACTGTAGGATAAATAGAGTGGTAGCACTTGACGAGAAAGAAACACCAATCAGTATAAGTTTCGAGCTGGCAATACAATCAAGACCATTTAGCTATTACTCAGTTGTCTTCAACGTTCGTAGTGGTTTAAGATGGCGCTCAGGAGTATGCAGTTCCTCAACTCTGACCCTCAACTAGCCTATGTATTAAATTCTAACACATAATAATATTAGAGGTGACTACTTGTAGCCTATGTAAGTTATTAGCCAATACAAGTCAATATTACCTTTATTTTTGTCATTTTACTTAGAAATTTGTTTGGTCTATACAATTTAACTTAGATAAAAAAAAAGGATTCAAAGCAATTTTTGCAGCTCTTTGTATTATATTTTTTAGCAGCTGCTGTAGCCTATCGGCCTATATCAGCAGCGATCAACTACAAATCTCTGTCCAATATTACGCTGTGGACAGTCGATATTGATTCTCTTCTGCCATGAGCAGACCTAAAATAAAGCAAACAACACTCACAAAGTCACATGGTTTCGTGGGAGCTTCTTAAATGAAATGATGCAAAAATAAAATCGTCAGCTGAATTCAGAAGAGTCGTATATATTTTTTTTATGCTTCCAATGATGAACGAAGAAGCGAAAATGTTTAACTAACTGAATTAAGGTAGTCACTATTTGTTGACAAACTAAATATGCCCAGTTCTTTTCAGAATAAGCAGTTGTATGCAGATTTGTTGTCAGTCATAGATTGCGTACATATCCATGTGCAATATAAAATTAAACTTAACTGCACATTATAGGCCTACAACACTTCTGCGCTTACGTAGTAAAGTTTTCTGTCGTAAGAGACATTGAAGTTGTGACGATGTCTTGTACCACATAGTTCTATCCTATCTTAATGTATGTAGGCCAGTGTTGTTTAAAGTATCGGGCAAATGTACTTAAGTAAAAGCAAAAGTAAAAGGGTTTTTATGTACTTAAGTAAAAGTAAAAGTACTCATCAAAATTTTTACTTAAGTAAAAGTAAAAAGTATTCTTCGAAAATAATACTTTTAAAGTAAAAAGTATCAAACATTTTTATAGCGTCCCTTCAAGAAAACTACTCTGAGGCTAATGAACCATAAACACACTCGACTGAACATCTTTTTCTCTGACTCCAATATGTTGAAAAGAACTGAGTCTTATTTATACTTCAATCCACTTATTGACTTTCAAGAACACCAAATTCTCAAAATGCTTGTCATGCAGTCGAGTGCGTTTATGGTTCATTGTCAAACCAGCGCAGCTGAAAAGTCGTTCGACTGCTGTATTGAGTAACGAACATTGTAACGATTATTGCACAAATTGTAACGAAGTAAAAGTACTGAAAAATGGCTCAAAGTTTACTTCGTTGAAAGTAAAAGTATTTCCGTTTTTTGATACTTCGTTACAAGTAAAAGTACTCAAACTTTTACATAAGTACAGTAACGCGTTACTTTTACTTCGTTACTGTACAACACTGATGTAGGCTATATATATACACAATTGTGTATTAGGCTGTGTTAAATGTTTAGGATACAAGTTCTAGCGTAGCAGCTTTAATTAATTAATTAATTAACCAGCATCTACAACCAGCATTATAGTAGGTAAAATAATCTAGATATGGTTTCGGGGATATTTACTGTTTGAGATTACACAAGGTATTGTGAAGCGCAAGGACGTAGCCAGACTTAAATTCAAGAGGAGGCAACTCCGGGAGACATCCAGGTGTAGTGGTGGTGCGGAGGGTATAACCCACGGAAAATTGTTAAAAAATCTTTAAAAAAGCAGGGGGAGGCAAATGCTCCGTCTTGCCTCTATGTGCATGGCTACGCCTATGGTGAGGCGTGATTGGACGATTTAAATCACATCGGATCGCGAAAGTGTCGTCTGCTCAATCGAGCGAATGTGGTCACCTTTGGACTATAAGTGCACTGATGAATTCAGCTGGGTATCAGCTTGACAAGCTATGAGGTCGGTTGAGTAGGCTATAGGTCGAAGGAAACCCACTCCGAATCGATCGCTTAAAAAGGAATGCTTTTAATGCGATAAGATGATCAGTTTATCGTGAATTGGGACTGTACAGAACTCAATTAGGCAAACTTTTTTGAGAGTGCATTACATCGAAGAAGTTGCGATATACGGGGATTATGCTAAACTCAGTGTCATTGATGATTGAACGTTGCTCAATTGCGAATAAATGAGAGACGATTGTAAAAAGAACTTACTCATTTTATGGCCCTACGATTGGGTAATAGGTGGATATTTTAGCTCGGAAATAAGTTAAATTGTTATGTGTTACGTGTTGTTAAATGTATGGTGTACCCCAGGGATCGGTACTGGGTCCACTCCTTTACTTGCTCTATACAGCTGATATTTCTTGCTTTATACAGCTGATATTTCCTCTATCTTTGCTACATATTTAACCACTGGCCTCCTGTATGCTGATGACGCCCATGCCTGCGTGCATGGGCCCCCCATCTGCTCAGCTCTCCCTTATTGCTCGCATTGATGCTCTCTCTCTCTCTCTCTCTCTCTCTCTCTCTCTCTCTCTCTCTCTCTCTCTCTCTCTCTCTCTCTCTCTCTCTCTCTCTCTCTCTCTCTCTCTCTCTCTCTCTCTCTCTCTCTCTCTCTCTCTCTCTCTCTCTCTCTCTCTCTCTCTCTCTCTCTCTCTCTCTCTCTCATGAACTTCAAGCATGGCTGTCCTCAAACCGGCTTTCTCTAAACCCATCCAAGACCCATCTGATTTGGTTTGGCACTCGTCAACAACTGGCCAAGATTGACTACCCTCTCTTATCTCAAAGCTTTGCTTCTTATACTTTACATCTGTCCGTAACCTGGGTGTAATTCTTGATAGTTCCCTTTCCTTTTCTGACCATATCTCTAATCTCACCCGCTTGTGCTACTATACCATCTCCGACGTCTCAAAGCTATCCGAAGATCTATCTCTTCTGCAGTATTTACCTCCATTGTCATCTTCTCTCGCATTGATTACTGTAACTCCCTCTGTGTTGGCCTCCCCAAAGTCTCTCCCCTCTAAAATCTGTTCTCAACACAGCTGCCAGACTAATCGACCGTCTCCCACGTTTCTCCCATAATTCCACATTCATGTTGAACATCTTCACTGGATATACCTCTTATCCACATCCAACTAAAGTTATTTATCCACGTTCACCGATCTTACATGCGACTTGCTCCTAAATACCTTTGTGACTCACTACGTCTTCTCACCTCAGCTAGCTGCCTTCGCCCTCTTCATTCCTCTGATCGACTTGACTTATTTGTTCCCCGAGTGAGAACGGCGATGGTCCAGTCTCGTTCCTTTGATAATATTGGCCCTTCACTGTGGAATCAGCTTCCTCCTTCGGCCCGTGCTCTAGTACTATCTGTTGGTCGTGCCACAGCTTTTCGTTGTTTTAGAATTTTGAAATTTAATCCCGAGGACTTTCGCACTGGGAGCGCCTCTGATTGGTGGGCACTGGGTAGAGGCGCTTTATAAGTTTTGAAATACAATACAAATACAATATAATAAGTGTACGAAGAACTTTGGAGAATAGCCGAGAGGTGCCAGCGGTAAAGAATCCATAAACTCCACGCAGTGGCGAACGACGAGAAACAGACTGGTCAATTTTTGGCACAGTCAATTTTCAGACTACCTTAGAATTCTATAGATTAGTAAATCGGCTGGCTCACGATTCTCGGTCGATAGGCCGACGTAAGTGACGGTAAGTCCAAAAGTAACGGGCGTAAGATCAAACGCCAAGCATAGGCCTTGGTACGTTAGAGTCGTATAAAGCCGTATCAATGTCAGTGTAACAATTATTGGAGTTTTAAGTTATGTTTCTCTACAGAATTGGGTAACCACGCAATATTAATAATTTAGGAGATAACAGGTCAAGTTTCACCATAGCTGCAGTTTAAAATTTGTTTTTGGAAATTTTAGTTATGATACGACTAGTTTGCATTCACCACGACAACTGCACATTACCACACGCAAAGTGCAAAATATTCTACTTTGTTAATAAAATGAAAAAAATAATGAAAACAATGCGCAATCTGTTTTTTATGGTTACCTCATAATTCTACACTGTGTTTTACTCACATTAAGCTTATATTTACGAAAATCCGATGGTGCGAACCAGAGGCGCGTTTACAGAAAACGGGGCCCTAGGCGCAAACATTTTTGGGGGCCCTTCTGAACTTGTAGACTGAAAGTCTGAGACTCTGGTGGTATTAAACCTACATGTCCAAAAAAACCATGAAGTTGAACTTGAAGCCGTTTTTGCGAATGTTATTGACTTGTAATTACAATTAGTTATAGAAACTATTTTAAAGGAATGTGAAGTTATTTGATTTAATGATTTTAGTTAACAACGCAATCAGATTTATAATTGTACAGTGTACAGTAGGCCTACTCGTTTGTGTGCAACACAATGCGTCAATGCTAAATTCTATAATGTAAAAAATGCTTGAAAAAATCTTTGAAATTTAATCGCAGAATTGGTGTTACTTTTTTAACAACTAGTCTGTCTAGTCATAAACAAAGTAACAGAAACAGAAGAGAAAGTTTAAATTGCAAAAACATGCGAATGCAGAATTCAAAAAATTCTATTAACCGCTTTCTGCAGGGCTTTCTTTCTGCATTTGAGCCTAGCAAAATTATCAATTTGTTGGTCAAAGTTTCAGCAGATTCGATGCAGTGCAAAGCTAAATTACCTAGCCGATCTTGATCAGTGGAACTTCTGATCTTGATCAGTGGAACTTCTGATATAGTTTTTCACTCTTTAAAGTACAGAAAACGACCGTTCTTCAGAAGTAGCCTAGGCCTATTACTTATTGGTATCGTAAGGTAAATACGCAAAATTGTTTCCACATTTGGAAATGTGGATTGTAGACCACGTAACACAAGCTGATACATATCGATGGGATTTGTGATGTTTTCATTCTAACAATATTAATGAAAGTTTCAATTACTTTTAAAACAAAAAATTACGGTATAATCAGACTTAAACATTCAACACGTAAACTGCAGCTGCAGACGGCCGTTGCATGCTGCTTGTTGCTAACAACTTTGATGTTATTTTGCGCAAAGTCAAAATGAATTATTAGCCCAAATGAACAAAACAATTATAAATTACAATAATATATTTTAATATGAATGCTAAACTGTAAAAAAATAGAAAATAGGTTATATTTTTTAAAAGTCAAAATTCACATGTTATTTTCATAATTGAAAAAAATATTTCCCTTCTTTGGGGGCCCCCTAGATTTGGGGGCCCCCTAGATTTGGGGGCCCTAGGCGCGCGCCTAGTGCGCCTACAGGTAAACGCGCCTCTGGTGCGAACTAAGTTTAGTCTTGGACGTATGATCAATACGAATTCGTTTCTTCTTGAATGTACGCGAATAATAACACGGACAATTATTTCTAGAGCGCCGTAACGCGATCATGCCGCTACAAGGCCGCTGAGTTTTCTGTACGAGCGAATGTACGCTCTAATTTAGTTTGATTTCCATGAATGCAAAACTAATGACTGATTTATTATAATACTATGCTTTTGATGTACATTTGGTCTGAGAATGAGAGTTGTATGGCAACATTTCGCCTTTTAGCTCGAAGTTCTTTAGGCAATAAAGAACTATTCCAATTTTTATCTTCAGTTTTAGGACTTGGAAATTTTGCATTGTGCCGATACGATTTGATTTCATGTATTAGTAAAAATTATGGCCATGGCCTATTTGCATTCACCCGACGAAATTTCATAAAGAGTTTGAAAGTTCTCTGCATTTAAGCATGCTCTCTTTATCAAATATATTTTTAATAAATTTAAATCGACCTAGTTTCACAAACTTGAGTGTATGTAAAGTTATCAGGAATAATATAACATTTAAAATAAATCCTGCGTAACGTTTAGCATTTACGCTGACAGTTGACATTGTCAAGCACCTCAGAGAAGTAGCTTGCTACCAACCATGCTATATAAATTGTCATACGTACAATCACAATTACAATGACGGTTCTTTAAAGTCAACGTGGAATGAAGAATGAAGTAAACCCAGAGAACAAGAACTGAAAGACTAGACCACAATAGACCGTTATCATTTAGCTTCACTGCTCCAATAGAAGTAGGCTATAGACAATTTTGTCGGATTTTATGATCGGATGCAGAGAGATACCTGTAACGGATGCTGTCCTGTTCAATGGACCTGACTGTCTTTGGCTCTTCATCAACCCATGCGTGAATTGGCTTTGGTGGAGTTTTTCTAAGGCAAATACAATCAAATGCACAGCTCACCAGAAATGCTTAAGCTTCCCGCCGAATCAACCGACATACCAAAGCTGCGGTTTATCAAAACCTTTTCACCCGTTCAGCATTTCTTTTCTGTATGTCTTTAAATCTACTTAGCGAAATGTGTTGAAAACCATAATGTCCAGTGCGTTTGTTAGGTACTTGAAAGCATATACATTCACACATACATGTATGCATACATTCACACATTCATACATGCTTACATACATACATACAAGCGTCGTGCTAATCCTCCAAACGATTTTTTATAGGGAACTCTGTAAGATAAAACGAGATGTATATTACTTCTCGCAGCATGATAAGATTTTCGCTTTTGGATGTTTCTGATGGACGTTAAATAAATATATTCTTCTTAAGGATTGTCTCCAGCTCACTGCGCCTTCTCGTACATCGAACTGTACCATTATTACATTCTATTTGGCATGACTCAGCTCAACTTCCATTCAAGGATATCCTTAAAGCCTAATTAGTATCCTTTAGATATTTATAGGGCCTACTCACTATGTACAAAACGCTTAAATTGAGAGCTTTATTAAAGCGACGTGCAGATGTCCAGATGTGTAGTCTATAAACATGCATTTAAAATATGCAAAGAATCACAAAGAATTATGCTTTGTTAACCAGGTAGGCCTACTGTTTATATTCAATTAGCCTACATAATGTAAACTAACGAAGATATCAAGAATGAGACTCACGCTTTGAAGCAGAGTAATCCGAAGCACTTGCAGATACCGACGCCAGCCAATATCAAGAAGAGGAGACCGAGAATCGACAGACAGACGATTGTAGCAATTCCTTCGACTGTATCAAGCCACCAATTCATATACGTCGGCATCACCTTGATCACAGGAAACTCGTCTTCAAGGATTGGAACGTTTAGAATATCCGCAGGATCACCTGTTGTCAATAGAAGTGAGAAGCGAAGAGTTACATACCATGCGGTACATAAAATGATAATTGACGTGAATAGACTATTAAACAATTGAATATCTAATCCTATAAATCTTGAGATTGCTTCAAAACATCAGAAACCTTAAACCAGAGCTCACAATGTCTTTAACGCTGCATTGTCACCCGGTGTTATGCCAATAACAGGATCTTAGAAACTTGTTTGATATGATAACAATTCCTGTGAACGTGATATTGATGCCTGCCAAGTTTATTGTATTACGTGTTTATAGAATTAGCCTATACAGAAAGTTTTATTGACATTAACCAAATTTCTTAGATATTATCTAATAACTTGGTAACTTTTCATTCCGCACTGAACCATGAGAGGCTAAAAATGTTTAATTTTTAATAGATTGCTGTAAACTTAGTCTCAATGTAGGCCCTAAAATAAAATTCCGAATGAAAGTAATTTTTGCTTGTTCTTCGAATTGCAGAAGATATGAATAACTCACCATAAATGTTCGTCCTTAATCTATCGAGCATGTCATCTCGATCCACAAAAACTTTTTGATGAACGATATTTTCCGATAAGTATGTAGATGTGTCGGCCAATGCGTAGACGGTTACTATTATGCTGAAAACACCATCCAACACTAATCATACTGGCTTTATATGAGCTTTATTATGAGCTTTGCTGACTTGATCCAATTATTTTAATAAAAATTGTTCTTTTTTAGTTCAGCTAGAAACAGGTCTTGCAAAAAATGTTTTGTTCTTTGGATAAAATTCTACGGTTTAAACTGTCAAATTCTTAACCATTTCTCTCTTTTATTTTATATAAAATGGTTAGCACACAGTAGAGAATGTGTCGATGTTCGCTACTAATGAATTTATATATGATCCGTTAAATTATAATATCTTAAATCACAAAAACTTTTTCAAAACTCCACTTTTGGCTATCTAGAGACCTTCATGATATTGCTAAACCAATGTAACTAAAAACCGAGAAATAATATAACTGCAATATAATAATATATAATATAATATAAAACCACCAAATTAAAATGATCTTTTGAGTCTTGAAATGTGTAGACTAGTTAGCTTAACCATAGGAGCTAGGCTATATGAAATTCATTTAGTATATTATAGATAACTAATAAGAGAGTTTTATCATTGATAAAATGACAATGAAAGGTAACCTACTCATTCTGGACGTTTGGATCGAAGTTTGTTTGCGACGCTATCTTCATAAACCAAGGGTAGGTGACATTTCTGAGAGCAGCCAGGAAGGCAACCTGGTCGAAGGTCGATGTCTTCGGTCGAACAGTCAGATCGATGTACTGTCGGTCGGGACGGTATGTGTCGATGCGAACGTTCATAATTCTAACACAAATTAAACTTAACTTTTAACTATAGTAGACGAGCAATATCGAGCAAATGGAACAATGCATGACAAAAATCCTTTGCAGTTTCTGAAGACATAAATATAGGATCTATAAATAGGCCTACTCTGTTCTAAATTCTTAGATTGACAACGAAATACAGTGCACAATGCACATATTTCAACTTCTATTTTTAGTTTTTCTCCGACTATCCGATTAATGTGGACAATAAAGGTTGGTCGAGATAGGGGTGGCATTCTTGAAGTTTCAGTCTCTTAGTTTTTAATGGGACCTATTCTGCTTTAAAGGTATTTTCGTGCTGTACAATTAAACAGATTTATTAATTGATTTTTAGGCAGATTTATATCATATGTACTTCGTCACTTTTAATTTGCACTTACGAACTACGCTTATTACCACCTGCATTCAGCAGAAATTTCTTAAGGAATCGTTCTGTATTCTACTTGCCTCGACCACAGACTCGGAGAACCACCATCCTTGGCATAAACGTACAACAGATACTTCGTATATTCCTTCACCGGTTTCTTAACGGAAATCAACCCATTATGAGTGTTCAAGTTGAAATTTTCGTCAGGTACCAAGAGGTTAAATGTTATGGAATCTACGAAAGTGATCAACAACTGAGTGTCATATAGGCCTAAATACTTTCAGAAATTATAATATGCATGATATAATATGAATGTTCGAAGCACGGCAAAAAATTGAACGGATGAAATCAGTTCTTAGTTCAGTATGATCAGAAATCTTATCTGCTTGAACTCATTTAATCTCGAGGCTAACGTAGTCTTGCATAATCGTCTTAAAACAGAATCCTGTCCTTTTGTCATTGCTTTACATAGCGCTACTATTTCTAAATGATTCCGAAATGCAGTGTTTAGTTACTTTGGAACTAAATTTAGGGCACTTTAATAAGTTCAGCTAGACGGACCTTATTGATTCCATGTCTGACAGTGGCCGTGCAATTTGCAAGATAGTTATTAGGCTAAAGCTACCAATGGATCAGATTTCGACGCTGCTTTGAGTGTGTCAGAGTTTAGCATCGCCCCTCTTGATGGAGGGATCTATCGCTCTAGAGATCTTAATAGTCGCAAACTGGACAAACCCAACAATTGCCATTGCTGGTTAGCGGTTGAGAGTTGAAAAATACTAAGAATCAATAGAATAAAATTAGTTTTCGACAGACTGTGCCTGTGAGTATTCTAAAACTCCCCTTCAAAGATGAATACGGACACGTGGCCAAAACTCTGCAATGAATTTTGAATTATAAAGCGTGGCTTTGGCCGAATGCTGCTTACCCAGGGCAGAGGCAGGGTGGTGTGACTGGTGTCTATAAGAAACAGGCACACCACACAAAGGCACACAACGACAAATAGACAGACAAATACAGACATACACATACAGACAGAAACATACACACAGAGACATACAGACAGATACATACAGACTGAAACATACGGTCAGATGGGGCAGAAAAGTTATCCTTGTCTCACAGACATTTACAGAGAAGCATTGAGCATGAAGGCGCTCCTTTAAAAAAAATTAATTTCCATCGTTTAGATACAATTAAATTTTCATTTGCTTGTGTACTAAATGGACAAAATACAGACTTGGCTGTGGGTCGAAGTCCGTAGCAGAAAACGTCAGGTATGAGACATTCTGACCAATCAGGGCGTCGTATTTGAGGTCGAAGTTGTAGAAACAGGGCAGCGGAGGATATGGCTCATCCAGTGGTCGGTTAGAACAGTCGATCACTGGACGTACATCGTTCACATCTATGATGTTGATTGTAACGACAGCGGAATCATTATTAGGCGGAGATCCTTTATCTGTTGCCCACACGGTCAGAATTAATGGCGATTGCGTCGATGGGTTCTCGTAATCCAGAGGTTGCTTTGTGCTTATAAGACCACTTTGCGGATCAACCTACAGATTCGTCAGGTAATTTATAAGCTGTTTATTTAACCGCAAATTTCGCTAATATTCGTCCAACGTAAGCCTTTGAAACTCATTTCTGAGCTTTAGATTGCAATCTATAATGATTATATTGTGTTAAACTATCAAGCATATGCTTCGTGTACCTTTTGCAACTGGTACAGCCTACGTCGGACGCAGTCTGTCGTGTCTCTGCTTTTAGTACATCGACAGCAGTGGTTAAAGTGGTTTGGGTGAGCAGTGGGAACGCCAAAGAAGAGTTTCATTGGAACGCATGCGTGAGCAGTGGGAACGCAAGCAAAGAATTTAAAGAGCAGAGGGAACGCCGTTCCCACAGTTCCCACCCCACTTTAACCCCTGATCGACAGCGACCATTTCAAGGCGCAGTCAACTTTACTCCGCGGGCGACCATATCGCTATTAGGTTGAAGATGAAATTTGGCGAACGTCGTTTTGTCAACAACTATGAGTGGCCGTTTTAAGTTTAAAATAGTAAGATCTGACTTCTCAATAAAATAGGAAACAGTTTAAGCCGACCTGAAAGTAGAGAAATAAAGTATCTGAAGCAGATATGCTGTATAGCAAGTCTCCATTAATTCCATGGTCACCATCTGTGGCCGCGACACTCAGCACCGGCGTTCCTCCATTGGCATTTTCTTAAAAGCAGATAAACGGAAAACAGCGACAATAATAATAAATAGGCTATAATATTAGTAATACGAGGTTCGCCAAAGCGGGGCGGTGGCGGAGCTGGCGGCTGTTAGAAAGAACGCCAAGTATAGCCAACTCCTTACCTCTTTTTGTGTCGCTTGCCTTTGAGACCATGGACCCCATCAACAATGACGGAATGGATTTTATCAGGGACTTGGGCTCGACTGACCCTAATCACCGGAGACATGAAAGAAAATACTTATCTTTTCCAGCGTCTAGTAATCACCGTTCAGCGCATTAGCGCGATTGCCTTCCGTGGCACCTTTCCCAGCCTGAACTTGCCAAGTGAAAGGCCGTTCCAGACGTCCACCCTTTTGTCTCCGGACATAGTTTTGATAGCCTGAGGGATTACTAATACCTCGGGTAATAATAATAATAATAATAATAATAATAATAATAATAATAATAACACCATATCTCCGGAATAGTTTTAATATAATAATAATAATAATAACACCATATCTCCGGAATAGTTTTGACCACCTGAGGGATCATAAATACCTCGGGTAAAAAAATAATAATAAAATAATAATATTATTAATAATATTAAGAAGAAGAAGAAGAAGAAGAAGAAGAAGAAGAAGAAGAAGAAGAAGAAGAAGAAGAAAAAGAACAAGAAGAACAAGAACAAGAACAAGAAGAACAAGAAGAACAAGAACAAGAAGAACAAGAAGAACAAGAGCAAGAACAAGAACAAAACAAAAACAACAACAATAATAGTAACAAAGACAACAATCCTGTAATTTGTATAGCGCCACCAAGAGCATCGGTCGACGGTTGATGTGTACGCTCAATTCCTGAATAAATCAGTCAAAAGCTAGACGAAAATCCGAGAAGACATAGAAATAACCTACGGACGAAATGAGTCCAGCAAAACTAGGGTTTTAGTCGAGATTTAAAGATCAACACAGACTCCGTAGAATCTAACAATTATCAACTTGTTTGGCGAACAATACATCTAAAACGCAGAATGAAGACGACACAGGTTTAACATTTGTCGAAGAATTGTACGGTATTTCTGCATATAGATGAAATCATTACTGTTGCTGTATTACCGTATATAACCTAACATGACTTGATCTTATCTCAATATACCTTACCTTATCTCAATTATACCTTGCATTATCTCAATATACCTTACCTTACCTCGCCACATCTCCCTTCAGTTATCTTATTAACCTTTTCTTACACATCTTCATCTTAAAATATCTTTCCTTAACCCCTTTAGCCTTATTTGATAATGCATGCTCACCCTGTACTGATCCAGTATACACAGATTGAGTGAAGTTTGGACTGTGGTCGTTGACGTTGATGACTGAGATGTGAATCGTTGCGTATGTCGTCAGATTACTCGAGTCTTGAGCTTCTATGAGTAGAACGATGTTCTCAAAAAATGGAAACGAATCAGCGTCTATCGGATCAATATTCTGCACTGTTGTGCAGTTGACTATGTCAAAGAACTTCGATCCAGACCCAGGAAGGATAGAGCACGTAAGTGATTCGTCATACGGAGGACAGAAAAGATCGGGGTCCGTCACAGTGACCGACATCACTGACACAGGAGTCACACAGTTCCCAGTCTACAGAAGAAAAAGGTTCAGAAAAAATTATGCCGAACAAAATACGACTCATATGCCAAGCATCTTCGCAGGCTACAACCAGCTTCATCATCAACATCAACCATCGAAGGCTTTGACAAAGGAGAATGTAAGAATATGATTGTCAAATGTCATTATACTGCATCGCCTTTCTCGTCATTTTTGCCACGCCACCCTCACTGTCTGATCTATAGTATATTTGACCTATCTTATAGGCTACTACAGACCCTTAAGCTCGAAGGGCCGCATGTCAAACAACTAATCCTAATACAAAGATGCATAAATTGTGTTGCAATTATACTCCATTGCTGACTCCTTCGCAACCTTCTGCACCGACAGAGTCTCATTCCTTCGTCTTTAAGGCTCAACTCGGTTTTGCTCAGAAATATTTATGTGACTTTACTCATCGCCCTCACTCTGCTGCTTCTCTCCGTCCTCTTCGTTCCTCTGACCGTTTGGACCTCGATCCTCGTTCCCCGTTTCAGGACTTCACTGACTCAATCTAGATCTTTAGTTTCCACTGACCCTGCCCTTTGGAATGAGTTTCCTCCGTCCGTCCGTCCGTTCGTTGTTTATTCTCTCAGGTAATGTCTCTACCTCTTTTAAGTTTCTTAAAACTTGCTTCTTCTCTCGGGATCTCTCGCACTGGGAGCGCTTCTGAATGGCTCTCCCGCTAGAAGCGCTTTATAAATGCCCGAATACAATACAATACAGTATTATAAACTCCCTTATCAAACTCAGCCTCCAACCAAACTGACCATCAGATGATCAAGCTGACACAATTTCGTCACCTGACGCTATTGGCTATTATGAGGTTTTCTCCCATTTCTTCGCAGTTCAATTTCCATTTGTACGCAACAAGACAGTGGCAGTAAAACACCCCGTTAGACCTTTCAATCATTCTAAGTAGAATCGACTTTCCCGCTACGGCTGTCAGATTGAGTTGGCGAGACCTGTAACTCATTACTTGAGGAATGCATTTAGGAAGACAGGACAGAGGCAGGTCTGACAAATGTGCGAGTCAGTGAAACTCTCTTGAGCACAAACAATTCGGTTGAAGCTTAGCGCTGTTCATTTCAGTTTATTGTTGATTACCACGATCAATCACTTTATAATTTTTTTTATCATTTCTAATTAAACAATGTGATTGACAGCTTTGAAGCTTCCGCACTTCAACTCGAGCCCGTAGTGCCTTCTCATGTATTGGGTCATTCTCCTGGAACAGTCTTCCATTGCAGTTACGCTCTATTGCATTCAGCTGTGTGAAGCAAACATTTTCAAACTGTCTTAAAACGCACTTGTTCAGATAGCCATGCATGGAGCGCATATGTGAGCCACCAAAAAGGCGCTATATTAAGTGTCTTGGTACATACATACATACATACATGCATACATACATACATACATACATACATACATGCATATATGCATACATACATACATACATACATGCATACATGCATACATACATACATACATACATACATGCATATATGCATACATACATACATACATACATGCATATATGCATACATACATACATACATACATGCATACATACATACATACATGCATACATGCATACATACATACATACATACATACATGCATATATGCATACATACATACATACATACATGCATACATACATACATACATGCATATATGCATACATACATACATACATACATACATACATACATACATACATACATACATACATACATACATACATACATACATACATACATACATACATACATACATACATACATACATACATACATACATGCATATATGCATACATACATACATACATACATACATGCATACATACATACATAGATACATACATGCATATATGCATACATACATACATACATACATACATACATACATACATACATACATACATACATACATACATACATACATAATGGTGTCAGTCGGCTATATTTCTTTCAAAACCTAAAATGAAAATCCTGTGAAGCGAAATCGTACTCTAAACTCTAAAGCACTAAAGCCCTCTGCATATCTGCGTGACATCGCCAACATTATTACGGTACGCTATAACGGATCGTATTTTTCATTTAATAAAGATGGGTCTTAAATTACCGTAGTTGGTAAAACTTGTGTTAACAAATATTGTTTCTTCAGTTTTATTAAAACTATAATAATATGTTGTGCTGCGCGCTTTTGTTCTGCTACGTCACTGCATGGTTTGCGGCTTAGTCAAAGCGTTAAATATATATGTAGCCTACTTCTCTCGTACATCCGATGCAGCAGCAATGTTTTGAAAGGTCAAGAACAGATTCACTAACTGGAAGGCATTTCTCCTTCACTGATGAACTGTAGACGGCTGGAGTGAAGTTAGGAGCTACGTTGATTTTGCGAAGCGAAACAGTCAACAGCGATGTGCTGCTCATGACGGAATCCGTTGCTGTAACGCTGACGTTGTATTCAGAAGTGTTGCAGTAGTTGAGCTTAGAATAGCTACAAAGACTGATGATGCCACCTGAAATGATGATTCAGTGGTAAAACATTATCCTTTTGTTTGCGGGTAATGTTTAATGTAATAATGTAATTTAATGCAATTAGGCCTAATGTAAACAATGAAGCGATATTTTGAAAAACATTGTGTGTGATAGAATTAGCCTACATTTCATGTTGACTACAAGTTTACTTATCAAGTTTAATTATCTGATTCTATGAATTTAGAATACAGACAATTACAGTAAGGCATTGCACTTTTGGGTACAATGTCTTATTATCTACAAAATTGATTTACTTTGGTTATAATGCTACGTAATGAAGGTACTCTATTTAATTGGAGAGCAGACTGACAATAAGAGACTTGCATATGGTGCAGTGGTTGGTCGGTTGTTTGGTTGTTGTAGAAATACGTGGACACAACGCCAGTCTTTGAAACAAAGACAATGAGCATTGGCGTTCTACAAGGTCAGCCACTGTCAGTATTGCTGTTTATCATCAGCTTACAGATGATGATATATGAGAGGCATTTGGGAAGTGTAAATGATGGAGAGAAGGTTTTCGTTGATCAGGTTACTGCAGTAAGATCCGCAGAAAGCCAGGCGATTTCCGTTGATCAAAACCAGAGTTGGTGGACTGCGGAGAATAAAGGAAAGACAATATATAGAATGAAGAATGCTGTGAACGGATTTCGACCAAATGCGGTATGACAACTGAGTATAGAGAAAGACAAACCGTACTCAGAACGAGCAGAGTCGACGGCAAAACGACCATCAATGGTTAATAAATATAGGCCTAATATAATTAAGCGTAATAATATCATTTTTGCGTGATAGAGAAGACGAGTATTATTCTGATACGTAGACTGACTCAGTTCATCGATGCAGAATGGCGTCGGTGTTGTAGTCAGCTGAAACAGTAGAATGGGATCCGTCGTCTTGGCAACGAGAACCTTAACAGAAAACGAAACGACTTAGCTAAAGAAAACGCCAGCAAGACACAAGAAAGACCTTGAAGTCTACACAACTTCAGGTACCTCGTGTTATTTTATAAACTTCTGTGATATATAGTCCTCAGGTGCCTACTTCTGGCTTAAAGAGATCTCTAAATTGGCTTGATTGGCTTTTACTCAACATGACTCAACAACGACTTCTCAAGCGTTTCTCCGAAGTTAACAGTGGTTTCTGTTTTTCTTGCAGTGCTTCTAAGTAAACGTCGTCTACTGTCATTGAGTGCATACCTTCCAATGATTATCCGGCGCCTTAGAAGTCAACCACTACATATACATACATACACACATATTATAATACATACATATTACATAACATTGTGGTATATATGCAAATCAAAGAGAATTAAGAATTGAATTTCTTTGATGAGATAGCTTACGCACAGATGTGTACCTGATAGATGTCAGTATATCCAGGGATGTTTTCGTCGACTTCGATAGTTTCTGGGAGGTTGAGAAAAACAGGTGGTTGCTTGACGTTTATGATATTAAGGGTGAGATAATCACTGGCATTGTACACGCCATCTGTCGCGAGAATGGTAATATTGTAAGTGATGATGCTCGGATACGGTGGTGAATTCAGGGGATGCTGGAGATACCAACTGCCGAGAGAGACGGATGCTGTGACAGATCCTGTGTAAGGAAGAACCACATCGCTTATATCATAACTTCAATCAGGCCTCATCGAGTCGAACTCAATATTATTAATTAATATTATGCAGAAACTGCATTGTTTTTAGCAGGACTTTATTACGCCTTAACCGTCGGAAGAAATGTAGCACGCATTAATAGTATTATTAATTAATAATGTAACGACGGTATAACACTCGCTACTTGTCTATATTACATCTCATCTAGCCCGCCATTTTTTGTGAGGTGATATAACATCGGTTGTGAGAGATAGCGATTCGCGTCGCGTTTTCAAAGGAACTTTGCTGTCGTCGGCCGAATAGTACTTAGCGATACGTGACGACGACGTTCACAGATACGCTCACGGACAGTAGACGGACAGTCGGACTTCAAACGAAAGCCTCTGTCGCCGGCTGGTTTAAGGCTAACAATACATTGACACATACGGGCACATACAGATAAACGGATAGCAGACGGACTAGCTGACCTCAAAAGAAGTGAGGTTAAACCGCGTCTGTGGTATCCCTTTAAGGTAGGATTAGCGAGCTAAAAATAACTCTATGTCGACTCACTAAGGGAGGGGAATATTCGCGGCCTTAGAAATCGTGACGGGAATCCGTAGCTATTTAAAGGAACGCAAAGTCAACGGAAAAGTTAACTCCACCACTGCTTGTACTGTGGCAGTGCCAGTCCCAAGCCTGGATAAAGAAGGAGCGACGTTAATGATCTGTTTTATCACACAGTGTCGTTAAACTGAAACTATTAGTGCAAAAGTTCTCATAATTCGGTGGCCTAGAGATCGTTCGTCGGGCGATAGTTGCGGCGCTATGTAGAGCACGGCTGTTTCGACAAGTTCGATAGTCTGTGTGACCGAACTGGATCGTTGTCGAAAAAATAATCGTTCACTCCGAAATTGGATTTACGGCGATTCACTGTTTTAATCATATATAAGTTCATTCTCTTCGTGAGCGGAGTAAAGTCCATATATCCTTGTATGGGTTGAATAAATCACCTTCTACTCTGAATTTAAGTCGATTTATTGTTTCAATCGGATCTAAGTCGTTCTCTTCGTTAGTGGAGTTATTCGATATATTTTACAAATTGGGTAATGGATATCTACGGATGCGCTGTTAATTTGCGAGTAGTTCTGTGCTTCATTCTCGTACGAAGTCGATAATTTCGCCATACTTGGGCTGGCAATCTATTTCGAATTACACTCAAATTCTGCGCGCGAAACGGCCACCAGAAAGGAAACCCATTTCCGTTGATTCACATTGTCAGTAAGTGAGCTTTACTTCTGTAGTAGAAATTTGGGAACTTAAGTTTAGAGTTATAAATGAAAGACCCCTTACTCCAAGTCTGCAGAAGGCTGCAATCTAGAAGTGTCAAGATAAATTAGCATAAGATAGTATCTTTCAGTTGGAATAAGATTGGCAAAAATCCGTGTAGATTGGTCAATTTAATATGGATTCACGTGAAATCAACAGAGGAAGGTCTGTATCGTGCCTGTCTCTGGATCAATGGTAGAACAAGTCCTGGGAATACTGAGTGTTGTTCAAGAGAAAGTTTTAGGGCGCCTCTCCCATTAAGGGCGTAAAGCACCTTCGCCTATTGGTAAATTTGTTGTGGAGTCAGACACGAACCCTGGTTCTAGCTTTGACGAGGCTGCTGCCTATCCGTTAGCCATGCGTTCCCAGTCGACCATCAGCCTGGATGCACTTCCGGTGGGTACTAGAGAAACCCGGAAACCCCTTTAATAGGGAGGGATTACGAAGGAGCGAACGCCTCCTTCGCAAGCCCAGAATGGACCATAGAAACCCTGGTAGTAATACTAGATGACAATTCGCACCCGTCTTGATCTTAGCCTGGGAAAATATAGAGATAGTTCCGACTGGCCTATGGTTAGGACTCCACAGCGATGCGAACGGTTGTCGAGCTATGAAGCAACGAGGGCGACGTTGACGGAGCCAACCACGCCGAACGCCACAATAAAATACAGATACCGCATCGTTTTTTAATCAGGCTTTCATTAGGCCTTATCAAGCCGGACCCACGTAATAGACATTAGCAATATCATTAATAATATAATTAATTAATAATAGACAGACACTGCATCGCTTTTATCAGGCCTTGACTTGACTGTCGCTTTGTGGCGGTGAAAGGAACGTTGCCTTTCTCAGCTTTAAGCGCCTCTGTTGAGTATCTCTTGAAGTGGCGCTACACATGTGCGTACACATACGATTACAAATCACAATTACTGTCTACTCGTTGAACTCGACTGACTAATATTCTGAAAGGTCCTAATACTTTATCATAACTCATGAGCCCAGATGAAGGAATATTTAATAGGTTTATTAGCATAATATAAGTTACCTGTGTCTGGATTTATGATAAATGGTGGAATGTCTTTGTCAGTGTTGGGACTTGTCCAACTCTGAAGGTAGAACTTAACAGGTAGAGCAGGGCTGACATCTGGATCGGATATGTCCACTAAAAACAACTGATATAAAGCAACAGACATATCTAGACGTTATTAACAAAAATGAAACCATATCAGACAACTTCTTCCAGTTAGGTTCTTATCAGTCTAACCTGAGTCTTCATGACGAGCGTCTTGTGAAACTGGGATGAGTTGTTGCTAACCAATGCATCCGTAAGGCAAACCTGTCTAGTTTGGGGCTTCAGTCTTGTGCGATTCATTCGAATAATGCATGAACGCTAGGAGCACGCATTGTAATAAATACGCGAATGCCTCACTTTGCATTACTTCTTCAGGCTTTTGATCTGAAAACGTATTTGGTCATCGTGTGCTAAGATCTAATCGTTTGATATCTAAATGTATCTGAAGCCAAAGTCAGGCCTGGGATTTGGTGATAAAACAACTAGGCCTAATGTATGTTTTTCAAATGTTAGTTCCTCTTACTTACTAACTTACTTACTTACTTACGCCTTGAGTTACTTAACGGATGATAATCAATGTAGCGAATCCAGGATTGAAATAATGGAGTCTGAAGTATTGATAAAACAACAAGGCAGAAGGTAAATTCACTAAATTTAGAGGGTTCTTCGTATATAACGCTGCCTCTTTTTGGTTGTTCCCTTCTTAGCAGGAGGCGGGAATACTTGCACTGCAGAACGATAACTAAAACTAATCGAAACGTTGAAAGAGAGGTGTTGCTAAAACGCTTCAAGAGTGTGTGTTAACAGGCACAGAACATATGACCTTAGTCAGACAATTTCTCAGACTGGTAGGCTATAAAGTATCACAAATATTCTAGTAATAGACCATATGCCATAATTTACTGCCTGGTATGTTGGTCTTGTAGAATCTCCTGTTAACAGGCAATACTTTCACAGTGTTGTTATATTTAGCAGATGAAATCTGCAAGCTATAGGTGCGTCCTGCCAGAGAGATGTGTTTATGCCGTCTAGATGCATGTTGTCAGCGAGATGTCTCTAACTGCATCTAGGTTCACGCTGTAAGAGAAATGTCTGTATCTGCCATCTAGGTGCGTCCTGTCAGATAAAATGTATCTATCTGCCATCTAGGTGCATGTGATTGTGCATCCTGTCAGAGAAATGTCTCTACCTGCCAGTAAGGTGCATGATGTCAGAGAGATGTCTCTATCTGTCATCTAGGTGTGTCCTGTCAGAGAGATGTATCTACCTGGTCGCCTAATGAGGTTGACGCAGCTGGTACGTTGATGGATGTGGGTAGGTTCGTGATAACATGAGGTTCGTTGACGTCAATTACGTTAACAGTCAGGTCTTTCGTTGTGCTGAGTCCAAGTCCTGTGACTGTGATCGACAACTGATAGATGTTCAACGCATCATAGTTTAAGGCTGCGGTAGTCTTCACCTCCGCCTGCCCATCTAAAGAGATGACAAGTTTCGTTGATTTTAGGCCAACCTTTGCACACTCTAAACTATTTGTTTCATTTCAAGGATTTATGTCAGATAAAATTTGACCATATTAATATAAAACTTTTTATTTAGATGCTATAGATTATGCCAAGTATCAACTTGTACAAGAACAAATCGTTACAAAAATTTCAATCCAAGAATCCCACCTAATGTTAAACTCGGAGATATCATATACTGCCCATCTTAATCTTGAAGTATGATGTTGACTGTCATGAAAAAATGTTCAACATAGAAAAGTAGTTCCGGTTAGCATCAAGCATTTTTGGTCAGTACTAAAATTACTATTTTAATATTAGTTCAAAGTATGTAGACGTATACTTCACAAATTGCCTGATATAAAGTACAACTGCTGTTGAGACAGATTAGGGCCACCATACTAACAGTAAGATAAACATGGCTGGATTTTGATACTGAGCCAACAATTTCAATTCCAGGTTACAGTTTTGTTCACATGTGCAGAAACGATGCTGGATAAGGCCTAAAAAATTAAACATTTGACTGTTTATTTATAAATTTGCGTTAATCAGATGTAATGGATATTACAGTGAGCGCTGTAGTCCTATACCGGCCACCAACCTGGTTCCTTTATAGACAATTTAGACATATTTACTGAAGATTATTATTCTACATGCTCTGTAAATTGTCCAGTAAGAATAAAAGCAAAGGATTACAAAATTAAACTATTTCGAATCACACACCATACTCCGAATAACTTTTTTTTACAATATGCAGCAATTCTTCAGCCAACCAGATTAACTCCCTATACTGTTACATTATTTGATAACATATTCACTAACATTCTTAGTCTTAGTCTACTTGGAATGGGCTCCCGCTTGCCTTACGCTCATTCCCCGGAACAACCTACCTGTCTTCTACCAATTGCTTAAGTCTATCTTCTGGTAGCGCCTCTGAGTAGGCCTCTTGAAGAGGCGCTATATACATTTTCAGAATGAATAAATGAATTAATGATTTCTAACCGACAACCAAGATTCTGCAATACTAATTCCTGACATTTCAAACCATCTGCCAATTTTATTTAAGACCAGCCTCCATCCCTCAAAGTAACCCATTGGTATAAATCATCCTAAAGAGACTGATAAATGTGAACGCTATAGCCGAATTTCATAACCCTTTAATCTATTGCGACTAAGCTGATGTCGAAAAGATCTTCTGTAATGGTGCTCCATCAGCGGCTTTGACTCATTCTCAAATAGTTCATCAACCTTGATTTTGCATTATAGAGACGTTTCCAAAGGAAGTAACAGATCTGCCTGCCAACTGCGACCATCCTCACGTAGCAGCTAGACAGGGACGTATCTAGCGTCCCCCCCCCAAACAAGTCAAGCTGTTGTATGCTTACGGCTAAAATTCATATGAACACTGTATAAATGTTGCCATATTCAAGGCTTAAGCCCCCCAAACGAGAAATCCTAGTTACGTTGCTGCAGCTATATTGATCCCAAAATACCTAGCACCACTATTGTAGCAGTGTAGCGCCTCTGTCTTGTATACTTAACTCTTCGTTTAGCTCTGGAATTGTTCCAGCTGACATAAAAACTGCAAAAGTTATAGCGATTTACACACTGGGGAAAAAATTAAAATCATTCATTACAGACCAATTTTGATCCTTCCATATTTCTCAAAGTAGTTTGAAAAATTAATTTTCAATAGACTTATGGTTTTTAAGGTTTTTCATACTGTAAGCCACAAAATGTTGTTCAATAAACTAGAAAAATATGGTGTGCAGCATAAATGGTTTCCCCCAGTGTGGGAATCGTAGAAAAAAACAAGGGTGAACATTATATCGTATTTTACAAACTGATGTAAACGATATTTGAAAGCAACTGGTTTCAAAGCTAACAGTTTTGCAAGTCAGACTCGAATCAAAATCAATTCCTTTGTTGAGAAAATTCAAAAATGCATACATGATACAACATGAAAATTACTTCTATTTGTCAGAGACTCAGAGTAAAATAATGCTAAATCACACTAGCACAACTGAGGGGGTTGGAAACGACCCCCTGCGATGTGCAATGAAGACTTAACTAGGGGTTGAACCCCCACAGTTGCCAACCTGGTTCTCCCACTACTTAAGCAATCGAATACAATATATTCGGTTTAAAAGCCAGCAGTCTGATCTGAGAGCCATTCACTGTGGTATTCCTCATGGATCCATATTAGGACCATTATTTTAAATATATATTAATAACACCCTCACTGGCCAAGCAGTTTGAATTCATAATATTTGCCGATGACATAACCATTTTTTTATTACTGGTGAGACTGTTGAGTCCCGCAGAGAAAAAGAAAGAAATTAATTAGAAATAACCCTGAATCAATTAAGCGGGTCAAACAACCCTTTCGGGTTGTCCTTTTGACACCTCAACAGCAATAACCACGTTCATTTGTACTAGTGAAATGTCTATAGCATCTGTTCGGTGACTCAATAAATAAATGGCTACTACACATATAGGCCTATGTGTTTCAGTTTCGTGACTTTACAGCATTGGCTGTCAAGTAATTTACTGGAAATATATATCTATCGAGAACTTATATTGATGAGATTAATCAGATAATTCATAAAAGTTTGTGTCTTCGTCCAAAAATGTCAACCTATAACGGGGTGCAAGATTTTTGATTAAGTTAGCAACCGTATGATTCTCGGGAATTTCGTAAAGTTCCCTATAAGGATAATTGTGTAGGCCTTAATTGCTCGGTGATCGCTGGCACAAACGCAGCCTACTAACAGAGTCTCTCTTCCGCTGTTAGATGACACAACCTTCTGAAACTCTGACTTCGTTGACTATTTGAATGCCGCAGGTGGACAACACTTGAGAGGAGAACAAGGGCCTTGTTTGATAGTTTATTGCTCGAAGGATTATAAATAGACCAACAATTCTTGGAATGTAGTAAGTTCACTACTCACTAGGCTTCTAGCCTAGGTTGAAGCTGTAATGTTCTGCTGAGCAAAGTAATTGTTCTGCAGAAGTTGTAATTTAATGCACGGCACTCAGGCAGAAGTAATGACATGAAAGGAGAAAATGTACATAAAAATAACGCAATAACTTACTTGAGAAATTGGTTAATGCGAACGGCACAGAGTTTGGAGATAAGGAGAAACTCAGCGGAAGGAGATTAGGTTTTATTGGGAAACTGCTAATGTGTGATGCAAGCACTGTGAAGACAACGGTGGACTGT
The DNA here is from genome assembly GCA_963556255.1 of Allolobophora icterica. NCBI lineage: Eukaryota > Metazoa > Annelida > Clitellata > Crassiclitellata > Lumbricidae > Allolobophora > Allolobophora icterica. Next base: position 47,235,954 of record OY744604.1, read on the forward strand.
GGAGAGTCTTCCTTAACGTTTACTGACGCAGGTAGATTGTCCAGCGTCGGATAGTCACCTGAAAAAGTGTAGAATCATAATTAATAATAAAACGAATAGAAATGTCACTCACTGGCGAAGCCCATTTTTCTTGTACGCGGGTTTCTGATGCGCACTGTTACTGAACTCCCATGAAGCCTCTGGCGCTAGCGCCTAGCGGCCTCTGATGCGCACAGTTGTATTAATGAAGCCTCTTGCCGCAAGTCGCTATAGCGGCTTCTGATGCACACTGATACTGGATATTCATTAAGCCTGTTGGCCACTAGCGGCCTCTGATGCGCACTTTTACTATGAGATTTTCAGAAAATTTTAAACTGTGAAGGTCATAATAAATTTCAAGCACATTGGAAAACACATTTTCAAATTGCTTTAAAACCGTCTTAGGACGGGGGAACATTTAGTATGACTTAAAACGTATTCACTGGCAACTTCTTAAAAATTTAAGATGACTGCAAGAAAAGGTTATCTTTTTGGTAAAATGTAGGTCTACTGCCTACAATCCATTTATTAGCTTAATAGGCCTAATAATAATAATGACAATTGGTATGGCGCTGTAACACAGCCCGTTACAAGGGCTTCTCACAGTCAACTAACAGTAGGGTAGGCCTTCGCGAACAAGAAGTGAAAATATAAACAGTATTGGTAGAGAACACAAATTAAAGTCCAAACAATTTTTAAAAATTGCAACTGGTTATTTTAGCCCAATAATGCCATTTCTACTTTTTAAAATGTAGTATAAAACTATTATTTGAAACATTTATGAAGTTTTGTAACCGTACTACAGCCTTTTAGCTACCAGCAGTTTAAGGAACCATAAATAGTCTCTATAAGTTTACTTCGATGGAGGCGCCACCAAGAAAACGATCTCCCCAAAACATTTTCTGGATGGATGGCAAGTTAATCAGTTCATTCATATTTCAAGTACAAAGCTTAACACATAATTCATCATCATTGCAACCTGTCCATCATCCTCCTCCTCATGTTCCTCTATCTATCACCCCTCGGGCTTTCCACTCAAAACTGAAGTCTCACCTTTTCAAGAACTCCTACCCTGACTCATCTGATCCTCCGCCTTCCAATTCTTCTCGCCGTATACGACACCCGTCTTGACAGCTGCTCTGCCTCTCCTGATCTGGTACCCTGGAAATCGGACTTGGACCTCTTTTGGATTACTCTCTGGAAACCCCCTTTGATTTCGTTTGGCCTCCTGGAAATCGAACTTGGATCTCTTTTGGACCACTCTCTGGAAACTCCTGATCTGGTACCCTGAAAATCGGACTTGGACCTCTTTTGGACTACTCTCTGGAACCCCTTTGATTTGGTTTGGCCTTCTGGAAATCGGACTTGGACCTATTTTGGACCACTCTCTGGAAACCCCCTCTGATTTGGTTTGGCCTTCTGGAAACCGGACTCGGACCTCTTTTGGACTACTCTCTGGAAACCCCCTCTGATCTGACGTAGCGCTCGTGAATAGGCTGATGCCCTGCGGCGCCTGCGCTTGGCCTTCGAGTGGCGCTTCAGAAGTTTGGAGATAACGATTACGATTCTTATTCTTAGGCATGTATCAGCCCACTGTCACTACAATAAGGTTCTTCAGAGGCGCAGAAGACCATCCAAACTGATTAGTTGTCTACATTATGAAGATCATGTGAGAAAGCATGTGTTACCGAGTTTCTTCTGCTCCTAGGGTGTCGTAGTGCCGTGAGTGCAATCAGCAAAGTGCTAGCTGTTTGGTCATTCATGTAATGCGCTGTTGATCACTAAAGGAGTAGCACAGACTACACGTCGTCTGAACCACTTCACACCCTTGTTATGCTATGTTATGTAGCCCTAAGTGGCGCATTATAATTATTAATGTTCCAACATGTGACAAGATCAAGAAAGATACGATGAACAGATGGATCTTGGTCGTTAATTACGGGTTGCTGGCGATTTTAAGAAGTGTCCTAAGTCTAAAGATTTATCTGTCAAATTTCAAACACACTTATACCATTTTAATGCCTTAAAATAATTTTGCGAAACGAGCAAAGCGCTACAGTTATATTTACCGTTAATTTTCAGAGCAGTAGGTGAAAATACCAGTTTCGTTCATATATAAGTAATATCACGTACCTTCAACAACTGTAACCTTTAAGGAGAAATCTCGTAGGTCTGTCGTAGCCTGAAATGTCATCTGATCTCCTAAACTCGGAGAAGTAACAGCGTCACCGAGATGATAAACACTTCTGGCGTCGTTCACAATGTCGTAATTTATTTGCAGCGCATTTGCATCCTGATACCTGAAAATTAAATACGCTGAGTTAATGTTGGATTTATTAGTTATAAAATAACCGAAAATACACGATATTATTCACGCACGTTGAATTAATAAAAAAAGAAACGAATTCAATTCAAAACTTTTTATTGATACCACATGCAAATACATGCTACGGTACAAGATACATCGATGACCACTTATCAACAGGTGATCCCAGAAGGAGCAACAATGTTGAGCTAGTAGGTAGCCCAGCTTCCATAGTTAGTTACAGGCAGTAACATGCATGTAAATGTTATGTCATCAATCAAAAGCAGGTATATAAAACTTTGCATTAAGATACAATTGAGTAATTTCGTGCTAGTGAACAAATGGTGCTAGGAGCATTCTGAATCAAGCAAATACTATTTAGTAGGTAACGAGTCCCAAAGAGATAGTCCACAATATAGAATGAAAAACTGTCTTTTTGTACATCTGAAGCCTTTGTGATAATAATTATAAGATCGAGTTTACTCGAGTTTTTTCCATAAATGATCGGGAATGCTTTGTTATAAGCGTCTTTGTAGTTCGTTATAATTAGATCATAAGCTCTCTTTGCATCTTCATTGGAATATGTTTCCGATACTGGGGTTTAATTGACTTCTGAGTCAATTAAACATTCTCTTCGTTACCTCAATAATCAGCCTACCCTCATTGGTTTGATAATTTCCACCTCTTTGAGCATCAAAGTTAAAGCATGTAAATATTGGTAGTAGGTGATATTCTTATCTTATTTAATGATGCCTAGTCATTATGGATCGTACCGTTATATTAACCTAGTGATAGCATTATTATAGCACAGCGAAAGTGTGATCTATCTGAATTTCGTTTTATCGGGAAACCTAGGCTGTGTTTGGCATGAAGAATTAGAACAGCTACTATAATAAAGCGATGAACAGCAGTCCTGCTTTTATTCAATACATTACAATAAAATACAAATGCAGTTGATATTTTCCTACTTTCTTATCTTAGAAGAGCACACGACCATACGACAGAATATCGATGGCACCGAGTACGTGTGAGTTAAAGACATGCTCAAGGCACCTACACAGTATTTGCCTTGGCCGAGGCTCGAACCCGTACTTTCCGCCTTACAGGCCGAGCACTCTTATATCACACTGGAAAGTTTTTGGAAAGAACTGTTAACCAGAATGAATCGAGCCACAACCATAAAGAAAGTTCCTGCCTTGTTCCGTTGAATACCTACCATCCGATAGTGTAGCCAGGTTCGACTGGAATTCGGTCAACAGGTGCAATTCCAAAGGTCACTGCATATAGAAAACAACGCGTAGCCTAATAGAGGATGAAAGCATTTTAGTGTATTCAGATCATAAATAATATAGAAATCTTATGCTGAGATATATATGTCTAGATACTCATCTCAATATCTCGACGTGTCTCATCACAAGATTTTGATATTATTTATGGTCTGTGGCTTTCATTGATGATATATAGGACGCCGATTTCTAATGGTACAATGCGTTCACACATGGCGCATTCATTCAGTTTCACTGCATATCATTTATCACAGAGCATATATGACTTAGGGCCTACTTCAGTTGTCTTTATCGCAATATCTCGACATAGTTCATCATGAGCTTTTTATATTATTTATGATCTGAACTCCACTTATATAAAACAGTCAACTTTAAAATACAGCGAAGAAGAACGTTTGAGATCCGAAGAGTGAGGCAATAGAAAATTGGCTATGTGTGGGAGCTGCGAAGACGCGAGCAGCAAGGTTGCGACCTTATTACTTAGCAAAAATGTACTTTATTCGGATTTCATCAAAACCATATCGACTGAACTTTTCTAATAGAAAAATTAAATTAAATTAAGGTGAAGAAACAAATGGAAAATACAAAAAAAGAAAAGGTTATAATTAAAGATAGGCCTACACGCAGTGTGATTCTCCTTACAGATTTTATTTTAGTTATAGTTACAATTAGAGTTCATGGTTTTTCATTTTAGTTATAGTTACAGTTATAGTTAGTATTACTTTTTAGTTATAGTTACAGATATAGTTAATGGTTTTTCATTTTAGTCATAGTTACAGTTATAGTTAGCATTATTTTTTAGTTATAGTTATAGTTATAGTTACTGGACTATTATTTTAGTTATTTTTAGTTAATGCATAGTTACAACTGGCCCAAATGGCGCTTCGCCTGGTCCCTATGGGGTCATCGATTAATTATGTCAGAAACTTTTTAGGCAGTTTTTGATCTCCTCCCTCTTGTCAATAACTGTCAAATATTCAAGGATCCTCTAACAAAATTATGTCAAAGAAAATTACCCCATCCCAGAAAATTTCTATGACTCTAACAAATGCAAGAAACTGAAATTTCCGAAAAAACAAAATGTTGTTATTCACATTTGAATTTTATACTTAATGGCTAAAGTAAGCCTACATGTGAAATCACTGTCTGTCACAGATATTTAATGGATTTTTACATTCAAAAATACAATCTCGTTTTCTTTTAAATGTGTAGGGGCCTATTGAATTTGATTTTTATTATGAACATTTCTAATTTGAACATGAACATGATAACTTTTATAATATTCCTTTCAACATAAAAAATTAAATCAAAACAAGTTTCTCACTCTTTCTTATTATCAAGGCAAAGAAAAAATTATCTTTCCATCAAAAAGAAACTCGAAATATTGAATTTTCGAAAAGAACCCAGGATATTCGCAAAGAGAATAGGGCCTATGCAGCACATTTTCTCAGTTTAGCTGGGAACAATAAACAGGATATTTTAAAACGAAGAAAATATCACGTTTGATTAGGTTACAAACAAAAATGAAATAGATCACTCATAAAGACTTTCCGAATCTATGGTTGCTTTTTGATTAAATTATTGCTGAAGTCAATTTGTCTTCAACACCCCTCCCCCTTGTGAAGAATTGTCAAATTTTTTCAAATCCATCGCCTCATTTTGTTGATATAATCAGGGCCTAGGACAGGGGGGCCACCGGGGCCATTTGGCCCCAGGTTTCACTTGATAAAGGGCCTCGGAATTACGGAGTTATTTATTGAAATGCGGAATTAAGGAGTTATTCATTGAAATCTAGCACTATACAAATTCTAATTATTTCGTGACGAAATCGTTGACGTTAAATAATTTCAAACTGTAAACAAATTTTTTGTAAATCTGTTATTAGTTGTAAAATTGAAAAGTTGTCAACACTCAACAGTCTAAACTCTATCGTAACTCGTTACTCGTAAGTCGTAAGTCAAACACTCAAACCTAAATAATGTTTTAATATTAATATATTGTTCTTATAATCCGATTCGCTATGGATAGTGTAGTCAACACTATATATATATATATATATATATATATATATATATATATATATATATATATATATATATATATATATATATATATATATATATATTCTTACTTTCTTAGTCTCTTAGAGCAGCGGTGTAGCCAGGATTTGGAGTTTGGGAGCAGTGTAGAAAATGAATGGGGTCTGTGGACGAATTCGAGCGGAACGAGGCCGACGAGTGCACGATTAGGGTGTTTGTTTTTAATTACCAGAAACCTTCACCATCAATCGCAAATGCATGACGCAAGAGAAAGCTGAAAACTTTTATAGAAAAGTTTTCAATAAGATTTCTTTCAACACTCATTGAAAGTCTTTCAACAAGATTCTCAGCTATTGCAAGCATCGTGGAGAATTTTGAATTTTTATGGCAATTCAATTCTATGAGTGACGATCAGTTAAAAGAGGCAGCTACACTGTAAAAAAATACCGTTTTTATAAGGGGCTGTCTACGTTTTAAAACGAAGATTCTACCTAAAATAACGGCGGCATGTCTCTGATGACTTATAACGGTGAACCCACGCTGTTTTACGGAGAGAGCGCCCATTTTTCGGAAATTTGCTCACGGAATAGTATTGCATCAGCGTATCGAAAATGTAGTTCTCGTTCAATCCTGGTAATAACCGCCTATAAAATAGCAAAATTATTATAAAAACCTATTAAACAATTTGTTATATTATTCACCTTTGTCTACAAATGAAAATAAAGGTGGAAAATTAATATTAGTTAATTACTTTCTGATCAGCCGCATTACTATACACGAATGCGCATTAATACATCGACAGAGCAGGAACCCTTAACAAAGGACGGTCAGAACAATGGGCGGTCAGCGCGTATAAGAAATATTGTACCACACAGTGCACCACAAATATAAACTCCTAAGCTCACAGAAAATAAGATTAACAACGCCATTTTTAAACGGAGAAACATTTAGGCAGGAACAGTTACCAACGCGGTCCTGAGACAAATTTAACGAATAGCTTGAGTCTAAGTATGGATTTTAATTACATTTATAGTATGTGCAGTTTAGCTCATATGGTTAAGATGCCAACCCAATTTATGACCTAGAAGCGCGGGTTCGAAACCCAACGCTACCACCTATTTTATTTCTTTAAATAAAATAGTAGCAAACACTTTTAGACATTAGGTGTTTAAACTATAGCTTTCTTTTCAGACGTACTTTTAACTTAGGTTATTCAAGTTTGGCTAAAACTGAAAACATACGCGGAAAGATAACAATTTTTTAGCTTTCTGAACAGCCGTATCACTCTGGCGAATGCTTACTAAACGTATAGCCTAATAGGCCTACATCGAACTAACAAGATCCTTGAACCACAATGGGCGGTCATTCGGCATAAGACAAATTTTCCAAACGGAGTTAGACAGTCGGACATTTAAGCAGATGCAGTTAGATACACGCTTCTGAGATAAACCTAGCGTTTAGTACGGGGTTTTAATACGAGTTTTAATATTCGCTCGTAGCTTGGGTTATTTAGCTCACTTGATAGAGAAGGTGGGTAAATTCATGAACCAGACTACTAGGTCCCAGGTTCGAGCCCCTGTATAAACCTTTTTAATAGACACTGTAGCAAATCTAATTGACAGTAGGGTAGTTGTTTAATTTGTTACTTTCTTTCCACGAGGTTCCAGACGGACTTTTAACCTATTCCTTACTTTTCCAGTATATTTAAACGTCTGGTGTGTTTCATGTGTGTGTCGTACAGCTGTAAGCAAATTAATTGGTAAAAACGTAGTCTCTCATAACATTTGACACGCTCACGTGTCATTACATATAGAACAATTTGTTCGATGATTTCTAGGTAGCTGTGCCGAAGCGCCCTTGTGAGTTACTGAAAGGACTCTATACAAATTATCTGATAGATAGGCTACACTAAATAAATAGGTTTTCCAAGATAACTCATTAATTGGATACCAAGTATTATAACCAATGAATTCTGTCACTAGAAATTCTGTCACTTCTGCTATTCGATGTGGTTCGTGTCATCATGCTGCATGCGAGCCCTGCATGGTGAGGTAGGATAAAAAAAGATTTCAATCCATCATAGGCAGGTTAATCCGACTGAAAGTTAATCCATATAAATTGATAAATGAGAGTTGATCAGAGTGGTTGTTCCCTTGTGACAGTATCACTCTTGACCAGCTCTGCCGGCAGGCTAATAATGGTCTCTTCTTAGCAGTTCTGAAACCCAGGCCATGTTTTACACAAGCTGCTAACAAATTAGAAAGCCCACGCCATATTCTCTCCAACCACGCTCTCACGACAGGGCCCTGAACTTGTAGACAATAATAATAATACGAGGAAAACTATTATAGGAAGAATACTTTTTCTTACTGATTCTGTATATGCTTTGGACATTTTGAGCCTCTGAGTGCAGCTTTTCAGCAGCTACTTACTTAATTACTTACTTTGACCTAATTAATATTCATGTCTTATGGCCGAGCTGGTGACTCTAAATGAAAATGGCGAAAATGTATCGGTCACGGAATTATGCGAAATACTGACGATTCAAGTACGTAATTATAATTGTAAATTCATATAACACATTGCAATTTTTTATCTATTGAAGACATAACTTTGATGGAGAAATCGCCTTTTAATATTAAACTTACAGGGCAATTGACTTGAAATATTGCACGTGGCTTGCGTCATTCGCATAGAATCAATCACTGACCACAGTTCTAGCTATGATAATTGGTTTTTCTGGTTGTCATTAAATATTTATGTGTTATCGAATGTACTCTCTTTGACAGTATGTGTTGCATTTTCAGGAGGTGATGTGTTCAACGAACATCGATCTGCAATTTCATATATAACCATGTGGCCATCAACATCAGTGCTTTGTAGCCATGTGACTGTGACTGCGGTTTGTGCTCTGTTTGCCACTTACTACGTCTTCAGTGCGGCATACAGTGGCAACAGTGTGATATCTTGGACTTCACTCAAACTGTAAGTAGAATGTCCAAGGTATTGCTTTGTCATTTAGTATTTTGCTCAATATTGCTTAATATTTTTTAATTGATTATTATTATTATTATTATTATTATTATTATTATTATTATTATTATTATTATTATTATTGTTGTTGTTGTTGTTGTTGTTGTTGTTGTTGTTGTTGTTGTTATTAATATTATTGTTATTATTATGTATTTTAAGTGCTGCTATATAATGACCAACCATTATTTGATGACATCAATTGCTCAGTGTCATCAATTAATGCCTGATCATTAGATAGCAGCACTTAAAAATATGTCGAAATAATACTAATGAGTGAAGAAGGTCTTGCCCAATATCTCTACAGTGTAACAATGCATTTCCCAACCCAGGGTCATGTGGAAACGCTCCACGAAAAGTCATAGAGTACAGGATCGGGTAAGTTTAAGGTTTCTACATGTATCTGATATCATGTATGTATATATGTATGTATGTATTTAAAAAATTGTTCTTAATAGTTTTTATTATCTTTTCTACTCTTTTATATGTGAGCTCAGATTACTAGAATTAAATTTCTTTAAATTAAAATTCATGGTACAATGGCAGGTATGTATGAAGACGCAATGCAGAAGTCAGTTGTGCGCACAGTTGACCTGCATTGTGCTACGCGTGGCAACTAATGTAGGCCACTGCAGCCAACATAAATGCTTGTTTCAACTGTAGCACTGTCATTTTCTTGCTGTTACCAGTCTCAACACTGGATAAAGGGTTGGGGGTGATGCTGATCATCCTTGTTTTGACACAACACGGTTAAACTTCACACACGTGGCTGTGACAGAATATATAGTTCACATTGAGCAATTGTTATTATTGTTGTTATTATTATTATTTTAGCACTCTATCTATTGATCAAGCATCAATTGATGGTGCTGAGCAATTGTAACTTCAAAAAGGACTTGCAGAAGGTCCATACAAAGTTTTAATTGTGGCACTTATTTTTTGCTGTTACCAGTCCCAACTCTGGACAAAGGGTTAGGGTGATGCTAATGATCTTTGTTTTGACACAACACGGTTAAACTTTACACGTGGCTGTAACAGAATATAGCTCATATTGAGCAATTGTTATTATTATTATTATTATTATTATTATTATTATTATTATTATTATTATTATTATTATCAGGGGCGTAGCCAGACTTCAATTCAAGAGGAGGCAACTACTGCTTTTCAACAAATTTGATGACCTTTTTTGGGAATTTCTTCAACAGAAAATTTCTTCGCCAAAACATTTGACCTTTTTGTGAGATTTCTTCCATTCCAGAGGAGGCAGCATCCACCTCTAATCGGGTGTACTTGAGGATGCAGGGCTATAACCCAAAGAAAATTTTTAAATTTAAAAGACCAAGAGGAGGAAAATGCCTCCTCTTGCCTCAATGTAGCTACGCTTATGATTATTATTATTATTATTTTTTCTTTTTTTTCTTTTTATTATTATTATATTTTTTTGCCCCAAGGTACATATGATCCCTTGGGGACTTAGATATTAATTTGTTATGTTACTTCCAGGAAATCAGGCCTCGTCCTCCGTTGAGTCCCTGAATGTGCCATGGAATGCGATGGCATTATACCGTTGAATGCAGATGGAAAGGCGCTTTTATTATTATTATTATTATTATTATTATTATTATTATTATTATTATTATTATTATTATTATTATTAAGCACTCTATGTATTGATCAAGCATCAATTGATGGTGCTGAGCAATTTTAATTTCAAGAAGGACTTGCAGAAGGTCCATACAAAGTAACCATCTTGGGAGGCTTGAACCCAAACAGCATGTTTGTGGTACAAGGCGCTATAGAAGTTTTGAGGTTTGATTGAATTAAATAATTTTGTTTGTAGGAGTCACAGTTGTTCAATCTCTGGCGTTTGAGAAGAGCAGCAGGCATCTTGCTATCCAGATTGACGTGTAGTGCGGTCAAAAACACCAGCTCTTATATTTGGGACACATGTCGCAAGTATCTCATTTTCAGCCATATTATTATATTTATTAGTACTGACATCATGAAAATTAATATTATGCATTTATGAAACGCCACTACTTAATAATGTCTAAAGGTCCCTACACAGTAACTTTCAGGGAGACTCAAACCCCTTCTCCCCAAATTACAGGGTGAGCGCTGTAATCAGTCGGCTACCATATATCTCTTTATGCTCTGGTTTTGTCAAGCAATCTTGCAATTATTGAAATGTCAATGCATTGCTCATACCATAAACTGTCTGTTGTCTGAACAGAAATAATTTAATGCTGCTATTGATCTTTTGTTACACAATTGACTTCTGGAAGAGTTCTACTAAACATCACACTAGCCACACAATGGCATACATTAGAGGCCTCTAGAGCAAGTGAGTGAGGTGTAGAGGTAACTGCAGAATATGCACATACTTTATTATTAATATAATCAGAGAACGCTGACACTACAAATGTGGCGTAACTACCATAGACAGTGGTGGTTACCCAATGGACGATATTCTATTGTTATTTCAGCACTGACTTGGGTCGGGAGTGCCTCTGAATCATCGAGTGGTGCTGTTTAAACGTTCGATTACGATCATTTATTTTTATTATATAGCACCACTATACTACATGTGTAGCTGTAATGTAGATTCTGAGCCCATTTACAACACCACACAGTGTCAAAAGCATGTGACTGTTATTAGTAACTCCTCTCGGACAAGTCATTAACTGGCGATGCACCAAAATGAAGCCTAAATAAGGTCAGTATGCAGAAGATCAGTCTTATGAGACAGACAGCCTGTTGTAGAGATGCCTGAGAGAGCCTGAGAAATCTTCCATGTTGAAGTTTGCATATGCCTAAGGTGCAACTTGCATATAGCTACACCCATGTGTCTATTATGGTTATGCCACATTTGTAGTGCCAGTGGTGGGAAGATATAGTGATGATTATTTGTTAAGTGTCTTTTTCTGTTTCAGTTCACACACATATCCAGCAACCAGTGAGAACAGCCTGGAATTTGTTTCAGTGGTAAATATAATTTCCTGTCTATTGCTGTCTTAACTTTGACTTATGATTCTATAAAATTAAGCATCCTCTTATGCTCTTGTTTTGTCTAGCAACTGTGTATTAGTTCTATCATAAGCTGCTCATGTTGTTTATGCAGAAACATATAATGTTGCCAATAATCTTCGATAGCACAATTAGGTTACGAAAGATTGGGATTTGACATCACAATAACTACTCGAGGGCATAATTTAGAGGCCCAAAGAATTTATCATGTAAGTTAACTGCAGATTATATACATCTTTATAAGTATGACCAGTATTATATGATTTTTTTTATTCCTTTAGGGCAACTATACAAAATGTGCAGCTGTTGATCAGCACATGTAGGACACCAGAAAGCATCAAAATCAAACATGTAATTAGTTTTCATTGTATTTGTTAATTTCTGTTGTGCCGGTGCCTAATGCACAAGGAAGGCATCATCCCAGAAGATCAGTCCACTGAGAGTTTATGATGGCAATGAATGCTTCCGGTATTTCGAACACAATCGGATAATTGCGTGTGCATTAAACACCGGCACGATAGAAGTTACCAAATACAATTGCAATTTCATGTTGGATTTTGAAGCTAAGTGGTGTTCTAGTTGTACTATATTGCTCCATGTTTAAAGTTTAATATGCTTACAGGGACCATTTATGGTTATGCCACATTGACAGTGCTAGTGCTGGTAAGGGCTATAGAGATTATGTTCTTTGATTAATTGTGCTGTTGGTTTTTCTGTTGCAGTGTACTTCAACACGTGGCACAAAAAGTACATAATCAAAGAGTCGGAATTTTCCATCTGCAGAGTTACGGACAATAACTACATTCTTCCACAACCTAAACTATTACCACTGCCGTGTTTCCGTGTTTTGTGCATTCTGTCAGTTCTTTAACCCTTTAGCGACGAGAGGGATTTTTTTTCGTACATTTTAGTGCACAGTCGTTGTTAAAGTGTTTATATTCTTCAAAACTAAGCATAAAACTCGTCTGTTCAGCTTGCTTGCCCCAAAGCTTGATTTCTGGTTTTTCTGACTGTCAGATTTCTACCTGGATTCTCGAATTGTTTATGATTAACTTTTAGATGAGATTGAATAGCTTTACATTATGCTAAATTTTCAACGACATAAACTTTGTGTATTGTTTTCTTTCTAGAAGTACCAGTTTGATAGTTAATATTACTAGAGGTGCTTAAATTGCTTATTAATGTGCTTCAGTTCTTGTGCCGATTTAGTGAAGGTGCCTTATATTTTTATACGTGCTTGCATGTCAATTTAAAATCTAATTTTTAGTCTCCACCAGTCTTGTTTCAAATAAAGAATGTTATGAAATAATGTGCTTGTCATGAATTAGTTGGCATGGCATGCGCTGAGAATGACGCCTTGCACTGTCCACAGTGATCCGCATTTGGATGACCCACAATGAATTACAGTTCAGTTGCACTTTTGATTTTTCCAAATAAAATGTATTTCGATGTGAAGATTTCTTGGTGTTAATACAAACATTTGTTTGATACATGTATAATGTAGTTCAAAAGCGTGTGATAATGAGCTTGATCGGGTTTTGCCATTAAGTTCCTATTCTGTTTTGTGTGACCTACCATATGAATATGTTATTGAAAGGTCTGGAACAGAAGAATGAGGGAAATAACCTTTAATAAAAGGTAACTTACTGTAAAATAAAAGCAATAATATGTTGAAAAGGTAATTAAAAATAAGGCAAATTAGCCGTTAAAAAACGGCGTGAAATTAGGTATATGAACCGTAAATAGAAGGCGATTCACCGTTAAAAGCCGCCAATTAACCGTTAATAAAAGGTCATTTACCGTAAGATAACAGTAAATCGCCGTGAAAATCTCCCTTAAAAACAGATATTCATCGTTAAAATACGCTGAATTGCCGTATAAAATACTGGGAATCTCCGTAAAATATGTAGAGTCGCCGTAAAAACTAACGGGAAGTCCCCGTAAAATAAAACTGGGATTGGCCGTAAATTCACGGGTCGGCCGTAAATGAGATAACGGGACCCCGTAAAATAACGGTGAAAGGCATGGCAGCTGGGTTGCCATGCCTTTCACCGTTATTTTACGGGAATTTTCTAACAGTGTACGAGATAGGGCCTATACCTTAAGCCGTTTAAAAGACATATCACATGAGCTCGTCGAAGAAATGATTTTTCTCAAAGAAATATACAAAATTAATTTCAAGCTTCCTCTTTCACCAAAAAATCTACTACAAGAAATATTGACTCAAAATCTGGTCGATCTGTTTCCAAATGTGTTTATTTCCTTGAGAATTTTCATGACGTTACCTATATCTGCTGCAGATGCCGAGAGATCATTCAGTACCGGTAACCAGAAAAGAAATAAGAACTACCTCCGTTCCACGATGGGTCAGCAGCGTCTTAATGGATTGGCTATGTTAAGCATTAATTCTGATATCGCTAGAACTTTAAATTATCAAAGCATTATCGAAAACTTTGTAGCTTTGAAGATGCGAAGGATGATTTGAACCTTTCTGTTGAGTTTTTAAAAGATATTTTATTAACTAAATCCTGTTTATTATATTTAAAAATTAAAAAAATATCACAAAATTTATTATTTTTAATTGAAAAAGGCCTTGAAAATTAGTTGTGGCCCTGGGTCTCCAAATCCTGTCCTAGGCCCTGGATATAATTAATCGATAATTTAAAGACAACTCTTTTTCACGTTCTTATGTTTATCGATATTGCACTTTTTATTTCATTAACGAAAATAGCGCAGAGTTTTCGTTAGTGTTATTTTCGTTATAGCTATAGTTATAGTTAATGATATTTTTTAGTTATAGTAATAGTTATCGTTAACGAAATCATTTTTTGTTCGTTAACGAACATTTTCGTTATCATTAACGTTAACGAGAATTACACTGCCTACACGTATGGTCTAAGACTGCAAGCTAGGTGTCGTGAAGAAACTTAATCTTAGTACCGAGATTTGCAGTTGGTGAAATACAGTCTGCCGATGAGAATGTGTTTGTTCCAATGAGTAGATAATCCAAGCTACCAGGCGACGAAGGTCTCCAGACTTCAAACACAATAGTCGCAGTACCAGAATTGCAAACATCATTTGTTTGGAACACCCATTCCTGTTGAAATTCAAACACAAGTTCACAATTTATAATTAGCAGCTTGAATCAGTGCTTTTTCAAGCGGAACGCGCCGGAACGGCGTTCCGCCACCTTTTTTCAGCTACTAAAAATAATTAATTTATTTTAATAATAAAAACAATAATTTTGTTAGTTTAATTTAATTTCAGTGTTTTGAACTGTTTCCAGTGTTTATTGAGACCCCTCCCAACCCCGAATCCCGTTTTTCTCGGGATTTAAGCCCGCCGATAATTGGTCAGTTCCGGAACCTATTTTTCTAGAAAAAAGCACTGGTTTGGATTATAGGCCTAAATGAGTTACTGATAGAACTTTGTCTGACTTGAGCAAAATTTTAATGCAATTCAGTCCAATGATTTTTTCAAATTGTAGATGGTAATTGTATTTATAAATTTATATGGCGCCACTTCAACAGAAAACTAATCAGAGGCGCTCTCAGAGCTATAGCCAATCTAATGTCAATCTAATAATATAATAGAAGAGAAATGTCAACAAATCATGAAATGCTACGCTTTCACGCGTGGCGGGCTCCTGCGCACACGTAGAGCCTAGATAGCTGTGCCTTTGTGAGGTTATGAAAACGCCCTATATAAGTGTTCAGATAAATACATACATACTTACTCTCTTGTGTCATGGTTATATTAGATATGAGGGTAGATGTTACACTTTACCAAATCCGTAGAAGGAGTGGTGCAAGATCGGCTGCTATATATAAGCGTGGTTTTTATATATAGCGCGTGTTATATATATGTGTGTATATATATATTATGTTAGGATCCCATGACTGACTAGTTCTAGGATGGGTAACAGTCCTGCTTGACTGGTTTTCTTTGGCTAATAAGAGACCTCTACCGGGGAAAGATCTACTATATAAGGATAGAGAATAGGGTGTGTGGCTGAAGTCTCTGATGATACTGCCGACTGGCCGTAGTCTTGTCCGAGTACTTCCTGTGCATGGTAATTAAGTTACTTTCGTGAAGATTTACACGTTTGGTGTTTGACGTCTTTATACGCGTCTACTTTTCTGGTCGTCAGCATGTTGCTGCATTGAAGACCAGGTTTTCGTTGGCGTTCTTCCGTGAGTGATGAACGAACCGTTTTCCACCGTCATCTACGGTTGGGTAATGTATCGATAATTTTGTTTGATATTTTTGTTTGGAGAATTATACCTGTTAAACTAGACACGAGTTTCTTTGAGCTGTTATTAGGTTGAACCCGCTACATATGAGGACTCGCGGGATTTTTTTGCGCTCTAATTTAACTCTTGAATACGAATTTCTATCGTTAAGGAGAAGTTAGAATTTTAGGGGCGTATCTGTGTGGAAATTGAAAAAATAGAAACGCCGGAGGCAGCAAAAATGTTACAGGTGGAGGATGTGTTTGAAATGAAACAAGATGAATTACGTTCTGAATTAGAGAAGTTGGGACAAGACGTGAAAGGTCTTACGAAATTACAAATGCAAAAGGCATTGTCTAAATTGTTAACTTCGCCATATTCTTCTCCAAAATCAGAGTCTGGGGTTCAGGCTAAAATTTTAAAATTGAAATTGAAAAAAGAACAAGACGAAATTGCACGGACACAGCGCAGAGAAGACAGATAAGCTGAGAGAAATTTTGAGCTTGAGAAGATGAAATTACAAATGCAGGCGGAAGCAGAAGCAAAGAAGGAACAGGCAGTTAAGGAAGCTGAAATTAAGAAGGAACAGGCAGTTAAGGAAGCTGAAATTAGGAAGGAACAAGCAGAGAAGGAAGCTGAAGTTCGGAAAGAACAAGCAGAATTAGAATTGCGAAAACTGGATAAAGAGGCTGAAGTTAGGAAGGAACGAGCAGAATTAGAATTGCGAAGACTAGATAGAAGCAGAAGCAACAGAAAGAAAATTACGGAGAGAAGCAGAAGCTAAGAAGGAACAAGCAGAAGCTAAGAAGGAACAAGCAGATAAAGAGGCAGAAGCAGCAGAAAGGAAATTACGGATAGAGGCAGAACTTTCAGAAAGAAGGCTGAAGGTAGAGAACGAAAGGTTGTCTATGGAAAATGAAGTTAAGAAAATTCAGATGGAAGCAGCTGAGAGGAAGTTACAAATGGAATTGGTAGAAAAGGAAAAACAGAGACAGCATCAATTGAGAATGAAAGAATTAGGAGGTTCTGTTGAAAGGTTAACAGTAGGTGACTTCGAGGAGGTAGCACAGGGTTTCAGTGAAGAAAATGCAGAAAGGACTGGACATACGACAAAATTTAATATTGGGTCGGCTGTGAAATTAGTACCTCGGTTTGACGACACAAATTTAGAACATTATTTGCAGTCGTTTGAAAAAGCCATGGAGCTACATCAATTTCCGAAAGATAAATGGTCGTCGTTAATTCACACGAAATTAACGGGGAAAGCTTTACAAATTTTCGGCGAGCGCTCCTTGGAACAATGCAAGGATCATGACATTCTGAAAAATGCTTTGCTTACGGCTTATGCAAGAGTGCCAGAATTTTATCGGAAAAGGTTTCGAGCGTTGCAGAAGGGTAGTCTTGAAACGTATTCAAATTTTGCATATCGTTTGAATATTCCGTTTAAGAGTTGGCTGGAGGGAGAAGGAGCATTGGCTGATTTAGATAAGGTTTTGGAAATTTTCAAACTGGAGCAATTTGTGAATTGTCTGCCTGTGGATTTACATCGTTGGGTGATCGAACGTAAAGTAACGTCCCTTTCGGAAGCAGCACGAATGGCTGATGAATATGACATGCTGTATAAACCTTTCAAGAAAGAAATGGTAGCACCTGTTAAATTTGAAAAGGGATGGGCCAATGACACCGATAATGTGAGACGAGGCGGAGGTCAAAGTTCTTTTGGCAGCCCTAGGACTACCAGTAGGAATTATACAAGTGCGTTTGGCACACCTGTTTCTTGTGCATACTGTCATGCGAGAACGCATATGATTTCAAATTGTGAAAAGCTGAGAGCAAGAAATTTGGCTAGAGCGGGCACAAATTATCCAGATAATAACATTGGATTGGTAGATGTACATTCGGGCAACTCAACGATAAATCAGCAGTACAGACCATTTGTTAAGAGTGGAATTGTGTACGGACGACAGGGTACACAGCGTCATGTGGTGCTACTGAGAGACTCGGGTGCATTACAGTCAATAGCTAGTAAGGATGGGCTTAATTCTTGTGATTATGTCTTTACGGGAGAAGATAGATTGATTCAGGGAATTGTAGGAGAACCAGTTTCTGTCCCATTAATTGAAATGCAAGTGGAAAGTGAGTTTGTTTCGGGAATTATTCTTTGTGGGTTGGTAGACAAATTGCCCAAAGGAATAAATATTCTCATTGGAAATGATTTAGTTCAAGATGAACCGATAGATGTAGAGGTTGTTACGAGGGCTCAGAGTAAAGTCGGGACTACGATGCAGTCGAGCGTGGCGAGACAGGACGCTGTAGACATTGACGCTCCTCTAATTAAGAATTCTGATGTGATCGACTCTGTCGACTTGGACATAAGTAATTTGTTTACAGAATTTGATGAGAGTCGTGTTGAATGTTCGGGAATTTGTTCGAGGGAAAGATTGATTGAATTGCAACGCAGTGACGAATCTTTCAATTGTCTTTTTGATTTAGCGCTTTCACCTGATAGAAGTGAACGTTCGTTTTACGAGGTGCGTGATGGAGTCTTGGTTCGCGTGTGGAGGAGTGTTTTGGAGCCTGAAGGTTTCGGTAGAACGCAAGTACTCGTTCCAATTTCTTTGAGGTCAAAGATAATTCATGTAGCGCATGATGTTCCTTCGAGTGGACATTTAGGTACACAGAAAACTCTTGATAGAGTCTTGAGGCATTTTTATTGGCCTGGTATTTTTAAGTATGTCAGAGAATATTGTCGTACTTGTGACGTTTGTCAGCGTCTTGGCAAGGGAGCTACAAAAGCTAGGGCGCCTTTGATTAATTTGCCGGTTATTAGTAAACCGTTTTCCCGAATTGCGTTAGATGTAGTTGGTCCTTTGGAGACTTGTGATAAGTCAAGGAACAGATTTATCTTGACGATAATGGATTTGGCTACGCATTTTCCGTTTGCGTTTCCGTTGAAGGTACACACGGCGGCGGAAGTGGTGAAAGTGTTGATTTCGGTTTTCACTACGTTTGGTTTTCCTGATGAGATTTTATCAGATCAAGGTTCTGAATTCATGTCAGAATTAATGCAATTGATGACGAATGAATGTCAGATAATGCATTTAAGGACGAGTGCATTTCATCCTCAGTCAAACGGATGTCTTGAGAGATTTCATCATACGCTAAAAGATATGTTGAAAGCAATAGGAGAAACTTTTCAGGGTAATTGGGACGAAATTCTTCCTTGGGTTCTCTTTGCTTATAGAGAAGTTCCGGTTCAGGGTTTAGGATTTTCTGTTTTCGATTTAATGTTTGGCAGGGATGTGAAGGGGCCCTTGCAAATGATTGAACACAGCTGGATACGAACTGATGTTCTACCAGAATTAAAGAAGGCTAATCTCATTGATTTTGTCTTAGACCTTCGAGAGAAGATTAAGGTATCCTTACAGATTGTAAATGACAATGAAATGGTCCTTAAGTCTAAATCAAAAGAATGATATGACTTGCATGTGAGGTCTGTGACTTTTGAGAAAGGTGACCAGGTTTTACTTTTATTGCCTTTAATTGGAAAGCCTTTGGAAGCGAAGTATTGTGGTCCCTATCAAGTGCTGAAAAGACTTGGTGAGGTTGATTATCTCGTCGGTACTCCAGATCGGAGGAAAACGAAAAGGGTTGTGCATGTGAATCTCATGAAGAGATATTTACCACGGCAAGGCGAGGTGTTGGTGGTGGACAGTGAAACTCAAAGGCATGTTTTGGTTTCCGGTGCAGATAAGTCTACATCGTTTCTGGATTCTGTGATTATGGATCACTTGAATCAGAGTCAAGTAAATGATTTGACATATGTGTTGTGCAAATTTCAGAATGTGTTTAGTGACAAGCCGGGGAAGACAACTTTGGTGTCTCATGATGTCAAGTTGATGGAGGGAGTGAGACCTATGAGGCAATCACCGTATCCGCTGCATCCAGACAGGTTAAAGGTGGTAAATAAGGAAATAGAAGAGTTGTTGCAATCGGGGATTATTGAAGAATCTGAGAGTCCGTGGGCGGCGCCAATAGTTCTGGTTCCGAAGCCTGATGGTACATTGCGATTGTGTACAGATTTCAGGAAACTGAATTCAGTCACAGTTCCTGATCCGTTTCCTATGCCTCGAGTGGAAACACTCATAAATAAAGTTGGTCAGGCAAAATTTCTTACGAAATTAGACATGACGAAAGGATATTATCAAATTCCTATAGCGCCATCGGCAAGTGCTTTGACAGGTTTTGTGACGCCTAATGGTCATTTCCAATGGAAATACATGGCTTTTGGGCTTAGAAACGCGCCGAGTTCATTTAGTCGGTTAGTTAAGAAGGTCTTTGCAGGGTTAGAGTCTTTTTGTGATGCTTACTTGGATGACGTCATTATTTTCAGTATGACTTGGTTTGATCATATGGATCATTTACAACAAGTGTTGCAACGGGTGGCGAATGCTAAATTAACATTGAACATAAAAAAGTGTATTTTTGCTGACGCTGAGGTGGATTTCTTGGGTCATCATGTAGGTCAAGGTGTAGTGTCACCACGTTCACAAAAAGGTGGAAGTGATGCTTCATTTCCCAACTCCTACTAACAAGAAGCAGTTACAGTCTTTGTTTGGGTTGGCAAGGTATTACAGGAAATATTTGCCACATTTTTCTGATTTAACTAATCCTTTAACAGAGATTTTGAAGAAGGGAAATAAATTTGTGTGGTCGCCGAAGGCTGAACAGGCTTTTGTTGACTTGAAATCAAGGTTGGCGTCGAAACCAATTCTTAAACCGCCTGATTATAATCAACCATTTTTGGTTGCTGTTGATGCTTCGCAGGTGTGTGTTGGAGCGTGTCTATTCCAGATCTACGATGGAATCGAACATCCGGTGTGCTACTACAGTCGGAAACTACGGAAGCATGAAATACGCTACTCAACGGTGGAGAAGGAGGCTTTGGCATTGGTCATGGCTGTACGGACGTTTTCCGTATACTTCGGATCTGCGCCTGTGGTGGTCTATACGGATCACAGTCCTCTCACTTTTATCAATTCGATGGCAAACTCGAACGATAAATTACTCCGATGGAGTTTGGAACTCCAAAAATATACTTTGGATATTCGGCACCGTTCAGGGAGAGACAATTACCTTCCGGATTTGCTGAGTCGACCGTCGATGGTTGCCACTGGGTAATCGTGTTTAGGGTTGACGTACATGGACGTCTAGTGTGTATAGTTTAAATGATTTTGTGTGAAATGATTTGTTGCATAGGTTATGCTTGGATTTTGATATTTGTTGCACTGTGCATGTTAATTGTAAGTTAGTTAAGTCGGAAACCCTTCTGGTTTCTGCCTTGCATGGACGTCCCGGGGTATGTTAGGATCCCATGACTGACTAGTTCTAGGATGGGTAACAGTCCTGCTTGACTGGTTTTCTTTGGCTAATAAGAGACCTCTACCGGGGAGAGATCTACTATATAAGGATAGAGAATAGGGTGTGTGGCTGAAGTCTCTGATGATACTGCCGACTGGCCGTAGTCTTGTCCGAGTACTTCCTGTGCATGGTAATTAAGTTACTTTCGTGAAGATTTACACGTTTGGTGTTTGACGTCTTTCTACGCGTCTACTTTTCTGGTCGTCAGCATGTTGCTGCAGTGAAGACCAGGTTTTCGTTGGCGTTCTTCCGTGAGTGATGAACGAACCGTTTTCCACCGTCATCTACGGTTGGGTAATGTATCGATAATTTTGTTTGATATTTTTGTTTGGAGAATTATACCTGTTAAACTAGACACGAGTTTCTTTGAGCTGTTGTTAGGTTGAACCCGCTACAATATACACTGTGAACGGAAAAAACCCAGCCCTCTCTTATTACTACGATAATTTTTTTAATAATTTGCATATTTTAATAAAACGTGGTGGAACTTCAGTTTAAAGGATATGAATCATATAACTATTATTTTTTAGTTATAATGTGTGTTCAAAATGTCCTCCTTTGGCCTCAACACACGCACAAAGACGCGCTCGCCACTGACTAATGGCTGAATCGATTAGGGGTCATTGCATAATTACGTAACGCTCGAGGGTGGGTGGGTGGGGTCCTTGAAAACGTTACGAAACGTTACGTGGGTGGGTGGGTGGGTGGGTGGGTGGGTGGGTCGAGATGAACGTTACGTAACGCTTTTACCAACAGTTAAGTTATAATGAACTTCAAATTAACATCGAATGACACTTTAGACACGATGTGATCGAAGTTCAAACTTCGTGCCATTTACTTAAAACTTAACTAAAAACACGCAATATTACAAATTGTGAAGGTTCGCGCCTTCATTGTCTGTATGGCTCTCGTAGGGAGCCATACAGAAAATGAAGCAACGCGACTGAGTGACCTATTTAATTTCTGTATATAAATACGGCCCAATGGCGAATGACCAAACTGGTTAGACTCTGACATTTTGTCTGCGAAAATTAAGGACGCAAATCTTGTTGTTCTTGGTTGATTTTTCGGAGAAGACTTTCGTTGTTGTATTCGCATAAAACCAGAAATTTGACAGTACTGTTTCAAAAAGAAACTGGATGTGAGTTGCCTTTGACAGGTTGTTTTAAGGGACGGACAATTATTGTATTCCGTCGGCGGTTTCTTGTATCTTTTTGCCGAACTTTGAAATAACAGAAATAATAAATGTTCGATTACTTCGTGAATTCGAAGGGCAAGACCCGGATGTCCATTGGTTTTGGCATAGATTAGGCCTACACGGTAGCCTAAACCTGAGAAGTTAGGCCTACCGTTAAGTGTAATTCTTTAGAGAGATTCGCCACCCGGGCGCGTTACGTAACGCTGGGGAGGGAGGGTGGGTGGGTCTAGGGAAACGTTACGAAGCGTTACAGGGTGGGTGGGTGGGTCAAAAACGGTCATTTTCGGCGTTACGTAATTATGCAATGACCCCTTACAGCTTGATCAAATTCATCCCATGCCTGAGTTATACGTTCACGCAGTTCTCCGACATCGCGCACCTTTGTCTTGTAAACTTTTTCTTGCATCACACCCCAGATTTTGTAGTCCACGGGATTAAGGTCCGGGCTATTTGGAGGCCAAAGTGTAGGGGGTATGAAATCTGGAGTTTCGTTTGTGAGAAGTTCAACAGTATCGCGAGCTCGGTGTGCTGGAGCACCATCCTGTTGAAACGTCACGGTCACGTCAATTTTTAACTGCTTTAGCGCATTATTATCTGAGATTATAGTTTGGAATAAAATAGTTTTAGGCTCAATAAAATTTTCAATATTTGGTGTTTATTTCCTTATTTATTGTAGAGGTCTGGTTTTTTTCCGTTCACAGTGTATATATATATATATATATATATATATATATATATATATATAAACCCTACGTGTGCACACGAAAACCTAAGAGAATGGCTGAGATAGTCGAGTGAGAGATAAAAAGTCGAGACCCAACACCTTCTTCGTTCTTGCGGACTTGATTTGACAAAGCGACCGTGAATAAGCTGCTCTGTCTGATGCAACATTTATGTGGCGCTGAGATATTTATGTGATTACATTTACATTGGTGGTGTCACGTTAGTCTTTTGATTAGCGACCTGGACTGTGGAGCGATGGATCGGGGATTCAAATCTCTAACAGACCAAAAAGATCTCCGCTATAAAATTAGTAGGCTAATCTATTTTAAACATACACTATTGACGAGAAGGTCAGGCGGCAATGGAGAGGCCTGGCCATCAACCTCATATGCCGATGCTAAGAAAACGTAATCGTAATCATAATCTCCAAACTTCTAAAGCGCCAATCGAAGGCCAAGAGCAGAGAACCAGCCTATTCACGAGCGCTACGTCAAATCAGAGGGGGTTTTCAGACAGTTGTCCAAACGAGATCCAAGTCCGGTTTCCAGAAGACCAAATCAAATCAGATGAGTTTTCCAGAGAGTAGTCCAAAAGAGGCCTAAATGCGGTTTCCAAAGGGCCAGATCAAAAGAGGAGTCGCTGGCACTTCATGGCTGTCTATCCGGACTTATCTTAAGGAACTGGTTACATTTTTATCAGCTCTTTGTGCATAGCAAATTGCATAAACGTCAGAACACAATTATATCTCGAGGAGTAGGCTAACAAATTGACTTAATCAAAACGACAACTGATTAGGTATGTGGTGACCTTCAAACGTCATAAATGTCCTTCATCAATAATCATTTGATCAAAGATAATTGACGACTCAGTACAGAGTTTTGTGCCGCGCGTTTGGGTTTCGGCATGTTCGCCAACCAACATCAAATGCTACAATAAAATTAATCTGTCTAAATCTACATTGTCTGTTGAGAAGTATTATGTTAAGAGAAGAATCTAAAAGATGCTTATACAGCACATTTTTAGATGTTTATAGGCCTAAACAGATTGCTATGATCGGCGGTCAAGATGTCCACTGTTTTTAAGTCTTGTTCGTGTTGTAAAAATTCCTTCGCTTAGTATTATACAGACTATGTCCAAGTGTGCGCGTTATATATCAGATTTGGGGCATTTTTGGATGGCAATTGCGTGGACGTTTATCACCGAAGCACGATCGTTAGTTTAGATGGTTCGACCTTAATCAGATGAACTTAATCCGATTCCCGGTTGGATACTGTCGAGCTTCTGCCTTACTGATACCGCCTGGAACTGGTAGGGTACCAGACTTGCTTGTTTCGCGCAACCGAAGTGATCCGAAATCGGAGGAGGCTCACCGTTTTCTAGATCTTGGTTTTTGGCCCAATTGATCTGATCCATTCCAAACTGTGCTTCTCGATCAAGTATTTTCATCAACAGATAAAAATGTTCAAAAATTAGAGCAAGAAGGGAAAAGTCCAACTTCGAGATCATCTTAAAGCCACCTACGTGTCCTTACAGAAAAGGTCTCTGCAGAAGTCCTCTTAGCGAGGCTGGATGATCACCTGATAGTAGGGTAATACTGTGCTAGTTCTTACAATCCAAGCGGCTTCCCTTACCCTACTAGAACGGAGGGATGAGGCTTTAGTCAAAGGTGCGGAAACCGTATCTGAGACGCTTTAGAAAACGTGACTGAGCTATGAAATGTCCGTTCTTTTCCTTTCCTTGAGCATCTCAATCAATCAAATCAATCAAATTAGCTTTATTAGAACTAACACACTCCATGATAATAATTACACGTCAATCAGACATTGCTGATTAGATGAAAGCATTAATTAAAGTTTGACACAAACAAACATAATGAAATAATGACTAGTGTAATTCTAATGGGATGCCACTAAGGGCGTTAACCCTCTGTGCTGTGGCACCCTTGAGACGCCGGCCGAGCAGCATAGAGCAATGATGATCATGAAATTTATTGTTGTATGCGATCCATATTGAGTAGAATAATCTTAACTACCTTAACTAATTGTTTAGTATCTGAATCAGCTAGATTTGGAATGCAGTGATGTACATTTGGCCAGTGATTCAGTACATTAGGTATTCACCCAGCTAATCTTCACTGTGCTAACAAATATAACCAACATAATCAACATAATCGGCCCACCTGCTCCACAAGACCGCGCAACCCGCACACCTCCCAAGAACGACCGAGCAGACAAGAAAGACAATGCAAACCTTCCAACATCTAAGCCAGTAAGCCTAGGCATTCCCATCAAGAAGTTATAGTACAGTGATAGGGAAATTGTAGCTTGCTATCTTAGTTCAATAAGATGTGACTTGAGCAGCCTTTTAAATATATGTAGTTGCGTTATTAATGTTAGTTCCATGGGAAGGGCATTCCATAACGTGGGTCCTATACATTTGATAGAGAATCTCTTTGGGTTTATACGTGCGAATTGAGGTGGATAATCTTTGGCTCTACGCGTATAGTGAGAGTGAATAGTGGAGCCAGTTACAAAGTAGGCTGCAATAGAGGGTGGAAGACACTTATTATGAAACCTGTCCATAAATAGAATATATTGGTAATGATTTACTTGTGATGGGGTTGGGATTTTGTGGAGGTAAGGTTTATTTTTAGTACAAACACTCCAGTGCAATCCAAAAATCACCCGAATAGCAGATTTTTGGAGTTTGATTAGGGGGAGTAAAGTAGTTCTGTAGTTTCTACCCCAAGAGACACTGTAATAGGAAATATATGGGAACACAGGCGTGTAGTATAAGTTGAGTAGTAATTTGGACGATAAGCAATGACTAATTCTTTTCAGTATACCAATATTTTTGGCAATTTATTTGATATCATATTAATATGAGGGATCCAGGTAAATTGGGAGTCAATCATAACGCCCAAGAACTTAGTGGAAGTCAACTGTTCAATTTGATTACTATTTATGGATATGGTCAAAGTAGGGGGCAGAAGAGTTTTCTTTTTAGTGTGGAATATTATATAATTAGTTTTATTTAGGTTTAGTGTCAATTTATTTGCCCAGAACCAGTTTGCGATCACATTTAATTCAGAGTTTACTCTGCGGAAAAGGTTAGTAATGGATCTGTCGCTTAAAAACGCATTCGTGTCATCCGCAAAGAGGATAAAAATACTGAGGTGACTTTAGCTAGGTCATTTATATAGAGTAAAAAAGGAGTGGGCCTAGAATCGATCCCTGGGGTACCCCACATGTTACTGGTAAAGGTGATGAGAACGCATCTTGGATTTGGACCTGTTGGGTTCTATCTGTCAAATAACTGTTTATCCAAGCTATTGTTATACCCCTTATTCCAAAAGACTGCAATTTGCTTAGAAGAATGTGGTGATCCACCGTATCGAATGCTTTGGCTAGATCTAGGAATATTAACTCTCATCTGTAATACCACAGACTCCAGGAGCTTTGCCACTCTCAGATCTGTGTACACTAGCCTCATGACAGGGACCGGTTTCGAACGCTGTTCTCGATATATGTTGGAATCAACGGCAGAGGGTGATTCAGTGGTCCACCGTTAAATCTTCTGTTTCCTGTAACTTGGAAGTTGCCCATCGCTTTTTTTGATGTAATACGAAACACGGGGCATGGTGAAGCTTAGCCTGCTAAAATTTGAGTACAGGGAGTAAGTTATGAATGGAACCATGTAAAGGCTAGATCTGATCTTCCCAACCAGTGATTAGAAAGCGATGAAACAAAATACTGGTCGGCAGTCAGGTAAAGCTAATTTACAATCGATGTAATTCATCAGTCGAAAAACATGCATTCCTACAGTAAGATGCAGCACAGCATGCAAGGCAATTACGCATAAATATTAACTCTTAATGCACAGTGCATTAGGAATTTCTATCATAAAGGTGTTACGGTGCAAGTACAGTTACTTTACCACTGTTCATGGAGCATATCAGTGCGGACAGAAGAGCTATCTCAGCAGAGTGAAACTTGCGATGTGCTGACTAGAAAGGAAGAAATAAGGAGTCTGAAGACAGGTGTTACTCCAGTCGCATTTCAACGATACGCATATGTTTTAGAATAAACTTTACATTTGAAATTGTCCGATTGCTTAACAGAGTGTTACCATCCAGAGACTACTTTTCCAACAATGGATATACCAACGCATAGAAGCAACATGAGGAAGACTAGTTCCCACTCCCCAGACAACGACAAACGTCAAATTTTGTGGTACCGAGCACATTAAAACAGCTTCTGAGGTGAGTTCAAATTGCACCACTTAGGTATTGATTACCCGGTGAAGAGAAAACAAGTGATCGAATTACTTCCAAAGTTGTAGGAGCAAGGAAATCGAGAGTGGGTGTCGAGACTGAGAAGATAAAAAGCCATTTGATGCGTAATGTCAGAGAATTCAGCATAATATTGTATTTCTTGTTAGGGCCTACCAAAGTAGCAAACGAAAACAAATCCCACAGCTAGATCGTGACTTGTACAGAGAGGGCTTTAATACTGTTATAATACACTATACGTACATTGAGTCGGCAATTACTCGGCATAATATTGTAACTTACTCGTATGACTCCGTTGCAGTTGATGACCCCCTTTCCGGTCAAGAGAAAATGTTCACTTGACTCTGCGTCTAAAAGTCGATTCAGCGGTTCGATTCCAGCCTCAATGCCAGTTGCAGGGCATGCTGTAATATAAAAAACACCATTCTCATCCGAAAATATATCTGTGATGTCGATTTCTAATGCGCAGCGCATTAAATGAGTCGCTTCAATATAAAAGTAAAACAGCAACCATCGCTAACTTACTCTGCGTCTGAGACGAGACAAACAAGAAGGCGAATGGAATCGCCAGAAGAAGCAACACCTGAGACGCCGATATATTTCTCTTTACCATGGCTGATCGCATGTCTGCCAAATGAATTCTTCTGGTCCTCTCAAAACATCAATCTTATTCTGAATGGGTTTATCTCTTCGGCACAGTGCAGGAGCAGTGCATACAAATCTAATCTATAGCGTATCTATTGACGACCATGCTAAACGTGATACGACTATTGACTCTGCTTTGGTGACAACAGAAATAGATTACGGCGCACACGGTATTCGCTGCTCCACTTTAAGTAGCATTACGCTCTCCGATATTAAAAATGATGCAATGATAACTTGAGCCAATAATATCGAATATGAGCACCGCTCATAAATCTGACAATATGCAGGAGTAGCTATAGACTATAATTATATTGAGCTATGATTCATCGTTTATACATAAAGCGCATTTAGGGCCTAATCTCAGTGTCTCTGAATCGTGAATTCTGTACAGGCTACCTGTAACCTACAGACCGTTTGTGCAAATAACTATATTGACGAGGAAGTTTAATCCTAAACTGCGATATTATGCAATCTTTGTGCCATCTTAAATTTAGACCGTCTTAATACACTCTCTGATGCTTTCTAGACATGCGCATAACATAAATAGGGGCTTTAAATGATTTAAAATACCTGTAATCTGTGTTAGAACCACTACAATTAACCTGGAACGTTTAATAGAACATTCCTCGTAGCTTCCTCTTAAAAGCCGTGATAGGATCTGTAACCGCTGGCTTTGGATCTTATTCCGGTGTACTTTATTCTTGCTCGTTGTCTTATTTTCATCCTTAAATTCGTATCTATGGTTCTAAACCATAATGTTATACAAAGACTACAAAACTGGAAAGTATTTTAATGTGCAATAAAATCTAACATATTGATGCATCAAACAACCAGGTATGATATAAATGCAACTATCATTCACATTATATTAACATACAATCGCATACGGTACGTTGTTAATAAACCTAATGCTTAACCAGCATTGTTATTAACTAATTCTATATTTATTCGCCTAGCTAACCTCTCTCCATGCAATTCTTTAAGCTGATTTTCTCACTTGAGCTTGGCCCCCTGTAGAACTGAAATCTCGTCTTTTTTCTCAAAACATGAAGTCGCTTGTCAAATGACAATTATAACAGACTGTATAAAGTCCTCGTTGACGGATATTTCAGTTTCTAAACATTTAACCGTATCACGAACAATACCGTCTCAGCAACAGCTTCTCGATTCTCATCGACTCGCTGCAATATCCACCTCACAAAATCCTCGAAGATTGGTATTACAGTTTCCCAATAGTTCATTGTTGTGCGTACGATGTCCTTTCACCCACAGTTAATCAACTGTCACCGACTCGTAACTATAACTAAGACCGCACTACTCAACTTCGTGGACTATCCCTATTCGCGCTATAACTTCGACAGCGCTTTCCATTGCGTAGAAAGTTGTCAGTTGCACTACTAACCATAGTTCAATCAAACTATTGATTGCTTTGTAACGCAATCAGGAATTGAATTCTCAAAATACTTCTACTGGATTAGACATACTCTATCGATGGACAACAGTCTTTCGGCAAAGATTTTACCACACCTTCAAGAATTCATTGATCGAGCAGACGACACTTGGCAGAAGATTCAAAATTAAACACTTTGGAGTGATTACGCTTGATAACGATTAAATGTTTTGCGCTATTTTGCATAATCACTTCATGGTCCCTTTCTTTCTCGCTACTTTTAATACCTTACCCCCATTTCATATGACTACTCTTGTTTCTATTCCGCATATGAATCACTGAGGACTTTTCCAAATTAAGGAGCATACATGTATATGCGAGTCCTGAACATTCCTCTTAGATTTTTTCGTAGAATCTCCACCTCTCCTTCATCGCCTACATACAGTCTACATAATTCTGCATGTTCTGCAAGCTTAGAAACTTTCGATATGCCATTAATAAAAAATTATGAACAGCAGAGGCCAAAGTACTGATCCTTGTGGCACTCCATTTGGCACCTATGCACACCTTTTGTCTTCTACCTGATAACCAGCTTTGAATTCATGTTAGTACCTGCCCTCTACTAATCCTGCATGCTTGCATCTTTTTTACCAACTGTAGATGAGGTACTCTGTCATATGCCTTGGCAAAATCTAGGTCAATCACATCTACAGGTTTTCTCTCATTTATGCTTTGATGCGCCTCTTGAACGATTTGTCAAACACGAACGACGTCTGATAAAATCTTGTTGGCTGTCCTTAATAATATCATACTCATTCAAGTGGCCCACTATGTTATCCTTAACAATTCTCTCCAAGACCTTATAAACAGCACCGATTAAAGTGACTGATATAACAATTACACGGTTAGCTTCTATCTTTCTCTTAGGAAATGTCCGAAGAGACGTGAAGCAATTGTTTAGGATACCGGTATCTCAACTGTGAATTCAGCTTTCTAAATACAACATTCATATCTGGTTGCGTTTTTCATCACACCCAAATACGAGTCCACTTTGTACCGTATATTTTACTAAGTTAGTACGTAAAGTATTTTTAGATGAGAAGAGAGGAAACTGAGCAGTATATTTAGCTAAATTTCGTCAGTGTTTTGAACGTGCAGGTACATCAGGACGTTGACTTGTTGACTTCACTCAACTGTACTCTACTTGCTGCACGTTGGAGGCACTCGACTGTGTGTTTTCCATTCAGGCGATTTTAGCGGAAGGCCGGAAGTTGACCTACAGAGTGGATGTCTTCCAATCGTCTGTAGTTGAATCCAGCAGACCCAGTTTTTGTGGCTGGACACACGCCAGGCGCGGTAAAACACTGTTAAAAATTTGATTAAGTCGCAATTTCCGGAACAGAATCAGATCTATGGTAACTGTACGTACAAAATCTTGTCGTATAACCCACGTACTCGCACAAAACGCTTGCGAGTATTATCGACATATTACTTCATCTGCTTCATATACTGTTGAATTAATGAAAGGCAAAGTAAATTAATTTCGTACCTGACACATCTCTAGCAAGAGATTTATTTTGGACTTGTCAACTTCAGCACTCTACGTTGTGCATTTGAGAATCGATCAAGTGCACTCAAAGCCGCTTGCGAGCATTATCGACATACTTCATCTGCTTCATATACTGTTGAATTAATTATAGGCAAAGTAAATTAATTTCGTACCTGACACATCTCTAGCAAGAGATTTATTTTGGACTTGTCAACTTCAGCCATAATTATACAGCACTCTACGTTGTGCATTTGACAATCGATCAAGTGCACTCAAAGATTCCTAGTAAACACACAGCGACAGTACGACGTCGTTACGACAACATGAAATAGATCTTGTAGAGTCACTAGAGTGACATGACAAAGTTGCCTACTCCTTAAAATTACCAGATGTTGGTGCTCTACGATGCCTAGACGTAGATCTGTTTAATTATTTAAAAGTAATGCCTACAAGCTCATACACGTCGTGCCTACACGCTACCTGCTCATGTCGTGCCAGTAATAGCCCATAGAACTGGATATAAAAATTAAGAAACCAGTCAGTAAAAAGTTTGCTGTTTCAGCGATTATGCATGTTAATTTGGTAACGCGGTTAATATCTGTCGGCTCAGATTTGCGATTGCAGTTTATACCGATACCACGGTGGATTAAAGTGGCGATTCGTCTCTTCAGGAGTGAAGAGTCGTTGCGTTCTAACCACGATCTTCCGACCATGAGCGTCCGCAGGAATTTTCTACGGGAGGAAAAAATTTTCTATGGGGGCAAAATTACGTTTTTGCATAGAATGGAACACAAAAAACGAGACAATTTTCAAAATTCAGGGGGAAATGCCCCTTGACCCCATCCGGACGCCCTTGCTTCCTACTTGATAAAATGGCATGACTCCTAGTAAGTTTTGTGAAAGCCTTAACTGATACTGTCCAGGGCTAGTCGGCAATAGATTATAGGGGCTGATTTATGTACAGGACATCGTCTTGACGATCATTTGTACCCATTAATTGTAAAATCATGTCTCCAACTTCTTTCACATCTGCTTATTGATAATGGTGGCCTTAGCCACGTTTGACCCGTGCTCGATTTCAAAAGCGCCCCTACCTTAAAGAACTGACCAAAGGCACAGGGCTGGGTAGCCAGGAAAGCTTCGGTTACAAAGCTTTAGTTCATCTGCAGACCAGCCATCAAGAACGCCCGAGAGCCCAACGCTGTGTAAGTGTGAGGCATAACGAGAGTCTTCTTTAAGTTCTCTGCCCTTCGGCAGGTTTCCACTTCCAATGACGCCATTCTTCTCTTCGCTGTGCTTTTTCTCTTCAGTCCGCTGTATCCTTCGGTCATCATCCATCCAAGCATCATCTGTCGCGGTCTTCCTCTCCTTCTCCTTCCCTCCAATCTCCCCTCTATGATTTCTCTCAAGAGGGAGTCTCCTCTTAATATGTGTCCAATCCAGTTCTTTTGTCTTTCTCTTAACGTTGTCATCAGTGATCTTTTTTCTTCTACTCTTTGCAACACCTCTTCATTTGTCATTCGCTCCGTCCAGCTCACCTTTTCCATTTTTCTCCATATCCACATCTCAAAGGCCTCCAATCTCTTGATATCCTCTTTCCTGATGGTCCACGTCTCCGACCCATACAGTACCACACTCCATACCAGTGCCTTGACAAGTCTCTTCTTTAGGTCTTTGCTCAGTCCTCCTCTCATCAACTCTCCTCTTTTCGTGAACGCGTCTTTTCCCAATACTATCCTTCGTTTAATATCACGATGGCATCTCGCATCTGTTGTTATCACACTTCCCAAGTAGCAAAAGCTCTTGACCTGTTCCACATCCTCTCCATTTATTGTTATTTTCATTTCGATCTCCTCCTCCCCTGCACTTATCCTCATAATCTTTGTCTTTCCGATATTTATCTTCATGTTGTATTTTATTGAGATCCTGTTTGGTTGATCCATCAATTTCTGCAGTCCTTCTTGTGTAGTTGCCAGCATTGCTTGGTCGTCAGTAAATCTTAAGGCTCTTATGAGTCTTCCACCCACTTTTATACCCTCTCCTGTCTGTTCCATTGCCTCTTGTATCAGTTCTTCTATGTATGTGTTGAAGAGAATTGGTGATAGTGGGCATCCTTGCCTTACTCCCCTACCAATTTCTCCTTCCTCTGCGCACTCCCCTTCTATTCTTATCTTTACATTTTGGTTCATATATAGATTTCCTATTAGCCTCCTGTCCCTCCAATCTATGCCCCTTCGTCTGAGTGCATTCATCAGCTTTTTCCAATCTACTCTGTCAAACGCCTTCTCATAATCCACAAAACAGATATGGACCTCTTGGCCGTATTCTAAACTTCTTTCCGTTAGCACCCTCAGGGCTCCGATGACGTCCCTGCATGGTTCCTTTACCCTTTCTGAATCCAAATTGGTCCTCTCCTAGACCCTTGTCCGCTTCTACCCTTGCCTGAATTCTCTTTGTGATTATCTTCAGCATGATCTTGGCTGCGTGTGGTAGCAGGCTAATTGTTCTATGGTCCTTACAAGCCGTTGCATTATTTTTCTTCTTTATGGGGATCATGATGGTCTGTAGGAAGTCCTCAGGCCACTTCCCAGTGCTGTATATATCCTGGCATAGTCTTACTAGTTCTTCTGTTGCTTTTTCTCCCAAGTTCTTAAAATTTAAGCTGGGATGTTATCCACCCCTTCTGCTTTATTGTTCTTCATGTCGCTAATCGCTGCCAGTACCTCGTCTCTCAGCACTTCTGGGCCCACATCGTCTCCCGTCCCCATGCATGGTCCCTCATCTAGATCCGTCGGCTTTTCCTGACTCTGGTACAATTCTTCGACGTATTCTTTCCAACGATTTCGGATCTCCTCTGGATCTTGTAATATCTTTCCCTCTTTATCCTCTACTGCTATTCCTCCTTCTCTTGTTGGGCTTTTTGTCAGCTTTCTCACTTTTTCATATACTTGATTGTAAGTTCCCTTTGCCTGTAGTTCTTCTAGTTCTGGACATTTCTCCTCCCACCATTTTTCTCTTGCCTTCTTTGTTGTTCGTCTCAATTTGTTGTTTAACCTTCTATATTCCTTCTTTGCTTCTTCTGTGCTCTGGTGTTTCCATTTCCTTCTTTCCTCCATTTCCTGTATCATTTCCGTTGTTATCCAAAGTTTCCGTGGTGTTTGTCCCTGCTGCTGCCCCACTGTACTCATCGCCTCCCGTATGATAGTCTCCTTTAGCCCTCTCCATCTTTCCTCTGTGGTGGCTGTTTCCATCTCTATGATACTCTCTTCTATTCTCTCTGCCAGTACGTTGCTCTTTGTCTTTAGTTTCTCCTTATTCCATTTGCTAACCTTCTTTCTTTTCTTCCTGATGAGTTTTAGCTGTAGGTGCACCGTCATTGCTACCAAGTTGTGGTCTGTATCTGCATCCGCCCCTGTGAGAGTCTTAGCGTTTTTCACGCTATTTCTATATCGTTGCTTTATCAAGATGTAGTCCAGCTGATAGCGCGCACTGTCTCCCGGGCCTTCCACGTATACCTCCGTCGTTTTTCTTGCTTAAACCAAGTATTTGTGACTACCATATTTTGTCTTCTGCAGAACTCTACCAACTTTTGTCCTCTTTCGTTCCGCTTTCCTAATCCATATTTTCCAATGTAGCCTTCCTCTTCCCCTTCTCCTACCGATGCATTCCAGTCTCCCATTATGATTGTGTAGTCTTTTCATTTGGTGGTCTCTAGTCTTTTTTCTATATCTTCATGTTACGAGAGTAACTGATCAATACTAACAAATGAAAAATTACCTGATCATTTGTTTATCTCATTAGGGCCTATTAAAACCTGTCAAAGGTATATGTAGGGGAGACTGGGGATGAAAGTAACACGGGTTGAATGTAACAAACATCGTAGCGCCTTTACTGGAGAGCAGAGAACGAGTAAATACTGATCTAAAGATAGATCAACTCGACAATTCAGCAAAAACAAAATTTCTGCGCTAAATTTTTAAAAATAGATTTTGTATAAATGTTACAAGAATTTTTGGCATAAAAGTGAGTTTATGCCTTTTCTCTTATTTTTCTCATGGCTCACTGTATTCACGTTTAACATTTTTTTTATTGTTTACCATGATTATAAGAGTGGTTATTCAAGCAGCGTCTGTGTATGCGATATTATCGTAAATTGATGCTTTCCAAGGATATAAAACAAAACTAGAGACATGTACTAGCGAGGTTGTTTGTACCACACCCACTGGGGTTAGTTGCAACACGTTACAACAAACCCTCATCCACCAGCGTCAGAAAGAAAGGCAAGCAGAACAGAGGTTAGGAAAAGACATGATAACGAGAGTAACTGATCAATACTAACAAATGAAAAATTACCTGATCATTTGTTTATCTCATTAGGGCCTATTAAAACCTGTCAAAGGTATATGTAGGGGAGACTGGGGATGAAAGTAACACGGGTTGAATAAAAAAAACAAATCCAAGAAAATTTATAAAGCAATAAAGAGATCTGCGGAAGACCGTATATCACAGAAATTGACAATTGCATTGTGTGTGAAGAGTTTGGCAAGGTCGGAGAATGGTGGTTCAGGTGCACTGTATGGGCACATAAAGCATTTTTACTGGTGCATTGCATATCGTCCAGAGTCATATGTTTGTGATTACTGTAATTAACATGACGCTCATATATACAGCATAGATACTAGGCTACAGTATGTTCAGTATCAAATTAGGGCTATGGCATAGGCCTAATTCGACATTGCAACAATAACCAACATTACGGCAACCTGACAATGTTTCTATGTTTTTTCATGTTTATGTTACAACGAGATAACTTGTAACAGCTGTTATTTTGACCATTTCTGTTTTTTTTTAATAAAGAAACTGGGGAACCTACCCAACTATCTAACACTGCGTAATGACCTAACTAACATGGTGGATTAATTTTAAGGTGTAATTACAAAAGTGTTTCTGTTACAACTGATCAACAAAGCAAACTTGAAAATGTTGTAACTTTCATCCCAAATATCGTTACAGCATGCTCCTGTTCATATTACAAGTTCCCCCGTTACTGGAGTAACTTGTAACACCCGGCGATGCTCATTATTTTTAAGGTCTCGGCTGTAATTGTATTGTATTGTATTGTATTGTATCTAGAAATTTATAAAGCGCCTATTCAGCACAGAAACCCCGGGGAAACAAAATTGCCTTTAGGGAACGCGACACCGATGAGGAAAAGCCAGTCATTAGTTTGGCCCTGAGCAGAGGGGGAAGATCATTCCACATAGTGGGACCCACTACAGCAAACGCCCGGTGCTGGGCCAATGTAGTTTTAGCCCTGGGAACAAAAAGATCAAGCCGATTTACAGAGCGCAATGAGCGAGAAGAAGATGCAGATAGCTTCAAGAGATATTTCGGAGCAGTAGGCTGCTGAGATTTAGAGACAAGGAAGAGGATCTTATATCGGATGCGCGCAGCAATAGGGAGCCAGTGAAGGACATCAAGCATTTAATCCAAAGCATTTAATACTTTTCCATAATATAGCTAATATAGTTTCATGCAAAAATATTACAGTTCTCCTTTTCATAAATTCCCAAAACATGTGAAATTCGAAATTTGTTATTTTCATCCCCAGTCTTCCCTAGTATATACGTTTTAAATTCTTACATTACTTCAATTCACATTAAACTGCGTGTTTCACTGACATCTATGCCGTACATTGCTTCAGTGTAATTGCTGTTTGCAATGCATATTTCTGGATTCCGTTCAACAATGCGCTGGGTTTCATTAAGAACTTTGAGCCAGCCTAATTCAAATTTCTGGAGAGCCTAAAGATACTAGCTGCCTCTTTCAACATCGCTCAATTACCACTCGGCGCTTGATGGTCGTCTTCCGTTGCAACCTTTCTCTACCGCAACTTGACCAGTTATAGAAGTTTCATACATGATTTTATCGCCTCCGGACATTATGTTAGGAACCTGATGAATCATTCGACCTCGGATTAAATATAGCAGTAGTAGCAGTTGTGGTAGTAGTAGTAGTGGCAGTAGTAGTAGTGGTTGTAGTAGCAGTAGTAGTAGCGGTAGTAGAAAGTGATAGCGGTAGTAATAGCAGTAATACTGTTGAAGCTCTACCCCGCATTTTCATCGAGTTGAAGACAAGCGATTCCAGGTAAACCAAACTATGATCCTCTAGGATTTTAAAAGAGTAATAAGAAATATTATTGTTTTAACACGAGGTTATAATCCCTCCGGCACGAAAAAATACATTGAGGGGTAGAAAGGTTGTTTCTTGAAATAAGTCTTCTTTCCCAATACCAATTTTCTTATTCTTCACCGATGTATTTTAACACAATCGCTATGTAAACAATTCCTTGCAATACACGTGGACCGGCGAGAGACCCTTACGGTTCGACCAGAATGCATCCCGGACCCTCATCTCGTAATTTTCTGAATTTTGCAAATGGCTGATCTTGCTTCTCTTAAACACTTTGGGTTCGACTCATCGATATCTATATTTATAGATATCGATGGTTCGACTATGTAAAAATGGAAGACACGCTTACTATACATTGATTTATTGTGGAAGAGCTATACGTATCACCACATGCTGAAGTTTCTGGCGAAAGAATCACCCAGTAATATTGTTTCGAGATAAATGAAAATAAGTTTAACAACCTGTTTATGCAACTTTAACAATAAAAGTTGACTAACAATTCGTTCCAACTATGTTTTATACCAGTATATAAAATATATAAAAACATAAACCTATATACAATTCATGTAAATGAGTGTCAGCTAAGGTTTTAGAAGGAAAACCATTGCTATTTATGTACTGCATTGTTAAATATCCTTTGCCGCGATATTAAGTAAGTAAGTAAGTATATCCTTTATTAGAAACCAACTGCTAACCGCACTTTAGTGTACATAGTTCATCAAATTAATTCAAGCATATAACATTCGAATGACAAAGGTTTTACGGGCTAAGGAAACAGCATTAGGTATAATTCTTCTGTGTGTCCTGGGGTGCAGTGAGTATACGATAGTTTTTTCAGGAGGTAATAACTGATGTAGAACATGTGCTGGGTTAGCTACGATGGCTGAGAAAAGGTTAAAGTGAGCTTTGCGCCAGAGTTGCTCGAAAGTAAGGTAGGATTCCAGTAAATATCGAGACCGGACCAATCATCGCATCAATTGCTGCCTGAAGACGTGTGCGTCCCACCCCCACCCACGTAACGTCACCACGCCAGCGCCGAATACAACAGCCGTGACACTGTGGTTGTGCTTACCACATAATTATTGTCGGATAATATAAAAATAGAGTGGTAGCATTTGACGTTGGTACTTTATCGTTACTGACAAATGAAGCTGAGGCTGAGAAAGAAATGTCAATCTGTAGAGATATTTACCAGGCCAAGAAAACAATCAAGACAATTATTCCTGTCTTTTGTCCCAATTGGTCTGTCTCTCTCTGTCTGTCTGTCTGTCTGTCTGTCTGTCTGTCTGTCTGTCTCTCTCTCTCTGAAATGCACGTCTCCTACTCGCTGTCAAATTCTAGTAGGTAACCCCTCTTCCTCTTTTGCCTTTCTCAAGTCTTATTTCTTCTCTTGTGGCCATGCTTACTCGGGCGCCTCTGAACGGTTCACCCTACTAGAGGCGCTTAATAATTGTTTAAATACAATACAATATATAAGTTGTCTTCAGTGTTCATAATGGATTAAGATCGAACTCAGTAGTCCGCAGTTCTTTATGCGAGAAAAATGCACCTCAACTATTATATTAAATATTTAAATTCTAACACACGATTACATAAAGGAAGCCATTTAAAAGTTAATATAAGTTAATAGTCAATACAAGTCAACCTTAGAAAAAATTGCAACCGTGACGCATTTGCATTCAGCCGACGAAATTTCATAATGAGCTTCAAAGTTCTCTGCATTTATTATGCTAATTGACAGTCTCTAGCCTATATCGGCAGCGATCAATAATTGCAAACCTTCGTTCAATATTAGCTTTATTTTTGTCAGTGAAAAATTTGATTGGGTCTATACAATTCAAGCTTGCTTTAAAAGTTCTCAAAGCATTTTTAGCCATTCTTTGTAACATGTTATTTGATAGTTGTATCAGCAGCGATCAATTACAAATCTCTGTCGAATATTATGCTGTGGACAGTCGATATTGATTCTCTTCTGCCATGAGCAGACCTAAAACAAAGCAAAACAACCCCACAAAGTGACAGTGTTTCATGGGAGCTCATTAAATGAAATAATGCAAGAATAAATCGTCAGCTTAATTAAATTGTCGTCTGTACTTTCAATGACGAACGTAGAAATGAAGCACTGAAAGTGTTTAACTAGTTGAAGTATCAGAGAGGTTATCCAGAGATCGATGTCCAGCAGAGGTCCGAGTTCGGTTGCCAGAGATATCAGAAAGAGGAGGCAGCGCAGCTGTTATAGCGGGTCTCGTTGAGGACGAGAAAGCTTAGATCGGATGGATTAGGGTAGGAATTTTTAAAGAGGTGAGTTTTCAATTTGGAGTGGAAAACCTGTTGGGTGATGGGGAGAGGAGCCAGAGGCAGGTGACGGTGAGTGAGTCGCGGTATTGGTGGAGGAACTGAGAATATGAGGAATTCAGGGGAAGTTCGTTCCAGAGTTGGGGTGCAGAGGGGTATGGATCGATTGGGATCAGAATCTAAAATATCGCATGAGTCGTCAGTTGTTTCAAGTGAAACATTTAGCAACGTTACTTTAGAGTTTGACCTGCTTACGTGCAGGCATACTTTGGTAATTTGTAATTTTTTTACCATACCTCTTTTTCTACAAGTAAAACTCTGTTTATAAATTATAACAAGTCTTAATTCATCGAATTTCGCAATCTGCTTGGGTTTATACAAATTATCAGGAATAATATTAATTCAAATTAAGTGCTGTGTGTAAGAATGTTTTATTTGTACCAGAGATTCAGATGAAAATATCCACAGATCTCCACATCACGTCATTGTATTTACCAAGATTACAACATATCAGTGAAGCGTTGGTATGAAAACCATTACTTGCATTACTTGCCCAGTGGCTACTTCGTTGTTTTAAAAGTCATAAACACTTCTTAACTTTCCAGTATATAAAGTAAACGTCTCAGTTATAATAGACAATAGTTAAACTATTACGAAACCGAAATGTTTCGAAAAAAGGATAACTTTATAAAAAACAATTATAGTCAAATTTGAGACATCGCTAACATACTAATTAGATGTATGTCGATAGTAGGCCCTATAGGAGAGATTTCGATGTGCAACAGGTCCGTTTATAGTTTGACATGAAATCAAACACAACTCCGCATGATAATTATGCCTTTTAGATGCTAAACACCAGAGCAGTTAAGCAATCATATATAGTGGAAAAATACATGGAAACCGATTTTAAAATACGTGGAAAACCCTGTTGAAAATCTATTTACAACGATGATTCATATTTAGCAGTTGCCATGACATTTGACATTGCCAAGAGCTTTAGAAGTAGCCTGCTACCAACGATGCTATATTAATTGTCATACTCACAATCACAATTACAATGACAGTTCTTTAACGTGGAATGAAGAATGAAGCAAACCCAGAGAACAACAACTGAAAGACTAGACCACAATAACGCTATCAATTAGCTTCACTGCACCATTAGAAGTACAGACAATTTTGTCGGATTTTATGATCAACTGTAGAGAGAGAGAGAGAGAGAGAAAGAGAGAGAGAGAGAGAGAGAGAGAGAGAGAGAGAGAGAGAGAGAGAGAGAGAGAGAGAGAGAGAGAGAGAGAGAGATACCTGTAACGGACGCTGTCCTGTTCAATGGACCTGACTGTCTTTGGCTCTTCATCAACCCATGCGTGAATTGGCTTCGGTGGAGTTTTTCTAAGGCAAATACAATCAAATGCATAACTCACCAGAAATGCTTCTGCTTCCCGCCGAATCAAAAAATGAGCCAAACCTGCCGTTTAGATAAACCTTTTTCATCACCTTTTTTCATACATTTTCTGTAAGTTTACAGAATGGTAAATTTACAGAATGCACTTACCTATGTCTGTCGGAAGACAATAATGTCCAGAGCATTTGAAAGATACTAATAAAGCACATATATGCATACATACAAACATACATACATACATGATTTGCTTACATACATGCATGCATACATACTGTATATGCATACATATAAGAGTCGTGCTAATCTTCCTCACGAGCTTCGTTTAGGGAACTTTATAAGATAAAAGGAGATGTATTTTCAGTTTCGTAGTTTTTGAGTATGAATGGTTCTAAATAGATATTTTGTTAATTTTACACATCTAAAATAATTCTCCTTCTTAAGTATCGTCTCCAGCACACTGCGCCTTATTTCACATCGAAATAAATACCATTGTAACTATCTGTTTGACACGACTCGGATCATTTTGAATTTAAGGATACCTTAAAGGTCTAATTAGCATGCTTTAGGTGTCTATTTTTTTATTCCGGATATTTCTATAGCGCCTCTTGAAGTCAACTACTACTCAGAGGCGCTCCCGACTACAGCATTTGATACTGTGCCGGAATTTTCACGCCGAAGCGCCACGAGCAATTGCGAGTGAAGGACTTGCCCAAGATCCGTACGCAACGGCTAGAGTGGGATTCGAACCTGCAACCCTCCGGTCACAAGGCGCCGAACTTACCACTGAGCCACCACGCCCCACAACATAGCTTCATGTCTATGTCAGCAATGACGTTGAGAGGTCTATAAAGCACTTCACAATTGTCGACTTACATCTAAGCGTACATTAAAATATGCAAAGAACCATATCAGATAGGTTCTTATTCAAATGGGCCTACATTTAACTTAACTAACTGACTCTCATCGTTCAGTATATTCATGTAGTAATAGCTTCAGATAAGAAGATGGCGGGAATGAGACTCACGCTTTGAAGCAGAGTAATCCGAAGAATTTGCAGATACCAACGCCAGCCAATATCAAGAAGAGGAGACCGAGAATCGACAGACAGACGATTGTAGCAATTCCTTCGACTGTATCGAGCCACCAGTTCATGTACGTCGGCATCACCTTGATCACGGGAAACGCGTCTTCAAGGATTGGAACGTTTAGAATATCCGCAGGATCACCTGTTGTCAATAGAAGTGAGAAGAAGCGAGCTTTATAGCATGCGGTACATAAAATGATAATTAACATGTATAGACTTATTAAGCAATTGATTGTCCAATCATATGAATTCTGAGACGGTTCAAAACATCAAAACCCTTAAACCAGCGCTCACAATGTCTTTAGTGGTGATTTGTCGTCCGTATTGTGCCAATAACAGGATCTTATAAACTTGTTTGATATGATAACGAATCAACGATCCCTGTTGAACGTGATATTCATGCCTGCCAAGTTTATTTATTATGTGTTTAGAGTAATAGCCTATACAGAAAGTTGTATTGACATTTACCAAATTTCTTAGATATTATCTAATAACTTGGTAACTTTTCATTCCCCACTGAACCACGAGAAGCTAAAATGTTTAATTTATATATAAGATTGCTGTAAACTTAGTCTCGATGTAGGCCCTAAAATAAAATTCCGAATGAAAGTAATTTTTGTTTGTTGTTCGAATTGCAGAAGATATGAATAACTCACCATAAATGTTCGTCCTTAATCTATCGAGCATGTCATCTCGATCCACAAAAACTTTCTGATAAACGATATTTTCCGATAAGTATGTAGATGTGTCGGCCAATGCGTAGACGGTTACTATTAAGCTGAAACAATCATCCAACACTTATACTGGCTTTATATGAGCTTTGCTGACTTGATCCAATTATTTTAATAAAACTTTTTCTTTTTAGTTCAGCCAGAAATAGGTCTTGCAAAAATGTTTTGTTCGGCTACAAGTCTACAGTTTAAACTGTCAAATCCTTAACCAATATTCTATCTTTTAGTTTATATAAAGTCGTTAGCACACAGTAAAGAATGTGTTGAAGTTCGCTACTAATGAATTTATATATGA
Organism: Allolobophora icterica; assembly: GCA_963556255.1. Classification (NCBI taxonomy): domain Eukaryota; kingdom Metazoa; phylum Annelida; class Clitellata; order Crassiclitellata; family Lumbricidae; genus Allolobophora; species Allolobophora icterica. Next base: position 47,279,110 of record OY744604.1, read on the forward strand.
TCAGTTTAAATTATAATATCTTAAATCACAAAAACATTTTCAAAACTCAACTTTTGGCTATCTAGAAACCTTCATGATATTGTTAAACCAATGTAGCTGAAAATCGAGAAATAATATAACTTTAATTTACTACTATTTAATATAATATGAAACCACCAAATTGAATGATCTTTTAAGTCTTGAAATGTGTAGACTAATTAACCCGACCATAGGGCCTATATGAGCCAGGCTATATGAAATTCATTTTATATATTATAGGTAACTAATATGAGAGTTTTATCTTAGATAAAATGACATCGAAAGGTAATCTACTCTTTCTGGACGTTTGGATCGAAGTTTGTTTGCGATGCTATCTTCATAAACCAAGGGTAGGTGACATTTCTGAGAGCAGCCAGGAAGGCAACCTGGTCGAAGGTCGATGTCTTCGGTCGAACTGTCAGATCGATGTACTGTCGGTCGGGACGGTATGTATCGATGCGAACATTCATAATTCTAACACAATTTACCACATGTTGCATTAACTTTGACCAGTAGCAGTGAAATATCAATCACATGGAGCAATGCGTGACCAATAGTCTTTGCAGTTTCTGAAGAAATAAATATAGGATCTAAAATGCTCTGTTCTAAATCTTAGATAGACAATGAAATACAGTGCACATAGCTCAACCTGTATTTTTAGTTTTTTATCCGACCATCCGATTAATGTGGACAGTGAAGGCTGGCCGAGATAGAGACGGCGTTCTTTGATATTTAGGCCTACTCTCTTATAATCTCTAGGACATAATATTATTCTGCGTTGAGAGGTATTTGCGCTAAATAAGCTTATTTAGAAAGAGATATCAATTGATTAACAGGCAAAATTATATCACTTCTTAATTTACACTTACGAACTACGCTTATTACCAAATGCATTAAGCAGACATTTCTTAAGAAATCGTTCTGTATTCAACTCACCTCGACCACAGACTCGGAGAACCATTATCCTCAGCATAGACGTACAACAGGTACTTCGTGTATTCCTTCGCTGGTTTCTTAACGGAAATCAATCCATTATTGGTGTCCATGTTGAAGGTTTCGTCAGGTACCAAGAGGTCAAATGTTATGGAATCTACAGAAGTAATCAACATATATAAATGTCAAATAAAAAGTTTCTGAAATTATATGCGTTGAATCTTCAATGTATCACAAAAAATAAACGAACTGTAATGAGTTCTCAATTCGGCATGTGATCTGAAATCTCATCTGCTCGAATTTGTTTGATCTAAGAACCATCACCCTTAGACAGAATCAAGTTCTTCTGCAAGTACTTTACATTGCGCTAATGAGATCTAATTTCTAAAAGAGTTCAATTGAGTCTAATTAAAAATGGGAGCGCTCTGAAGAGTTCAGCTAGACGAACCTTACTGAACTGTTGCATAACACTGACCGTATATGTTGAGAGACCCGTGGTTAATACTACCAATGGACCAGATTTCAGCGCAACGTAGAGGATGTGAGCGTTTTGCATCGTCACGCGTGATAAAAGGATGTATCGCTCTAGTAATCTTATTAAGCTCAAATTGCACAAACTCAACAATTGCCATTGCTGATTAACGGTTGAGAGAATAAGACGACCAAGAATCAGTATAAAAAATACTAATTTTCGACAGGCTGTGCTCCATGCCGTGGGTATTCTAAAAGTTCCATTCAAAGCTGGATTTGAATGGAAGAATGACTTCTGATTTATAAATCGTGGCTTTGCCAAAATGCTCCACAGGAGGCTCATGACAAGTGCAAGTTAGCGCTCACAAGACACAGACGCAAAAAGACAAACAAGGACCAATAAACAAACATAGACAGATACATACAGACAATTAGCACATACAGAAAGATACATAGAGACAGGTGTCACTGAAATTTACGCTTCTCTCACAGATATTTTCATAGAAGTATTGAGCATGAAGGCGCTCCTTTTTCTTAATTTCCATCATTTAGATACAATTAAATTTTCATTTGCTTATGTACGAAATTAACAAAATACATACTTGGCTGAGGGTCGAAGTCCGTAGCAGAAAACGTCAGGTATGAGACGTTCTGACCAATCAGAGCGTCGTACTTGAGGTCGAAGTTGTAGAAGCAGGGCTGAGGAGGATATGGTTCATCCAGTGGTCGCTTAGAACAGTCGATCACTGGACGCACATCGTTCACATCTACGATGTTGATTGTAACGACAGCCGAACCAGTTCTAGAAGGAGATCCATCGTCTATTGCGTACACTAAGAAAGTATAAGATGCCCATGTCTCTTTGTCCAGTGGCTGTTTCGTCTCTATGAGACCAGTCGTTGGATCAACCTGTGCGCATAAACAACACTTCATTGGTGCGTTTGATCTCTTCTCATACATGTATGTTTTGGTTTATAACATTCCTACGTTAACCTAATAGATGCGTGGAGTAACATATGTTGGCGTTTGGTCTTATTTCTCAGTACCGGTAAAACTGAAGAACCTACACAAATTTTGAATTCATCTTTCAAAGAAGCTATACAGAATTTTCTAAAGTGACTAAAAACTCAAATTTAAACGTTTTCTATAATTTTATTGGGCAGAAATGTCCATTCGTTAGCCAATTTAACACAAAAGTACGCACTATAGGACTATAGATATAAGCGAAGAAGAAGTAGTAAGCCTACTTAACAGATGTACCTCAAAGTACTGAAATGCAGGATCCGTGGGAAGAATACTGTACTCGAATTCTCCATTTATGCCAGAATCTCCGTCGTTGGCTGCAACCGTTAGGACTGATGTTCCTCCGGGTGCGTTTTCTGACAAGAAGACAACAAAACTCAGTGTCATGTATTCAAGTGTCAGTAATTTGTGTTAATGTGAATGGTTCGAACTGTTGATAAGTTTTCCATCTGCATATGTGTCTTCATTTATCATTATCTGTAACAGATTTTAACATATAGTATACTCTCTTTGGGTTTATAGTATAATGATTTACAATGACCTATCATGATGTTTTGTTGTGCAGTGTTTAAGTTAGGATTGTTGCGCTGTCTATGTAAGTTTCAGTAATAAATGGGTTTCAATTTGAGTGTTGCAGTCTAGCAAATATAGATCAGGATGGTGGTACAGTCCTATTTGGTACGCATAGTGATTTTGAGCAATATTATACGCGGTTAGTAGGTGAAACTTCCACAGATTTAATGCCAGACCAGCTCAGCCCTTCGTCTTTTCTGGTCGGTATATGAGTACCAAGAAAGTTCGAAGATTAGAAAGGTGTTTTAATTGTTCTTTGCTTGCTGTGCTTGTGTTTGCGCCTCAGTCGAATGATCTCAGTGTATAGTTTTCGCTCCTGAGTAGATAACCTTGAAGGGGCGCTATATAAGACCTCTGTAATAAAATAGTTTGTGGAATGGTAAGGCTATCGAAGACGCATACTGTGGTGTATTGGAAAAACCTGAGCATTTTTGATAAGAAACGAATCTAACTGTGATCATTTGACAGACTTTAGACTCACCCACAACCGATCCGATGTAAGATGACGCAACAAAAACAGGATTAAAATTGTTTATGTTGAGGACTTTAATGACGACCTTCGTGTATCCAGTTAAAGGTCCAGAGTCTCTCACTTCAATCAGAAGTATGATATTCTCATATTCAGGATAAGTATCCAGGTCTATTGGAATATCGTTAAATAAATTTACGCAACCAGACATGGTAAAATAGGTGGATCCATTTCCTGGAATGATAGTGCATGTGAACGAATCAACTGTTGGGCTGCAGGACCGGTCACGGTCGTTTGTGGCGACGGTCGTCACTAATTGATTACAGTTGGTAGGCGTCTAAGAGGATACAAATGTTATACACATATTGAGTATTTTTTTTACAAAAGAAGATACTGGCTCACAGCAAAACTAACTGTAAGTGTGTAAAGCAAACACTTTTGTTCAAGATAACAATCTAACTCACATAAAACCACGAACGGCCTTGAATTGCAAGAATGTCAATCGATGTCGTCATGCAGAAATACAATCACAGCAGGAGTTACAAAGTAGGCCTATTAGTAAAGTAGCCTTTTAATGATGCATGTCTAATGATCACATTTTACAAAATAGACAGAGGTTGATGTAATATGTTACTGTTGCTGGATCAGAAAAAGCCCAAACCTGGTGTCAGCTATTAACAGCTACTATGAGCGCTTCAAGATAGTAAACCTTTCGAAGAATGGGGCGTTAATTAGTACCCTATAATACAAAGTCTACATATTCACGTATAATGCCCGATAAGACATTATATGCACGTTTCTATTCAGCAATTACCAGCAGATAAGAAATAGTTAGCACAGGCTCACCATTTCTGTCAAACTATTTATGAACAAACTGCCCACCATTTTTGTCAAACTATTTCTGGACAAACTGCCCACAATTTCTGTCAAACTATTTCTGAACAAACTGCATTCGATTCCCTTTCCTTTTATCATTAATTTCAATTTCAAACAGCTGGGGGACTCGTCCTATGATTGTTAGCCAAATAGCGTAACAAATGAAACGCTACCTATTGTCCTCGCAGATTTAATTGTTTGTATGCTCTGTTGCTGGTTTTACCTTGCACTCATAGGCGTAGCCACATTGAGGCAAGAGCCGGCAGTTGCCTCCTCTTGCTTTTTAGATTTCAAAAATTTTCCATGGGTTATACTTCCGCACCCCTACTACACCTGGATGTCTCCAGGAGTTGCCTCCTCTTGAATTTAAGTATGGCTACGTCCTTGCTTGCACTGCACTGCTTAGATTCTTTGCACATGATTTGAAATGTTGTTTGAAAAGATCATGGAGTTGTATGTTGAATTGGCCGCCTGTAAACTTTTTATGTGAGGCTGTAGCGGGACTTTTGGATTGCCCTTTTGACGCCAGCACTTGAAATGCTATATGCGAAACTGTCATAATTTGATTGTCTGTTGTGTACTGTTTCAATAAAGAATTCAATCAATCAAGTTCTATTTGAGTAGAACTCTTAGCGGATCGAAAAGTTTTCCTAAAGTCGCAGTTTCTCGGCCACTAACCAGTAATAATAATAATAATAATAATAATAATAATAATAATAATAATAATAATAATAATAATAATAATAATAATAATAATTATAATAATAATAATAATAATAATAATAATAATAATAATAATAATAATAATAATAATAAAAATAATAATAATAATAATAATAATAATAATAATAATAATAATAATAATAATAATAATAACAATAATGACGACAACTTCTAAGGCGCCAACTTCTAAGACGACAACTTCTAAGTAGCCATCTTCTTTTCCAACTACTAAGGATGGTAATCACTATCTTCTTCTAGAGGACGTCCTTTGTGCTGCCATTAAATTTTGTTAAAATAAAGGTTCAAATGAGTTTTTTTTATTCTTGTATCATTAAACGTATTATTTTGTAATTTCTGTTCCTTATTGGTTTACTTGCTTGTACAAGCGAAAAATTTACTGTAACATATGTTTTATCAGTTCTCACTGTACAATAGGGCGTAGTGACCAGAAAGGATTATGTTTGGCATATCTTAATTTGTTGCTCCGGTGCATAGGATAGTGTCTGGTATAGAAATTATGTTTCTGGTATGCTGCTTAACATTGCCGCCATGGCTCTGAAATATTCCAATATAGGCCCTACCACATTATGCGACTATTGAGCTATAGTCCAGGCAATTTACAGTTGGATCAGGGAAAAATTGCTTCAGAAGCTTTTTAAACGGTTTTCTGCTCAGAAACCGTTGGTGAATAACATATCCAAAATCGGACAAAATCGGTCAAGGGGAACACCCCCCAAAATTAATTTCAAAATGGCGGATTGGGGTTTCCTAAGAAATACCAATGATAATACCGCAACGGATAAAAAACAAATTAAAATGGATTTGCATCTAGACATGGGCAAGAGTGCTTCAGAAGCTTTTTAAACGGTTTCATGCTCATAAACGATTGCTCAATAACATATCCAAAATCGGACAAAATATAGCACGGGAACCCTACCAAAAATGAATTTAAAAATGGCGGATTGGCGGTTTCCTAAGAAATACCAATAATAATAACAATAATTTGCAGTTAGACCTGGGCGAAAGTACTTCAGAAGCTTTTTAACCGGTTTCCTCCTCAGAGATCATTGCTGAATGACATATCCAAAATTGGACAAAATCGAACCACGGGAACACCCCCCAAAATCAATTTCAAAATGGCGGATTGGTGTTTCATAAGAAATACCAAAAATAAGAGGGGTCTACCAATAATTTGCAGTTAGACATTGGCAAACTCACCAACCAAACTCATCAAACTCGCAAAACTCACAAGCCAAACTCACCTGCCTCAGCAAAATCACCAACCAAACTCACCAAACTCACCAATCAAACTCACGAATCAAACTCACCAAACTCACCAACCAAACTCACCAAAGTCACCAAAGTCACCAAACTCACCATCCAAACTCACCAAACTCACTAAACTCACTAAACTCACCAAACTCACCAACCAAACTCACCAAATTCATCAACCAAACTCAACATTGTTGACTTTCGTGCACACTAGAAACAACCCAAAAAAGAAGGCACTATTTTAACACCTTTCTCAATAAGGTATTTGCCATGGTTTTCACCTGCGAAAGTAGAGGAAACTTCAATTGCTCGGCGGCAAAGTTAGATGCAATAAATTTGATGCAATCTTTCTTCCACACGTATGTTTTTGGACTGGAGCAACCTTTCTGGTTGTGCCAAAGTTCATTTTAAACCAAAACATATTTCTTGCTATGCCCTATATACTGTACAATGTGTTATGCGCTGGCCAAATAGAGATGAAGTCTATTTAATTACTTTTTGTTATCATGGAATACTCACCGGTGTACATTTCTCGTTAATTGTTCCGCTGTATTTGGTTTGAGTGAAGGATGGAGGAGAATTGATCCATCGGAGGTTTACCGTCAGAATGTCTACTTTACTCAGAACAGAATTGGTTGCATTGATCTGAATCGTATACTGGGAATCTTTACAGTAGTCTAATTTAGCGTAGCTGCAAAGACTGACTACACCACCTGTAAACAACAACAACAACAACAACAACAACAACAACAACAAATGATACAATAGTGTTAACGAAAACAATTGGTACATGTATATAATCACATATATTGTATAGTCCGAGTTTTGCTGTATGCGTGATTGAAAGCTGCGAAACCTCGCTTCTGAGGCAAAACGACACATTCTAAGAATGTGTCAAGGCAGCTATTATTTGCAAGTTAGACCTCTTAACAAAAAACAGCCTTCCAAAAATATTTATTAAACGAAACTAATTTACATTACAACCAAAAGAAGAGACCTGAAAAATCCGGTGTCTCACTCGAATCTAGTCTAATGGTTCTTTTACAGGAAGCTGAGGCATTATAATGACTTCTATCTCTTACTTACTTACTACATTATAATGACGTCTACCTCTTACTACAATAATGACTTCTATATCTTAATACATAGGCATGTTTGGACACGACTAGTCATCGATTACCTTACCATACAACGAAGAACCATGTCTTGTCTATAGTAACATTAAAAGAATTCGCATGCAAGAACCTTCCTATTTCACCTAATAGTAAATTATCTTCAGTGAAGTAGGATGACCATATACTGTATATGACAAGGCTCTGTTAGGCGTATCGGTTACATCACTTCTTTATTTTAATAGGCCTACAACTTGTTATTTCTTTTATGTTTTGTAATGTAGCACGTTATTTGAAATGAACGGACTCCACACCATTGAGTTGCAAAAAACATTCCCATATGCACAATTATTTCTTTCTAATAATGTAAATATTTTTAGTATGACAGTTCACACCAGTAGGTCTAATACTCTAATCGTTGCTACTAAAATTAAAGAACTAGTGCCACTGATTGAAATCTTGTAGGCCTACATTAATGTTTCTACACAAGGTATTTAATCAATCTAGTAAAGTTAGACTTCGACATCCCATGAGGAACGTAGGCGAGGCGCACAATTCTTCACTCGGACCTTGAGACGGTGTGGTGCGACATAAAGTCCGGGATGGAGATGTGGCCGACTGCGCCCACTTCCATTGTCAAAAAACAGTATTTGGCACGACGTGCGCGAGATACTGTCCGGCAATGGAAGAGTCCCAATATCCTGGACGCGCGGTCAGTGCATCGCAGGACTTGTCGTTTACTTTCCAGTTTATGCCGGTATTAAATTACACTGACTGGTGTCTGATGCACGTGTGCGCAAAACAAACTTGTCCAGTGTTGTTACTTCGTGTAACGACTCCGTGTAATCTTGGCTTAGTCATAAATTTCGTAATCTGATTTTTAAAGACCACTTACTGAATTCGTCGATGCAGAATGGGGTCAAAGGGTCGATGATTTCATATCTCACCGGGTCTGGACTAGTTGCTACCAACACCTGAAATCATATCAACATATGAAATTCAGAGTTACTAAGGGAGCCTATAATTAGTCGCTTATTTAAAATTTATTGTAGAATTTATGTTTGTCGTATAACATCGAAGCACTGTGATGCATATTTCGCATGTTGGATTACCAACGCCTGAACTTAGGCCCTACTTAGAAATCTCAAGAGTAGAATATAGTAGAAGACAAGGAGAACACTCGACGACCACTTGACTGCGTCGCCAGGACACTTGAGCTCTGCTGAAAGCTTTGATCATGTTATTGTTCTTGACTGAACGAGTGATCAGTTATCTGTGTACGTATACAGTTCGAGCTGGCAGCATGCCCATATGGAGCCCATTTTTTATATAGGACCATACTCCCGTATGGAATCCTTATAGAGCCCACTTGGGTCCCAACTATTGACCATGTATATGCTAATAGGGTGGTCACACAGTTTGTTCTCAAGTTGAAATTTAAACCATCGTAAATGCCATAAAACAAGGTTTCTAGAATTACCTGATAAACAACCGTATTGCCTGGTAGGTTTTCGTCGATGGTGATGGTTTTGGGGAGATTGAGAAAAACAGGTGGCTGCTTAACGTTCGTTATTATAATTGTCAAGGCAGCCTGTTTGGTGAAGACGCCATCTGTCGTTTCAATGGTAAGTATGTAGGTGATGGTTGTCGGGTATGGTGAGGGGGGTGTAGGGTAATCCAGATGCCAGATGCTGAGGTCAGTGGATGACGTCACGGATCCTATGATTAACACGTCACAATTGGCATAAAACATCTTTTCTTAATAAGTTTCTTATTTAAGCGTTCAAGGATTATAACCTTTAACTCCAGTCTGTTGAGCCTTCCATGCGTTTGACCATTATCCAGGAACAGTCATCCAATGCATACGCATATGCTGTGCAGTTGGCACTGTGCAGCAAATATTTTCAAACTCTTCTCCAAACACATCTGTTTAGATCTGTTATATATAGCCTTGAGTGCTGTGCGTTTGTGAGTTAATTAAAAAGTGCTAAATTTAGTGTCTGGATATATACATACTTACACACATGTACATACACACATACATACACACTATATATATACATATATGTCATACATACTATGTATACGTACATAAAACACATACATGTATACATAAATTGAAGTTTATTCACCTGAAGCAGAGCTGTCATAAAAGAGATATATACCTGGCTCAGGGAATTATGGGGTTAAAAAGTGTCCATTAAAGTCGTGTATGCCATCTTAAGAGGTGGGTATCTGTAGGCCTAGATGGATGGTGATACTAAGAATTGCGTGTTATGATATTTTCCTAGGATAATTTGTAATTGTTAGATCTTTATAAGAAGATTGCCAACTTAATTAAGAGCTGATAGTGGCTCCAAGAAACGAAGACCTACCAGTGTCTGGGTTTATAACGAAAGGCGGCGTGTCCTTGGAAGTGCTAGTGCTTGACCAACTTTTAAGGTAGCACTTCACAGGGACTGTTGGATTGGTGTCCAGGTCAGAAATTAGGACTTGAAATACCTGTAATTGTTGAGAACAATAACAATAAAAATAAGTCTATAAAACTCTCAGTAGCTCTCAGAGATCTTATTCGAATACTTACACAACTTTCACACTGCTTCGTTAGTTGATGACGTGGCAATTACAAGTAAGCTATGCTCTTCTATTGTTTTAGGAGTCAGCTGAGTCTAACTTTGCTTAACGTTATGTTGACCCTCGATTCCGTAGACTGATTCGACTCGAACAACTACAGCATCTTAGGCATAAGTCCTTGCTACTACATATAGAACGATCAAATAGAGTAACCGCGTCAGTTGCAGCTAAATCTTCGACAGACATATGATCTCAAAAGGCGCAGTAAAAATCGTCAAATAAACACATACGAGTAATGTCTGTTTGAACAATAGCCGTTGGTCAATCCAGAATTTTCAAAAAAGTTTGCAAAGCGGCACATTCATTTGGCAGATCCAATCTAATAAACTCTGAAGTGTTCTCAATTCAGTTTGCAATAATTAACACTTTAGTTGGCTAAGAAAAAGAAGGGGTTCGAAAGACAAGAAAAGAACGCTTCGAATATGGTGCCTCCTGTCCTCAAAGCGTTGATCGTGAGACTCCAGTTAAAGTGTTTGGACTATTACTTGCCTCGCACAGATTCAACACCTAAAGCCGACTGTAACAAGTTTCTTAGAAGTTATTACTATAATACCTTGCTTATAATATATATTATATAGTATATAGAAAGCGATCCGAAAGGTTCAAAAGGCGTTTAATAAATACTTTTACAGAGTCTGAAATAAGTGCAAATTCTTCAATTCTTTCTCCTTGTTGAACGCACATTACAGCTTTAAGCGCCTTAGTTGCCATGACAGCCGAGGACAGCGAAAGCTAAAAGCGAAGCCTAAACCTATAGAAAATGGTCGACAAAACCTAAGGACAATGCTTTTGTGAGACTCTGAAAATGCGCTACATAAATGCTCACATACATGCATACATATATGCATACCTGAGCACCTGCTACTGTAGAAGGAGCAGGAACGCTGATAGTGGTCGGTAAGTTTAATATGCTATGCACTTCATTGACGTCGATGACGTTAACAGTCAGGACTTTCGTTGTACTGAGTCCAAGTCCGGTGACTGTGATTGACAACTGATACATATTCTGCATTTCATAGTCAATGAGTCCGGAAGTAGTCACATCCGCAAGTCCGTCTGAACACAGATCACAACAGGAACAGACTCAGTATTTAGTTCATTTCCATGGTCGTTTAATTCAACATTAGAAGTGCGAAGGTACCGTGCTGGATCATCAACCGAGAGGCAGAGGTTAAAATCCACCCGCAGGGCTGAAAGATGTTTTTAGATGATTTGTTTCGCATGCGCACTCAGCTATAAAGTGAAAATACTGACCTACACGGTCGGTGGGAAGATCAGGCAGTAGGGAAGAAGACTCATAAGCTTATACCGAGGCTAAGAAAACTGAAGTCACTAACATTTAATGCAAGTGGCTGCATCTTGAAGCTACCTTAAGGTATTGATCTTCTTAATCTGCTTCTTAACTGAACATCACTGTAGATTAATTAAATGCTGAGTTGGAAAATGGTAACGCTAAAGGTTTCAATGGAGTTTAGTTGAATTCGGTGTCTGAGTTGCAACACTTTCATACATTTTTTCGTAATCCTAATCGTAATTCTGAGATTTCTACAGCGCCGAAAAAGCGAAGTCGAGGGAACCAGCTTATTCACAGGCGCATGTCGGGTAAATAGAGCTGATCCATTTGGTTAAGCCAGCTCTTTCGTAAACTTAAGTTGAGCATGCGAAGAACTATGCATGCATGAATAGGAAACCAAGAGTAGCCTAAATCCGATACTAAAACTCGGCAATTGTAAAGATTCAAAATGTTTTTTTAAACTATGGAGCAAATACCGTGTTTAGATGAATAATCCCCCGAAATGATGCAGAAGGCGAATCAATAACCGACATGGCTGTTGATATTACTACTACTAGTACCACTACTACAACTAGTAGTACTACTACTTCTACTACTAAAATAAATTAACGCGCGCAGTCCCTCAGAAATTTTAATCTGAGGCGAAATAACCAGGTGAAATGGAGTTAAATATTTCGTTATTTGAAAGCCAGTCAGACATAGTTTTCAGGCGTTTCTTGAAGTAAGAGTTAGAGCATCGAAGAAACATCGGTAGTCGGACATGCACAAATGTTAGCAGCGATGTAGTTATGTCTGTACACGGGAATGTAAAGCATTTGGGATATGGAAAAATTTTCATATACTTTCAATATGCTTTCAAGCAAATATTACCAATGCAACCTTTTGGTAGGAAGTAGAACTGTACACAACACAATCCCATGATTTATCCTCATAAAAACAGAAAAAGATATCGCTGTCATACAAGGTTTGATCCAATGCGACTACTAATGTGACGAGTCAGCACCATTGTAGCATTAAGGTTCAAGAGGTTCGTTTCGACTTACTTGTAGGAGTAGTTACATTCTGAATTGTAAAGGGAGTGCCAGTAGGAGATATGACGAAGGCCAACTGGACGGCGTCTTTGTAGCTGCTGACGCTGTTGCAGATGTGAGACGCGATGACTGTGAAGACGACGGGAGGAGACGCCTTGTTCTCAGCCCAGTTGACTGTCGCAGGCAGGTTGTCGATTGTCGGGTATTCACCTGGAGAGTAGTAGATACACGAACGTCATTGATTCAGAAGAATAAACATATATTATATAGCGCGATAAATACTTATGTGCAATCCTCTAACAGTAGTTTACTTTCAGGACAATAAGAATAACCAAAATGTAAGATGTAGTAATATTAGTAAGCTTATAATGCCTGTACAATATATGAAAATCATACCTTGCATGACTGTAACTTTAAGAGAAAAGTCCAGCGGCGGTTGGTTTGTAAATGTCGCAGAATTTCCTGGATTGAGTACGCCCCCTGGTTCAGTGTAGTAAATGCCGGCGGAGGGCGGACTTGGATTGTCAAAGGAAATCTTTGGGGAATTTGGTTGGTACCTACATGACACGAATGTATAATTTCTTGTGCACTGTAGATTGGCATCTACCATAATTCTATTTGTTATATAAATATAAAAAATTGCTGCTCAGAAATTTGTATTCGAAATAACTGTTTTATTATGTTGACAACAAAGAATGAAAAGTCCTTGTTTAGATTCCATGATCGAGCTGGAACAGAAAGTTGGGAGTATAGCCCTAATGCTCTCTTTGATCTGTGACATGGATGAAGAGCAGAGCTCTTCGCTTGTCAGGAATAACTTGGCAATTGCCATCCCAAAATTTATTCAGTCAAGATGTCTGGGGGGACGTAGAGTAATGGATAATACACTGGCGTGAAGAGCAGTAGGTACCAAGATCGACTCCCGTAGACCCGTAAGGTTTATTCAGCCTTCTATACTCGCTAGGTGGTGGCGGTGATCAAATGAATAGTAGGCCGTGATAGCGCCCTGTTGGCTGCCGTATAAACAGTTATATTCGACTCCTGTAAAACTGTTGTCATGTGCTTCTACTGTATATACATGTATGTAAGGCTCCCTGCGTGGCTGCCGTTTCTACTATATGTATGTTCACTGTACAGCGCAGTGCGGTTAACAGGCGCTTAAACAAAGAAAAGATTATTATATTATTATTTCTATTTCGGTATCTGGGATCGCTGGTAACTGAAGATGCAGAATGCACCAGAGATATAAGAGAGAAACTGGCAAGGGGACTGAGCACAGGGGCAGCACTGAGGCAAATATGGAGGAGTCACAGCATAAAACTGGCTACCAAGTTACGACTCATGAAGGCCCTTGTCTGGCCAGTGGCGACGTATGGTTGTGAAAGCTGGACTATCAAGAAAAGAGACGAAGAAAGAATAGAAGCATTCGAAATGAAATGCTTGAGACAGATTCTGAGAGTATCGTGGACGGAAAAAAGAACAAATGAATGGGTACTGGAGAAGATAGGAACAGAAAGAAGCTTGTTTAACTCGATCAAACGAAGGAAGCTTTCTTACTTCGGACATCTGATGAGGAAGAAGGGAGAATGCCTGGAAAAGGAGATTGTGCAGGGTACAGTCCCAGGGGCAAGAGCACAAGGGAGACCGAGGATGGGATGGATCACCAACATCAGAACTTGGATGGATTTATCGTTCAATCAAGTGTTGTCGGAGACGGAGGACAGGAGGAGATGGAGGAAACTTGTCCACGAAGCGACCAACCCTCGGATTGAGGAAGGTTGAAGACAAGACAAGACATTTCTAAGCAGCACTAACGTATTAATATTATAACTCGCAACTTTCAGCCTTACAAAGGCCAACCCCTGGACTAAGTTAAGTTTTGCAACCATTTCATTATTATTTTTATTTATTACGAACGTTTTTAATGCGCGTAAAGTCACAGAAATGCGAATCTGAGGCGCGGTTAGTCAGTCGCCAGATGAAGAGCAATTAGATATCTAGATTTTTTAAAGCTAGTGAGAAGTAGTGAGTTTTGAGGCGTTTCTTGAAAGAAGAAGAAGAGGTCGAGCAACGGATAAACATTGGTAGTCGGTTCCATTCCTTGGGGGTTGCAATACGAAATGCATGAGAGCCCGTGGCAGTGCTAGATCTAGGCTAAACCGAAAGACCCATGACCGAAGACTGCGTTGCGGGTTGTCAGGAGAGAATAGTGGTTGAAGGTAGGTACATGTAGGAGTGCACATTGTGAGATTTTATATGTCAAACAGACCAGTTCAAACAGACTAATTCTGAATTCTGCAGGAAGCCAATGCTGATGGATCAGAGTTAATGAGTTTGAACGAGAAGATGCATGCAGCACCACGCCAGCCACAGAATTTTGGATGCGTTGAAGCCTGTTGATTAGAAGATGCCTGCAAACACAGAGTTGGCAAAATCCTGGCGAGAGCAAACAAGAAAACAGACAATGGTCTGTAACATATCTTTTGTAAGAGCAGAACTTATGTGACGTATTGCCCTGATATGATAGAAACAAGATTTGCAAAGGTTTGTTATGTGGGATTGGAATGTGAGAGTACTGTCCAAAGTGACTCCAAGTGTTTTGACGGTCTTTGATAGTGGAACAACAGACAACAGTGCTAGCAAGGTCAACGCTAGAATGAGAAGGAAAGCGCGTAGTGGCCGTAGTCGTTGGCATGATCCAAACATGGTTGCCTCAGACTTATCTGGGTTTATAGTCAGACCGTTGAAGCAGAACCATTGAAGAGAGACACTCTTCTAATATTTCATCAGACTGTCACCAACTTCTGTTGTGATTAATGGAAAACAGTAGCTAAATGAGAGAATACTTTAGTCGTCATTTATCTCGATCATGCGTTAATTTTCAAGATATATGAGATTAGTCGTAGATTGGAGACACTACGCGATTTAATATGTTTTCAGTTAATATACGAGTTGCTTACCATCCGATGACATATCCAGGCTCAACGGGAATTCTGTCAGCTGGAGCCACTCCAAAAGTCACTAAGCAAAGTCAAACAATCGGAATCTTATAGATTGACTTCTTATACATCGAAGTTATACTTCGATTAGGGGCCTATGCAATGCAAAGGATTTATATAGCACTATTTATAATCAAGAGACACATGTATCCAATGCGAAGACGTAAGGATATCCTACGTTCTAACACTGAATGTAGCCATAGGTAGTCATGACGTGACAAGTCAAACGACAGGTGGCAAATGGTTTCACGTGGCTACAGCTAATTTCAGATCAAATTTGTTCATATCTCATCAGACACCTGGACAGTGTGAAAGTTCAAATCCTTTAGAATTGCTCGTGGTTCGCCAATGTTCACCTTGCCCCTGTATAGCCCGCTATATTAAAATAGAGCGGCAGGTCTACATTAACGTCTTTCAAGGCCGCATAATATGATTAAAGCTTAGGCTTACTAAAAGCATGATGTATAGAAATTTTCCAGTATAAGGATTTTTGACAAGTGACAACAATTAATTTTGTATATCGTACTGTAAGTGAAAATTCAAGCGCATTTGCTGCTCCAGTGGTTCAAACAAAGATGTGCTTAAATATACTTCAGTACTGTGGCAATATGTAGGATTCTACAAATCGTTTAGCCAAACATGTTTATGTATCCTGTTTGCTTTAGTTTCTTCGATACTTGTAAGCATGGAGACGAACTTATGCATAAGAGAATGTATTATATTAAAATTTAAACAATAAAATAGATAATTAATTTAATAAATTTATGCGGAACAATGAACACGAAGTTCACTCATCAAATCAACCTCAAGTGATGGTCATAACTGTGCTCCTTATACTGGTGTATTCCGTTAAGGGCAAATAAAATGGGTAGATATCGGGTAGGCTTTGGATACAAGGATGTTGGCTTGTTCAAAGGACAGTGGTCAGGATTAATTCCGAGCCCAAAGTTGTAAGTCTGGACTATGCATAGTTTGTGTGTGCAATTATTGCATTGGTTTTTTTTATTGAGCAGAGGCTGTCATGCCTTTGGTCTGAAATAGTCCACATGCTCAGTGATAATTAAAACCAAATCTAAACTTGCTGTCTCAGTTAAAAGAATATTCTCGGTTAAGACATTCTTTTAGACCTTACCATCATTTGTGGGTACCGGTATTGGGCAATCGGCCGGAGTAAATATGTTAACGCCAACAAGCACATAGGTCATCCCAGCAGTCAGTCTCCAGACTTCGAAATGAATGGTTCCAGTGTTGCATCCGTTATTTGTGTGGAAAATCCATTCCTAAAATATAGGAAAAACAAGTGGACTATCAGTGTGTTGTAACTGAATATATCGAAGTTCAGTCCATTGCTTAGCTTTGCGAAATATGTGTGGGCGCAGCTTAAAGGTATTCTATCTATCTATCTATCTATCTATCTATCTATCTATCTATCTATCTATCTATCTATCTATCTATCTATCTATCTATCTAACTATCTATCTATCTATCTATCTATCTATCTGTATATCTGTATATCTGTATATCTGTATATCTATCTATCTATCATCTATCTATCTATCTATCTATCTATCTATCTATCTATCTATCTATCTATCTATCTATCTATCTATCTATCTATCTATCTATCTATCTATCTATCTATCTATCTATCTATCTATCTATCTATCTATCTATCTATCTATAACATTTATATAGCGCCCCTTCAAGGAATCTATTCAGAGGCACTCCCGACCCAGGCCCAGTCAAAAAGAAATGTCTTAAGGAGACTGTAAAAGGAACCAGAGAAATCCCTAGGAAGGGGGCGAATCTTAAGAGGTAGATCGTTCCAAACAGCAGGACCAACCACTGAGAATGCCCTACGCTGTGCTATGGCGGTACGAGCGTAAGGAACAACGAAGTCTCCCCGGGAGGCTGAGCGCAGGGATCTGCGCCCCGCACATGCATAGGTAAGAGTAAGAACTCACTAAGGTAAGCCGGTGCCCGGCCTAAGATACATTGTCATGCCATTGAGGAGACCCTGTAAAGGATGTGCTGCTGAACTGGGAGCCAGTGAAGGACATCTCTCATGTATTCGGAAACATGGTCAAATCTGGAGATACCCCCAACCAAGCGTGCAGCCGTCCGCAAAACCCTCTCCAGACAAGAAAGACGGACCTGTGGGAGTCCAACAAAGAGAGAAGAGCAGTAATCCAAGCGATTTACAACAAATGCGTGAACCAAGGTGGAGGCTGCAGAAAAAGAAAGAGAGCGGGAAACGACTCGGAGCTGACGCAGTTGGTAGTAGCAAGCACGCGTATTCTGTATTGTATTCTGCAAGACGCAATGGATAAATTTGTGCCTGTTGCAAGAAGCTGAAAGAAAATCGGGAAGCTATATCGATAAGATAAGTGGAATGCTTATCAATGAGAGATAAATATCTGTTTAGAAAACGTCGAGAGTCTCCCGATGGCGAGGCTAGGAGTATACTAATTGCTCTTTTAAGGTGGTCAGACAGGCTATAATGAAAATTTGCCGATTATACAAAGTAACATAGAAAACGTCTGTCAATGGAAAAGTTTGTCAACTTGAAGAACGATATAAATAACCTGTTCAGATGATCAGCATAATGGCAGATGTTAGTCTTATATCGACAAATTTAAAGTGATGCACGTTGGATACAGTAACCCTAAAGCAAGGTGTATGTCGCGTGAGGAGATCGACGACAACGACGAGATGTCATTATCATCATGATGTAATCGTCGTTGCTGGTCGAGATAGGACGATGACGGACGAAAGCCAGTCTCCACTGGGTCAACAATGAAGGCAGCGAGGCCGAGGTGTAATCGGACACCACACAGCCAAGGTGTAATAGGACACCTCGCGGCTATGGTGTAATCAGACACCGCCCGCGCTGCAGGCGAGCGACGACCCGCGTCGCGAGGAGCAATCTGACACTAATTGACGATAGCTTGACGTGGGGAGGGGGCTGACCGATGCACGCTGAAGTTCCTACTTAACGGAAGGAAAAGGAGAACACGGGACTTGTACTACTGACGCGGGCGACGCGTGAACATCGGTCGAGCGATCAACATCGAGAGGACGACCAGCGCCAGGCGGCAGAGTATAGTCCGTCAGATTCAGAGACTGACGAGAAAGAACGATCTGGAGTTAGGCTGTACGAAGCAACATTTGAGATAGTCCGATTTAATAACTAAACGCTTTAATACTACGTGGAAGTTCCCGTAGAGTTAGTGTATATATTTGTTTCCTTAATTAAATTCATTTATTAATTAAACAAAGTTCGTCGTGAATCTTCTATAGAAAAGTTAGGCACGTTAAATAAAAGTGCAAGTAAAAGAACAAGCAGTCGAGGGTCGACATCAACACACGGCAAACACACGACAGGGCGACCTTCGATTGCGACATTGGCGCAGTCGACAGGATTTTCAACTGAAGACGTCACGACGAAGAGCGGAACCGGAAACGGAAAAGAGGAATCTCAACAGATCGGGACCAGCGGCGAATACAACCCTTCGCAACTGGAGAAATCGAGTGCCGGACTCCGAAGACGAAGGACTCGAAGGAACCGACAGCAACAGGCAAGGACGAGGAACAAGAGCGCCAACGGACGACCGACCATCGCTAGCAACGACGGACGGGAGTGGCAACGGAGGACAGCGGATCAGCCAAGATACCAAAAGACGGAACTCGCTCGACGTATCAGAGGGTAAGTCCTTACTGGTAGTCGTGGTAATCTGGGAGGTTGCGGTTGAGGTCTGGATGAGGATTGGTGTGCGAATAGCCGAGGCTTTTGCGTAGCTCCTTTTGCTCAGTTCTGTTCTTGTTGTATTTGTGGTAGAATTTTAGGACGTTGTTTTCTTTGATTTCTGACCAGCGGTGACTCTCCTCTAACTTACTTATCTTTTTCTATTAGTGAGCGGACTGTTGGAAGATGGATAAGTTGTCGGTAGGGAAAAGAGTGAGGGTGCAGAACATGCCCCGTCACAGACTAGTCGCATATCTGATAAAGATGGGACTAGGAGAGGAGGAATTGGGTTCCATGAGTACGGGCCAACTCCAAGAGGCGAGTGCTGAAATAATTGTGTCTGGACGGGAAACCCCGCCAGAAGTAAGTGAGGAAGTAAGCACGGGTAGCATAGAAAGCAGTATCGATTCGGCAGCGCAAACGCAGTTATACGAATTAAAACGCTTAAAATACGAGAGAGAGGAAGTGGAGAGAAGGGAGAGAAGAGAGGAAGAGAAAGAGAGGAGAAAAGAAGAGAAGGAGGAAAGATTGAGGAAAGAAGAGAAAGAGGAAGCGGAAAGATTGAGGAAAGAACAAAAGGAGGAAGCCGAGAGGCTGAGAAGAGAAGCAAGAGAGGAAGCAGAAGGAGTAAGGCTTCGTGAGGAGAAGCAGAGAAGAGAAGAGAAAGAGGAGGCAGAGAAGCTCAGACTGCGTGAGGAGAAGCGGGCTGAGAAACAGAGGAAAGAAGAGAAGGAGGAGGCTGAGAAGCTCAGGCTTCAGGAGGAGAAGCGGAGGAGAGAAGAAAAGGAGGAGGCAGAGAAGAGAGAGAAGGAAGTCCGAGAGGAAAGGGACGCAGAGAGGAGACTCAGAGACGAAAGGGACTATAACTTGAGGCATTCGGTCGTAGGACGAATGAAAACGTATAGTGAAAGCTTGCGAGGACTCTTACCGAGATTCCCCAGCGACCATGCGCAAATCCCTGGTTTCTTTGTGCATTGCGAAAGGTTATTCGACTCTTGCGCTGTCCCGGACGACCTTCGAAGCAGATTACTCTTGACCTGTCTAGATAATCAGGCCAGAGCACTGACGGCCAGACTCACACAAGAGGAGCTTGATAATTACGGGAAGCTAAAAACCTTCTTGTTGAAAGAGTTCAAAGTGAGCGCAGTCTCTTTACGAGAGCGATTCATGAACGCAAAAAAGGCGGTAGATGAATCATACACAACATTAGCTTCGAGACTGCATAATTTACTTTCTTACTATCTGCAAGATCGCAAGGCAATGACGTTTGATGAGGTTACAAGCCTCTTGATTGCAGATAAAATGAAAGAAATGTTGCCCAGAGGATGTTTGAATTTCATCCTCAGTCAAGAGCAACAGAATTGGTTAGGGCACAAAGAGTTAGCTGCAGCGGCTGACACTTACGCTGCCACACACCCTTGGGAAAGTGACTATACGAAGCAGAGTCTAGGCACGGGTAAGACGGAGACTCGCTATGCGAAAGCACCAGCACCTCCTCAGACGACAGCTAAACAGACGGACACGTGGACTGACCGACCGGGAGGGACACAGACAAATAACAGGACAGACGGACGTCCAACCCCCGACGAGATTAGAAAGCGTGGCCTTTGTTTCCTATGCTTTTCTCCAGACCACAGAGCTAAACTGTGCTCGAAGAACAAACAAATTAAAAGCAAGCAGGTGAGCGCGTGTGCGGTCCAGCCAACCGTGACCAGAGCTCAAGACAGACAGGCAGACAGACAAAGCGAGACGCGACAAGACGGGCCGCCATTGATACAAGAGATAGAACAGCATACATGGCCGACAAACCCGGATTGCATTGACGTGGAGGAGACTTATGTAAGAGAGTACATGAAAGTGTATATTACGGGGCTCCCTGTGACATCGTCTCTAATAGATAGCGGGGCCGAATACAATTGTGCGCGAGCAGAACTAATCAGGCCGCTCAACCTACCTGTGGTCAAGCAGATAGAGGTGAAGGGGCTGAACGGTCAATCAATGATTGTGGACGTGGTGCGGCTGAGACTAAAGGGGTCTCAGGCCGGCGAGGACAGCGAGGGGGAGGTAAATTACGCCCCTGATGTTCGGATATGGGCGGCACTCATTAAAGACCTTAATGAACCGTTAATTATCACGCCCACTACAGCCGACTTGCTGCGCGAGACAGCGTTGTATTCGAGTCACGCGGCCAGCGCTCCTGAAATAGACCAAATTTCAGAAGCGCAGGCGGTCGCAAGGACTGAGACGAATGAGGAAGAGGAGAGAGGGGAGGAGGTAGAGGGACTTAGGTCGCTGATAGGCGAAGATTACTTCACGGTCGCTCAAGCAGACAGTGAGAGTGTAGGAGAAATCAGTCCCGAAGAAACGGATAATGAAGAGCTATTCTTCAATCCTGAGATACCACCCCCACCCAAGGAAGACACAATAGTAGGCAGAAGCAAGATGGCGGCCGAACAAGCACAATGTTCGACACTAGCACCATTCTTGGCCCACGGGAAAATTGTGGCGAAGAACTTCTTCATTGAAGACAATTTGCTCTTTCATAAAGACAAAATAGCTGGGCATTCTGTAAAACAACTGTGTTTACCTAAAGAAAGAATAGACAAGGTCTTAAACTTAGCACATGACGCTGCGTTCGCAGGTCATATGGCGTTGAAAACGACTAAGGACCGAATCAAACTGAATTTCTGGTTTCCCAACGTGGAGGATATAGTGAAGGAATATTGTGCATCTTGCGACATTTGCCAAAGGCATGCGCCGCTGCGAGTGGCGCAGCGAACCCCCATAACTCCTATCCCTCGCAACGACGAGACCAGATTCGGTTGTCTAGTGGCAGATTGTATAGGGCCTATAGTTACCAACGTAGACCCCACAAGCCCAAAACCCGAGTACAACTACGCCTTAGTGGTAGTTGACCAATTTTCAAGATGGCCGATGGCCTATCCTCTGAAATCATTAACGGCAAAAGCGACATGTGATGCATACATGCAAATCTTCACGACCTTCGGTTTTCCAAAAACGATTAGGTCCGATAACGGGTCGAATTTCAACAGCAAATTAACCCAAGAGTTTCTGCATCGTATGGGGTGCTCACCACGCTTTGGGCCAGTCGCACATCCCGAGTCACAAGGTCTAGTGGAACGCTGCAATGCCACACTGAAGACCATGATTCATAAATTGGCAGAAGAAAACCCGAGGGGATGGCACAGACTGTTACCTTACGTGCTTTGGAGCTTAAGGGAACGCCCCTCGGCAACCACCCACGTGAGTCCCTACACCCTGGTGTATGGTACCCTGCCTAAAGGACCTCTATCTGTCCTTTCTGAGGAATGGGCGGGAGAGCGGGATTCTCCATTAAGTCTGGGCACAGGCGCCGCAGCTTACTTGGACCAATTAAGGGATAACCTTGAAATGTCTAAATTATATGCCGAATATTATTCAGACATTGAACAGCAGCGCTATGCTACTCATTACAATTTAAGAAGCATGGACAGGCGTTACGAAGTAGGGGATAAAGTCATCATCCAATCACCGGAAGCGCGAGGAGCAAAGAAGGAGGGCCAATGGCAAGGCCCGGCCATCATCGCTCAGGTGAAATCGCCCTACACATACATCGTGGAAATAGGGGGCAAAAGCCGCTTATTACATGCAAATCGTATTCGCAAATATAACGAAAGAATACAGCAAGCATTGATTAACAATTGCTCCATTCTGTTCGAGAAGGACGAAGACTTCGGTCACGTGGAAGCGGTGGGTAGCGTCGTCACGAGTCAGACACGGCCCAGTGAACAAGTAGACCCTATTGCCGTTGCACACTTAACGGTACCCGAGCGGAAACAGCTGTTTAGTCTATTAGACAGATTTCCAGATGTGTTCTCGGACAAACCAGGTTTCTGTCCCGTCCTAGAACACACAATCACTGTTAGCGCGGAGTTCAGGCCGAAGAGTTTGCGAGCCTATAAGGTGCCGGAACTGCTCAAACCGGAGATGGAGAAGCAGATCCGCGAACTTTTGGCCCTAGGTATCATCACTCCCTCACATAGTGAAATGGCTAGTCCCGTTGTGTGCGTTGTGAAAAAGGGAGGTCAAGGCGGTTTAAGACTGGCCATTGACTACCGATATGTAAACAAGTTCTCGGCGGGTGACGCATACCCCACCCCCGACATCCAGGAAGTGTTACAGAAGGTAGGAAGTGCAAACTTCATATCCTGCTTTGACGCACGTCAAGGATACTACCAGATTGGACTCCACAAGGACTCTCGTTGGTTATCAGCCTTCGTATGTGACGCTGGCCTATTTGAGTTCGTACGACTGCCCTTTGGTTTAAAGTCAGCCTCAAATTCTTTTATCCGATGCATGTCAAAGGTCCTTCATCCCATTCGCGACTTCACTGAGACGTTTGTGGATGACATGGCAGTACACTCGATGACGTGGCCGGATCACATGAAACACCTAGAGAAATACTTAATGACTATTCAACAGTCGGGTCTGACCCTTAACATTAAGAAGAGTTCGTTTGCTAGGCGACAAACAACGTTTGTAGGTCACCTGATCGGATCAGGGAGCATTGAACCGGATCCTATGAAAATCGCAGGGCTAGGGAAAATCCCTCAACCCGAGTCCAAAAAGGACATACGGAGATTAATTGGCTTCTTCAGTTATTTTAGGAACTTCATCCCTAACCTGGCTGAGACAGCCAGAATTCTCACTGACTTGACCCAGAAATCGGTGCCTGCCAAGATACCCTGGCGAGTTGAACATCAAAATGCGCTAGATAAACTTACGCACGATTTGAATAACGCTGTATGTTTGCAGACAATTGACTACGGCAGAGAGTTTGGTCTATCGACTGACGCTTCAGACAAAGCAGTCGGTTGCTGCTTATTCCAAATTCAAAACGATGGAACAGAACGGCCAATATGTTTCGCCAGTTCTAAATTAGATGCTACGCAAGCGCGTTGGTCCACTGGGGAACGCGAAGCGTATGCCGTAATCTTTGCGTTGAAGAAGTTTAGGAATTGGATTTTTATGTCAAGGACCACCCTCTATTCTGATCACAATCCCTTGACTTTCCTAACTGCTTCTACGCCCACAAGTGCTAAACTTGCGAGATGGGCTCTGGCACTCCAGGACTTTGAAATCGCTTTTAAATATCGTCCTGGGGCGCTGAATATTCCCGCTGATCTTTTGTCCAGACTATGATTGAGGAAGAAGGCGGACTACCATGTAAGGCACCGCGACAACTGTAAATATATTTCTAACTGTGCTGATATTTTGTATTTTCATGGGAACGACGAGGACATGGTCTGGAGGAAATCGATGGAGGGAACGACATCATTCTCAGCCGGGAGGCGAACCAATGACTGGCTTTGTCCTCCCCCGGGAAGGGAGGTGTCGCGTGAGGAGATCGACGACAACGACGAGATGTCATTATCATCATGATGTAATCGTCGTTGCTGGTCGAGATAGGACGATGACGGACGAAAGCCAGTCTCCACTGGGTCAACAATGAAGGCAGCGAGGCCGAGGTGTAATCGGACACCACACAGCCAAGGTGTAATAGGACACCTCGCGGCTATGGTGTAATCAGACACCGCCCGCGCTGCAGGCGAGCGACGACCCGCGTCGCGAGGAGCAATCTGACACTAATTGACGATAGCTTGACGTGGGGAGGGGGCTGACCGATGCACGCTGAAGTTCCTACTTAACGGAAGGAAAAGGAGAACACGGGACTTGTACTACTGACGCGGGCGACGCGTGAAC
This sequence comes from Allolobophora icterica, assembly GCA_963556255.1. NCBI lineage: Eukaryota > Metazoa > Annelida > Clitellata > Crassiclitellata > Lumbricidae > Allolobophora > Allolobophora icterica. Next base: position 47,304,046 of record OY744604.1, read on the forward strand.
ATCGGTCGAGCGATCAACATCGAGAGGACGACCAGCGCCAGGCGGCAGAGTATAGTCCGTCAGATTCAGAGACTGACGAGAAAGAACGATCTGGAGTTAGGCTGTACGAAGCAACATTTGAGATAGTCCGATTTAATAACTAAACGCTTTAATACTACGTGGAAGTTCCCGTAGAGTTAGTGTATACACTGTGAACGGAAAAAAACCATACTTCTCTTATTACTACGATAATTTGTGTAATAATTTGCATATTTTAATAAAACGTGGTGGAACTTCAGTTTAAAGGATATGAATCACATGACTATTATTTTTTAGTTATAATGTGTGTTCAAAATGTCCTCCTTTGGCCTCAACACACGCACAAAGACGCGCTCGCCACTGACTAATTGCTGAATCGATTACAGCTTGATCAAATTCATCCCATGCCTGAGTTATACGTTCACGCAGTTCTCCGACATCGCGCACCTTTGTCTTGTAAACTTTTTCTTGCATCACACCCCAGATTTTGTAGTCCACGGGATTAAGGTCCGGGCTATTTGGAGGCCAAAGTGTAGGGGGTATGAAATCTGGAGTTTCGTTTGTAAGAAGTTCAACAGTATCGCGAGCTCGGTGTGCCGGAGCACCATCCTGTTGAAACGTGTAATATTCAGACAACTCTCGGATATCTGGTAGCAATTTCTGCAGCAACAAAACATCACGGTAGTACGCACCATTAATTTTAACCCCAGGTTCCACGAAGTGTATCGCTGTTCTGCCAAGCGCCGACACACCGACCGAAACCATTACTGTCTTGCTGAATGTCGAGCGTGTGCGTAGCAATCGACTCGCAGGGATGTTTTTCTTCAGTGTTCCGAGGGCAGCATACAGGCGATCATTTTGACTATTTGAAGGTGAAGCAACAGTGAACAGCTTTTCGTCGGTGAACCAAATGAAATGTACTAAGTTAGCAGGATAGCGAATCAACAACTGCCTTGATCGCTCAAGCCGTGCCTGTTTGTTGGCCTCCGTAAGTTCAGTCGCTCTTCGTTTCTTAAAACATTTTAAACGAAGATCAATCTTCACAATTTCATTCACAGACGTTTGAGAAATGCCTACCTCTCGTGCTATTTCTCTTTGTGTGAGATGAGTTTGTGGCCTGTCTTCTTGACTCAACACAAGATCTTGCACCTGTTGGATGTTTTCGTTATTTCTTGCAGTACGAGGTCTACCGCTGCCCACTTGACGCTTGCATGAACCAGTTCTATCAATCTTTTGCAGAAGGTACTGTAGTCCACCAAGTTTCCATGCTTTACCCGGAAATTCCCTAAGAAAACGTTTTGCACTGTAATTCTGATTCTGGCGTAAATATTGTATTACGATTCTATCCTCTTCACTGAACGCCATTTTGTAACGGATGTTTTATTACAAATGACGTCACGGGCACGTCAATTTTTAACTGCTTTAGCGCATTATTATCTGAGATTATAGTTTGGAATAAAATAGTTTTAAGCTCAATAACATTTTCAATATTTGGTGTTAATTTCCCTATTTATGGTAGAGGTATGGTTTTTTTCCGTTCACAGTGTATATTTGTTTCCTTAATTAAATTCATTTATTAATTAAACAAAGTTCGTCGTGAATCTTCTATAGAAAAGTTAGGCACGTTAAATAAAAGTGCAAGTAAAAGAACAAGCAGTCGAGGGTCGACATCAACACACGGCAAACACACGACAGGGCGACCTTCGATTGCGACAGTGTAGGCCTATTGTGAACGGAAAACCATCGTCTCTGGTAGAAGAGGAATAGGATCTCTGTGTGCTTGTGGTCAGCAACCTTACATTTTATACAACCATAATGTCCAGTTCTACGAAATAGGCAAAACGATGTTGGAAATTATTAAGCGCACTTTCCTAAGAGGAGCAGGGAAGTTATATTGAGATTGTACAAGGCGCTGTTCTGCCCACATTTGCAGTATTCCGTTCAAAACACGGAGGTCACATCCATAAAACGGCATTCTGTTAATCAGAGGGATGCAGAAAAGGGCAAAACAGATAACTGAGGGATGTGGATTCAAGCCACACGAGGATAGACTTTAATGAATCAAAACTGGAAAGTATGCAGATAAGAATGAACAGAAGTGACGTTGTGGAAACTTGTAGGCCCTACACTTTTGAAAGGAAACTTTGATGATGAGGACCCAAAGATCGAAGTTCTAGTTCTTCTCAGATGACCATGGATAGTGCAGACATCTTCAATTGAAGCTTTATAAGAACTATTTAGACTGGGTGTGAGAAAGTATATTTTGCCAACAGAATTGTGGACAATTTGGAACGGCCTCGATGACGCTGCAACTGCTTTAGCTCGTCTGGTGTTCCTTAGCAGCAGACGCAAATTTGGGATAGCAGGTAATATAGGCAGTAATTCTTCTCCCACTCTACTCCTTACAACAAGCTATCAGTGGGATGAGATTACACTAAGTCAAATTCTTCAACCACATACATGTATTTGTAGAATTAAGATACGACCACAGGAAGGCAAATTTTTTTTAGACGCTCAGTGTTTCGTCATGACATCAAACAATTGCAGTATTATTTATGTAGCCTACAAGTGGTTGTTTTGGCTGTGATCTGAAAGTCATACTCACCCTTATGACTCCGTAGCAATTGATCGTGCCCTTTCCTTTCAACATATAGCGATTTAGCAGCGCATTGCTGTTTCGTAAGGTCGTCTGAACCCCAGCGAGGATTCCATTTGCAGGACAAACTGAAAACGACGGCACACTTTAGTAACTACATAAACTATATATAGAATAGACTAAAGGACTCATTGTGTTTAAATACACTGCCACTGAGCCACATTTTCACGTTCTGTAAATTAAGCTGAAACCATGAAACCAGTTTGGCCAATTCTGAAAGAATCTGTTAATTCAAAGGCTGGTATAAAGCGCAGTTTTAATAGCGACGTGATCTCAGCATATAGGCCTATAGGAAATCGTTTGTCTCACAAGAGCTTTACTTGTTTCAAATCTAAGAATAGACATGTAATATTAGAACTAATGTTTCACAACCCCGTGAATTCAAAACTCCAACATTGCTGGTTAGCAAGATCGCAGTCCCTATACTGACACCCAGAAACAACAGCAAATTCATAAAGCCAGTAGAACCTTTCGTTCGAATAAGTCTACTCAGTGAAATTAACTTAGAGCTTCAAGAACCAGTGTATTTCCAAGTTATTACGAAGTAAATTTCCTGAGCAGCGTCCACGTGCGGCCACAGCGAATTCCTGCATTACATTGGACCAATTATATTAATACCTGTAAATTCCGTAACAAGAAAAAACTTCAGTGATCGTTGGGCTCGAGGCAAAATTTGGTGACTTCGGCCAATGCCTTGACCTCGAGACATCCGAGATCACAAAGCCAGCATAATATCGGAGCTGCAGTTTTGTTTGGAGTATACTTTTATTAATTTTTTTCTCTTTTATTAAATAAGCTACATCGTTTATAAGAGACGAAGTAAGTAAGTCAGCCAGTCGGTCATTCAATCATTCAGTCAGTCATTCAGTCAGCTAGCCAGTCAGTCAGCTAGTCAGCCAGTCAGCAAGCCAATTAGCCAGCCAGTCAGCTAGCCAGTAGGTCACCCAGTAATTCAGTAAGTCGACCAGTCAGCTCGTCAGTTAGCCTGTCAGTCATTCAGTCAGCCAGTTAGCCAGTCAGTAAGCTAGTCATTCAGGCAGTTAGCCAGTCAATTAGCCAGTCAGTCAGCCAGTCAGTCAGCTAATATTTCAGCCAGCTAGTCAGTCAGTCATTCAGTCGGCCAGTCAGTCATTCAGGGTGTCAGCCAGTCAGTCAGCCAGCCAGTCAGTCAGTCATCTATTCAGTCAGTCAATCAGTCACTCAATCAACCTTAAATGAACTTTAAATTGTTGATTAACTAGATATTCGTTTAAACATTTCATTTTGAATATTCGATTCGTTAAAATGATGATAGTTTCCTGCACTGCACGGACATATTGCCTTATTCAGTCATGGGACTCTATAAGTCTGCGTTGTGTGTTTTCTGTAATGGTCAAAGTAATGCGCAACCATCCATTTATTCTAATAGATTACCATGCTAAGACATGCTATATAGAGATTTACGTTAGCCTGTGTGTTTTATGCATGGTAAAACTGATGTTAAATAAAAAATTGTTTACCAAATTATTTTGGCTTCCTCAAAGGTTACAAATTTAAAGTGAACTGAAGATCAACTTGAGTTACCTTGGGCATCTGCTGATATGAGCCAAGAAGAGATAGGAATCAGAACGAACAGGGCTTTGAATAGAAAGTGCAGCATTGTGATCGACTGCGCAATCTATGTAAGACCCCTCTAAGTCGACTAAGCACTCTATATATCCAATGTATTCCGTGTGAAGTCTTTAGACGTTTTTGTGGAGAAGAATATCGCCAAATGATCACAAAAGAAGTCCAGCAATAACCGTTTTTCAATGCGTAAATCTAGTCACGTTAATGAAAGTTACTTTTATCGATACGCCATTTCATAGCGATTTTTGTTATCATCGGTCTTTCGACTTATATATACACTATATATATGTATCTGCTCGTGATTGGTGAGGTATATGCATATAGGCTATAAGCATAGGCCTACTGATAATATGGGACAAATAATATTGTCCAGAAAGATCTTGACGAAGTCGTCGCGCAGAAAGCCTTAAGAACCCTTGACGAAGCGAATCGTGTTAGCAACGCAAGCGTGTGTTTACAAACACAAGAGCAGAGCAGGACAGGACTCGATTTCACTGGACACGACCGATAAAAGGTCGATGGCTGATTCAAGGTAGCAGACATTTTACATATAGTTGTCATTCGAGGCGTATGTATACAAGAGACAAGTCCATGCTGACTACTGTGGAAATTAATTCTCCGGAGCTTCTATAGAGCTACTGATATATACCTGAACGAAACATTGTTATGCTGTTCGTCTGAAAAATTCTACGCAGTCGTAATTTAGTATCTAGTCCCACAACTAGATAGTATGCATTTAGAGATTATTTGAAATAGGCCCCCTACTGCATATACCGGTACAGTGGCGTCTAACCCCCCGCCCCAATGGTAAATGGAGAATCAACCCCCCAAATTTTCAGTCCGAAATACACATTTTGGTGTTTTCAGAGATTCTGCATTGGGAGAGACGTCAATCATCTTTGATATGACGGTGTCGTAAAATAAACGAATTAGTCAGTCATTCTGAGGCAGGTAGGCCTAGAGATTAGTGAATTAATGGATCACTTAGCTGAATGTTTTCTACTGTAATAGGTGCCGAGTTTACGTCTACACTAAGAGTGCCCAAAGAGAGTCAAAGCAATTATCGCGGAAAAACGCGAAAACATTTTTTGGACCTTTTTGGGATTTTATTATTTTTGCTTTGTTGGATTTGGCTATATTATCACACTGGTCAAAAGAGCTATCATGAAAAAAATTCAACCCCCCACTTTCAGTCAAAATATGTCAAACCCCCACTTTTGAAGTTCGATGGAGATCGTTCTCCACACTCTACCATTGGTAGACGCCACTGTACCGGTATCAGACCAGTTATGTTCAGACGGAACATTACAAAAGATACAAGATGAGAGAATAGAACCATGCACAGACCAGAACAGAATATCAATAAGTTCAACCTAGCTAAAAAAAAGGTTACAGGCTAAGATATGGCGGCATAAAAATCCAAAGATAGCAATAGACTTAGATTAGGACAGACGAAACGGAGACAAAACCAGACAGTAAGAATTACAATGACTGGTATAAAGATAAAGTTAGTGGTACTTAGAAAGATCAGATAAGATAAGCCAACACACAATGCTTTTAAGACGAGAACAATACTTACACCGAAGCTGATTGTCTTTAGTCAAACGTATATATATATATATATATATATATATATATATATATATATATTGTTACGGGTTCATCCTAATAAAGTCTCAAACAAAGTCGTCTCTAGTTTAAATAGGTATAATTCTCCAAACAAAAATATCAAACAAAATTATCGATACATTACCCAACCGTAGATGACGGTGGAAAACGGTTCGTTCATCACTCACGGAAGAACGCCAACGAAAACCTGGTCTTCAATGCAGCAACAGGCTGACGACCAGAAAAGTAGACGCGTAGAAAGACGTCAAACACCACAGGTGTAAAGCCTCACGAAACTAGCTTAACTAGCATGCAAACACAGGAAGTACTCGGACAAGACTACGGCCAATCGGCAGTATCATCAGAGACTTCCGCCACACACCCTATTCTCTATCCTTATATAGTAGATCTTTCCCCGGTAGAGGTCTCTTATTAGCCAAAGAAAACCAGTCAAGCAGGACTGTTACCCATCCTAGAACTAGTCAGTCATGGGATCCTAACATACCCCGGGACGTCCATGCAAGGCAGAAACCAGAAGGGTTTCTGACTTAACTAACTTACAATTAACATGCACAGTGCAACAAATATCAAAATCAAAGCATAACCTATGCAACAAATCATTTAACACAAAATCATTTAAACTATACACACTAGACGTCCATGTACGTCAGCCCTAAACATATGCAATAAATCATTTCACACAAACAAAAACATTAATCTATACACACTAGACGTCCATGTACGTCAGCCCTAAACACGATTACCCACTGGTAATCATCGATGGTCGACTCAACAAGTCCGGAAGGTAATTGTCTCTCCCTGAACGGTGCCGAATATCCAAAGTATATTTTTGGAGTTCCAAACTCCATCGGAGTAATTTATCATTCGAGTTCGCCATCGAATTAATAAAAGTGAGAGGACTGTGATCCGTATAGACCACCACAGGCGCAGATCCGAAGTATACGGAAAACGTCCGTACAGCCATGACCAATGCCAAAGCCTCCTTCTCCACTGTTGAGTAGCGTATTTCGTGCTTCCGTAATTTCCGACTGTAGTAGCACACCGGATGTTCGATTCCATCGTATATCTGGAATAGACACGCTCCAACACACACCTGCGAAGCATCAACAGCAACCAAAAATGGTCTGTTATAATCAGGCGGTTTAAGAATTGGTTTCGACGCCAACCTTGATTTCAAGTCAACAAAAGCCTATTCAGCCTTCGGCGACCACACAAATTTATTTCCCTTCTTCAAAATCTCTGTTAAAGGATTAGTTAAATCAGAAAAATGTGGCAAATATTTCCTGTAATAGCTTGCCAACCCAAACAAAGACTGTAACTGCTTCTTGTTAGTAGGAGTTGGGAAATGAAGCATCACTTCCACCTTTTGTGAACGTGGCGACACTACACCTCGACCTACATGATGACCCAAGAAATCCACCTCCGCGTCAGCAAAAATACACTTTTTTATGTTCAATGTTAATTTAGCATTCGCCACCCGTTGCAACACTTGTTGTAAATGATCCATATGATCAAACCAAGTCATACTGAAAATAATGACGTCATCCAAGTAAGCATCACAAAAAGACTCTAAACCTGCAAAAACCTTCTTAACCAACCGACTAAATGAACTCGGCGCGTTTCGAAGCCCAAAAGCCATGTATTTCCATTGGAAATGACCATTAGGCGTCACAAAACCTGTCAAAGCCCTTGCCGATGACGCTATAGGAATTTGATAATATCCTTTCGTCATGTCTAATTTCGTAAGAAATTTTGCCTGACCAACTTTGTTTATGAGTGTTTCCACTCGAGGCATAGGAAACGGATCAGGAACTGTGACTGAATTCAGTTTCCTGAAATCTGTACACAATCGCAATGTACCATCAGGCTTCGGAACCAGAACTATTGGCGCCGCCCACGGACTCTCAGATTCTTCAATAATCCCCGATTGCAACAACTCTTCTATTTCATTATTTACCACCTTTAACCTGTCTGGATGAAGCGGATACGGTGATTGCCTCATAGGTCTCACTCCATCCAGCAACTTGACATCATGCGACACCAAAGTTGTCTTCCCCGGCTTGTCACTAAACACATTCTGAAATTTGCATAACACATATGTCAAATCCTTAACTTGACTCTGATTCAAATGATCCATCATCACAGAATCCTTAATTGATGTAGACTTGTCTGCATCAGTAACCAAAACATTCACTTCAGGTTCACTGTCAACAACCAACACCTGCTCCCCTTGCCGTGGTAGATATCTCTTCATGAGATTGACATGTACCACCCGTTTCGTTTTCCTCCGATCCGGAGTACCGACGAGATAGTCCACCTCACCCAGTCTTTTCAATACTTGGTAGGGCCCACAATACTTAGCTTCCAAAGGCTTCCCAATTAAAGGCAACAAAAGTAATACCTGGTCACCTTTCTCAAAATTCACAGACTTCGCATGCAAGTCATACCATTCCTTTGACTTAGACTTAAGTATCATTTCATTGTCATTTACAATCTGTAAAGATACCTTAATCTTCTCACGAAGGTTCAAGACAAAATCGATAAGATTCGTCTTCTTTAATTCTGGTACAACATCAGTTCTTATCCAGCTGCGTTTAATCATTTGCAAGGGCCCCTTCACATCCCTGCCAAACATCAAATCAAACGCAGAAAATCCTAAACCCTGAACTGGAACTTCTCTATAAGCAAAGAGAACCCAAGGAAGAATTTCGTCCCAATCACCCTGAAAAGTTTCTCCTATTGCTTTCAACATATCTTTTAGCGTACGATGAAATTTCTCAAGACATCCGTTTGACTGAGGATGAAATGCACTCGTCCTTAAATGCATTATCTGACATTCATTCGTCATCAATTGCATTAATTCTGACATAAATTCAGAACCTTGATCTGATAAAATCTCATCAGGAAAACCAAACGTAGTGAAAACCGAAATCAACACTTTCACCACTTCCGCCGCCGTGTGTACCTTCAACGGAAACGCAAACGGAAAATGCGTAGCCAAATCCATTATCGTCAAGATAAATCTGTTCCTTGACTTATCACAAATCTCCAAAGGACCAACTACATCTAACGCAATTCGGGAAAACGGTTTACTAATAACCGGCAAATTAATCAAAGGCGCCCGACCTTTTGTAGCTCCCTTGCCAAGACGCTGACAAACGTCACAAGTACGACAATATTCTCTGACATACTTAAAAATACCAGGCCAATAAAAATGCCTCAAGACTCTATCAAGAGTTTTCTGTGTTCCTAAATGTCCACTCGAAGGAACATCATGCGCTACATGAATTATCTTTGACCTCAAAGAAATTGGAACGAGTACTTGCGTTCTACCGAAACCTTCAGGCTCCAAAACACTCCTCCACACGCGAACCAAGACTCCATCACGCACCTCGTAAAACGAACGTTCACTTCTATCAGGTGAAAGCGCTAAATCAAAAAGACAATTGAAAGATTCGTCACTGCGTTGCAATTCAATCAATCTTTCCCTCGAACAAATTGCCGAACATTCAACACGACTCTCATCAAATTCTGTAAACAAATTACTTATGTCCAAGTCGACAGAGTCGATCACATCAGAATTCTTAATTAGAGGAGCGTCAATGTCTACAGCGTCCTGTCTCGCCACGCTCGACTGCATCGTAGTCCCGACTTTACTCTGAGCCCTCGTAACAACCTCTACATCTATCGGTTCATTTTGAACTAAATCATTTCCAATGAGAATATTTATTCCTTTGGGCAATTTGTCTACCAACCCACAAAGAATAATTCCCGAAACAAACTCACTCTCCACTTGAATTTCGATCAACGGGACAGAAACTGGTTCTCCTACAATTCCCTGAATCAATCTATCTTCACCCGTAAAGACATAATCACAAGAATTAAGCCCATCCTTACTAGCTATTGACTGTAATGCACCCGAGTCTCTCAGTAGCACCACGTGACGCTGTGAACCGTGTCGTCCGTACACAATTCCAGTCTTAACAAAAGGTCTGTACTGCTGATTTATCGTCGAGTTGCCCGAATGTACATCTACCAATCCAATGTTATTGTCTGGATAATTTGTGCCTGCCCTAGCCAAATTTCTTGCTTTCAGCTTTTCACAATTTGAAATCATATGCGTTCTCGCATGACAATATGCACAAGAAACAGGTGTGCCAAACGCACTTGTATAATTCATGCTGGTAGTCCTAGGGCTGCCGAAAGAATTTTGACCTCCGCCTCGTCTCATATTATCGGCGTCATTTGCCCATCCCTTTTCAAATTTAACAGGTGCTACCATTTCCTTCTTGAAAGGTTTGTACAGCATATCATATTCATCAGCCATTCGTGCTGCTTCTGAAAGTGACGTTACTTTACGTTCGATCACCCAACGATGTAAATCCACAGGTAGACAATTCACAAATTGCTCCAGTTTGAAAATTTCCAAAACCTTATCTAAATCAGCCAATGCTCCTTCTCCCTCAAGCCAACTCTTAAACGGAATATTCAATCGATATGCAAAATTTGAATACGTTTCAAGACTACCTTTTTGCAGCGCTCGAAACCGTTTCCGATAAAACTCTGGCACTCTTGCATAAGCCGTAAGCAAAGCATTTTTCAGAATGTCATAATCCTTGCATTGTTCCAAGGAGAGCTCGCCGAAAATTTGTAAAGCTTTCCCCGTGAGTTTCGTGTGAATTAACGACGACCATTTATCTTTCGGAAATTGATGTAGCTCCATGGCTTTTTCAAACGACTGCAAATAATGTTCTAAATTTGTGTCGTCAAACCGAGGTACTAATTTCACCGCCGACCCAATATTAAACTTTGTCGTACGTCCAGTCCTTTCTGCATTTTCTTCACTGAAACCCTGTGCTACCTCATCGAAGTCACCTACTGTTAACCTTTCAACAGAACCTCCTAATTCTTTCATTCTCAATTGATGCTGTCTCTGTTTTTCTTTTTCTACCAATTCCATTTGTAACTTCCTCTCAGCTGCTTCCATCTGAATTTTCTTAATCTCATTTTCCATAGACAACCTTTCGTTCTCTACCCTCAACCTCCTTTCTAAAAGTTCTGCCTCTATCCGTAACTTCCTTTCTACTGCTTCTGCCTCTTTATCTGCTTGTTCCTTCTTAGCTTCTGCTTGTTCCTTCTTAGCTTCTGCTTCTCTCCGTAATTTTCTTTCTGTTGCTTCTGCCTCTTTATCTGCTTGTTCCTTCTTAATTTCTGCTTCTTTATCCAGTTTTCGCAATTCTAATTCTGCTTGTTCCTTCTTAGCTTCTGCCTCCTTATCAACTTGTTCCTTCTTAATTTCTGCTTCTTTATCCAGTTTTCGCAATTCTAATTCTGCTTGTTCCTTCTTAGCTTCTGCCTCCTTATCAACTTGTTCCTTCTTAATTTCTGCTTCTTTATCCAGTTTTCGCAATTCTAATTCTGCTTGTTCCTTCTTTGCTTCTGCATCCGCCTGTATTTGTAATTTCAACTTATCAAGCTCAAAATTTCTCTCAGCTTCTCTGTCTTCTCTGCGCTGTGTCCGTGCAATTTCGTCTTGTTCTTTTTTCAATTTCAATTTTAAAATTTTAGCCTGAACCCCAGACTCTGATTTTGGCGAAGAATATGGCGAAGTTAACAATTTAGACAGTGCCTTTTGCATCTGCAATTTAGTAAGACCTTTCACGTCTTGTCCCAATTTCTCCAATTCAACACGTAATTCGTCTTGTTTCAGTTCAAAAATATCCTCCACCTGTAACATTTTTACTGCCTCCGGTGTTTCCATGTTTCAAATTTCAACACAGAAACGGCCCTAATATTCTAAATTTTCCCTTAACGCTACAAAATTCGTATTCAAGAGACAAATTAGAGAGCAAAAAAAATCCCGCGAGCCCTCATATGTTACGGGTTCATCCTAATAAAGTCTCAAACAAAGTCGTCTCTAGTTTAAATAGGTATAATTCTCCAAACAAAAATATCAAACAAAATTATCGATACATTACCCAACCGTAGATGACGGTGGAAAACGGTTCGTTCATCACTCACGGAAGAACGCCAACGAAAACCTGGTCTTCAATGCAGCAACAGGCTGACGACCAGAAAAGTAGACGCGTAGAAAGACGTCAAACACCACAGGTGTAAAGCCTCACGAAACTAGCTTAACTAGCATGCAAACACAGGAAGTACTCGGACAAGACTACGGCCAATCGGCAGTATCATCAGAGACTTCCGCCACACACCCTATTCTCTATCCTTATATAGTAGATCTTTCCCCGGTAGAGGTCTCTTATTAGCCAAAGAAAACCAGTCAAGCAGGACTGTTACCCATCCTAGAACTAGTCAGTCATGGGATCCTAACAATATATATATATATATATACCGTAATATAGGATAAGCAGGATGAAATTCGAAACTGCGACGCTGAGAAATAATGCGGAAGTAAATTCGTGCGGATGATTTCCATAGATAGACATCGACGAATCTTGATTGTCGTCGGCTACTGACATAGGCGCCGACTTCTTGGGGGCCTTGGGTGCCAATGCACCCAGAGAAAAAGTTCAGTGGGGGCCTGGCCCCCAGAAGAATTCGGACCTTAAATTCAATTTTTTGGGGGTTATCCTAAAAAAAGTTCGTGAAATTTTTCTGGGGATGAATTCCTAAAAAAGTCGTCAAATTTTAGGAGACATGGCCCCCCATTTTATGTGTAAACACGTAGTAGACGATGGGAAATGACCAAATAATGTGGAATTTTTCCGAATGAGTAAAAAAAGGTCATCAGTTTTTTCGGAGATGATTTCCCAAAAAAAGTGTCGTTGGTCCTGTAAAACTTATGGATCCGCCTCTGACTGGCACCCAGAGACAAAAGCAAAAGTCGGCGCCTATGGCTACTGAGGATGCAATCGAAGAGAAAGAGGTTGTATAATGCTGAAACTGTTGAAGATGTTGAGGCAGTGCACCTATTTTGTAGTCAAACTATATGCCAATTAAATTGACGGCGAAACGCGATGTCGATTTGGGAGCAAACTCAGCTAAATTCGATGAAACGACTCCCATCGATCTGCAGACTGTCCAGCGCATCCAGATCAGCCTTCTTCGTCGTCTGTCGCTGCCTCTGTATCTCCATCCCTGTTCTCGTGTTTCGTGGTCTATAACTCCGTCTCTTAGTTTCCAGTTTTGCGTTGTCCTCAGTCCTCACTTAGATCGTCCGTCACTCTGCATGTTGTATACTACCTGTGTCTTCGTATCTTTTTGTATGTGAGTCTTCTGTGTTTCCTGAGCATATAGGTGTGAGTCTTTCATTTTGCCTGTCTTCTTCTTCTTCGGATATATGTATACTGGATGATATTAGCATACGCTACCGAAGCTCTATACCTTTGCTATGAAGAACTGGTCTATAAATATATAGATTTGAATGAGCCGAACAGTATATATATATGGGTTCATTCATGCATGTATGTATGTAGGCCTATATAGGCCTATATACTGGTAGATCCATTCTCATTGTGATAGTGTCCAGATTAAACTTAAAACGGAACAACACGAATTGGTGATGACACGGCGAAGCGGGGTTCTGGAATGATGCTGACTGCACTCCTCCACTGAGGACAGATCTTCGTATGGCTACCAACCGACCCCCCCATTGATGACGACCACGGGGCCCGGCTTGAGGCAGCAACACGGACCAGAAACTCGGAACTTAACGTAAATTATGGATGGACTCCGTGGGTTGAGCTCTACGTGTGCGCGAGAGCCCACCACTTACGACTTTTCCAGTTATACATCACGGTCATCACCATGGTTACGGATTGACTTAACAAACTCTGATACTGTGTAGGCCAACGAGGAGCGCCTTCAAGAGTAACATAAAGGAGCCACATAAAAACACGTCAGTTTATATGCGCCCAGTTACAAACACACAGTAACATACATAGATACATAAACACTTACGCATCAGTACATGTATGCTTACATGCGTAACCTGCACGCAGAGACACATACATACCCAACCAGTAAGCACACGTTGGGGGTCAGTGTTGAGCAACGCTGGTCTAACACCGGTCCAACTGTATGTGCAGGCTGGGTAGGCCTACATGGGACCTATGGTCGCCTACATGTATGCATAGGCCTACTGTTATATATTACGCATAGGCCTAGTGCTTGTAGGCTGAATGGTTACTGTCGGTAGGCCCTACACACAGTCTGCAATCTGCATGCATAATTGTATATATAAGTAAGTAGTAGCCTAAGCAAGTAATCATTTATTACTACAAGACAAACGCTCATACTTTATAACAACAATACATAATTATATTGGCGAAAAGTAACAAAATAGCATAATATCAGTAAGACCAAAAAACAGAAGCAATATTATAAACAGTTTGATAATGTCTGATTTACATAATTATAATCTAGAACTAATCTATAACTAAAGCTATGATCTAAGGAACGTAAACACTAGGCCTACATATTTATGTATAGACCTCCCTGCTGTTTATAAGGCGCATACCCAGCTATGTAAGTGCAAGGAAGCGCATAAAAATGTGCTAACAATACGTTATTTATATAATGTATTGTGTACTTCTATGTACTTATGCATAAAAGATAAATATTCACGTGTCTAGTATGTGTGTCATGAGCTCAATCAGAGCTGTCTATTTACGTCCATAGAGAGAAGAGCCCTGTAAACTTAGTAATAAAACAGGGCGCGCATATCTATGGATGAATATGACACATGATTATTATGATCATTACTTGATGACGACTGCGTATAATATCTTCGCGTATAATATCTTCGCTTTTCTAACTTAATGTCAACGCGATTATATGGATCATTTCGAATATCACTCGGACCTCTCTGCGTTCGTTTGTCTACGAGGTTTCTGTAGGAGGCTGACGTCATCAGTGAGACGAGTTCAGAGAAAGTCTAACTGTAACTGATGTGCATCTTCAGAGCCTCAAAGATTTCATTTAGACAAAATGGCTGAAGGCCTAAGCAATTATGCATTTGTAATGGACCACAGTTTCAGCAGACGCTTAAATTATGCTAATGTCTTATAACAGTAGACAGCGCCATTGATTATATTATTACACTGGACAACCAAACAACGTTTGGTCTGCTACTGAAATAAATTTGTGTTCTTAACTAATTTTAAGTACGTGCGGATGTTTAGTTATTGTAAAAGTATAATAATTTCAGGCAATTGCATAAAAAAATCGAGCAGTACTATGGCTAATGCTGTAAAACATAATTTCTATGATTTTATACAAGTCAGTGTCAGTGAGAAAGTGCGTATTTAGAAATGCTTTACGCATTTACTCTTACGCTTATGCCTAACAGCCGTTCTCTTTGACGAAACCAACAGTAGTCCCTCATTATGTTGAGCTAAAACTCCCATGATTGCGATTCTCCATTGTAATGTTTTCATAATGTTTTCTTCTCCATACTCTTAGCTAGCAGCACTTGGATTGTCGGAGAAGAAGTGAAGCAGTAGGCCTAATTCCAAATAAAATGATAAAATAAATGATGTTCAAGTCATTAGGAGCAAACAGTTGACCAATGAGCGAACAGTCTTCAGATAACTAGAAATGTCACTGCTGGCGAGATCCCGCACACACGAGGAGTCCAACTGACGAATTTCCATCCAGTGCTCAAAGCTCCTGTAGGCCTACTAAGCAGTGCCTAAGAAAAGAAGCAACGCAGATGGAAGAAGTACTCAGCACACGAAACCCACCAGCGAGCACTCCCTTCACTGACGATGGTAGAAGACGCCGACTCCGTGATTTCCTCTGGCTCTGGGTTCCCGTGCTTTCCTCTGTCTCTAGATCCGTACTTTCCTCTCTCTCTCTCTCTCTCTTCTTCTCTCTCTCCTCTCTCTCTCATCTCTCTCCTCTCTCTCCCTCTCTCTCTTCTCTCTCTCACTCTCTCTCTCTCCTCTCTCTCTCTCTCTCTCTCTCTCTCTCTCTCTCTCTCTCTCTCTCTCTCTCTCTCTCTCTCTCTCTCTCTCTCTCTCTCTCTCTCTCTCTCTCTCTGGATTCGTACTTTCCTCTGTCCTCTGGATCCGTACTTTCCTCTGTCTCTGCGTCTATAGAAGATGACATTCCCCCGCAGCAGACAATTGTTCGTACAGCGTCAACACCGTAGAATGGTCGGCAACAATCAACAGACTCTCTTGACCTTTCCAAATGAAGCATGACACTGTGATAACCTGAAACCCCTTGACTGGAAGAGTCCATTTTCAAGCGCGAAACCTCGATAACAACGTTCAATACTGTCCCAATACACCATCCAACTCATCCAGAAAATGAGAGAATAAGAGAACTAACTCAAAGAACGCATACTAGGTCACATTAGAAGTTCAAACGAGCGAAACTTATTCTGTAGAATCGTCATGTGATCCATTAATTGATGAAAAGGACGCACTAGAGAAACATGCGGCCATCTAGTTCACAACAATTGCGTAGACCACTGCAGCTGTTGATTGATTATTATTAATTTGTTCCTATCATCGTATACTTATCAAGCATTATCTTTGCAATAATTTTGTAGTATCCAATAGATTAATAAGGGAACCTGCATGTATGTATACGGCGGCAGTTACTAGCGAACATCGCAAGACAATATCCGCTCTGCATGGCCACACAAAAGTCAGCAAACATTCTAGACAATTTGAAGTTGTGAGTTCAACCTCTAAGGACAATTAGACATGCACAAATACGATAAGAGCAGATGCCGTACGAATTGTGTAATCAAACAACACGGGATGAGTGTTTATAGTAACCAAGCAAACCGTTCTTAAGTCTAATCTTTTTAATCGTTCTTAAGGCTAGGGCCTACTTACTTACTTAATCATACATGGCTCAATTGAAAAGCTTTCGATGGCTTTTCAATTGCTTTCATTGGCTCATTCAAGGCCCTTTACAATAACACTTTATCAAAGCCAACCACATTCTGATCCTTTCAGACCATTCTAATACGACTCTGTGGCAGGTAAACTCTACCCTTCTCCCCCCCCCCCAACGTTAACTGTGATTGGGATGGCTATCGTTATTTCCTACAATTCGCACGATGAGTCCAGATGTCATGCACCAGAAGGATTTGACCCAAGAAAGCATCTTATCAAAAATTCAGAGCAGTTTGGATAATAAGCAAATATTATAGTCAGGTAGCAAAGTTAATGCCAGATGCAGAGATAAATCAGTTCAATTATATGTTTTTAAGATCAGGAAACGTGTTCTCACTCGAAGTCAAATGCATTGTTCGTGTATTTTAATAAATCGGATTGATTGATTGATCGAGTCATAGGACACGACTCTCCTTTTTTTTAAATGATGTACCATTTTGACCATTTGCTCATCCAATGGTTTATGTTCCAATCGAAATGAAGCACCGCTCGCTTTCGTCTCTGACTTTGCACAATTCGTGGACAAACTGTGAGGCACGGTGACCGATTTGTAACGCGGACAGTGTCGCCCGAGGCAGGTATTGTCCAGGGACATTTTGAGCAAGTTCTTCGCTTACAGTTGCTCAGCGCCACATACAAGCATGCATGCATGCGTGCATGAACGCATATATGCTGTACATATACACACGTCGCCTAAGTGCACAGCCTCGGGACTGCCTTGAACATATATGCACTTAACACGTAAGAGAAGTTCACGCGTAAGCTTACTGTGCAAAATTTGCTAACTATATAATATATATATATATGCTGGAATTTTTAGCAGAGATGGAGCCTACATGCAGTACTATGATGTCTTTAGTAACCATTCAGTTAAAGTAAAATATCTAAGAGTTAAATTAGAAGTGTAAATGCCAAATATAATCGTCCAGCAAGCTACAGGAACAGTGAGCACAGTCCGGAATGTCGACCGGTAACAACGTTAACGTTACGTGACCAGCCAGAGTCGACGTTTGCTTGCCTTTACGAGTGACGTGCCTAGACGGCCAGAACATTATACGATTCTTATGCAATTAAGCGGCGTTTATTTACACACAGAGCAATGCAGAGTAATAGCCTGTAGTCGGCTATGCACATAACCGAATTATGCACATATGCGACATGCATATACGCAGAGTTGTCTTCCATTGAAAAACTCTATTTTTTAAACGGAACCGGTCAGCTTCTATGCATAAAAGCGAATTATGCCCTTATCCGTTATGCACTTAAGTGACGTCAACATCATAGGCCCTATGCATTTTCTTGATTAGAAATAAAATAATCTAGTTTAAATCAGACGACTTCTAGAGTTACTGCAAAGTCGGTTTGCAGATCAAATTCTATTCCACAGATATGCCAGATAGAAAGCCAAGAAAGAAATCAAAGACGTCTTACATTGTTCTCCATAGTATGACGCCAAAAATGAAGGGATCGAGTTTTATATAACTGAACGCTGTGTAGTGTGTATCGAACATCTTGGGCTGTTAACGAAATTTCTTTGATTTGATGCAGATCAGTTTTTAATTGGCACCGAATCATCTGCTGTGCAGTGATATTTCAGTTCTAAGAATAATTCCCAATTTTACTTCTAAATCAGTTCAGAAGACTCAATTTCAATTCTAATTCTATTCTCGTTCTGAAAATAATTCCTATTTCAGTTCTAATTCAAGTTCTGAAATAATTTCAGTTCTAATTTCAGTTCTGAAATAATTTCAGTTCTAATTCCAGTTCTGAAATAATTTCAGTAACAGTAAAAAAACTCTGAATTTCTTGTATAGGGGAGGATAACACATTGTTTATTTGTTAGTATTTCTTACCAATGTTAAATTGTTCAATCACAAAATTGCAAGAACTTTTTCTTCTAGGTTTAATAAATTTTTCTGTGTGGTTATACTCAGCACAACCATGACATAACATCTATTAATAGGTCAGTGTATGCATACAATTATGAAATAGGTTAGTGTACGCAACGCGCACAGTGGGTCAGTGAAACATGGTATTTTTTTACATCCCTTGGATGCATCGTTAATTTAGTTATGCATCCTTTCACAACTTAGGTGCGTCCTTGGACACAATACCTTTATTTTCTGCGCCAGCTTCAAAATTTTGAATTCCCGGACGCACACTCTTGGAATTGCTGTTTGTGAGGCTGGTGCTGACAGAAGGTCTTCAATTACAGAAGCAATCTTGCTGTAGGATTCATGTCTGATTACAGATTATATTATGCATCCCAAAGAAACCACAGCCGAAGATTACCGATCTTAATGGCTCACGGTCGCATGACGGATCCCACTTGTACAAATCGCATACCGCAAAAATTATTATGTAATAATTTCCGTTCGGAAAATAATTCCTATTTCTATTCCTATTTCCGTTCTCTGTAGCGTATTTCAGTTCTCGTTCTATTCTCGTTCTAAAAATAATTCCCAATTTTCGTTCTTATTTTCGTTAACGGAAATTGATAATTTTACTTCTAATTCCTATTTCCGTTAACGAAAATATCACTGCTGCTGTGGGAATAAATGGCCAGATTTGTTCTGCAAAAAGCCACGCCTTAGATTGCAATTCTTCGCATTAATTAAATAATAGCCTGAAATGGACTCATGCATATGCAAACGCTCAAATTTAGACCTTAATATTACTATGCCTCGTCATGTTTCAAAAACGCGCAATGTTTATGGTTATATGTTTTGATATTACGCAACCCAGTGCAATTAATATTTCTCCTTTTTCCAAAAGGCATTTCAATGCCGCTTGCAGTAACTCGATGCGATGCTTAGATGCATGCGCAACTGGTTGTCTGGATCCGGAGTCAAGTTCTGCGATGACTAGAGGACATCTTGCACTCGGCAGCAGCAGCTTCATCCCTGGATCGTGTGTGATATTGGAAGTTGTAGTAGCTGCGACTCTTTTATTTGATCCAGGTGCGTGAATCGATGTAAGTCAGCTCCGTAATAAGCTCTTCACCTTCTACGCTGCGCTGTAGAAAGGCCAGACTTAATGGATTCCTCGTAGCTGACTAATTTTGAAATACGGAAGCGAATGTAGGCCTATAGGCTACATCCGCTGGAAATCGGCGACTTGTTCTCATAAGACGACGATCGAAGGGAGACTCATCACACTGCGCCTATAGGATCTAAACGCTGTGACACCATTAGGTTAGACTAATATTATTGCAGATAGATTTTCATTCTGGCCACGATAAATGGGGTAAAGTGACAAATGGCTGAGACAGATTCATATGATGCATTGGGCTGTCACCTTTATGTCCCGGTTTCAAGTGGAAATCGACAGAGTTCGTGTTCGAGTCCTGCAACCTCTTAAGAAAAGGGTTTAAGACTTCTGTTGTATTTGCACTTCAGCAGAAATAGGCCTTCGAGAATTGTGCAAGAAATGAGCAATCACCTTTCTTACCTTATAATGCTAAACATTTGCCTTGCATCTTACTTATATTACCTTACCTTAACTTGCCTTAGCTACAGAAAAACACGTGGAGTAGGCCTACTTATATAATTTAATTTGTGTTGATAAATCGTTAATCATGTTACTGTGATGTATGCGCGCTTTCTAACAGCCGTAAAATTTCTTGATCGAGATTTTTGGAAGGCTGCTTTTGTTCATAGTCATTTAGAAAAGACTTTCATGTGGAGATATTTATTGGTGAATAGGATTTTGAGGTTCCACATAAAACATTGCGACGCTTTTCTTTAAATTGCTCTAACTTATCGAAAAAATGTAGAATAGAGAACAGATAATTAATTTCATTTAATAGATGATCTATCTCTGTTTCATGCAGAATAGATGTGGTTTGTCTATTAGAATAGATGAAGCAATGACACAGAAAGCAGAAGGCAACGGAAGACTCACAAGTGACAGCGTCGCTTCATCGACAGGTTCAGCTGGGGCTTTCCTCTTTCCTGTCGACTTGTCTTCACAATGTCCACTGGAGTGGGATGGTCGAGACAATATGGGCGCTCCTTGGCGTGGCAACAGCTCCCTCTGCTCCTCGGGTCTGGAGATCGTTGGTGGCAACACCAGTGCCAACGGGGCAACGACAGAGGAGGCGATAATGGGACGTCACTACTGGGCCGTGCTTCTGTTCCTGGTGCCTATATTCACCGTATTCGGCAACGTACTCGTTGTGCTGAGTATATGTAAGGAAAAGTCACTGCAAACGGCAACCAACTACTTCATCTTATCGCTGGCAGTCTCAGATCTCATGGTCGCCATCCTCGTCATGCCTCTGTCGATCTACGTCGAGGAAAGCCAATAAAATTCTCTCTCTTTCACAGTAGCATTTAGCAGTTTCATTCTTATATTATTTTCAATCAGAGATTGCTGTGTAGCTATTGCAGAGGCGTAGCTAGGAGGGTCCAGGGGCCACAGTTGTCCGGGCGCCAAAGGAAGGGGGCGCCAAAATGAAGGTCAAAATAAGTAACTTTACTCAATTTTGAGGCAGTTTCAACTAATTTATCCCAAATAAATTTGTAAGGTTTAATTTAGGCACCCAAAAAATGCAGCTATAACCTCATTACTTACAAACCAGCTGTCAGGTATGATTTTGGCGCCCCTTTGAGCACTAAGAGGCACCATATGCTATCTGTATTTTTATATTTTATTTCATTAAAATTTAATTGCCATTTGATGTATTTAGAAAATGTGAAATAAATAAAGCAGGGAGCGGCGCAACGTCATAGTTCGTCCCCGGGCGCAAAATATTCTAGCTGGCCAATGTCATATATAGTTCGTCCCCGGGCGCAAAATATCCTAGCTACGCCGCTGAGCTCTTGTTTTATTATTTACCACAATGTCAGGGCTTACTGATCGCTATACAGCAGTTGCTATACCACATATTCAATACGGCATCATTGAATGTTTGGTAGAGCAGTTGATCTCGCAAACATTATATTTTCTTTTCTCTGTTCACTTTCGCACATGTATAAGTGATAATTGCTCAATCGACCAAACCATCGCCCAATGTTGTTGTTGGATCTAATATTGCTTCACAGTGTTTCTGAATCCTTCCTTTCTCTACAAGTCTACTTTATCACACAGGCCACTCCTAACATACATGAATGCTTTTTCTGGCTCAGTCTGTTCTCCCATCGTATTCCCATAACTCCAATTCTACAACTAAGTCGTAATCACTTGTTGCCAGTTTACTGTCTGTCACTTCTGTCTGGTGACATTGCGCTAAAGTTCGGTCCATATTCGTCTTGAAACTATTAAATGAATAATAACGCGGGGTAAGCAAGGACTTTGTGGAATGGAACATTCTGTAACCAGATTGTTGCTTAAGCGAGATGGAATTTGCTTATTGTCAACTGGTCGACACAATATCCTCGATCATTTTCGAGTAAAACCGTGCACAAGGCAAATTAGAGATCCAGGGTAAATTAGCGATCCAAGGTAAATTAGAGCTCCAAGGTAACTTAGAGCCGCCCATGTTAAAATGGCCCATATAATGGCCATATATATAACCGTTTGAGCGAGCGAAGGCAAAATAATTGCCCGTTGTATGGAAGCAGGAAGAGACGCCTCATTTGTACAAGAATATTCGATACAAAAGACCTGTAATTTATGAGTAATTCAATTGCGATTAGCCTCTTATTAACTCGCTATTAACTTCTCGATAATGGCTATGCCTCAATATGCCATATGATATCGTCATTTGCTGGTTTTTCAAACCCCAATCAGAACAAACCATTTTCATCTCAAATGTCGTCTTCTGAAGGAAACTCATCAACTGGAAAGCATAGGATACTCTAAGCGTTTGACTTTTAACACATATTAACCTCTTCGCTGTTTTCTTCTCGATTGATTTTCATGTAATATGTAACTTCTTTCATTTTGTCATGTCTGCTTTACGGACTCTCCATCTTACATCTTAAACTTCTGAAACTTTTCTAATCATTTGCATTTCTTACATGGAGCCTAGACTATACTTCTGTAATTTCTTACCATGTGTCTTTTCCCTTATTTCCTCTCTTAATTAATGCTTTTCCCATTCATACTGCTTCATCTCTGCATTTTCGCTGTTTTTGGTTTCGGACTCAGTGGCAACCCAAGTGCAGATCAGTCTCAGACAACTGCTGTAGCCTACTGTCAAGAGACCGTGGTCGTCGCGTCCTTCGATATTCAATTACATCCTTAATTTAATGACATCTGCATTTGCCACCTGGTGTTCAGTTGCGGCATTATTGCCTGTGGGTCGGGCCTTAGTGCAGACTACTTAGCGAACCGACTGTATTTTTTGTTGGCCAACTCAGTTCCTTTGCGGTGAATCGGACCCAATTACTGAAATTCGATTGTCTCTAGCCTAGTTGTGACAAATCGAATTAACATCAAGAGTCAGCAGGACGAGGTTGCAATTGCAACATCCAAGTACAGCTTAGATGAGTGATTATTGGCTTCTCCTGCTCTGTCGTGTTCCTCTGGCCTCTTGCACGCTCTTGCTGAATTGCTATTGGTATAAATTAATTTGCAAAATATATTTCCGTGTCTCAGAATAGGTTCTACAGGTCAACTGTGTGACGTAGGCCCTATATCACAGATGAGAGTAAGAGATCGTTAATAGTGATGCTGCAGTTCTTACTGTGCTAATCCGGATAATCATATCCAATTTGGCAGCCACCTGCTGCCTCTATTATTCATTCTTCGAGCCGTCTTTCTCACAAAGTAAAGCAGAACCGCTCCCTAAAATCCACCAGTGTTCATTTGCATGCAGAGTCATAAGCGTTTGCTATGTTAAAATTTGTTACTTATATCTTGGTAGTGATATGGTGACTAATAGCTTAGTGCTCGCCTAGTAACACTCAGTGTGTGTAGGTTCGACCCTTCGCAGAGTCGATTACTAGGACAGCAAGTTCTTGACGCTCAAATGCTAATCAATGTGTTTTCACGTATCATCTGTAAGATGCTGTTCTGCTGTTACTGCAGGTGAACAACTCCATCTGGGGTTTGGGCGATGCCCTCTGCGATATGTGGGTGGCTCTTGATGTTTTATGCTGCACGGCATCAATACTCAACCTAACTGCAATCAGCGTCGACAGGTGGCTTTTTCAACATTAGCAGCATATTAATCCGATCTAAGACTTAGTTTAAATAGCAACAGCCATATATATATATATATATATATATATATATATATATATATATATATATATATATATATATATATATATATATATATATATATATATATATATATATATATATATATATATATATATATATATATATATATATATATATATATATATATATATATATATATATATATAGCGCAATGTTGTCGATGATTTATGCAGTTCATTTGGAGATCTGAAGTGGCGTTGACAATCCCTTAGCGTAAGACCACCATATAAAGGAATTCGCTGCTGTGACTGCCATGGAGGGAAATAGACAACAGATATTGTCTACTATCTTGTAATGGATTCTAGGCCACCTATTCCTGATAGAAGGACTTAACCACATCATAGATTTTGGCGTCGCCTGCATAATTTATGAGAAAGGTCACAAACGTGCACAAGATTTGAAACAACGAACCCAGCCAAGCAGTTCTACAGAATCGACTTAGACTGTAGGCTCACTTTCTTTCTGCCGATGCTGCATTCAACTGTGTCTCATCATGTCAGCACTGATTGATACAGCCGCTGCGTTTCAAGCCTGTGTTGCATTAGACATAATATGCGTAACACTGATAAACATAAGAAGTCCTGAAAGCGAACGCTACAGGATGCAAGAGTAAAGTGCGGGAAGGTCTCTCCTACGAAAACTGAAGAATATCGCTAGAAAAACAGAAAAACAGTCTCTGAGAAAAAAACTGAGTCTCACTTTTCGTCTCAAGTTTTAGAAGATAATAAAGGGCTCACATTTCATCTTACAACCAAGTAATTAACTGATCATAAGTGCCAAAACGCCTATCCCAAACGCCTATGGCTAAAGGCATGGCCAAGATCTCGGACTTCAATTGGTTTATCAAATCTAACACTTATTCAACTTACTCGTATCTTATTTCTTCTCTATATTTCAGGTAATGAATATTCAAACGCTTTAGTAGTTTTAAATTATGTAAAGTGATGGAGGAGCTTGAGGCAGAGGATGGCGAGTGAGCCGTGACATAGGTAAAAGAACAGAGAATTTGCGTAATTCAGGAGAGAGATATCGTTTCAGAGTCTATGTAGGTACTGCGTGGTATTTGGATCGGTTAGAGAATATAAGATGACTAGTTAATGGGAACGAGTGAGAGTGAGGTAGTTGGATGAGTTGGGTTTGCGAAAAAAATACGTAGGCTTGAAGTACTGCAGCGAGTGATACTCAGTGATAGATTAAAGAGAACTTTGAATGCGTTCAGATTTTCAGCCAATGGAGTGATTAAAGGATAGGAGTGAATAGTGATAGGCAAGTGGATAAGTCAACGACGCTTACTTTGGTTGGGTTCGAGGTTAAAATCGAACGTAGGCCTAGATTTAAAGGCAGCGAAGGTCCCGAATATTCATGAAGCAGGTGCGCAAAAGCTTGGAGATATAATTTTGAAGACGAGAGCTGTGCGTCAAAGGTGATGCCAAGATTTCGTACAGGCAGAGTCATGGATTTTCTTAATTTAATCTGGTACACCTAGAATAGTGAGTTCAGTTTTGGCAAAGTTGGGGCAAAGGAGGTTAGAGGACAAATAATTTGAGATTTGTTTGACGTCATCAAGAGACGAAAATTGAGTTAAGACTGGAAGAGAGATGAGTAGACTTAATTCTTAGGGACACTGGATCGGTGCATTAGGAAGAAACAAAGGAAAGGAAGAAACTGCAGCAAATATTTTCAACCTGGCTTAACAGGCTCTTGTTTAGGTCAGTCAGATTTCCATGCGTGCAGTGCTTTTTGAGGTACTAAAAGACGCTACAGTAAATACTTTGATATATATTCGTAAACATACACACATACATACATACATACATACATACATACATACATACATACATACATACATGCATACATACATGCATACATACATACATACATACATATATACATGCATATACATACAAACATACATACATACATGCATATATACATACATACATACATACATACATACATACATACATACATACATACATACATACATACATACATACATACATACATACATACATACATAAATACATACATACATACATACATACATACATACATACATACATATAAGAAGCAATGAAGGAATTTATAAGGTAGAGATTGGAATGAGAAACGAGGGATGAGATTTAATTTAAGTCATGTAAGACAGAACCACATCAGGCCTCCTATCCTGCGTATATTTATATAAACGCTCATTCAGGTATAACTATGGTGTCTTATAAGGGCGTTTTGTGAATGTTGAACTGGCTGCAGGTTCATTGCAGTGGCACATCCCATAAGGTACGTCAAACATCGGAATTCAAAGCGCGTCTACGTGACCCTGGCATTGACCTGGATCGTGTCCCTGGCCATTTCTTCACCGATCGCCCTCGGAATGAACTACACAGAGCGACGAAAGCAGACGCCGACCCTCTGCACCTTCTACAACTCAGACTTTCTTATCTATTCGTCGATGGGATCCTTCTACATTCCCTCTATCATCATGGTCGGTCTCTACTGGCGCATATTTCTTATCATTCGCCGACGCATCAAAAGCAAAATCACCGAAAGAAAGTCTAAGTGTCCGTCTCACGCAAAGTCCAGGCATAAACTAACAAGATCGGCTGGAAATGCACTTCATGATGTCCCAGAAAACTCGAAAGCAAGAGCAACCATTGCTCGAAATGAAAAAAAGGCCGACATGCAGGATGCTAGAGAAGACGATCAATGTTTAGAGTACAATGCGACTGCAGTGTCACCAAACGACGTCCCGAAGATTGATGAGCAGATGGTGTGTTTGACAGACGAGATATGCGACGACAAGACACAGACAGCAAGCTGCCTTGCAGATGTAAACCACGCGGATGAAAGTAAAGAAGACTTTACCAATAACGATAAAACATGCACAGTTGAAAAATTAATCCAGACAGGAATAGAAGTTGGTTTCGTGGTGCAGTTGGATTACGAGGGTGGTTTAGCCGGAGCAGAAAAGACCCGTGAAGACGGAGAAGACTTCTCGAAGCAACGGGAAACAGTCCGTGCAATATCTTGTAATAAGCGCCTAAATCATCCCCACAACTGCCACAGCCATCAACAGCAGCAAAGACAGCAGTCAGCTGGAAGCAGATTCAATTTCTTTGTTCGACGCAGGTCTGACCGTCAAGTACACAACAGGGAGCGAGTGTTCAGCAAGAACGAAAAGAAAGCTACCAAAACATTGGCCATTGTTCTCGGTGAGCAGACAAATTGAGCATAATATATGCCAATTGTTATGCGAATTAAAATAATAATAAACCAACTCCATAGGCTATAGAAAATATGCACAATATGCACTATTCTCCCTCTTGGAGAGTTGGTATTAAACGAGACTAATTGCGAGTCAAAACAACTCTTTAATTCAGAGTTCCTGGCAGGTAGCAGGGCAATTAAGTCAACATTTTAGTAATAAATAACAAAATGCTTAGAACGAAGCTTTTCGGAATTCTTCACTATAGATACTATTGCAAATTTTGCCTTGCGATAAATTAATATATAAGCATTCTGCCTATAGTTTGTTAATAAAAAAAATTAATTTATTAAATATAATAGAACATGGTACGATTCTATATAATTTATAGACATTTAATTGACTTACGGAATAGTTCGATTTTTCTAATCAAGAGAGTATTTTTTTAAAAATCCTCTAACCATCTTCTCAGACAGTGAACGGAATTGGAGAGCAGTAAACGCAGAATCAGGCGTCGAATCCAATGTCGTTGCCCAGCTTAGCAATAAAACTTTCAAATTACTTTGAGGCTGGAATAGGTGATTAGATGATGATGTAGGGGCCTATGTTTATTCCGAAAGTGACACAAGATGGCGGAAAGATTGAGTCTGAGGTGCAAAAACCTACTTTTGAATAAACATTAACGAATTTCGTTTTATGAATTTGTCAGATGATGAAAGCCGTACAATGGAACTGCTTAGAATATCTATTTCTGCCCTGCCAGGCTGACCACACGGAGCCTGTGTAGAACCCATATTCTCAAATGCAGCTTGCATAGAGCTCATGTGGGTCACATCTAATGTCCATGCTAGCACGGTGATTACGGCATGATCTGCTCAAACATCGAAATTGCCGCCAATTTTTCAACAAAAGCTGCAAGAATAAAATCCGAATTTCTTTTTTCAGTTCTATAGAAAATAAAAAACTCTGATTTTGGACGTTCGTAGGTTTCATTCTTTTGAGCCAACAACCTCGATCCTATTTTCTTCCCGTTATTGCACTCTTGGATTGTGCACATGCATCAGAAAATGAGCACTGCAACAAATGATGCGCACGTTTTTAAACCTGCTTAAACAACAGCTCATGGAAACAGATGATTTGGCTTATGAACACATAACAGGGCCAAATCGAAGAAGCAAATCATGCGTGACGAATGAGCGCTAACATAGGATACAGCAGGTTCGTCAATTTGTTTGAGACAAGGATGAATGATAGACAAGCGAAAACACTATGCTTCCTTTGATGCGCCGCTAAACTACCAATTCGTATCTAAGAATTAATAACTTTAAGCTAACTTGAAAAATTAATAACCCATTTAACTAGCAGAATTTAAAAACTAGCCTAACAGCCGAAGTTGAGTTAATCCCATAGTCTTCACGTTTGTTTTAAATCGGTCTTCGCTGTGCCACTCTTGTGGGTCAGGTGATTGACAAAGAATTAAAGGCTTGTCTTCATCTCTAACGAAATTATAGATCCATATTTAGGTATGTTGCTGTGCAAGTAACTTTTAAAATACTTGCTGTAACCTATGCGTATCTTTTGACAGGTGTATTCCTGTTCTGTTGGGTTCCATTCTTCACGATCAACATAGTCAACGCCATCTGTATTCGCTATGATCTGTTGGATGAGAACAATTCCACCTGTCATCTGGATCCCATTCTTTTCTCCTTCTTCGTCTGGCTCGGATACATCAACAGCTTTCTCAATCCGACCATTTACACCATATTCAACACCCAGTTCAGACGCGTCTTCAAGAAACTTCTCCAATCCACGTTTACATAAGCTAGGCGCCTGTACTGGCTCCCTTAGGAGACAAATGAGGTTGAGACACTCACATTGGTTCTGATAAGAAGCACCTGCAGCTGATGCATGGAGCCTGTTACAAAGCGCCTGCATTTGGGACATGACGACTGATGGAAGGCACCTGCAGCTTGTGTGGGCTTAACAATGTGCGCCTGCATAAAAGCAAAATGTGTTAGTCAAGGGAGAAATGAGACTCCAAAAAAGAATATTATTTATTCTATGTACATTGTACAAATTGGAAAGATACTCACACTTCCAAAAGAAGAACGCAAATCAAGTCAAACAACAAGCCAGACTCTGGAAGACGTCTGCAGAAATTAATACAATCGTCACCCACGTAATGGGAGACTTAATGAGACCAGGAATACACAAGAAAACTTGACCACCAAGGGTCCACCAAAAACGTCCTCAAAAGCAAAGTTCGGTCTAGCCTTTCTGTTTATACCCTTATCAACTAAACGAGGTGCGTGAGTGAAAAAATGATTGCATAGTGATGGGATGGTGATGGGATGGATGATGGGATGGATGATGGGATGGGTGATGGGATGGGTGATGGGATGGATGATGGGATGGATGATGGGATGGATGATGGGATGGATGATGGGATGGGTGATGGGATGGTGATGGGATGGATGATGGGATGGATGATGGGATGGATGATGGGATGGGTGATGGGATGGGTGATGGGATGGATGATGGGATGGGTGATGGGATGGGTGATGGGATGGGTGATGGGATGGGTGATGGGATGGTGATGGGATGGATGATGGGATGGGTGATGGGATGGTGATGGGATGGATGATGGGATGGATGATGGGATGGATGATGGGATGGGTGATGGGATGGGTGATGGGATGGATGATGGGATGGGTGATGGGATGGGTGATGGGATGGGTGATGGGATGGGTGATAGGATGGGTGATGGGATGGGTGATGGGATGGGTGATGGGGTTGTAGGTCACTTCCTAACACATGAGCTTGTTGCAGAGCACCTGCAGTTGGGACATGAGGCCTGATGGAAGATGCAGTTTGTGGAGGCTTAACAATGCGTGCCTGCATAGAGCAAAAGCATAAAACGATTCAACAAATGCAGACACATTGCGTGGGATGTTTTGTTGAATCTACATTCACGAGTATGAGATTTATCTTTTAAAGATAGACGCCGCATTGTTTCTAAGGGCCTGGGATAATTCGCGCCTTGAAGCAACGACAACTTTAATAAGACGACCTCAGCTTAGGCGTGCAACTCTTAGTTTTCAACTTAACCTAATCCTTATGGCGACCAGAATCTAATAAATTCTAACTGAACAACATGTTGGACAGAGAGGTCTGGGATGAGCAATAGGAGCAGACAGAATATCGTAAGCTGCACAATTATTAGTAGGCTACGACACTTTGAAATAAATTAAGTAGGACTACATTTTTCCATATTCACTATAGATAACTGTCAAGTTACGAATCCTAAAGACCTAGGGACACGAGGACAAAATTAAAGTCGGTCATAATTTGCAGGCAGATGTTTGAACCAAATTATCGGATTTTGTCATGCAATGGCAAGTCATGACATTGACGTATAAGTCAAGACATTGATGTATAAGTCAAGACATTTAAGTATGTCATGATATTTAAGCATGTCATGATATTTAAGTATAAGTCAAGACATTAAAGTATAAGTCAAGACATTTAAGTGAGACATTTAAGTATAATTCAAGACATTTAGGTATAATTCAAGACATTTAAGTATAAGTCATGAGATTTAAGTAGAAGTCAAGAAATTTAAGTATAAGTCAAGACATTAAATATAAGTTTGCTTTTGTCGACGACTGCTGTACTGCTCTGCTTGTGGGTGTCTCAAATAGTCTGCCTCTCGGTGCGCACTTTCCATCACAGAAGTCAACCATACTATGTATGTATATGTTTGCAGACGCATGTATGTATGTATTTATGTATGTATGCATACATGTGTGCGTGTTTGTTTGTCTATTTCATTATTTATCTCTCTCTGTCTTCTGAATTTTATTTTATTACTAATTGATCGAGTGGTTAATCGGCCACTAAGGGTCTCAAAAGTAGAACGAGCACAGAGAAGTCCTAATGGTCCTCAAGAGGTCTTCCACCCCAAGTAGAAAGTGGAGGGAATGAGGGTGGTCTGTGTTTGAACTACGAGCAAAGGGAGGGGGATAGAGTAGTGCATAGACTCCTATATACATACCCCTGGACAGAAAGGGTCAAGCGGCTAATGAGTTTTCCTAGACGGGTCTGGGCTGAGCACGGAAGCTAGCTGGTGGCCCGCTAAGACTGCATGCATACAGATTTTACCCTGTGTATCCACAGGGCAGTATATAGCTACCGTGTACGTGTGTACACGGCTTACACCCGCTAAGACTGCATACAGATTCTACTCTGTGTGTCCACAAGGCAGTATCATGTAGTCTACTTCGTACACATACACTTAGGTGAAATTTGGATTATCCGAGTACTTTATTCAGCAGATTTACCGTGTTACAAATTTTATTATCTGCGGTTTCGAGTGGATTAAAATCATTATTCTGCTTCACTGGATTATTGTCATTACATTATTTAACTGTCGTTTACTGCTGCGTACGAAAGCGAAATGGTGCATAAATGTGCAGGGTTTGGCTGCAGAAGTGGGTATCATGATTGCCCAGGTGTTGGAAAGGATGGAGAAAAAATAACATTCCATGCTTTTCCAATTCGCTATCCTGAATTATGCGAAAAATGGGTTCGAGCTAATCCTCGCAAAGACTTTACTCCTACTAAATATTCTAAACTCTGTTCACTTCATTTCCAACCAAGTGACTTCATACAGGAGTGGCATGACACAAATGTAGCCAGGCAGAAGAAGAATTCTGCAATGTCTGATAAGCCAAAAAGAAGGTTTCTGAGGGATGATGCTGTTCCTTCTGTTTTCCTCAATGCACCTACTTATCTCTCAAAAACACAAGCTGCTCCAAGGGTAACATCTAGAGCCACATCATCAAACAGATTTCAAGAAGAAGTTAAGAGATTAGAAAGTCTGGAACAGTCCTTTCTAGAGAATGACGACATTTCTAGCCTCACATTAACAGAAGTTGAGGAGCGACTCAGAGGTGAGACAACTTTGCCTGAAGGCTTTAGGACTTGTATTTTTCAGCAGACTCTGTTAGTATATTTTATTGGATTAGCAGATGATGTACCTCAGATAACTGGCAGTATTACTGTTAAGGCTGACTTAACAGTAAATCTTACGGTTGACAACAAAGTTGTTCCACCGTCACAGTATGCAGATCTGGTCAAGAGTTCTATTCATTGCTTGTCACAGTTAGTTAATTTAATGGCTCGTGTCAAGTCATGGGTTGAAAATCCAAATTCCAGATCCGCTGATTTTATCCTGAAGATGGCAGTACAGCTGTTGAAAACATCGATGGACAGATTTAGCGATGACAGTGAACAGCACAGAAAGATTAGTTTTATCATTGAACAACTAAAGTTACTTTCTGTGAGTAAGTTTAGTCGTGTATATTCACCTGTGCTTCTAATTGTGTCGTATATGATATATGCTGCTAGTCCAGCTGCCTACGCAGCTCTGCAAGAGCAAAACATTGTTTGTCTGCCTTCAACAACCACTCTCAAAAAGGTTACTAAGCGTTTGAACTGTGGAACTGGGCTGGACAATAGTTCATACCTGAAGATGCGAATATCAAAGCTAAACCAATTTGAAAGGACAGTCCTTCTCATAATTGATGAAATATACATTGCTAAGCGTGTTGAGTACACCAGTGGAGAAATGCAAGGACTGACTCCTGATGGATCCGTAGCTTCAACACTACTTTGTTTCATGATCAAATCACTAGCTGGTAAATACAAGGATCTGGTAGCAATGTATCCAATGGCAAAACTAACTGCTGCAAAACAGTATGAATGTTACTTGGAAGTGGCAGCATTACTGAGAAGTGTGTCATTTAATGTCATTGCCATCTCTGTGGACAATGCAACTGCAAACCGAAAGTTTTTTACTGAATGTCTATGCAATGGGACACTGCAGACAAACATAACTGATGCCATAACGGGTCAACCGTTATTTTTAATTTTTGATCCGGTGCATGGACTTAAAAATGTTTATAACAACTTTCAGTCTCGTAAAGTTTTTGAGTGTCCACCAATGGCTAGAAATCTTCCCGATGGATGTTGTGCAAGCTTCCATGATATCATAGATTTGTACAAGTTAGAGGCTGCAATGACACTCAAAAAAGCGCACAAGCTTACAATAGCTACATTATACCCAAAGAGCATTGAGAAAACTTCAGTGAAGCTTGCAACATCACTTCTGTCAGAGTCCACACGCGATGCTCTGAAGTTTTATGCAGACCACGAAGGCAAGGCATCATGGACTGGGACTGCGGATTTCTTAACGTTAATGATAAAACTATGGAACGTTATTAATGTTAAGACTTGTTCGAAAGGAAAGCACAAAAGGGATTACACTATGGATCCCGTGCGCTCTTCAATGGACTGGAAACTGGAATTTCTTCGAGAATTTGCCAGCTTTCTGCAAAAGTGGGAAGAATCAAAGAGGCCGGGGCTAACTCGTGAAACATTTTTAGCACTGCGCCATACATGTTTGGCCCTGGCAGATTGTGCCTCCTATCTACTGGACCGTCTTGGATTTAACTATGTACTTCTTGGTCACCTTCAATCGGATGCAATCGAGTCTCGCTTTGGGTGGCTTCGTCAACTTGCTGGGGCCAACTACTTCATCTCGATGAGACAAGTAGTTGAAGGAAACAGAAAAATTCGTGCCATATCTCTCCTTAAGTATTCTGGTTTCTCTGTAGACGAGATTGATGATGTCATTCAGTCTGATGCATCAAGGATGCTGAATAAAACTAATTCAGCAGAAGATGCTTTAGCTGATTCAATGGCTGAATCGCTGCAGCATCTCAGATGGCCATCATCCAATGATGCTAATGTAATCTTCTATGTCAGTGGTGCCATGGCAAGGTCAGTGGTTCGTATCACAAGGTGTGACCACTGCAAAGAAGAATTGGTCAACCCAGACCCCTTGGCCCCTATCGAAATGGATGAGGCTTTTGATTATGGAGCTGCCTCACTTTTGGAAGATGTCAACCGTGGTGGACTGCCAAGACCAAGCGATTACAGCTTTGTGTTGGCAGTTAATTGTTGGCGAGTTTTTGAAGGAATTAAGTCGTCTTCTGCCTTGAAAGCTCAGCTACTAGCTGCTGAATGCCAAAGATCACTGTTTGTCAAAGTCATTGACCGTGTGATTGACATTAGTAATTGTGGACAACCGCTTGTCAGCGAGAACTATTGTGTCAAAGGCCATGATCTGAAGTCTCTTCTGGTTCAACGCCTTTTCAACTGCTTCGCTAAAAATGCAACGAAACAACTAAATACTGAAGCAAACCAAGGATCGCGGCAGCCAGAAAAGCGGAGAAAGATCACCAAACTGTGCAGTTCATCAAATCAGTGAACTCATATAGAAGGAATAAGCCAACGAAATGAGCTATATTATAAATCGAAATCGACAGGGATACATATGCAGTTAGGAACGTGTAATTAGGGATCAATTATTGGTACTTATTACACATTAACACACCCCTTTACATAGGGCTTAGATAGATGTGTACATGCATAGTGATTGTATTCCATGTATATCATAATTCTCTTTATTTTTAGCTATCATACTAAATAAACTTACATTATAATCATTCTAAGGTTTAAATATGTCTTTTATAAATGTGTGTCTGTTGTCTGGTCGTGAGAAATAATTATAAATGAAGATTGTAATAAATTTACAAGCATAGTAATTCTGAAGCACTGCTGAGATGGTTGGCCCACACCAGTCTAGACCATTATCAGCCTTCTTGTCCAGGGGTATGTATATAGGAGTCTATGTATATAGGAGTCTATGAGTAGTGGTAACACTCATGGCCAGGAGAGCATAAGGTACGCGGATCGACTCCCGCAACCCCCCCCCTCTAGGGCGGCGCCTTGCATGGCTGCCAAACCGTGTGTTTAATTAAGATCTTGATTGTACTTTCATGTTTCAATGTAATCTTACTGCGTCTGTCGGTTTGAAATAATAAAGAATATAATTATATTATTATTATTATAAGTGCATACGGTTCAAGTAGGCTGCTTCCAATCTAGAGGCAGCCGTGAAGCT
Organism: Allolobophora icterica; assembly: GCA_963556255.1. NCBI lineage: Eukaryota > Metazoa > Annelida > Clitellata > Crassiclitellata > Lumbricidae > Allolobophora > Allolobophora icterica. The sequence goes on from OY744604.1 coordinate 47,339,238, forward strand.
TGAATGCATAGTCTATCGACGGCTGCCAAATGTTGTCTCGGATAAGCTCAGAGACTCTCTAAAAGTCAGTTGCGTCTGCAACAGGAAACAGAGTGGATGACGTCTGGATAGGAGTCGGTTTGTTCTATTCAATATCTTCCTAATGCACAACGGATCCACCAATCTATAGTCGATTTTGACGCAGATCAGCAACCGTAAGTTTTCTCTTCCATTAACATACAATTATAAAGCCTAGGCTTCCATTTTTTGAACCGCCCCATAATGTTACCAATTAGTATTAACTCAACAAACGTCGAGTTACCTGGACAGCCTCAACAGCTTTCGTCACCCATACAACCCCATTCACTGCGAGGAGGTGAAAGTTTATATCAGCCCCCCAATCAGTATCTGCTCTAACTTGACAGCTTACGCCATGTACTTAAATTTTTACAAATATTATTATTTTCGTTACATGGATTTCAGTAAGAAAACATTTCTTGCAAAGTTAATTAATTATAATATTTATAGCGGCTCAAACCAATGGAAACTTACAATTATGTACTACTGAAAGGACAAACTGAGGGTTAGTGATTTATTCCAAAATTCAGCTGTAGATTGAAGTATTCGCTACGCATTAGATATCAAAGGGAAGGTCGGTCTTTATCGCTACACCCAATGTAATTGTACTCGACCCAGTTTTTTTAGATCAAAAACCGGGAATACTCAACACGCCACATGCAGGTAAATAGCCACTTCCGCTGCCGTCTGAGTCGACTGCAACTGACACTCAGTCATTCACCTGAATGATCATAGAGTTCACAGTGTATTCATCTGTCCCAGACGTATTTACATAGGCCTACTATAACTAGATTCTTATCTCGCTTTCGGGATGTGATAGGGGTCTAGAGGAAAGACTGCTTCGCGAAGCACGAAAGCTGTGCAAGGGAGTCTTTCCTCTAAACCCGCAGCAGTGCGTTCCTACCCTGCTGCAGGCGCCTCTTTCTTCAAAGGGGGAGTAGGCCATTACTACACTGACGTCTGTATTAAATAGGCCTCTACTCAACTGCAGAGCTTCGCAGCATCATCCTTCGATCGGCCCAGGAATGCTAAAACACTCGCACGCGCATACGCTCATTGCAGTCTGTACGGCCCTGCTGCGTCAGCCAGTGCAGTGCAGGGATGCTACTGTTGCTGAGCCAGACGGTGATGAGCATCGATGCTCTATTCCAACTCTTTAAGACCATCAACTGGCCAAACAGCAGCAACTCTTAGAGGCAGGCAACTCGAAAGGTTACGATAATGGATCCGCAGGCACTCGGTGCCAAAATAGCATCTCTGACTGGCATCGGAACAGCGCTGCCCGGCGGCTGCTGCTGCTGCTGCTGAGACTTGTGGTGGTGTCTCAGGCCCTGCCTAGCAACGCTGAACGATGCGCCTCAGCAGCAGGGCTACAGCGAGTGATTATTACCTGTAAGTAACTGAGGTAAGGAAGAGAGAATGGGGTTTCTGAGCATCGACTGATCTCAACTCACTTTCGACTTTTATGGGCTGCACTTATGATGAATGAAATCGCTAATTTCGAATAAATTACTCACGAACCGCTGCTGCCAAAGACGCCGTCTACGCGTAACTTTATAGTCTGTTGCTGCTATAGTTACTGGTACTGATGCTGCGCTGCTGCTGCCTCTGCTGCTTATGATGATGATGATGATGATGATACTGTGAGGGCTGCTGCTCCCTTTGTCTGAATCGGAATGGATACTCTGTTCAGCGTCAGTCGAGAGGCGCATCATCGAGATTCCGGAGGAGGAGGAGGATCAGGCGGAGGAGGAGGTGGAGTGGGAGTAGGCGGAGGAGGACATCACACACTGCAGGCGATGGTCGATCGAAAGCCGAGCGTCGCAGCCTCCGACGGACCCCGGAAGCAGAGTTACACAGATCGAAGACCAAGTGGGGCCGAACGACGCCCCAGCTTCGCTCCAGGGCTCGGAATGGGCCACGATCACGCACCCTACATCTCGGTAACATCGATTTTAATTGTATTTGCATGCGTTTTAACATGGTTATGTAAGCTCTGTAGATGTAGATCGATATGTAAGATAAATGCAGTTATGTATGTATGTATGCATGTATGTATGTATGTATGTTTGTATGTTTGTTTGTTTGTTTGTTTGTATGTATGGTAATTGCAATTGTAATTGTAATTTTAATATATCATGTGTAGGTAAGTGTGTGTATGGAGGTTTTGTGTGCTGTATGTATGTATGCATATACATTGTATTATTGTATATATATTTAAGTATGTATGTGTGATTGATATAATAGAGGAAGGGAGGGAAGGAGAGAGGGAGGGAAGTAGAGATTAACAGATTGATACATGAATGAATTGCATTCAATGATGAATTATTGCATTGATATATGCATGCCAATCTCATTTTTTCTTACTTCGCTTTACGTTTCAGTTCAGTCTAGTTTATAAGTCGTTATCATAAAAGAGCAATTAATTTTACCTCAACACGAACCTATCTTTCTGCACCACTATCAATATTTATCTTAACTTGCTCACTGCTATTCCATTCCCAGCAATCATATCGTGTAAACGAAGACCAATTGAGCTGTGGCCTCTGCAAAATTAATCCATGGAGAGTCCCACAAAAATGCGGCAGTGTACTCATTCATCCACTCTCACCATATCTTATCTAACCCTCGGAGGTCTTTCCATGAGAGACACTGCTCAGCCTCAGAGGTATTACCGTTACTATAATGGCCATAACTGTTAACTTCATCATGACCTTATCTGTTCGTGTTCGAACGTAAAATCTGCTCTGTTTCTCATTTTGAACAATCAGTAGAATCAGGTCTGTATACATGCTTCAAACTGTCTTAATGAGTCTCATTCGCAACTGGTCTGGTTTCTTGCCATCTCGACTACTGCAACTCACTTCATATTGGAGCTGCTAAAAGACATTTGCACAAATTGCAAATGGCTCAGCATTCTCTGAGAACAAAAGACCCGAAGAATCAACGTGTTAAACCACTTTTGCACTCATTGCACTGATTGCCCATTGAATAAAAATTCAGTTCAAAATCTGTTTCATACGTAGTTCGGAAAAATTGTACTTAAATCCGCTGAACTCTCTGTCTCATTGTTCACCTTTCATACCAGCATATCTTCAACATGTGTACTCTAATACTCATTCTACGGATAGATCTACTCTGACTCGTGTTGTGCATCGAACCATGACAGTTATGGACTGCTGACCTCCGACCCGTTCTCGGCGGCTGGTCTGAAGCTTTGGAATTCACTGCCCAGTTTAATGCGTTCTGTCAGTTAAAACTCGTTTGTTTCAGATTGCTTGACATTCTTAGCTAGATTTATGATTTCCCTAACTTATGGAATTTCGACCTGATTTTTCTACTCGGTTATGACGTTGACCACGATTTCACTTAAGGTGACCGACAGCTGATGTCTTGTGCATTATGAGGGTGGCGCTATAGAAGTTACTATATTAGATTTTAGATTGGATAAGATCACCTTTAAGTGGAACCAGAGGAACCAACTGGAATACAAAATCCACAAGTCTTTAAATTCGCGCAGTCTTGTACTGTGTCTTGGTGGTCTGTAAAAGCTTCTTCACTTCACTTGACCTCCTAAACACAAGCCGTGAGAGAAGGAAGAAGGTCGCTCGCCTAAGAACTTGAGCCCGCTATAGGGCGTTCACTTAGGCCGATACTATTACAGAAATGCTCGATTACATTACGATACTGGTACAAATCGACTTAAGTATCCTATGCGTGTGTGCATATGTGCATGTGCCCTATTTAGAAGAACAGAATGTACATTAATCCTGCACACAAGGATGTATGAAACGGATTCAATTCTTCCTGGCATGGTAACTCATTTACAACTAGCGTTCACGACGATTAAATAAAATTCAGTGACGAAATTATCGTCTTCTGGATGAAACTTAGATCGATAGATGCAAAGTTGACAGATATCTGACCATTGAACTTGCTGTGGCTACTTAAGTTATAATCCTACATTAGACGTGTTATCAATTGCTTTCAAGGGAGTTAAGCGTTACCAGTATAGACGTACTATTAAACATTAATTACTTGCTATGTCCGTCTGACCGCTATCTTTTGGAACTGAATAGATAGACCGATTAGTAATTGATTGATCGATATGATTGAGTGATTGATCCATGATTATATGACTCAAATATGATGCATATTTCTCTGTATGGCTCAAGGATTTGAAGTGATGCTAATATATCAATTAATAATTGATTGTAGAAGACAATCCAGCAGCTGCCGGATAAGATCCTGCTGAACATATTCAGTTACTTGAAGCACAAAGACCTCTGTCGTTTGGCTCACATCTGCAAGAAGTGGCGTCTTCTGGCCTACGACGGTCGACTATGGATGCGTGTTTCCCTGCGACCAGAGTACGGCGGCCTGCACGTGATGAACCCAGAGGCCCTGATGGCAATCATCAGCGTACGCTTCGGCACCACCCTCCAGTACCTCGAACTATCAGCTGAGCTCATCACGCCGTCCGTTCTGCACGAGATCGCCAATCGCTGTCCCAACCTTAAGAACCTCATTCTGGATTTTTCGAATGCGATGCAGCTGCACGACTTCAACGATCTGAACGCCTTTCCTTGCAACCTAAGGAATCTGACGATCTGTCTGTCGGAAGTCATCTTCATGGAAGGATTCATGAGGAAGGTCTACCAGAGTCTGTCGTCTGTCGAAGTTCTTCATCTCATAGGTATACACCCACGCACTCACAGCTGTCTGAATTGCATAGGTAGATAATCCATCGATTTTATATGATGGGTGTTTAATTAATCTTATGGGCCAAACTGAGATTTCCTTCATCTCTCAGGTGTATCCAATATCCCACAGGTAGATTATGAATCGTACGTGTTACTTCTGGAGATAAAGTTGTGAATTGGATGGAGAAAAATACTGGGACCAGGGCTGTATTCAACAGGGTTTATGGGTTCAATAATAATAATAATAATAATAATAATAATAATAATAATAATAATAATAATAATAATAATAATAATAATAAGATCTTTACTACCTCGGGAAAAAAAAAAAAAAAAGAAAAAAAAAAAAAAGAAAAAAAAAAAAAGAAAAAAAAAAAAAAAAAAAAAAATAATAATAATAATAATAATAATAATAATAATAATAATAATAATAATAATAATAATAATAATAATGATAATGGTAGTTAAAGCCCAGACACGCCCCTCGTTGCACGGCCCCGACAATGTTAATTGTCGAACCGTCCCAACTAAGTCTAGTTGCTGTCATTTTCTTTGGTCACTCTGCAATAAATGGACGGTCAATCAGGCAGCAGGCCCCCACCTCCGCCCGAGGCTTCACAGAAAGCGAAGGGCACTTGCAGCACTTGCGGAGTCATTAGATTTCTGCACAATAAAGATGGAAATGTCCATCTTCATGGGCCGCGCAACAACCCATGCCCTGGGTCTCACAAACCCCCTCTGGAAAACCATGATACAGTTATCCCCCAGGCAGTGTTATTTTCGTTCCAGGGAATAGAATAGGAATAATAATTATTTAATATTAGTTCCACGGAACGAAAACTGGAACGAAAAATAATTGTGGAACGAGAATAGAATAGGAATAAAAATTTAAATATTTTTCGAGAACGAGAACGGAATAGAATAAAAATTAATTTTCAAGACGAGAACGGAATAGAATAAAAATTAATTTTTAAGCTGCCCAACCGATAATTCTAACGTTAACTAATAACTATACGGAATGACGACGGCTCTTGATTGACGTCACGGTGCGGCGTCATGACGAAGCATCTCCACATATTCTATATTCTATAAATAATATACGCTCTTTGATTCAAACTTCTGGCAACAAGAGTGAGGTACTCCGACTCCCCATCAAACATGCTCCTGACAGTATTGCAGCAGAACTTTCTAAATAGGCCTACATTCAGGAAATTGAAGAACATGTCGCTGTTCTCTTTGACTACTGGCAGAGTAGACATTCAGTTTACCGACGGCTCGCTGTTATAGCTGAAGATTTAGTTTCAGCTCCCGCATCAGAGGCGTTCGTCGAATCTTTTCTGTTGCAGCCTTGCAGGATGGATGTCTACAGGTCGCAAAAATCGATTGAGCAAATCCCTTGAGATGCGGGTGTTTTTGAAACTCAACAGTAAAATAATTGACTGGTACCGTAACTTTAAAGTGTGTCTGCCTATAAACTGTTTTATTATCAGTCGCATTCACATTGTCCGACAGACATTAACCGTTCATGTTAGAACTGTGATACCTGTAAGTGGATTTGGAAGTGGAACTACAAAAATATTTTTTTTGGAACTAGAACTGGAACTAAAATTAGTTATAAAGAGGAAGTGGAACTAGAATAAGAATAAAAATTATTTCTTAAGAGGAACTAGAACTAGAATAAGAATAAAAATTATTTCTTAAGAGGAACTAGAACTAGAACTAAAATTATAGCAGTGGAATAGAATAAGAACTGGAATAGAAATTAATGCTGGAACTAAAATAACACTGCCCCCAGGCACCGGATCAGACGCCTGTTCAAGGGTCTGACCCCGCTGAACCATCAGCATCTCAATCTACCAACACCGGCGGGTTGAGGGGGGCTGGGGAGGGCCCCTGCTTGGGAGAGAGAATCCTACACCCAGTGCTGAATAACAGACTACTTAAACATGTTCCAAGGGCGGCCAGGCCGGCAGTAGGCAGACTGCTAACATTGGTTATCAATAAAATTCTTTCAAATCCTTTGAACCCCTCTCCCTGGAAAGTTCTGATCGCTTTTGGAGCTCTTGTTTTGGAACAACCGATCAGAGGTGGCAAACGCCACAATCTAACCTCAACTATCAAAGGCCGAGTCGAAAACTTCGCGGCCACTTGGCTTCTCAGGGCAGATGACCTGTTCTCATTGGACACATCAAACCCTAAGACTTCTACTCAGGCAGCTGCTTCCAGACGCAATGATCAGGAAGTGATTGCAGCAGCGATATCTTCCAAACTGGAAGATGGTAATATCAAAGCAGCTATCAGAATTTTATGCTCAGATGATAAACCAGTCCGGATCAACCTAGAATCCTTGGAAGAACTACGCTCCAAACATCCGTGCCATCCTGTCGACCGACCTAACATACCGGTTGAAACCCCGGTAGCTTCATTTCAAACTTCTGAGGACGAGGTGCGCAAGCACATTCGCTCCTTTCCAGCAGGTTCCTCAGGGGGACCTGATGGCCTTAGACCCCAACACCTGTTAGATTTAACCAATTGCAAAGAAACGGGTCCTGAACTTATCTCTGCTATTACCGCCCTTGTTAACCTGCTCCTAGCCGGGATTTGTCCCAACGAAGTCCGCTCAACTCTTTTTGGCGGCACACTCTTCGCTCTACGCAAAAAGTCCGGGGGCCTACGCCCAATAGTAATTGGATATTACTGGCGTAGATTAAGCTCTAAATGTGCCAACACGTTCGCCCTCCCAAGAGTTTCGACTTACTTCTCGCACAGGCAGGTGGGAGTTGGCGTACCGGGAGGGTGTGAGGCAGCTGTCCACACGGTCAGGCGCTTCCTAAGCAATATGCAGGAAGACTCAGTACTTGTAAAACTAGATTTCTCCAATGCATTCAATAGCCTATACAGGGACCGCATGCTTTCTTCGGTTCTAGACACTCTTCCCGAACTTCTACCGTACTGTAAACTGGCTTATGCCGAAACTTCTGACCTAAAGTTTGGTCAGTTCTCCATTCTGTCCGAGGTGGGACCGCAGCAGGGAGACCCCCTCGGCCCACTGCTTTTTTGTCTTCCCCTTCAGGCGATACTGCTGAACCTGCGGTCCCCTCTGGTGCTGGGATACCTTGACGACCTCACTTTGGGGGGTGGGACAGCCGGGGTGGCTGCCGACGTTGAAACCATCGAGCGCGAAGGCAGAGAACTAGGGTTATCGCTGAACCATGCAAAATGCGAGGTGATATCCCGCTCTGATGACCCAGTCTCCCATGAACCGCTCCGTCGCTTTTCAATGACTAAACCAGAAAGGGCCACCCTTCTGGGCGCTCCACTCTCCACCTCGGAGACCCTCACGACCTGTCTTGAATCCCGTTGCTCCGAATTATCCTTGGCCCTGTCCAGGCTGGTGAGCATCACTAAACACGATGCCCTTATCCTACTCAGGTGCTCGCTTAGCTCTCCTAAATTGATGCATACGCTCCGCTGTGGCCCTTGCTCGGGACATCCTCTTCTCGAGCAATATGACTCTCTGTTGAGAGTTGGTCTCTGCTCAATCCTGAATCTTCCTTTGTCGGATGACCAGTGGTTGCAGGCCTCTCTTCCTGTCAAAGCTGGCGGCTTGGGTATCCGTAGGGTTACTTCGCTTGCGCTCCCCCTACTTTTTGGCTTCCGCTGCAAGTACCCTCACCCTCCAGTCCTCCATGCTTAGTAATACTGCCATTGACACAGATACTCAGTTTATCACCTCGGTTGAGCAATGGTGCTCCAACTTCTCTGCACCACACCCGGACGGGGAGCTGGCTCACAAGCAGTCAGCTTGGGACAGACCTGTCATTCAAAAGACAGCGTCCGAGCTCGCACGCGTCTACACCAGCGCCTACCACCAAGCACGTCTGAAAGCAGTCTCCGCACCACACGCGGGTGACTGGCTGTTTGCTCTGCCCATCAGCACGTGCGGTCTTAGGTTGGATGACGAGGCAGTTCGGATAGCCGTTGGCCTTCGTCTTGGCACTATCATATGCCATCCACACGACTGCCCATGCGGCACTCTGGTGACCGCTGAGGGCTCGCATGGCATGTCTTGCTGTCTCGGCCCGGGCCGACATGCCCGACATGCGGTCCTTAATGACCTCATCTGCAGAAGCCTCGTTCAGGCGGGCATTCCGGCAGTGAAGGAACCCCCAGGCCTCTCCAGGTCGGATGGCAAACGACCAGATGGCCTTACTCTAATACCATGGCGTTCCGGTCGCTGTTTGACCTGGGACGTCACAGTGGCTGATACTGTAGCACCTTCCTACCTGCCCACAACCGCCATACGAGCGGGGGGTGCGGCGGACCTGGCTGAGTCCAGGAAAAACTCGAAATACGCTCAGTTGATGCAATCCTACCATTTTGTCCCATTGGCCTTTGAGACCCTGGGACCAGTCAACTCCAAGGGACTGGCATTTCTCACCGACCTAGGGCGTCTCCTGCACCAGACTTCGGGAGACCCAAGAGAAACCAGTTATTTGTTTCAACGTATATCCATAGCTATTCAGCGTTTCAACGCAGCTGCCTTCCACAGCACTTTCGTTGTTCCAGATCTTGACCAGGACGGCCACTCCAGAGTCAACATATTTAAGTAGTATCTGACACCTGAGGGATCCTATATACCTCGGGTAAAAAAAATAAAAATAATAATAATAATAATAATAATAATAATAATAATAATAATATATATATATATATATATATATATATATTCGTGCTTATCGACAAGCTCACTGACAAACCGCAGTAAGTAACATTGAAACATATGACAGTACAACCATCAAGATCCTAATGAACACATATCTTGGCAGTCTCTTAATTAGGCGTCCGTTCATTTAACAGTTGCCCCCTAGGGAATGGAAGGCTGATTCGACCTATAGACAGCTTACGGGTATCGAACCGCGTTTTTTAAAGATTCTGTGTTCTTCGAGCAAGAGTGCTACCATTCATCTATTCTCCCTCCCAAGCCCCACACTTTTTCAACTGTACCTTGACTGAATAAGAAAACAAGAAATTAGTTGGAAGAAAGCTGGAAAAGTTTAAAATTTACAAAAAAGGAAAAATGAGTATGTCCGGATCTGCTTCTGACTACGCGAAGCATTGCAACTAAAAGCACGTGATCCAAATATTGTCCTGAATTAATCTAGATCCCTAAAACAAATCAGCACCAGAGAACAAGGCGCTGTTGAAGAGGGCAATTTGCGGTTAGCATGTCTTGAAGTATTTTACATAGTCAGCGGTATGAGTTTTGAGAATCAATGACCCCATTTTAAACTGAAATTAATTTTAAAACCCTCTAACTTAACGCAGCGGTCTTGAATAAGCTGGTATCCCGCTTTTAGCTTTAGAGTAGCCCTTTAGAAATTTGGAGTTTACGATTGCGAGTCCATATTTCCTGTAACGCTGTTGAGAGTTGCAAACCCCAAGAAAACGTGCAATCACTGAATCCTCGAACACAACCATTGAACCAGTCTCAATTCGTTGGTTGACTGTTCGCGTACTTCGACGTATCTAATACAAAAATTGGGTCAACGTTAATAATCGCGATCACAAAACCGCGACCGTCAAAATAGCGATCACAAAATAGCGACGCAGACAATCGCGACTGCGGCAAAACAGCGAACCTCAAACAAGCGATTAGGCCTACCTTATAAGACAGTAGAAATCGGAATAAGAGCCGTGATCTATTATTTGAGTCTCCAAGTTTAACATTACTCCTGTGGGTTATCCTGCAGTTTAGGAACTTTAATTAAATGTACACTTTTATAGTGGATAGTCAATAGTCATCAGCAATTTGATGATTGATGAAAATATAACTAAACTGCAGGATTACCACATTTTGTTTTGTGTTTTCTTCGTCAGACTTTGGAAGACATTGGAAATAAATCGATGAAATCGCTGTATTGGTTGTCGCTATTTTGTTCACTCGCTGTATTGTGCGTCGCTATTTTGTGATCGCTATTTTGACGATCGCGGTTTTTAACGTAAACCAAAAATTGTACTTAGTACGTATAATGCTGCCTCCTTAGATTCGCCAGCTAATCATTCAATCTTTCATTTGTTCATTCATTCACTCATTCGTCCACGTTTTCTTTCGTATACGTTTCATTCGTTTCTTTTAATATTTATAAGTTTCTCTTCAAGACAGCTACTCAGAAAGGCTTTTGACTTGACCAGCCTCGGCTAAAGCGACCCTGAGGTGTCAGAGGTGTCAACTACGAAGAAAGTCCATCCCAGACAGACGGCCCAACCACCGAGAACGAGCTCTAGAAGGCCCGACGAAGCATTGTCTTAACTAGCACTTCTTTCTTCCCCGTATCTTCTTCTTCTTGTTGCCTGGGGCCACTCAGTAAACTCTTGGCGAACGCATCTTTATGTGGCGTTGATAAGGTATCGGCCAATTACATTACAGTTATCTGGACATGAATGTATTTCCTAACTGCTAAGTGCTTCCTGTCTCTTCGATCGCTTCCGCCGTGTTTTCATCCATGCCAACATTATGATAACAAATGAGGAAATGCTTCAATTTGCTAGAACTACTGGTGTTTCTTAAGATCCGACGTACCAAACAGTCTCCCTCTGCATGCGATCGACCTCCTAGACTACTTTGTTTCTCAAAGAATTTCGCCTCTTCAGACGAGTCAGTTACTTCCTACTATCGTAGCTTGAGGAGCAGTGGTTTCGCACTATTCCAGCAGCTGGCTTTTATACTCCTGATAAGCTGCGCTGTTTCAAAGCTTGATGACGAAGCGATCCCTCTATAGTAGGCTACTGTTTATTTTCGCCTTAGAATTCGAGTTTCTTGCTCTCCAAAATGTATAGTTTTCAACACAGAATGGCATTAATTACCCGAAGTAAAACCTCAATGGTAAAGTTCATCTAAGTCTTCATAGCTGGACTAGCCTACATGCAAGCTTCTCTTATTGTCGCCTCATGCAATGTATTGTCAATCGCCACTGCTCATCCTACTAATCTCTCTTTTTATGAATGCTAGTTCACATTTGCTTCTGAAACTGCTTTTTTGGCACGTCTTCTAAGAATCCTAAGTCAGATAAGAACTGTCCGGATAATTACTGACTCAGTCTATTATTTGTAATCTCAATAATATTTCTAAACTCCTTGAACGCCAAGTTTTGTGTACGTTTTTTAGGGGCTGTATAAGCTCCGAATTTTAGTCATTTTCAAATCGCTATTGCAAACATAACTTAACTGACAACACATTTCAATAAGTGGACACTGATGAAACACCTTTTACGATATCTCTTTAATTATATGCTGCTGTTTCTACTGTCGATCAGGGCAGTTTATTGTCACGACTCAGTAGGCCTACATCGTTTGCAGAAGGACTTCAGCATGATTTTGAAGTATAGACAGCAGGACTGATTAAGCCTATAATCCTCGATATTCACATGAGTGACGACCAGTTGTCCCAGGCACCTTTGTCCGTGAGAAACGGAGATCTGGGCATTCGTAGTGAATTCTATATGCAGGCTATTTCGTCTTTTTGATATCAGCCGCTGGTACGCGAAGTCTTCAACACCAACTGCTACATAATATTATGTCCCACATCGATCACGGTTCCATTAACAGAGGAAGCGTCTATATTGTGGTGTGTAAGATAGAACGCAACTCCTCTATCGAGCAGAAGTCTCATGCGCAACATAATGGGACAGCGTGCTGATTTTACATGTACTTCAAGGCCTGTCAGAAAGAGCAACCGATTCTGCGGTTAAGGCATGATTGTTAGACGTGCAGTCGTCACTTTCGGGAGACGCTTAATGCAATCTCTATCACAACGGCAGAATTACGGGTGTCGAGAAAGGTTCTAAGAATTGTAGTCCGAATTGCGTTTCGGAGCTGCATTATGTGAACTACACGTATGTGAATACGGTGTGGTAATAATTTTTTACATGCATCCAATGAGCAGGAAGGCAACAACGGCAAGGCATCATCATTTGGCGGACTTTCCCAAGAGCCCAAATGCCAGCCATCAAAGAGCCAAATGGCCGCTCAAGAGGCCACTGCAGAGTCCTCTTACGGTAAAGGAGCTGATGGAATCACCCTATAATAATACCTTGGGTCAGAGATCATTGTTCGGCGTCGGATGTCACGGCGACGGACATATTCGCAGCAACATAAAAGCACATCGCAAAACGCATGTTCAACAGCGGGAATGCAATACTAACTACTTCCCTCTTTCAGCGCTATTATCTATGACTATGCAGAGTTTCAATGCAGCGCTTTTTATAGCTCCTTCCACCGATAAAACAATCTGCGAAGACAAGTCATTCCAGAACAACTCTCCCTAACTTCTGCATACCTGAGGGATTATATGTACATCGGGGATAATAATAATAGTAGCAGTAGATCTAGTAGTAACCGCTCCTATAGCGCAATTCTTTTATTTCTGAGAGATTACACTTACCTCGGGTAAGGAGAAAAGAATAACAAATAAATAAATAAATTATTATAAACTTTTATTTTGGCCCTATTAATATCGCTGGGCTTGTTTTAATCACGGATCCGCTAGAACGCTTTCTAACCCATTTAGGTACCTGGAGACTCAAGAGAAATATGCCATCTTTTCCAGCGCCTCTCAGTTGTATTCCAACGATTGAATGCTGCCCTTTCTTCCTTGACGAGATTAATCAACCCAGACATTAAACAAATCTCCAAGGCCGTTTTAAGTCCCGATGAATAATATGTACCTTTGGGCCTTTGGCAAAAAATTAAAATAAATAAATAAATAAATAATAACACAATAATGATAATGATAACAATAGCAGTGGTCGAGCGTTCAATACGACCAATAGCATTTTGTTCAGCGTACAACGTGGATTTGGAACGCAACTTATAACTTGGCTTTCTGGGAATGCGAGAGAAATTAGCCTTCTGTCTGAAAGTTTCTCCCTAATAATTTAGCGTTTTAAAGCCGTTGCTTTTCTAGCACTCTTCTCCTGGCCAGAAATGTCTGATACTTAGCCATTTCGGATTACATTAAAAGCCTTCGGACATTTTTTTTATTTCCTGAGGGATTATACATTTACATCGTCTAAAAAATTATTATCAGTTTGTATTAAGAAGCGTGCAGTGAATGATCTGCGGAGCTGGTTTCGTACATTTATGTTAGAATATGAGAACAGATGGGTTCCTGTTTTTCTAACCGTTCTCCATTGAAGCCACTGCGTATATTTAGCCTCCAGGTATACGCACAGAGAGCTCTGCTGTTGTACAAGCCGTCCCACATTGGACGCTACTTTGTTCATAGGCTGTAGATCAGCCAACATGTGGAGCCCAGGAGATGGAAAACATGAGTCCAATTCCTGATATGAACAAGCGGTCTCTCCCTCGTTCGCTCTCTCGACCAACGGAGCTTTACAACGAATATGTCATGTCTTTATAATGTGAACCTTGACGCTGTTCAGATAGGATATCTTCAGGGAGTCAAGGCTAAGGGTGCGTTAGCCTGCACTGCATACCGGTTTATGCATATTATATATATTGAACCTCTGACCTTTGACTTGGCACTGCAGTTCAACTTGTCCACAAATAGATTAGCCTTAAAAAGTTAAGCTCTGTGCTCGTTTTACGAGCTATTCATGTACGTACTAGGCCTATGTGTAAATATATTATAGAGAGTATATATAATTATTTGTACCTCCATGAAAATCAATGCGTCTTGTGCTACTTAATAACCGTGTATTTTATCTTATTACATATTGAACTTGTCAAATGTTTAAAGTGGTGAATTGGATATTCAGAATCTACTGGTCAGAATGCCGAAAGATACTCTCCATTTCTCCTTTTAACGAAATGCTCTTGAGTGCCTAACTTTGGCTGTTAATTTCTGGGTGAATGAAGCTCATAAGAAACTTAACAAGCCGAGGTAGCCCTGCCTGTCCTGATGCTTCCTTTATACACAGGTTTATGGATAGGAATAGGTGTTAGGCCTACTATATGACATACTAGAGATCAAACTAAGCTAAAGGACAATAATTCATATGGCATCAGATCATGAGGACTGCGCATGACTAAATACTATTGGATTGTATCAGATCAAATGACGCCCTTATTAGAAGATCAAGTAATTGATAACTAATTTACCTGACCGTAGATTTCTTCGTTCTGCTGCATAGGGTGACCTGGTTTTCCTCCACAGTGCAGCACAGAAGCTTCGCTGTTGTCGGTCCAACTTTCTGAAATATATAGGTTGTTTAGCATCCAACGACATGAGATCCTTGGTCTTTCTTTACCTCTATTCCGCAAACGCTTGAAAACCATTTTGTTCGATCCTGTGTTTTTTCATCGTTAGGTGGTCGGGGGAGCCTTTGATGAGTCTATATTGAATAGGCGCTATTTAATATTTGATTACAATACAATTGTGCTTTATATGTTGAAGCTCAACGATAGAAGTGTTTATTTCCAGGAACTTTTGAGTTGGGAGACGACGAAGAAGAGGAAGTGTATGAAGTTATAAACGTTGGAAAGATCAAAGCCCATACTCCCAATCTACGCATAGTCAACTTCTTTGGTATCAGTTTCGTTGATGACACACATGTCGAACTTCTGTCAAGCAACTGCATTCATCTGGAATGCCTTGCGCTCAATTACTGCCTACGAGTGAAAGGCTCCACTTTTAAGACGCTAGTGCAACGGTGCAAGAAGCTCAAAGTGCTGCTATTACAACACTGCGGTAAGCATAAGTTGACTAGTCTATCGGCAAGTAACTTCTTTAGCGCCAGTCATAACATAATCTTGCATCCTATATAAATTTCATTTGAATCGTGACTATTCAACTTCGGAAGAACCAGTTCCTTTGTGGCCATGTGGTTCCGTTTCTTGGCCTCGGCTTTCCAAGTTTTACAGAGCCTCTATAAGCGCTTACTATTGCCAGAAATGTTGTATATATATATATATATATATATATATATATATAAGAGTGATTCATTATACTCACGGTGTGTCTTCGCAGCAGAGACAATATTGCTTTCGCGTTAATGCATTAAAGGGAGTGAGGCCTTCGTATGTGGCATGATCCCGTCTTTATGGCATTTGAAGAGGTAACTAGATAAATATAGACAAATCTTAATGATACGTCTGAACTCCATGCAACCTAAGTTTTCTGATCGATCTACCTCCACGGCATTGTATAAATAAGTGTAATCTGTGAATGATTGAAATCTGAATAATCTTCAAACTATGCTTCCACCATCCGCGTCACACCCGCTCACGATTCGCTTCGAAAACCTTTTCAACGCTTATAAGTACTTTCATCTGTAGCAGAAATGACTAAGTGGAACACTAGGCAAAGGTCTCACTTTACTCCTATATTATTAACCAGCTGCAATCAGTCTTAAATTCCGCAGCTCGCCTGATCGGAGAAATGACGGGGCATCGAGGCATGTCTAATTGTTTATTCTTAACTGCTGAGCCTCTGACGAAAATGACTTATGCATAGCATCATTCTGTTCAAGTGCAAATGCTTTGATGGAAGTGCTTTGTTGTATCTTATTAAACGCAATCAATTGCACCGACAATCTCGTTATGCAAGAGGGTGCCTATAGGAATCGTCTGAAGGCCTTTCCCCCCTAAGCGCTTGAAACCACGCCTTTTGTTGGTGTGTGCGCATTATGTGCTTGATTACGATTACGATAATTTCTACATTATTGTCTGTCACTTGTGAATCTCGTGAATGTAAAGAGTAGGCCAATTTCGGGACTTACCTTTGAAACTTGTATGTGAAAGTCGATAAGGCCGGGTGTATCTTCGATTTCGACAGTTTCATTCTAAAACACCTGTTCAGGCTGTTCTCCATACCATCGTACATCGCTGACATAAGCCATTGTTTTCGTTCTTCCACCTGCTGTTCGTATGCTGCCGTAGATTCCTGGCTTAGCTGGAGATTTTCGATGGCATGTAGGCTAATAAATGGGTTTCTTTTCTGTTCCAATCGCAGGCCTCGGTTTGTGTCCGGATGCAAATCCCAGTGAAAATCTGTGCCAATTGAACAATATTTCCTTCGGCAACATCTGTGATTGTTCAATTGACGTAATAATAATAATAATAATAATAATAATAATAATAATAATAATAATAATAATAATAATAATAATAATCTTCGTTTAATATTTTCAAACTGACAGAACGCAGTGTGATTACAAATCAGTATGAACGGATGATCACAATTTATTACAGGAGTCAAATTTTGACTGTATACGGCAGCCTTGCAAGGCGCCCATCACGTCCTACATAGATTTAGATTTACACTGGGATTCGCAACCTGACACACTGTGTAGGAAATAGACATGTGCTTTGATTTGGATTACTATTGTTCTGTAACTTCTGCTTGACGTAAGCTGAAGCACTTATCTTCGCACGATGCGTTTTGGTACAGTTATCATAAAAGTGAAACAGGCCTAAATAAGCGATTGCGTTACCTTACCTTACCTTAAGACTTATGATAAACCTTACCTAACATGTCTGGCTATTATAAATAGTTTTCATCTTTTGAATGTAAGCTTAATCATCTTTTTTCAATCTCGCATGTCTTTAAATTCGAGTAGGTCGGTGTGAATGAACTCGTATATAGTTTCATGTAAGTGGATTCTATTTTGCTCTGGTCTGCGTTGGTTCTGCTCTCTTCTGATAGCATTCCTCTCTGGCCGATGTTTATGCTGCCAGCTATAATGTACATCGCCTCGTCTTGGTATGAACGTTTAAACATGTATATTTATGTGTGCGTGCACACACATTTGTCTATATTAAGTAGGCATATGTATGCACACACGCAAACACACACACGCACACACGCACACATACATGCACACACACACACACACATATATATATATATATACATGTAGGTCTTGAAGACCAGCACATGAAGCAGGTGGAGTGGGAGTCATCACGCATCCGTGAACTAGATCTGTCATCGACTGAGCTGTCGACCGAATGCCTCATGGACATGCTGTGTCGCTCAAACGGCTTCACTTACCTCGGTCTGGCGCACTGCGAATTCTTCGACGACAAGGTAGCACATACATGTACTCTGGCATATTCTCCATCTCTACATTCCGCCGAACTCATCTTATTGTCTCAAGCAGAGGCCGAATGGTTGGGCGCTTCCCTTGTTACGTGGGTTCGGGTCTGTTCTGTGTAGAGACCTTGAGGACCGACATTAGATCCTCGACATTTTCATCGAGCCAACCTTATATTGACGAATAACATTCGCAGATGTAACAAGTCTCTTATGCATAATTTTAATCTTACTCTTGGCATATTATCCTTTGTGTTATAATAATAGTAGTAATGATGATGATGATGATGGTGGTGGTGGTGGTGGTGGTGGTGGTGGCGGCGGCGGCGGTGGTAGTGGGGGTGGTGGTAGTGGTGACGATGATGGTGGTGGTGGTGGGGTGGTGGTGGTTGTGGTGGTGGTGGTTGTGGTGGTGGTGGTGGTAGTGGTAGTGGTGATGATGATGATGATGATGATGATGATGATGATGATGATGATGATGATGATGATGATGATGATGATGATGATGATGATGATGATGATGATGATGATGATGATGATGATGATGATGATGATGATGATGATGATGATGATGATGATGATGATGATGATGATGATGATGTGGCGGACAAGATCTGATTTTCCAGATACCGGTTAAAAGCTCCTAGCGCAACTTTTTATTCCTGAGTGATTAAAATATAATAATGATAACATTAACAACAACAATAATATATTACGTTTCTCAATTTTTACTTTCACAAATCGCATTGGAACAGTTAAGCTGCTGTCAGTTCATTATTGCAGAGCAAACAATTCAATTAAATGCGGTGACTACAGTAACAATGATTTGACTACTAACAATGGAACTGCCTATCTAGTTGTTACATAGAATTGTTTCTTTTATTTGCATAAGTTACATTACTCTTACACGCCATTCAATCGATACAATGGACTGCACCATTAAATTAACTTTGTTTCGCCTAAGCATTATTCCATTTTACATAAAGTCTACATGAAACTTCTTTCATGCTTTATACAATGAACTATCTTCACATCGTATTTACCCAGAGTAATACTGTCTTATTTAAGTATTAAATTGCCTTAACACATTGTCTCATTATTAGGGTGCCGTACTCTCCGTGTAGTCTTTGCATTGTTTTTACATTAACGCTCGGTGCACAGGTTCTCGAGGAGATGATCAAGAAAGGCAAACTGGACTACATCCGAGCGATTGATCTGAGCCACACCGTCAGTCTGTCTGAGAACGCCATTTTCCAGTTCGTCTCTCAGAGGGGTCGTCTCCTCGAGGGTCTCATGGTCTGCGGAAAACCAAAACTGGCCGAACAGTTCTTTCTCAACATCATCCCATTCGTCAAGAAAATCAGGTGACCACCCAATCGGAATCTTCCCTGACTGTAGACTTACGTTTGGGAGTATACAATAATTGACCCACAACATGTTATTGGTCATTCGATGTCTGTTGGTCATTTGGTGAGGCGTTGTCCTCTCATCACAATCCTTTCAGGATTTGAATCCGTATCTCCTTAGAGGCTGATTGGTGTTCAGATGCTTTGCCTCTTAGCGATTCTACAACAGGAAAACATTGTTTCCTCTTCAGTCAAAGCTGCTCGAACAGCCTCTGAAGTTAATCTGTGCGATGAATGCGCATGACATATTGACCAATCAGGCCTGCTTGAGAGAAAACCACTAAACAGTTCCTTACCAACAATTGGACATAAAATATTAGTTAAGGGAACCATGGCAATCCCAAAGTCGTATGAACTTTCGTTCGTTCTATTGTCAATCATTTACAGGATATTACACAACCTATTCGGCGATAGCATAAACCAACGAATCTGTTAGTTTAGCGGAGACATAGCAAGCAGGAAGGTCTACGACTGTATGTCCACAGAAGAAATAGGTCAAGGAAATTCATATGAACAAACATTTAACGACAAATGCTGTTCTTGTGAAAACTGAACTGTTACGTTCATGATTAGTCTGGGAAGTTAACACCAGTGCGTATATAAACGTAGAGCGTTGAGGATGTGGTGTCTATGGCCAGAAGTCACTGTTTACATGCATGCAACTTCCGGTCTTAGAGGGAGATAAGCGCATTCTAAGCACAGCCCTTGAATATTCTAAATATAGTCAAACCGTATGTTCCTCTGACAGCTGTAGGCACTAGTAGTCTAAGAGAGCAAACACTTGTGAAAAGCTATAGCACGCCCATAGACATAATTATATTGTCTGACTGTAAAGCACGGTTAATATAGCCGCTTGAGTTTGACAGTTGGTGTAATTGCATACAAACCACGTTTCTTGGGATCTACCGCGCGGTTAGAATGTGAATAAGCTGGTGGTCTGCGCTTAGCTTTACAGTGGCGCTTTAAAAAATTGGAGATTAGAAGGAGACTCTTAGAAAACCGTTAGTCTCCTAACCGTTTTATTGCAATCTTATTCCTCTAGTAAGAGAGAATGAGTTCTCATAAAATCGAGCCAGAACATGATTTTTTTAGAACACGCGGCATTAGTTTAAATTTATGTGTACTCTATATAAATAACACTCTAAATAACGCCCATATAGAGTAGGCTACCTCATCTGAAAATTTCGACTTTTGGCGAAAATTATACGGTAGCAACAATATTCAATCCTAGTTTTGAATGACGAAATGGATGAAAATGGCGAGTTTTTGGAAGCGCTACGTAACTACTTGCCGACATTAAACCCGAGCTCATGCGCTCGTTCTTACTGGCTCGAGCTCGTCTTAACTATTGGCGGTTTTATAAGAAGAGGCTCCTGCTCTAAATCTAGAATCAGGATGTTCTGGATTCAGAGGAGTCAAAAAACTTATCTGTAGTAGGCCTACAAATTAGACACTTGTATTTCTAAAGAGTGACTGTTCTCGTAGTTCGTATCACTTATGCAAGCAAAGGCATGTTATAATTTGTTAGAATTCAGATTGGAAATGTGTGTTAACGTGTAGGATCTTAGGGTGTGGCACTGCGAACGGTTGGTTCCTGAGGATGAGCACCCGTGTCCACATTGACCAGATCGTTATCTGCTTGTCCCAGCACTGTCCTAAGTTGGAAAGACTCGAAGTCCAGTGGGACCCGGACACAATCCGCTACTCAGACAACAGCAGCAAATTCATCGACCAACTCAGGTATCACTGTCGTAATTGGTCCTTAATTCTCGATAACTAGTTCTAACTGTCCCAACTATTCCTCTTTTATACCTGAAATAAATATCGTATGGAAGCTATATTCATTTATAATCCTCTTCTCTTAATTGACTTTCCTCTCTCGATCTTAACTGTATTAATAATAATAATAATCTTCTTTATAAATTCAAACTGACAAACGCAGTAAGATTACATTGAAACATGGCAGTACAATCAAATCTTAACTAAACACACGGTTTGGCAGCCAGGCAATACGCCGCCCTAGACGGAGGTTACGGATATCGAACCGCGAATCTAATGCTCTCCTGGCCATGAGTGTTACTAGTCCTTTATTCCCCATCTACGTTAGTCTCTCCTCATTAAATCTTTTGAAGCTCCAGCCAATACTCAATGCTATAACTGCGTTGTTCTACTTCGCTTTGTTGCTCCATTTTTATGAGACTATGCATATGTGAGCAGCTGAACGAAGGGTTAACTGCTAGATCATCCGGGTTTGTAACAGTAACCCATCTGTCGCACTAAGTCCATTGCCTTTACAAGTCGAGTTAGGTCCCTGCTATTTTCAAGTTTTTATGGCTTAAAATTGGCGAAATTGGAGTGTGTGTATTGGATTTAAAAAAATCGAATGTCAGAAACCTTCTGTACGTAGGCCTATTCCATGAAAAACTAATAGGCCTCAAACTCTCTCCTCTTTTAGCTCGGGTCGAAAGCCACCTACGACATAGTCACATATTAAGAATAATAAGATTTTAAAAGGAATATTTGATCTAGTGTTGATATATGCCTAAAGCTGTGTTATATAGCTGGACTCTAATTCATCCGTAAGATATCATTCAATCCGAATACCACGCATCCGTGGAGTTTCTATAGAGGCTTAATTAGGGCCTACTTTTCTTCTGATAACCTATTGTAATTGTAATCATAATCGAACACTCATAAAAACGACATTCATAAAAACGACATTCATAAAAACGACATTCATAAAAACGACATTCATAAAAACGACATTCATAAAAACGACATTCATAAAAACGACATTCATAAAAACGACATTCATAAAAACGACATTCATAAAAACGACATTCATAAAAACGACATTCATAAAAACGACATTCATAAAAACGACATTCATAAAAACGACATTCATAAAAACGACATTCAACGACTAAGAGGTGCTATTGCTAACAAATAAAATGAACTTCAGGCGTTTCTGGAACAGAGGAAAAGAAAGATAGAGGAGCTCAAGCCGCAATTCCTGTGGAAGGCGGTTGCAACCAGTTGAATCAACATAAGCAAAGCTTCGAGATTGAGCATGCGCGGGGGAACTGGAAAGAAGGCCATTGGCGGCCGGGCATAGAGTGGAGCGACTAGGGAGTCAAAAGATAAGGCACAAAAGGTCCTGAGGTATGAAGGAGCTATCCCGACAAGATAGTTGCGCATAATAGTTGAAATTTTGAACTGGATGCGCTGGGGCACAAGAAGTCAGTGGAGGGAGTCCCGATTGAAGACAGATATGCGGGCAAACTTGGGGAGACCACCAATAAGGCAGGCAGTTGCATTGAGTATTGGCTGGAGCTTCAAAAGGTTTAGTGAAGATAGACTAACGTAGATTGTGTTGCCAAAGTCGACCTTAGTACAGATCAGCGCATGGACAAGAATGGTGACCGCGTGAGGAGAAAGTAAGTGACGGATGGTGCGCAGTTGGCGTAGGTGATAAAGGCATGGTGCGAGATTGACACGATCAGAAAGTTAGAGAACTGGGTCCAATAAAACACCAAGGCTGTGGGCTGAGGAAGAGTAGTGAACATCTGAGAACCTAATGCAAAGAACATTATCTCCTGCCTCTTGTGATGTGATCGAATTGTTTTGTTCTGTGCATAGAATGAAATGTCCGTTGATTCGATCAGTGACGCTGAGCGACGGCGAATATTTCGAGATGGTGAAGTCGAACTTCGAGAGAGCCGACAGAACAACGGTTGTTCGAACAACAACCAACTACACGACCAATCTTGTCAGCTTACTCTCCTGCTACAAGGACCTACTCTTCAACTGAACACGAACCATGGCTACTCTAACTGCTGTTCTAACTGACCATACACTGTAAACGATGGCTATAGCAAGAGTTGACCAACTCAGTCAGCAATTTCTTTCATGGTAGTCTGGTTTAAGTGACCATGCCTTCGTTAAATTTTTGCAAAATGATTAGTCCTCTAGCGGATCACTGATCAATTGACCGACTGACCAACCTCGGGAGGTGACCGGGCAATTCGTCGCCGGACAATTCGGCGCCGGACAATTCGTCGCGGACAATTCGGCGCCGGACAATTCGGCGCGGCAAGTAAAGGGTCGCAAGTAAAGTAAAGAAAGGGTCGATGATCGCTGAGAGAAATAACTGCAATGAACGAACGTCTATTAAGTTATATTTAGCACCATTTGATGTATTTGAGTTGTTTCCTTACAGCTTAATAATCGAAATTTGATTCCTTAATTGATTGATTGATCTTCTTTGATTTTCACAAACCCGTTGTCTTCACAGTTTTAAATAAGCTTAGAATACAAGTCGCACCAAACAATCTTCAGAATCACGTGAACTTAAAAACTAGAATTTGCTGCTTGGTCACTTCAAAGCCCTCCGGCGCGCCTAAGCCGAGTCTCCTTATCGAACTAAAGTAAAGTATACTTATACAACTTTTTAGGATTACATATAGTGATTAAATATCTTTGATAACGTGATACATATAGTGTTGTCTTAAATTACCTATTAAGTGATCTACTTATGCCTCATTAGTGGGGCCCCATCGCATCGTATCGAAGTGTCCGCGACGAATTGTCTGACGCCGAATTGTCCGCGACGAATTGTCCGGCGCCGAATTGTCCGGCGACGAATTGCCCTAGCACCCCTCGGGAAATAGGGTTAATATAACTAAGGCTAGGTCGACCAACTGGGTCCAACTCCACGAACCTACAAAGCGAGTCATGGAGTAAATATCTATATATAGAAAAAACACAATAGCATACACTTAAATGAGAAATAAGAAAATTCATCTGTTACAAATTTTGCATGAGAAATATGGATAAAATCGGCCTATTAGTTTTAAAACTAATTTTGGTATTAAGATGTTAATTTTGACAATAAACAACCTACAATAAGTGAACCTGTGAGCAGTGTTTAATCTAGACGTCTTTGGGGGGTAAATGTCCCCCCAGGATTGATGTTTCCCCTCAGAGGCCGGCAATATTAGAATGTAGAGAAGTTTTGGGGAGGCAATTTCCCCCCAGGATACATGGTGATACATGGTTTCCCCCCCCCAGAGAGACGGATCCCTAAAAAAAGTCATCAACTTTTTTGAGAGAGTAATTTAAAGGAAAATTGGGACGAATGACTAAAAAAAAAAAAAAAAGGTCATCAACTTTTTTCGAAGATGAAAGTTGTAAAAAATCTGGATGAAAGTTGGAAAAGTCTGAAAAATTGGTTGGTCCCCCCAGAAACCTGGTTTCCCCTCCCAGAAGAGGGGGACTAGATTAAACACTGACCTATGAGTTTTGCATAGGACTAAGGCGATCCAGGAAACTATGCAACACTGACAACAACGTTTTGTTGACATTAATTGATTTCTTGCCAGTATACCCTGCCATCATATCCACGGGCATTAGATGGGACCCATGTTGGTCTATACAGGTTCCATGTGGCAATACTTTTTTTACAGGGCTACAAGTGGGTATTCTGGCAGGGTGATGACTCTCTTCTTCATCGCAAGTTTCCCTCCCCACTTCCTAGCTCCCTTCCCTCCTCATCTGTGCCTGATAACTTCTGTTCTTTCTTCTCGGACAAGACCTCGTCCCTTCGCTTTACATTACAATCTCTTCCAGAGTCCCTCATGCCTCCTCCTCCAGCACTTATTCACTCTCTTCTATCAACCCTACTCCTCCTGCCTCTCCGTCATCGCTCCCAATTCTCTCTCCGGCTTCTAGAGGAGAATCGTCACGCAGACCGTATAGCCAGACTTAAATTCAAGAGGAGGCAACTCCGGGAGACATCCAGGTGTAGCGGGGTTTGGGAAGGAGGTACTTGGGGTTTTAAGCGTGCAGAACATCAATATGTGCACCTTGTCATTGGTCAGTCGAAAAGTAAAGGAGGCAGTCATAGGCGTAGCCAGCATGAGGCAACTGCCTCCTCTTACCTCATACAGGCTATGCCTATCATGGTGTCACGCCTCCTAAATTATCTTCGCAAAAAGCAATGTGAACTTAATCCTATCCCCACCTCTCTTCTAAAAGACTGTAGCTCTACCCTCGTTCCTGTAATCTCAAAAATTATCAATCTCTCACTCTCTACTGGCAACTTTATAATGGCCTTTAAGCACTCTCTCGTCACTCCTCTTCTTAAACAAGCAAATCTTCGCTAGGAAAGCTATCTAACTACCGACCGATCTCCAATCTTACCCTTATTTCTAAATTAATTGAACGAATTGTCCTTGCCAAACTAAACGAGTATACCTGTCTTCTAATTCATTCATCAACCACCACAATTTAAGGCTTCACTAAACATCACGCCACAGAAACTCTACTTGCCTTTCTCTACAATAAACTGGTCTCTGCCGTCAGCCATCAGAAAGTCTCCTGTAACCACATCTCCAACCTCTCGCGTTCCTGCATCATAATTCGTGACCTCCGCCGCATCCGATCCATGCTTGACTTTATAGCTGCCTCCACCATTGCAACCTCCATTGTCCATTCAAAACTCGATTACTACAATTCTCTCTTCCTCGACCTCGAATCCACCGAAACAAATTAAGTGTCTGCAACTTATCCAAAACTCACTAGCGCAAGCTGTCACTTGAACGTCCACAAATCACCATATCACTCCCATTCTCAAATCACTTCATTGGCTAAAAATCCACTTTAAAGTTTTATTACTAACCTTCAACTCGATGCAATATTCCTAGCCGAAGTATCCAGGCATCCCGCTCCACCGTATCATCCTCTCTCAGTCTTTCTCGACCCCCAGTCACTGCTCATCTATCTCCCTCACGAACTCCCTAGATTCTCGGTTCCTCCATCATCATTGCCACCCGCCCTCCATCATCCGCCTCGATCAGACTCCTTTATCTGTCATCCCAGGGCTTTCCACTCAAAACTGAAGTCTCACCTTTTCAAGTACTCCTACCCTGACTCATCTGATCCTCCGCCTTCCACTTCTTCTCGACTTAAACGACGCCCGCCTTAGGAGCTTCTCTGCATCATCTCTTGATTTGGCCCCTTGGAAGCAGGACTCAGACCTCCTTTTGACTACCCTTTGGAAACGCCTCTAACTTGACGCAGCGCTCGTGAATAAGCTAGTGCCCTGCGCTTGGCTTTCAAGTGGCGCTTTATAAGTTTGGAGTTTACAATTACGAATTGGATCTTCTTGTACGCTGTCTGCGTGGAGGTGATTTTCAATGTGTGGGTTTGGTGATCTACGCTTTGAAAAAGAGTCCATCGTCATTTTAAACAGATTTTTTAAATCACAGTATAAAAAATTATAATAATTCTACTCTAAAACTGTAGCCCTACACTCGCATGCGTATGCCTTTGATGAAAGTCAAAATACTAACTGCGATAAGTCAGCACATGAATCACATCATGTTAGCGTTTGTTGACATAGGGCCAATATAAGCGTCTACATCCATCCCTGCCATCGTGTTCATGGACATTAGATGAGATCGATATGGAATGTGGGCTCCATGTGGGCTTATTCTGGCGGGGATCCAAGTAGATTCAAATCAGAAGGCGGATGCAGTTAACACGATCGAACGATGACACATTGTTCTGAGGGATCGCTTTCGTCCTTGATGTATCTGCGTTGTTCAAAGTTGGAAAGGTCGTTCTATAGTTGCCTTACCACGTTTTGCCTCCATTACAAGTAGCCTACATGTCGTTTGCAGCGTTTCACTCTTTGCCTTAAAGAATAAAGCCTATATATACATATGGCCTAAATTAAGTATGCATGTAATTTAAACATTATAAACTACATGCAAATACTTTATTTCGTAACACGAATAGAGAATTTGATGTGGTTGTTAAATCTGCTCCGGATGAATTCCGCCATAATCCTAGTTCATTCACTCATACACTGACACAAAATGACTATTGAAATTCCATCCTAGCAAGGCTGCTAAAGTCATAATACATCAGCTCTAGTCAGTCCTAAAACTGTGCTGCCCTAGTATCAATATATTGGCAAATCAAAAGTAATACTCAGTCAAACCTAGATTTTGTTTAGAAACGCTGCACTCGATTTCTGAGGATCAGATTTGACTGAACCGTTGCTCAGCGCTGGCATACATCACAGAGCTTATAGTGTTCCAATTTCGAGTGAGCCTGGTCACTGATCATGCACTGCGCTCTTCTGTCTGTGGAGACTGTAGCTTGCAGGTTCATCGCTTCTGCGAATCGGGTAATCATGGTGGACGAAGTTTTGCTGGCGAACAACAACTGAATGGTTGTGGATCCCTTCTCTCGTATAATCAGTGGTGGTATATATCGCCAATCCACCTGACACAATATATGAGTTCCAGCGAGAATGTGTTGCCGTATAAGCTTCTCCACTGTAATAGTTCGATGGTCTGCAACTTCTCTAATTAAAGAAATCTTCGAGAACTTCTGCCCTTCCAACTCTCGCACACATCCAACTCCCGCTCAATGCCACCGAAAACCCAGTGTCCTTCACGGAAATGTCCTTTAATCGTGTGATGAATTCTTTTATTTGGTTAACTTCCATCACCCCTCGATCAGGCTTTTCACTCCAAATTAAAGCCTCACCTCTTCGGGATTTCCTACCCGGATCCATCCAAACCTGCACTTTGATATCTTTGCTGTATCTGAACAACCTTTGGTATCCATGGACAACCCTTCGACATGACGCAGCGCTCTCGTGAATTAGCTGGTGCCCAGCGCTTAACGTTAAGTAGCGCTTTATAAGCCTGGAGATTATATCTACTGTTGTGGATTATGGAGCTATAAAATGTATGGTTAATCTAATGTACAAATGGAGATAAACTGTGCTCTCTTCTGTAGGCACACTGCACGATTGAAATAGATTGATGGCATACGAGCAGACAGACCAGAATGCATCACGCGCCCTATTTCTATGCAATTTCTGTGACAATGTTGTTTTTGGCCTTCCTGAATCTTTGGAACTCATCAAAGACCTACGTATAATAATTACAACTTTAGTTTCCTGTCAAGGAATCCATATATTTAGTCTATCCCGTCTTCAAACGTCGTCAAACCTAGGATTGGACGCGCCACGGACAATTTTGTTCCACCTACTTCTATTTCTTGTCTCCTTTGCACAGAGGAATGGAAAATCGAGTAGACTGGTTGTCTAAGGTGGAACCGAAGTCTTCCTATCTCTGCGTCTCAGCGACGATTCTCTTGGTATTCGCCCGCTGGTGTTGGAACTCGATCTGATCTTCCAGGTTCTTCAACCTGACTGTTTTTCCAGGGTCTGTTTCTTTCACAGATGTCCTGCGAATAGTTCTCATTCTAAGCAAAGATGGCTTCTGTCGTTCATTTCTAGATGTTGTCTTTCGCTCTGGTATAGCAGAGGCGGCGGATTCGTGCAAGTCTTCCATGAAATTCTGGAAGGTTGCATCGAAATCATCAGTTGTTATACCATCGTGAATTCTAATCCTACTAGACTGTCTGAACTCCTTTAGGTCCCAACGATTCAGTCATTAATTGATATAGCGCCGGCGTTTAAGCCGGTCTTTCTGAGACATGGCTATTGTTTGGAGCTGATTATCTATATATATAGTTTCCTTATATGCAAATTTGTCTGTCGAAGGACGCTACGTCACAAACGCTTTCTGTTCTATTGTGAAACAGAAGCCGTTTGTACTGCCGTCTTGACGACGGTCGTCTTGGCGACGGCGATCAGAGCATTTTAGCCAACGATACATATAGGCCTATAATGATAATTATACTGTCGTCACGTCATAATTTATGACGGGTTAATACACTAGTTTCGGAAAATAATATTTCATTACACATCTCATTGTTAATATGGCACATGACGTCATTTAAGTATTTATTATACAACGTCATCGAAACCAACTTATCGAAAACAAAACATGCAAACGGGATAACTTAGATTTCTAAGTATGGGTTGGGGGTTTAATATCACCATCAAGAATGTGTTTAACAACTGGACCTTTTTCGAAACGGTTGTCCGAAATAGCAAGCCTGAATCTGATGGAACGATAGAACAACTGTACATAGGACTACTGGTCGCAGGTCTCTTCGCAGTTGCGATTGTGCTTGTCGTGGATGTCATCTTCAAATGATAGAGGTAAATCTACGTTTTTCTATAGCGACAGTATGGCCTTCAACTTTCAATGCTCTTAGAAAAGGATAAACAGAGTTTGGAGGCAGACAAGTAATTCATGTTTTCCTTTAACAAATGCATTACCGCAAGTACTGCCATTTGTTGAAAGTTTGTTGAGTTTGTATACTGTAGGCCTACATTTGTTTAGCAGAATGAAGCGATGGTTGAAACTGAAAGTGAAATGAAGTAGGGCCTAGATAACTGAATGGGGCTTGAGGGAATATGTAATTTGCGTTGAATTGCGGGTCGTCACTTAGTTGAGTCATTCTATAGGCTTTGCATATAGGCCTACTGTTGAATGCGATGTCTGTCAAGCGAAAATCCATTTTTGCATTCGACAATAACTCACACATTAGCTATTATAGGCCTATTTGTGAACATTTTTCTTTCAGTTTGAGAGCTTTGGGCCTACTCACTTCAGATGAAAACAGATCTTACTTATTTCAGCCGTTTATTTCAACAAAAATAACAATGACCTCAGTTTAGTTACATCGCCATTAAAAACACAATAAAAGTCAACTGAATTTACTATCTACACGTTTTAAACACAGTCCATCGACAGAGCCGAGCGCCGATCCCTACAACTAAGCCAAGAGATTCACATCGACTGCCCCAACAACCTCTTTCCGTGTCCCCACAGCACCACGCTTCCGATAGACCACGTGACCCGTTCAGCTATTAGTCACAGTCAAACATAAACAACGCAAAACTAAGCGTACACTCTTCCAGCGCCTATTTACAATTATTACAGACAAGTTATGTACGCATATATAGACAGTGTTGGGGTAAATAGTCAGGTTGACTATTTAAATAGAATAGTAATAAATAGAATAGTTGTGTTGAAGTGCAGAAATACAGACTTGATTCGTGGATGATTGTCCAGCATTTCTAGTTCACGTGACGTATCATTCCGATAGGCCTACTTCAAATGAGGATCCTGTTCCTGCACAGTTGATAAATCATCGAAAAAGTTATAAATGCTACAAACCGAATTGCATGTCACAGCTTTGTCACTGTGAGCAGAAGTAGGCCTACTCTCAGTAGGGTTGGTTTCATCATGCACATTCTCTATTGCCTTCTGCAGAAGCATGCAGCATCTAACTTTCAATTCCAGGTTTTCACTCCGAGTTTGAACTTTGGATGACAAACTGCTGCTATGAGGAATTCACTGTCGTCAAAAAGGATTATAAATCGTTTATGTATTCTCAGCAACAGTGCACTATGAAAAGTCAGGTGTAAGTGGCAGGGCCTACTGCATTTAACTTGATTTTGAGTTTCTGCAGTGTTGGCAGCACAAAACCAAGACACGACTCCTTGTCACCTTGGAGGACATCCGGACCCGTCGAGCGGGGGCAGGAGATAAATGCCCAGGGCCCGGCGTTTTGGGGCCCGCCGTTTTGGGGCCCGGACCGGGCCCGCAATCAACTTATTTATAATATTATAATCAGTTATACAAAGTTTATGATTTATGCCTTTATAAATATAATATTAGCCTACTGACACTTAACTACAATCAGTTTAAACTTCGAGCATCTGAATATTATCTTACTTATAATTTTTTGCTATAGAACACGTAAACTTTTCTCTTAACTATTTAGCGTAGGCTAAAGATAGTTTATAGGCACGTGACTGCTTTGCCTAGGGACCCGGAATGTCTGTCGGCGGGCCTGAGGACATCTAGTGCAGCTGCAACTGGGTCCCATAAGTGCCACATATTCTTGCAGAAATGCTACTTCATGCTGCAATAAAGCAGGTAGTGATAGTGCAGTGCACAATAAATTCAGCTCAGATTCAGCAATGACTAAATTTATCACATGATACGAATTACAACGGATTGCACAGGGCACGCTAAATCTGTATCCAACAATATCAAATGCAGCATCAGCTTTGAGTTTGAAGTTAATAATAGGCCTAAATTACGCCTAATTAGTAAGAAATCACAGAAGTTAATTTTTGAATTTATTTTTTCAGGCTGGTAGTTGACTATTTACTTATTAATAAATAGTAAATAGGCTCATACTATTTCAATACTATTTCAATAGGACTTTTACATCACAGTGACGTCAATAGTCATAAACTATTGACATACTATTTAAATTTACTATTTGAATAGTACCCAACACTGTGTCTGTATATTCGTTTATTCAATCAGATGGCTGTCGGAACGCAGCAGTTCACAACGAATTGAGATTTCGACTGACAAATAGCAATAAAGTGATTACATGTATAATAAACTGGTTCTATTACGGAAATTGTAGGCCTACACTATTTCGACTGAAATAGCGATAGAAAATTTTCAATTTGAAAAATTTTACTTTGAAAACTGAAATTTTTGAAACTAAAATTTTTTAAACTGAAAATTTTCAAACTGAAATTTCTCAAAGTGAAATTTCTCAAACTGAAATTTTTCAAACTGAAATTTTTCAAATTGAAATTTTTCAAATTCAAATTTCTCAAACAGAAATTTCTCAAACTGAAATTTTTCAAACTGAAATTTCTCAAGCTGAAATTTTTCAAACTGAAATTTTTCAAATTCAAATTTTTCAAATTGAAATTTCTCAAACTGAAAATTTTCAAACTAAAATTTTTCAAATTGAAAATTTTCAAATTCAAATTTCTCAAACAGAAATTTCTCAAACTGAAATTTTTCAAGCTGAAATTTCTCAAACTGAAATTTTTCAAACTGAAATTTTTCAAATTGAAATTTTTCAAATTGGAATTTCTCAAACAAAAATTTTTGAAACTAAAATTTTTTCAACTTTAAATTTCTCAAACTGAAATTTCTCAAACTGAAATTTTTCAAACTGAAATTTTTCAAATTGAAATTTCTCAGACAGAAATTTTTGAAACTAAAATTTTTTCAACTCGAAATTTTTGAAACTGAAAATTTTTAAGTTGAAAATTTTCAAACTGAAAATTTTCAAACTGAAATTGCTCAAACTGAAATTTTTCAAACTGAAATTTTTCAAATTGAAAATTTTCAAATTGAAATTTCTCAAACAGAAATTTTTTAAACTAAAATTTTTTCAAATTGAAATTTCTCAAACTGAAATTTCTCAAACTGAAATTTTTCAAATTGAAATTTCTGAAACAGAAATTTTTTAAACTAAAATTTTTTCAACTTGAAATTTTTGAAACTGAAATTTTTCAAGTTGAAAATTTTCAAACTGAAAATTTTCAAACTGAAAATTTTAAAATTTTAAATTTTAAACAATAACATTTTTAAACATTGAAGTAAATTGGGCGTTTACGGAACTGTAATGATGAGACAAATTTTTCCTAGTATTATATTCTACAAATCTGACAAGTCTGCGCATAGAGCATAGATTTTCATATGCTGCAAGAGCCTGTCAAAGAAACTTTGGTGACTCGGCATAAAAATTGTGCAACTGTATTACTCAAATAACGCAACTTGTAATTGTGTCTCTAAGTACTTAACTTTTTTCTTTTGGCATGTATTTGAAAAACCCTTGAAAATGAAAATACACAAAGTCTCACACATATCGAAGTTGCTTCTGTCACATCAATTTCACCACCTTAACTCTCCAAACTGCAACATTTTACATGCTTTGCACATGTACTTCAGGCAAACCCACTCATTTTCCAACAAATCGTAGCGCCAACGCTCTCCTAGAACTATCACACCTAGCAGTTCCATCTTCTGAAATTTCTTAAAACTGCGCCATTTAACAGATTTTGCAAATGTCTTTTAATCAAAAACACTCGTTTTCAGTACAAATTACTCCAGAATGCTTTGTTCCCTCCAGCTAGAATTACCATACATAACAGTTTCACCATCCGCAGTCTCTAAAAGTGTTCAGTTTAGGTGCATTTTACATACGCTTCAATCTGAAACATGTCTTTTCCCCCCAAAAAAATTCATCGATGTGCTACACTTCATGAAGCACAAACTCTTGTTAGCACTATGTTACACACCAATTCCATCACTCGAACTTTTCAAAATATACCATTTTAACCGCTTTGCAAATGTGCTTCAATCGAAAACATGTCTTTTCCTACAAATTGCATGTGTACAATTCACCTCTATGAATAAACTTCAGCTAGAAATACTATACCTAGCATTTCCAACTCCCGATTTCTCTAAAATGCACCATGTTTTCCAATTGAAAAGGCTCTTTTCCCACAAATAAATACCGCGTGTTTCACATTACTCCAAATAGAACTTTCATACACATCTGTTCCATCACCCAAAATCTGCAGAAGATGCACATTTTCACTTTCTTTTCAAACACATTTAAGTCAAAACCTTTAAGTTTCAACAAATTCCATGTTCTGGCTACACACAACACCAGGTAGAAATACCACACGTATTAGTTTCGCCATCCAAACGACTCAAAATGTATCATTTTACAGACTTTGCATATACGCTTCAATCGAAAACCGACCTTTCACACAAATCCGTCGCCACTGCCACAGCTGCATCCGCTGCTGCCGCTGCCGCCGTTGCCTACGCAGCCTCCGCTGCCGCCGCTGCCTCCGCCCGTGCCGCTCCTAGCGCTCCCAGCGCTCCTCAGCTTTATCCAAACCTTTCCATGCTAATATTTCACGTTTTTGTATAAGTCGATCAGCTAAAACACTCAAATCAGCGCGCAAATATTTCATTGAAACGAAGAAAGTTGTAATTTTAGTATAGAAATCACCATCACAAGCACTCATGCAACTCAAAAGTTCACATTTTACTATGCAAACCTTCATGTTAGCTCTCCTCGCACCCTAAAAGATATAAGTTTCTCTCCTCGTATGCGTCTCTGCATTCCAACAATTGTCCAGGCTTTACACCACAAGAGACGCCCGTTTGCACTGTCCTGCGCATCTTTGTAGCATAAACGATCTCATTTTAGCTTGTAAGCTCTACATATTGAGTCTTCGCATGTTAAAAGTCGACATTTTACTGTAGAAATCCTTCATGCAACTTGCAAGTCCTAAGGTTTATAAGTAAACTCTCAATCCAACTGAATATGCAAACGTGAAAGACGTTAGCCTGCTACACAAACCTTCAAGGCGTGCATCTTTGTATCAAAAACTTGTCATTTAGCAAGTAAGCTCTCGTGCTCTGCGTCTTCGCAGGCTAAAAGTTGGCATTTTACTGTAGAAATCACCGTTCCATTTTCTGCACACTGTAGAAAGAATTAATCTTACCATACGCCTCAGCAGTCTAAACTGTGTAATTTTACTGTAGGAACCTCCACTCAAGCTGTCTTTCCAACCTACATGTATAAATTTTATCATAAAAACCTTCGACTCATACATCTGTGAAGCTTTCAAAAGATCAATTTTACCATGTAAACCGGCTTTTCAACCTAAAACCCTTCGACTCTTCCGTCTTGCTCTCTTAAAATTGACAACTATTGTAAAAACCACTGCTTCAGCTGTCTTTACAAAGTAGAACAATGTAATTCTAGTGTGCAAGTGGTCATCGCATGTGTCGCTTCAACTTAAACGTTACCATTTTAGTGTAGAACCAAACATTCAGAGGTCTTTCCACCATAGAAAGTTGGACTTTTACCCTCAAAGCATGCGTCTCAACCGTCTTCACAAATTAAAATTCGTAAGCGCCCTACTCAAATTCTCATTCTACATGTCTTTGAAATCTTAAAAGTCTTATGTTTAGCGTACAAATCTTCCTCGCGCACGTCTCAGTAATCTAAGTTTTTTAATTTTTACTGCACAAGTTGGTATTTCATACATGATAAGAATTGAGAATTCAGAATTTAGTGTCTCAAATGTCAAACTGTGCGACGTTTCACCCTAAGAGTTGTAATTGAACCATACACTTCATCGTCCATGCAAACTAAAATTCGTAAGCTTCCTACTCTATAGGTCTTTGAAAACATACAAGTCTTCAAATTAGCGCACAAGTGTTCCTCGTTGGCGTCTTTTTTCCAACTTAGGCCTATATGTTGAAATTTTATCATGCAAGTCAGTATTTCGTGCAACTTAGGAATCGAAAATTTAGAATTTAGTGTACAAGGCGTCAAACAATGCAATGCTTCACCATAAGAGTTGTTACTTAGCCATACATGTCAATGACTCATACACCTTAGGAATGTAAAGTTGTATTTTTAGCGTCAGTGTCCAACTCCATCTGATATTTTACCATATAAAGCCTTTTCCCATGCATTTTAGCAATCGAAAAGGCTAATTTTACTGTAGAAATCTCACCCACGTCTAACCAACAGGTCTTTGCAATCTAGAAAACCAAAATTTTTATGTTCATTCCATTTGCACATGCACATCTTAAGTTTATCTCGCACGTCCTTGTAATCTACATTTTAAATTTTAGTGCACAAGTCAGCATTTCAGTCGTCTAATGAAATGAAAATTCACAATTTGATATAGAAAACTTCAAACGATGTGATGTTTCACCTTAAGAGTTGTAACTTAATCAGGCAAATCATCGTCTCATGCACACTCTCTGTCTGTCTACGTCTCTGCCGCTCTCTCTCTCTCTCTCTCTCTCTCTCTCTCTCTCTCTCTCTCTCTCTCTCTCTCTCTCTCTCTCTCTCTCTCTCTCTCTCTCTCTCTCTCTCTCTCTCTCTCTCTCTCTCTCTCTCTCTCTCTCTCTCTCTCTCTCTCTCTCTCTCTCTCTCTCTCTCTCTCTCTCTCTCCACTCTCCACATACACACACACACACACACACACACACACACACACACACACACATTTGAAACCCTTCAATATGTTGGACTCTAGAGAGTTTATTTATCATATGATCAGATAAGATGTAGAACTTTCAACCCTTATGCTATCAGCAATACTACATCTAGCGCGTTCAGCGCGTTCAGACATTGTTAGCATGATATGACTAAAGTGCAAAGTTCTCATTTCATTGTGTGCTCTGGTGGTTGGCTAAGTATATATTATGTGTTCATTATCATAATCAGTTCCTGACACCAGCCATTTGACTGCGATGGGTATGAATAAATGATCTACATTGTCCTCGATCATTATGATATTCTGATTAGATGCTAAAGTGAGGGGATGGAGTGATGGAAAGGAAGGGGCGTTGTGGAGTCTTCCTCGATAAGTGCTCATAAACACACTCTTTTGGAGAGTCTAATATGATTATTTACGTTTTGGGTGATTGACGTGGTTGTGAGCACATGTCCTTGTGAAAATGATCTGGTTCACGTTTTACAATTGGATGATTCTTGTATATGTCAATATTAACGATCAGAGTCCAAAGAAATTGCTGTAGCGTCTACATAGATATAATTAGCCTCTCAGATTTTATGCAGTTCAATGGAGTGCACCTTCATATTGTTGCTAGGTTTATACACACTTTAAGTTGTGCAGATTAGGGTTGTTGTGTTTACACATGAGAAGTTAGACCATGCCCACCTATTGAACTATGTCAGAGGTCGATCGAAAATGAAGTAGGCCCCGTCCACCCATGGAAGTAGTTCAGTGATGCCTCAATGAGGAGTTAGGTCACGGTATTATGTCACATGCTGACCATTATGGAAGACTTAGTAAGTCAATATTACATCAATGAGGAGTTAGGTCAAAGGTTGACCAATGAGGAGCGAGGCCACCTACTCACTTCAGTCAAAAGGTCGACCAATCAGGAGCAAGGTCGCCCATGGAAGTAAGTCAAAAGGTTGACCAATGAGGAACTAGTTCCTGAAAGCCGGTCAAAGGTCGACCAATGACGAGGAGGGCCATGAAAGTATGTCAAAGGCTGACCAGTGAGGAACTAGGCCGTGAAAGTAGGTCAAAGGCCGACCAATGAGGAGCAAGGCCATGAAAGTATGTCAATAGCTGACCAATGAGGAACTAGGCCGAGAAAGTAGGTCAAAGGTCGACCAATGAGGCCACGCCCACCTCTGAAAGTAGGTCAAATGCCGACCAATCAGGAGCAAGGTCACGAAAGTATGTCAAGGTTGATTTTAAACTAACAGTCTATTTACTACTTGGAGTTGACACAGGCAGATAAATTTAGTATACAAAACTTTCTACCAGTCATTGATCAGTTTGTTACTGCTTTGCAACATCGGCTTGGTGCGTATGAGCTTATTTCATCTCGGTTCGGCTTCCTACGCAAATTGGATGTGCTTTCATCAGAAGAACTACTGGCAGCGGCATCGAATCTCGTTGAGGTCTATAAAGACGATCTTGATGCATGCTTAGGAAATGAGCTTGTGCAGTTTGTTGACTTCGTGGAGACATTCAAGGATGAACAAGCTCAAGATGTCTCTCAAGAGAATTATTATGTATCGGCTGATATTCCAGAAACAAGTTCAGGGATCATTTCCTAATGTGGAGAGAGCACTCCGCATGTATCTGGTGCTTATGATCAGTAACTGCAGTGCTGAACGTTCATTCTCAAAAATGAAAATAATAAAGAACTCGCACATCGATGGGGAATGAGCGGTTGTCTCACCTGGCTCTGATGAGCATAGCAGCTGACATTCTGCGTGAGATCAACTTTGAGGATCTGGTGAACGAATTTGCGAAGAAGAAAACACGCAACGTTTCGCTAATTTGACATTAGGCCTACTTCATGCCCGAGAAAAACTATCTTCTGACCTTTTAACTTTCTTTGTTTTAGATATTTGTGTTATATGTGTCTGTGCACAATGCACATTACTGAAATATTTTATAATCAGTTATGAAACACAAGTCAAAAAATTTCTTGCATCTTTGTGGTGGAGACCCCTTTGTGGTGGGGGCCCCTGTGCACTGGCACATAGTGCACATGCCTAAATACGGGCCTGCTCACAGGCTGCCGGTGTTAGCCTGCCGGTAAAACAATGGCTATGCGCAGCAGTCTGTATATTCCATGACAACCAAGTTATATGGTTCAAGAAAACAAGCCAGGTCTAACACTGCAGCTATATATATTGGTTCAAAAAATGAACCTGAACGTTGTAAGCAAAACCTAATTGCTCGTGGCGCTTCGGCGTGAAAATTCCGGCACAGTATCAAATGCTGTAGTCGGGAGCGCCTCTGAGTAGTAGTTGACTTCGAGAGGCGCTATAGAAATATCCGGAATAAAATAAATAAATAAAAAATGGGGAATTTCATGGCCAAGGTCGTGAACATTATTGATATAGGCCTACAATAGTGCAAGAGACTCAATATTATCATAATTTAAGAAAGATTTGTGATTTGGCGTTAACGATTGTATAATGCATACCAATCATAACAATAAGCGAATGGTCCGAGAATTGTCTATTTAGTTCGGAAATGATATAGTCAATAACTGGATAGTAGATGAGTTGCCTAATTCCTAAATACAGTCCACTTCAGAGCAATGCCCCACAGTTTCATCAACAGCAGAGTCAGAAAGGCACCTGGGCATTTTGCGAACACACGCTTCTGTTATCTGATCCCTAACTTTTTCTGCAAGTGTTACCAAGATTTCATTTTGAATATCTTTGTTAGTGTTGGCCTATCGATTAAGGACTATTAAATATTTATCGATGTAGTGAAAGCGAGGAAAATGAACAATGATATGATGAACGATGATACGAAGATAAAAACTAAATGCATAGTATAGTTATAATATTGTGTAGCTGTATTTGTATGACACAGAAATTGTGAACGTGTGTACTTAGATTGACCGTGTATAGAGCTTAAAACTGGACATGTAAACAAGGCACGTTCAGACCATTAAGTTTCTGTAGCTGATAAATTGCGCAGCAGATTGACCGCGCGTAGAACTTAAAACTGGACACGTAAACACCACGCGGTCAGGCCATTAAGTTTCTGTAGCTTATAAATTGCACAGTAGATACGACCTTGTATAGAGCTTAAAACCGGACAGGGAAACAAGGCAAGGTCAGGTGAGACATGACGCACGCATTTTACTGTAGAATTCAATGAGCAGTAGACGTGACCATATTAACATAAAATATATTAAGGATATGTATACCCAGACTACTATAGGCCAGTGAACTTAAAACTGGACAGGCAAACAGGCAAGGTCAGGTAAACACGTAGGACTTGACCAATGGCATAGATGCACGCAGTAGAGATGATCATGTAGACATAAACATGTTGATCTGGAATGACCCAGATATAGGACTTAAATTGCGCAGTTCATGCATATAGAAATAAACATGGATAGGGGTCTTGCGAAATTCCAGATAGGGCTTGCGCAATGTCAATGAGGATAAACAAGAAAGGAAGACGTGCACAATTGGGAGAAAGGAGATAAATAAGGTATTGCGCAATGACCAACTGATCTTGCGCAAGGTAGCCATGAAGATATATAAGCTAGGGGAAAGGGAAGTGCAGGGACTCTGAGAAACGGCAGCGAAGACTCACCAAGAGAGAAGTTAGCCAGAAGGTTTCTCAGAGTCTCTTACGTTTTGAATATGGGTTCCCCATGTTTTCGAGAACACAATAATATCGTCCACATGGGCAGCTGCGTAATTTTCAGCCCCCTTCAGCACTTGATCAGCGAGTCTTTGAAATGATTTTGACGCATTTCTTGTCCCATTAGGCATCACGGTGTACTCGAACAGTCCAAACGGAGTTCGAAAAGCTGTATATTGTCTACTCTCCTCTTCTAGTTCTACTTGATAGAACGCTTGCTGTAGATCGAGACCTGTTATATACACTGATCCAGCTGCTCGTTCTAAGATGTTCCTCATGTCACTTGCAGGATATTCATCCGGAACTGTGATGCTATTGACTGCCCTCAAATCTGCACATATTCTTATCGACTTATCCTTTTTGGTTACGCATACTATAGGACTGGCATATGGCGATGTGGACTCTTGTATGAGACCATCCTCTTGCATCTGTTTTATTTGCTCATGCACTTTGTCCTTGAGGCTTTCCGGTATTTTGTACATTTTAGGTGCTATGGGCTTTTCTGTAGTTACCTTTATCTTATGCTTAATGAGCCCTGTCCTTCCTAGTTTGTCTGAAAATCTATCCTTAAATTCCCTTATGAGGTCCTTCATTTGACTTTCTTGCTCTGGCGTTAAGTGCTCAACATCACCCCATGTGTCGCCACTGTCATCATCTATGACTGGTAAAGTCTCATATTCTTCGCTTGGTGGATCCGCAGTTAAAATTAAATTTACACTCGGTAGCAGTCCACTTCCTGGCCTACTAAACCATTTTCTCAAAAGGTTTATGTGATAGACCTTAAGTCCTTTTTCTGTCTCAATCTCATAATTTACGTTTGACAGCTTCCTCGTGACTGTGTATGGACCTTCCCATTTGGCTAACAATTTATTTTCTGTGCCATGCCTTAATAGCAATACTTCTTCACCTGAGTCAAACTGTCGTTCTGATGACTGTTTATCGTAATACTGTTTCGCAGATTTACGTGCCTCTTTAGCATTCTCTATAGCTAGTTCTGCGCATCTCTTCATGTGAGTTTGCGTCATGGTTAAATAATCAACGACACTTCTTTTCGGTGTTGGCCCTTCGAGCTGTCCTGTCCATGCGTCTCTCAGTACTTGCAATGGTCCTCTGACGTCATGAGAATAAAGCAACTCGAATGCTGAAAATCCTGTCACTGTTGATGGAATCTGCCTGCAGCTAAATGCTAAGAATGGCAGTGCAGCGTCCCACGTTCTCGCTTCTTCGCTCGTTACTTTCTTCAGCATGTCTCTCAAGACTCTTATGGTGCGCTCAGCGCTTCCTGCTGTTTCATGATGCTCCACTGTGGAAAAGATTGGGCTAATGCCCAGTAACTTCTCCAAGCCTTGTACCAATTGGTTCTTAAAATGTGTACCATTGTCTGATATTATGTACTTAGGTATTCCTACTCTTGAGAAAACCTCTACTAGCGCTTTACAAATTTTCTCTGCCTTCATGGTTCCTAGAGGTATAAATTCTACCCAGTGAGTCATCTGATCCACTATAATCAGAACGTACTTCTTGCCACTGCTTGAACTAGGTATGATTGGTCCCATTATGTCCATTACTAAACTTTGGAACGGAACTTCCACTATAGGTACTTCTTCCAGAGGAACCCTGTGGTTCTTCGGCACATTTGCTGTTCTTTGGCAAATCGGACATGATCTTACGTAATTGGCTATTTCTTCATCCATTCCAGGCCAGGTGTATTCCCTTCTCAGACATTCTTTTGTAGCCCTTACTCCCCTGTGTCCTGCCCAGTCCGAATCATGACTTAGTTCCAAGAGTTTCTGCCTGTACTTGACTGGAATCACCAATCTTAGGTACTTGGGTGAGTCCTCTGTGCTTTCGTCTAACACTGTTCCTTTCCGTTTGTATAACAAGCCTTTGCTTATTTCGTATGGAGTGTTCTCCATTTTGGCTTGATGCCTTTTGCTTTTCAATGTTTCGTCATTCTCTTGCTCTTGCTTGAATTCCAGCGTATCGATCCCTAGACATGTATCATTCGTACTCTGTTGACTAATGATCGAATCTTCCTCCATTTTCCTCTCTGGTACTGTCTCTTTCATCTGTTCTTTCTCTTTCACTTCCTGTTCAATGTGATCACTGTTCACTTTCGGTTTATTATAGTCCTTAGTCCTGGTTACCAACATCGATTGAGGTACCTGATTGTTTTCTTCAGACCCATCAGTATCTTTGTGCTCATCCTGTTGGATGGCTTGCCTTGCCTTACCCAACGCAAAGATAGGATCTGTTATGTCTGGGTTTTGCAGAAAGACATCATGTCCCAGTAGGACACCGATGTTCAATCCTTCCACTACCCCTGCCTTGACCGTAATACATCTGTCTGTTCCAAAATGTGGGGACGAAATTTGAATTTCGGTCACGGCCACCGATTGTACTTCCCCAAACGCACTCAAAACTTTCATGCAACCCTGCTTAACAGATGGTTTACCTCTTACAAGATCAGCATTCACCAGAGTGAGCTGCGCGCCTGTATCACGAAGTGCATCTACTGACAAACCGTTTAGCAACAGAGGTACAACAAAGTTGTTTTGATATTCAACTATGTTGTCAAGATTTGACAAGTCGTATACAACGTTAACTCGTGCACTATCGTTAGCTGTGCATTGATTCATCTTATGAGATTGCGAGCCACACTTATAGCATCCTTGCGGTGATTTCTGCCACTGATTTGACTTGTAAGCATTATCATATCTAGTGTTGTGTTTGCTTTGGCCATTGGTTTGCTTTTGCGCCTCACCCTCTGTTTTACCCTTTGTTCCCTGCGTGTTCTGCATGTTTATGCCAACCTCCGCAGTTGCTGGCTTAGGCTTATTCCATGGCTTTCGTTCAAAAGCAATACCTCTCTTAGCTTCTTGCATGCATTCAAAATGAAGATCTGCATATTTAGCTACTTCTTCTGAGTTCCTAGGCCGTCTAGCCTCAACAAAGAATTTTATTTCATTTGGAAGTGATTCTCTTAGCCTTTCTGCTAGCACATCATCTTTTAAACGTTCAAAGTTTGCTATCTCTTTAGCTTCTAAATAGTACTCCTGCACATCGCTCAACCTGCATAGGAACTGAGCGTATGTTTCTTTTCCAACCCTATGCATTGTCTTGAATTTATCCAAGTAAAACCTGGGATTCATTTGACATGCAGCCAAGATTTCTGCTTTGATTCTTTTAAAGTCCCTACAGACATCATAAGATAGGCGATTGTAATGTTGCCTTAGAGTTGAGTTCAATAGAGAAGGAAGTAATTTTGGCCATTCAGCCTGATCTATGTTATGCAATCGGGCCACCTTTTCAAAAGAATGGAAATATGCAAATGCATCTTCATTCTCATGCATAACAGGCAAGAAGTTAGTTGCCTTAGATCTACTTACTCCAACTCTACTTTCGTCGTTGCCGTCATCACTCGAGTTTCTTTGAAGCAAACCC
Source organism: Allolobophora icterica (assembly GCA_963556255.1). Classification (NCBI taxonomy): domain Eukaryota; kingdom Metazoa; phylum Annelida; class Clitellata; order Crassiclitellata; family Lumbricidae; genus Allolobophora; species Allolobophora icterica. Next base: position 47,382,372 of record OY744604.1, read on the forward strand.
AATTGTGCTTTTTCTCTAAGCAACGTCAATTCCATTTCCATTCGATCTTTCTCTATTCTCGCTTTTCGTTCTGCAGCATCCGTCTCTGCTCTCGCTCTTCGTTCTGCAGCTTCCGCTTCTGCCAGAACTCGTCTTTCCTCAGCTCGGATCAGTTCAAGCTTTATTCTGCTATCGCTGAACCCGATCTGTTCGCCTTCACTGTCTTCTACCATTCCTTCCTCTTCTTCTGCAGACGAACCTTCGTTTCCATCTTTTCTCTCATGCCTCCTCTCATATTGTTTCAATCTTCTAATCATTTCTTTCTTCTCAAGCCCAATCGGCTGAATGCCTCTAAAGGTACATTCTTCTTCCAATTCCTTTCTCTTCAAAGACTCAAAATCTTTAAGTAGGCTTCCACTCGCCATTTCTTAAGATTAACGGTTACAAACTGTTACAATAGAGTTCTATTTACTATAACGATACTCTATTCAACATGCAATACAAACACTTCAAAATAATGCTTAGGTTTCTGTCGCTCAAAAGCCGAAATTCCTAGCACCCTCCTTACATCAACTACTGTCAAATTATGAAACACCTGCTTTACATTAATTACTATCAAAGTTCCAAACCGGAATCTGCTCACCCGACCGATTATTTCTTTTCTTCAAATCGTGTTCCAGGTTGATCATCCGCTCCGCGTTTGCCTTTGTGTAGTCCGCTAGATGTCTCTCCTCTCCGTTGAAGACCGTCCTCTGTTTAGGTTCGCCCTCCGGATGATTGTTCGTCGTCGGTCTGCCTTCAATACACCTCGCCGCCAGACGTCGCTCTTTCCCGTTGTTTGTCAGCAATCTTTTCTGATCCCTCCGGTAGATTCGTCGTCCTCGGTCCGCTTGCATGTAGTTGGTCAGATGCCGCTCTCTTTCGTTTGTTGATCAATCTCTCTTCCGATCGTGCTCTTGATCGTCCGTTGTTGACAGTCTATCGTCTCTGCTGTTCTTCTTCTGTTGATATTTTTCGGTTGATCGTCCCAGCGTTCCTTCGTCGTTTCTCGTGCTGGCACGATGTAATGTTTTTAAAGATGACTGGCGTGGTACTGAATACCTCAGCGCCAATCACCTTGTGTAAAAACAGTTGGATGGTGGCCAGCGGTGTTACTCAGGCGTCTCTTCGGGGGATTCTCCTTTTCGTGGTTCGTAACGACTCGAAGGAACGACGCTGTAGCTTCGTTTTACGATTTTATTGTATGACGACAAATTCTCAACAATGTATTACAGCGAGACTAGACTGTCATTACAACGTCTCTGTACCCTGAGAAACCTTCTGGCTAACTTCTCTCTTGGTGAGTCTTCGCTGCCGTTTCTCAGAGTCCCTGCACTTCCCTTTCCCCTAGCTTATATATCTTCATGGCTACCTTGCGCAAGATCAGTTGGTCATTGCGCAATACCTTATTTATCTCCTTTCTCCCAATTGTGCACGTCTTCCTTTCTTGTTTATCCTCATTGACATTGCGCAAGCCCTATCTGGAATTTCGCAAGACCCCTATCCATGTTTATTTCTATATGCATGAACTGCGCAATTTAAGTCCTATATCTGGGTCATTCCAGATCAACATGTTTATGTCTACATCAGTGGTCACCAACCCGTGGCTCGCGAGCCGCATGCGGCTCTCGAAAAGTTCTGTGGCGGCTCTCCAGAGCTTCTCTGAAATAACATTTTCTATGTGACGAACTAAAATTGCGTTATAAAAATGGACTTTCCGTGTTTCTTGAGGTTAAAATTCTATGACTTCATTGTTTTTGTGTCGGTCAATATTATTATAATGATTTTGTTGTGCTCCGTAATTCATCCTAAAACCATGGCGGCTCCCAAAACTTGCTAAATTTCGCAATGCGGCTCCCAAAACTTGCTAAACTTCGCAATGCGGCTCCTCACCGAAAAAAGGTTGGGGACCACTGGTCTACATGATCATCTCTACTGCGTGCATCTATGCCATTGGTCAAGTCCTACGTGTTTACCTGACCTTGCCTGTTTGCCTGTCCAGTTTTAAGTTCACTGGCCTATAGTAGTCTGGGTATACATATCCTTAATATATTTTATGTTAATATGGTCACGTCTACTGCTCATTGAATTCTACAGTAAAATGCGTGCGTCATGTCTCACCTGACCTTGCCTTGTTTCCCTGTCCGGTTTTAAGCTCTATACAAGGTCGTATCTACTGTGCAATTTATAAGCTACAGAAACTTAATGGCCTGACCGCGTGGTGTTTACGTGTCCAGTTTTAAGTTCTACGCGCGGTCAATCTGCTGCGCAATTTATCAGCTACAGAAACTTAATGGTCTGAACGTGCCTTGTTTACATGTCCAGTTTTAAGCTCTATACACGGTCAATCTAAATACACACGTTCACAATTTCTGTGTCATACAAATACAGCTACACAATATTATAACTATACTATGCATTTAGTTTTTATCTTCGTATCATCGTTCATCATATCATTGTTCATTTTCCTCGCTTTCACTACAATCGAATATCGCTCACCTTGCAGCAACTTGACCTAAGTGTGAGCAACTACTACAACGATCACGAGCGATATTTGACCATATGCAGCTCAATCTCATAACACAAAGAATAGTAGGAAATAATTT
>OY744604.1:47389995-47776318 GCA_963556255.1 Allolobophora icterica
TACAGAACCTGAAGTAGTCAAGTACGCAATGTGGTCATGGACAAAGAAAAGAAATGGCGTGCCGTTTATCGCTGGCGTAAAGTCACCATAAAGGAAACGATGGGAACAACATCGAGTTTATGCTTGAGGATATTGTATTCATAAATCTAATGGTATTTAAGAATAGCGGGGAAACTGATGCCTGAATTTTGCATTATGGGATGTGGCTGGTAGGTAGCAGAGCTCTATTGGAGCGAAGTCAGTGGCAACCATATTGTTTATATACAGGCACTCAGTCTTCGCATTTACCATACTGAAGTAAATGCCAAAAATGTCTTGTACTGTCTTGGACCTCGTGTCTTGGTCTCGGTCTCGGTCTCGGCACCTCATTGTCTTGGTCTCGTCTCGGTCTTGGAACTCGACTGTCTCGGTCTCGTCTCGGTCTCGAGGTTTACGGTCTTGCATACAACACTGACTAATTTGAGCAGCTAGGTACACAGCATTGACCCAAGTTTGTTTACTGCAGGTTGATTGTCATGTCTTTACGGCATCCCCATCATTTCATGGTCAATACGACAAGGGCCCCCGTGTATAATTAGCATGGGGCCCCCGACTGGTTAATCCGGCGCTGTATAGTATCCGTTAGACCAATAGAGTTTCATGAAGTTTGAAAGTTTACAGCGTATTCGGAGACCTTGGTCTGCATAGCATCGAGTAGGATGAGTGACCACAAGTGATGCAGCACGCGGTTAAGCTCACAAACAGGCAAGGGCGTTACTTTAGTCTAGAAAGTAAAAGTTACCTCAGTGTCCCTGCCTTGGATGTTCCATCAGCTGCCCAGCGCTTTACAGTGCATCGAAGGTTGGATGGGTCGGAACAGTGCCGGATTTAGACGTAAGTTAAAAAAACTACAGCTATAGGGCCTCACAATACGCAGAGGCCTCGAAATATTCAGCTTTGGGGGCTTTTTAAATTTTATGTGTATAATTGTATATATTATGTAGAATCTTTATAATTGGCTTATGTAGTAAATTTCCATTTCGCCTACATATTCATTTGAAGTTAAATTGAATTTTTAACTTTAGATGCCTTGACGAACTGTCATTTGACAAAACGCAAGAATTTTTTAAATTTATCAAATAATTACTAATACAATTGCTTTTGTATTTGCACGGTGTGAATGAGGCTTTACTGTTGCTTTGGACAATTATTTTTGACTTCTGGTTATTTACCATGGGATGATTTCTAAAAGGACTCACGATTTGTAGATTTACATCCAGTGCTTAAAAGACTGCTGTGTTTGCCAGCGACTTCAGTACCTGTAGAACGTATTTTTTCACATGGCGGAATTTTTATGAGGCCCCATATAGTCAGGCCCACCGAGAGGGAGGGGCAAGGGGGGGCAAATGCCCAGGGGCCCGGCGACTTTTAGGGGCCCGGGCAGGGCCCGCAATCAATTTATGGAAAATATTATAATCAGTAATACAAAGTTTATGATTTATGCCTTTTTAAATATATTATCTGACGCTTAACTACAATCAGTTTAAACTATAAGCATCTAAATAAAATCATAGTTGCATAAATATAATAACGTGCGATCGTACCCGCACTTTAATTGTTTCATTTTTTTTGTACGACCGTACGATATTATATTTATATAAAGCGTAAGGATAGTTTAGAGGCCCGTGACTGCTCTGCCAAGGGGCCCGTGACTGTTCTGCCTAGGGGCCCGGAATTTCTGTCGGCGGCCCTGCATATAGTCAGAAATTCTGAGCGAATTGTTTTTTTTTATAAAATGCAACAGGCATCTGGAATAAGATTTCGCATTAAGGACTTTTGTAAATTTATACGAATTCAGAATTCTCTATAGTCTGGAAATTTCAGCATAATGATTATTTAACTCTGTGGCAGTAACTTAATTGGCAGTAAAGGAGCCAGTGTTCAGTTGTTAACCTTTTCCAGAGGGTTTGGGTACCGTTCAGTGGGTTAATGTGCAGAAGCAGATCTTTACTGTTTTTTTTCGGGAAATTGCTTTACCACTCCCAAGAGCTATTCCAGATGCTTTTTCGAACTTGCCTAATAGTAGGAGCTTATTCTTCCGTCATAATAGGTTTTTGATCTTTGAGGCAATAAAGGGTGGATCCCTGTTAGTGATTGACACTCTTTGCAGAGGTTAGGCCTAATATTTGTCCATGCAATGCTGCATGTATACGTTGATAAAACATATCCCATGCTTCTTGGGGGTCATTACTTATCTCTAAATTGGTCCATTCGTAGCCTTTGAGATCATGGAGGATGGTAGCATTTTGGTTCGGGGATCCGTATTCTGAACTGCTTTTTCTCTGATCTCTTGTTTAGGGCAGGAATGAATACTTCTGCCGCAGTAGTAATAATTGCCTCATGATCTGAGTTTATTGTTGAAGATGCAACCATGATATTGTACTGTCCAAGTGTTGAGCTCATGAGCATATCAAGAATGTTCTTTCCTCGAGTTGGGATATTTACAAGAGGTGTGAGACTGGTGTTGATCAACTTGACCGAGACCGCAGTGATTTCAAGTTGGCTAAAGTCTCCCCTAGTAGAACATCAGCTTCTGGGTCTTCGATGAGAAACTCCTCAAGATGACTTATCTATGAATTCCATCAGGTGGCTCATGTTAGAGATAGCTTTATAGGCGAGTGGTATAAAGCACCAATGAGAACCTCTTCTCCAGACACAGAGACCCTCACCCAAAGCAACTCAAGTTCCCTTGTATCGTCTCGTGGAGTAGAGATCGCATCCTGCGCTGTAATTCTTACGAAGATCGCAACACTTCCGCCTCGATCGTCTTCCTTGTCCATGTCGTCTGAAGGTCTGGAAACCGGGGATGGAGCAGATTTGTTCGAAATGTCTCTTATTTAAGTTATTTAGGTGTGTTTCAGATATTATTGCCACATCAGCCTAGTACAGCTTGTTAGGTCGACCAGAAGCTGGTCTAAAGCATGCTCCTTAACCAAGGATCGAGCGTTTATTACGCAGATAGATGAAAGAAAGATGATTGGTCTTACGGGTAGGCATCCGTTCAGGACGGTTGAGCCAAATGGATGAGGCATCTCCGCTTTCATCTAATCGGATGATTGGTATCCGAAACAGGTACCGGAGTGTTGATGATTCAATTACTAGGATATTCCTGCTTTTCCGCTGTCCACCTCTCTTACCCCTATAGCGAAGCAAGGCTAGTGTGTGTAGCTGCGCGTTAGCGTGGTTTCAGAGGGTTTTAAGGCCCCATTCATAATATATCGAGCATCAGGGGCGTAACTTTGGTCTAAAAAGTGGGGGGTACCAATTTCTTACATACACGAAGCAAGGCTGAGACTGTGATCTTTGGACAGGCGCAATAATAAAATATTCATTGGCATTGTTCAAAATATGGGGGTTACGGTACCCCCCAGTCCAAAAAGTGGGGGGTACGGGTACCCCTCGTACCCCCCACAATTTACAACACACAAATTACGCCTATGTCGAGCATGGGCCATGTGGCCGCGTATTGCGAATAGCTGATTAAGATTAAAAATGGTAATGAAGAAACTTTAACTTAAAATTTAAAACATTGTAACTTCTTTATGATTTGTTATGGAACATGTAGCTCTCCGAGCGCTGGTTCTGCAGTGGCGATGCTCGCCTGCTGTTTCCTTGCCACTAACTACCACTTGGATGGAGTCGTGGTGGCAACAGCGGCCATCGTAGTCCTACTCGTCGCTATTTCTGACATCAATCTGGGTCGCCACTTCCTGATCGACGTCCTTGTCGGGTGGGTCATCGGTCTCGCGATGTTTCACATTGCAAGGCATACGTGGGTTCCAGCGGAACAGTGCGAACGTTACGTACGGCGCATACATGAGGCATTACATCTGTAAATAAGCGAAGAGCTCATCATCTGTCGACCTTCCGTTCACACGACATTGTGTGACAGTTTCATAGCATTAAACTTCATAAAGACGTTCAACACAAAATAAATACAAGTTCAGATAACCGTCGATAAAAGCATGATGTAATACATTAAGCTGTAGCAAAATTCAATGCTGCAGCATATCTTGATTGCAAGGGAAGTGATAATCGTAGCCTAACAGGCCGTTATAATAGTCACAGGCCATTTTCGACATGTTACGAATTACACGATCATGGTTGTAGTATATTGCTGTTGCGTATTATCAGTGGCGGATTTAGCTATAGGCCCGGGGGCGGTTCGCCCCCCCGCGCCCCTCTTGGTTGTCTGACGGCGCCCCTCCAGACCAGACCCGCCTGTTATGGTGGGCTGCCAGAACGGGCCTGGCATGACCGAGGCTTAGTTAAAGCCATGTCCATAGTGATAGGCGTAATTTTTGCTATGGACTTGGTTATCGTACCCCACTTTCTTAACCCCAATAAACAACGCCCATCGCTATTGAGTAATTTCAACTGCAGTGCTTCCCCAAGTATTGCCGTTCTGTCTATCTTTACGTATGTAGTAGGGAGGGTAGATAGACAGACAACATAGGCAGGACATGGAAGGTTGGTATGACCCTGAATTGACCCTCACTCTCCATGTAAGTGTCTCAGGGTGTAGGCTAAGTTCCAAAGTGCAACAGAGTCCTACACAGCCCACAGGCAAGCAAAGTCATCCTCAATATGAGTCATACGATATCGTATACCCCAAATCGCCGGTGCCAAGCTTAAACATATCCACCATCAAACTAGCACGCATTCCGGCAGTTAAAGAGTGTAGTATATCAAATTTCTAACGCAGCCGGCATCTAAACCTAAATTATACGGCGTTTTGGATATTTATCATGGCAATTCTCTACAAGTCGCTTTCGGATTGGCGATCCACGTATTGGATTAGGCCTAAACTGCCATGAAACGAAGAAAATATGGTATTTATAATATCAATTCACGTTCCTTAAATAAATAACATTACCTTTAATTTGTGATAAATTGGATATAATTATAAATTGTATCATCATGGTTGACGTTAAACTACTAAACGCAAACCGGCAGAAAACTTAGCGAAGCGACTATAGGGCCTAAGCATAAAATTATGAAGCGAGCTAGTCTTCAAGCAAATGCCAAACAATGTTTGAAACTTACAACATTTATCACAAAATTACCTACAACATGCAAGTGAAAATGTCAGCTTTTCAGGCGGAGAGCGAAGAACAGGTGTCATATGGTTTCGGTAGGAGAGTCCAAGAGTGAGAGAGTCTTGCAGCCTGATGCAGTATTTTGGTTATCGGAAGCAGTTTGCATTCAAGGAGACCATAGAGTTGCAGTAGTATAGTCGCGTCAGGATAAGGCAGTGCAACAGTGTTTCCAGTGATGCTGAATGCAGAGTAGAGCGAAGCTGCCGGCTGCTTCTGAGGTGAAACAAGCAAATCCGAGAAATGGCGGCTATCTGAGGTTTTAGGGAGAGTACACGTGTTGAGTCAACAATGTCTCCAAGTTCCCGAACAGAAGATGATGGGCAGAGTAGAGAGGAGGAAGTAGAAAGTGAGAGTTCAGCACACTGTATGAGCTTATAGAGGAACGGTCAAACCAGATGAGCTCGGATTTGGCAGGGTTAAGTTTGAGGCGCATAGACAGACTCCACAGCATGATGTTACCGATGTAGGGCCTACATGTAGGCACTAAGTCTCTTTGTAGCATCTGCAACCTCATTTAGTCGCAGATTTACATTTTACATTTGCTTGCAAAATTTCGGATTTCAAATGATCAAACTGTAATGCCTAATTTAATAAGGCAGGAACGATGCCAAGTGCAAAAGAACAGAAGCCAAAGAAGAAGAGTGGTCCCTTAAGCTAGCCCTGAGGCAGCCATGGGTATGAAGTGCTAGCGACTTCATTTTCTTAGCCTCGATATATGAGGGTGGGTCCTCTCCCTCGCCGTCTCATCTTCCCACTGACGGTGTACATAGAATAGGAAACATTTCTTCACTTTAAAACAGTTTAATATAGGATAGTATATACTAGTGGTCTGTGAAGACTTGCGATCTTCTATATCTCCACGTCCATTAGAGGGACGAACCTTTCGGTACGCGGCCGAACGTCCTACTTAGCTTATATAGGTTACAGGTTTTGATTGGCTCGTACGAGTCACGTGATTTTAGTTTTAGGGAAGATGGACGCTGTTCTTGTTGTGTGATCTTTCGGGGTTGGTTTCTGAAGGCAGAAATCGGATTAAATATTCCGAAATTAAGTGGTCGTTCTTTGAGAACGGGTAAAATGGCCACGTTGAATATTATGATCGCTGTTTAAGGGTGATGATGTGATAAAGGTTTCGGGGATATCCTTTATGTGTATTTAGATATTAGAAAGTTAGCGTTAGTCATAGTTCAAATCGCATCGTCGCTGCCATTTTGACACGCTGAGGTCCCGGATGTGTGTGTGAACTGATGACTTGACTTGGTTGTAGACGCTGATAACATTCTCTTGTCGCTATAGAAATTAAGATTAGTTACCTTAGTTGATAAGGTGTGTTTTCATGTAACGTAAGGTGAAGTTGGTAATTAAGTGGAGTTTACCACTGAGTTTTAAGTTTGCCACGAGGTTGATAAGTACACCGTTGGTCATTGATTTAGTCTATAAATAGAACCAGTCAAGTAAGACGAACGTTCCTTTTATGTACATGTGAACTGAGTTTTGTGTACAGTCTTGCAGTGCGAGATATTAGCGTATATATTTAGTGCGCTTACTTTAGTTTCACGTGTATATGTATATATGATAAATGCATAACATTTAATTGTACTGTCTTAGTGACACGCGCGGCCGGCCGATCTGGGCAGCGGCGCGCTATATGTATATTATAAGATTTCGCTTATGCGCACAGAAGACAGGTGTGTCAAGCGGCGCGAAGAATTATGCTGACTAGAAAAGTTTGAATTCGAGTGTGTTCGCTGTAGTAGTGTGGCTGACTAGTTGAGTTGTAATCGAATTGAGTTCTGTCTGTTTGTTTCTTATTAAACTGAAAAGATATTAAACTGTGTTGCTGATTAGTTCAGGTTATACTTATACGTAGAATTAGTGTTCAAAAGGTGAACGTTAAATAGGCGTTAAGTACGAAGAGAACAAGGATTTAATCAGAAGGATTGTCAACGGAAGGATTGGGTTGACATTATTGGTGGCAGCGGTGGGATAGCGTCGGTGTGGATAAATACTCACGGTGGATAAATACTCACGGTGGAATAAATACTCACGGTGGAATAAATACTCACGGTGGATATAAACTCACGGTGGATTAAAATTCACGTATTCACCTTCTTCGGCGGATAGAAGAATCTACGACGGTGATAAAAGAATTTACGCGTTGTTGCTGTGTGACGTGTCTACGATATCAACGACGGTGGAACACGAGAAACGGTATAAACATTTCGTTGTTTTCCACGAACAAATATAAAAGAAATCCCGTTTGTTTATCGATTCACACAACAAGAAAAACCGTGACTTCTTTGAAAAGAGAAATCACCAAAGTAAACAAGTAAGATGGAGAAACTAAGTGCTGAAAGACAAGCAGATATTAAGAAGATGTCTACGGAAAGGCTGAAACAGCGTTTGTTGAAAGCCGGTTTTAAAGAAGAACAATTAGAAGGTATGTCACGTGGTGACATGATACAGGAACTCGCTGAAGTGTGGGTGAAAGAAGAAGTCGAAGAAGAAGGTGCCGTTGGCGGTGCCGTAGAAAAGGCTATTGAAAAACCTCCTGCGCCTATGTCTATGGAGATGTTGATGCAGTGGATGATGATGAAAGAAGATAGGGAGGAGAAACGGAGACAAGAAGAGAAAGAGATAAGACAGGAAGAATTGCGTCGTCAGAGAGAGAAAGAAGAGAAAGCAGAGCTTGCAAGGCAAGAAGAATTGCGCTTGCAGCGAGAGAAAGAAGAGAAAGCGGAACTTGCAAGGCAAGAAGAATTGCGCTTGCAGCGAGAGAAAGAAGAGAAAGCAGAACGTTTGCAGAGAGAGAAGGAAGAGAAAGAATTGCGCTTGCAGCGAGAGAAAGAAGAGAAAGCAGAACGTTTGCAGAGAGAGAAGGAAGAGAAAGAATTGCGCTTGCAGCGAGAGAAAGAAGAGAAAGCGGAACTTGCAAGGCAAGAGGAATTGCGTCTGCAAAGAGCGAGAGAAGATAAAGCAGAACAAGTGCGTAAGGCAGAACTTGAATTGCAAAAGAATCAGTTTGAGATTCAGTTAGAACAGTTGAAAAGAGATAGGGAAGATGCTGAAAGAAGAAGATTGGAGCAGATGATTGAATTTGAAAAAGCTAGAAAAAGTGATGAAGAGGTACGTCAGCAACAGATTGAAGCAAAGAGAATGCGTGAAGAAGAAAAAGAAAAAGCGCGAACGTTAGAGTTAGAACGCGCAGAACAGATAAGACAAGAAGAACTCAAATTTCAGAAAGAAAGTTTGGAAAAGGCAGAGACAGAAAGACAAGAACGTCTGAAACTGGAGAAATCAAAATTGACATTGAAAGAAACGCAAATGAGAGAAGAACGGGAAGCTGAGAGAAGGAAACAGCAAGAAAGTGAAACTTTGGTGTCAAAAATTAAGAAAATAGGTGATGCAATGAAGCATGTATTGCCTCAAATGCCAACTGATATGATGGAGGTGCCATTATATTTTGAAACAGTCGAGAACGCGTTTCGCAGTTTTGCTGTGGAAAAGCCGTTTTGGGTGAAATTATTACTACCATTGATGACGCCAAAAGCTCGAACCGTTCTGAATAGATTGTCATTCGATGATCTAGACAATTATGATAGAGTCAAGCAGCACTTATTAAAAGAATTTAAATTGACCTCGAGAGAATACAGAGCCAGATTTGTGGATGCTAAGAAGACGACAGAAGAGACTTATACGATGTTTACGGCAAGACTGAAGAACTTGCTAAACTATTACGTGAGAAGTCGAAACGTGAACAGAGAGTATGATACGCTCTTTGATTTGCTGGTAGCGGATAAGCTAAAAGAATGTTTACCGCCAGGTCCACTACAGTTTGTATTGTCGAAGGAAGGAACTGACTGTCTCCAAGCTAGTGCAGTGGCAGACTTAGCAGACATTCATGTAAACAATCGAATTGGGTTTGCGATCCCAAATATAAACAGTTATCCTTCTCAACGTTCCGTAAACCAAAGCCAGAGTGGAAAGTGGAAAAGTAATCCAGGAACAGGGAATCAGTTCATTGGTAAAGAAGTCAAGGCTAATGTCCCTGTACCCAATGAGACCAGAGAAGTGACGTTTGGTTGTCAGGGATTTAACAAATCGTCAGCGCCGTTCGCCAAGAGGGAAGGCAACACATCGTTTACGCAGTATAAGAGATATGAAGGAAATGAAAAACGAGGCATGGTTGTGAAGCGTTGTCACAACTGTGGTTCAGACAAACATTTGGTTAAATTTTGTCCAGTTCCAGTGGCAGCAGCTAGTTCTAGCAGAAATCAAGAACACACAAGGGTGAATTTGATTCAAGTGGTTAGTGATACAGATAATCAAACCGCGAGTCAAGAAAACTAAGAGACTGAAGTAAAGTCAGTAATGAAATGTGGTATTCAAAAAGAAATTCTATTGGATGCTGGAATTCAGAGAGAAGTCATAGGAAAAGATGACAGTCGAATATTGAAGAAATCGTTCTTGCAATATGTCGAGGTTGAAATTCGTGCAGTAGACGGTAAAGAGCCAGTGAAAGTCAAAGCACTGAGCGACTCGGGAGCAGAAATTCCGGTGATTAGTGAAGAATTACTGGAAGGCATGAAGGTGGAACAAATTGGAAAAGTGAATTTGCAATGTGTGGCAGGAGATGCCATTCCTGCGAAGTTAGTGAAAGTCGATGTTAGACTGTGTGGTAGTGACGTGGAAGAAGAGGGATTTCCGCGTAAAATCCAGTGTTCACTTACACCTTATGTCACCTTGATGTGTGCTAGTATTGCACAGATGGGCAGTACAGAAAGATTCTTGTTGCATCCAGAGATAATTGCCGAATTAAAAGCCGTACCACAGATGAAAGTTAAAACGATACAAGGAGATGTGAGTGTACGAGCAAATGTAATGACGAGAGCGCAGAGTCGGAAACAGGAAATGGTAGATGTTGATGAGAAGAATGAAACTGAAAGTTCAAGTGATGAGGAAAACGAAAGTAATGAGCAACGAAGCTTATCGCGAGATGGTGTAATAGCAGAGATGAACGAGCAAGAGATGGCTGCATGCGAGAATGGCACATTAAATGAAACTGAAGAAGACAAAGAATGTGATGTGGGGATAGGAGACTTGTATAGAGATGAAGAAATGGATGAAGAACAAAAGGTGCAGATTGCTGATTCGAAGAAGTTCGAAGAGCAACAGAGAAAGGATGAATCGTTGAAGCCGTGGTGGAAGTTAGCACAAGAGAAAGAATCTGAATTCTGTGTGATCAACGGTTTATTGCATAAGAAATATCAGATATTAGACCAGACGATATATCAACTAGTGTTACCAAAAGACAGACGAATTAAAGTGATGGAGTTGGCGCATGAATCAGTGTTTGGAGGACATCTAGGAGAAGAGAAAACAAGAGAACGAATAAAATTATCTTTTGTATGGCCAAAGATGAGAAGAGACATTGTGAAATTTTGTAAGTCTTGCGAGAAGTGTCAACTAAAGGCAAGGAGTTTGGTGATGGATAGAGTGCCCATCACTCCAGTCTCAAGAGAAGAGGTCGCCTTCAAGAGAATGACGATGGACCTCGTTGGCCCGATCGATCCAGTATCTGCTGCAGGTCACAAGTATTGTTTATGCATTGTGGACTCATGCACCAGATGGCCTACAATCTTTTTATTGAAATCGCTGACAGCGAAGGCTGTGTGTGAAGCGTTGATGGAACTATTCATGAACGTTGGTGTGCCGTCCGTGATTACAAGTGACCAAGGAACGAACTTCACAGCCAGTTTGACAAGAGAATTTCTCGATTTAATGGGCTGTAGTCCACGATTCGACACACCAGGACACCCAGAGGCTGCTGGATTAGTAGAAAGATGGAATCAGACATTTAAAAAGATGATCCATCATGTGATAATAGACAACCCGAGGAAATGGCACAAGATAATTCCTTTCACAGTGTGGGCATTACGAGAAGTGCCGAATGCAACTACTGGAGTATCACCATATATGCTTGTCTATGGGAAAATTCCGAGAGGACCATTGGCAATATTAAAAGAGAGTTGGACTAGAGAAATAAACTTACCACCTCATGTGGGAGTTAAACCAGAAAAGTATTTAAAAGAACTCAAAGAAAATATGGAGAAAGCATTATTGTTTGCAGAATCTTACTCTCGAGAAAAGCAATTACAATACACGAATCAGTATAACAAGAGAGCAAAGCACAAAGAATTTGAAGCTGGTGAGAAAGTCATAGTTTTGTATCCAACTTCAACGAACAAACTTATTTCTCGATGGCATGGTCCATGTACGATCATACATCGAAGATCAAAGTACTCTTATTTAGTCGATATGGGTGAAAATGGTCGAAGAATAATTCACGCCAACAAGATCAGAAAATATGTTACTCGAGCATTAAGTTGTGGTCTAATCGTTGAAGAAGATGAAGATTTTGGTTCAGTGGTTGAATTACCAATGAGGAATGAGGTTCAAGATGACAAGAATTCACTTAACCTCGATCCTGAACAAATTAGCCATTTGACAGTAACTCAGCAAGAACAGTTGTTGAACGTCTTGAACAAATACTGTGACAGATTTTCAGAAAAACCCGGATTATGTACATTGGTCGAACACGAAATTGAACTAAAACCAGGATTTCGTGAAAAGGAATTTGCAGCATATCGAATTCCTTTGATTTATCGAGCAGAAGTGGAACGCCAGATCAAAGAAATGTTACAAACAAACATTATCAAACCATCATCGAGCAGAATGGCAAGCCCTTTGGTTATTGTTAAAAAGAAAGACGGATCTTTGAGACTTGCCTGTGACTACAGATACATTAACTCATTCACAGTGGATTGTAAATATCCTATGCCGATTGTCAGAGACGTTTTGAACAAAGTTGGAAAGTCTAATGTGATTTCTATTTTGGACTGTCGAAGTGCTTATTGGACTTGTCCTGTAAAACAATCTGATCAATGGAAGACGGCTTTTGTAACACATAATGGACTGTATGAATTTACTCGTGTTCCTTTTGGAATGATAAATTCAGGCCGAACTTTTGTTAAGGCGATAAATTTAGTTTTACAGCCTATAAGTGACTTTGCAGAACCGTATGTTGATGACATTGCTGTGCATTCTGACAGTTGGAAAGTTCACTTGCAGCATCTAGATGCATTTTTGATGCAAATGAGATTGCATAACGTTACTTTGAATTTGAAAAAATGCATATTTGGTAAGAGTGAGGTAAGGTTTATCGGTCATGTGGTTGGGTCTGGTAAGATAAAGATGAATCCAGACAGAATTGAAAGTTTGACTAATTTGAAGATCCCAGAAACTAAGAAGCAAGTTAAGCAACTGCTTGGATTTTTTAATTATTACAGACAGTTTATTAAGGACTTTGCACAGATTGCGAAACCTTTATCTGATTTAACTAGTAAACGTGTTTCTGATAAGATTGATTGGACTGTTGAACATCAGCAAGCATTTGATTTACTTAAAGAGGCTGTGCGATCCAAAGTAGTGTTATATGTTTTTGAAGTGGGAAAACCATTCAATTTGTACTGCGATAGTAGTGACTTTGCAGTCGGTGCTGTTTTAACACAGATGGACGACAAGGGAATAGAACGCCCTGTGTCATTTATCAGTCAGAAATTAACTGATACCCAGAAGAGATGGGCTACTGTGGAAAAGGAAGCCTATGCTATTGTTTGGGCTCTAAACAAGTTAAAAGAAATTATAATTGGATCGAAAATTTTCATTTTTACTGATCACAATCCTCTTACATATTTGACTGAGTCAATGTCTAAGTCTGCTAAACTTGTGCGTTGGGCGTTAGCCTTACAAACTTTTGATGTTGAGGTGAAGTACAAGAAGGGCAGATTGAATGTTATTGCTGATTGTTTGTCAAGGTTATAAGTAATCGTAAGACTGTTTATTAATTAGTTAGATATATATGTATGTTTCATGTATTTTGGTAATTTCGCAAATTTTGAAATTTAATTTGCTCTATTCCAGAAAAAGGAAGGAGGTAATGTGAACTGAGTTTTGTGTACAGTCTTGCAGTGCGAGATATTAGCGTATATATTTAGTGCGCTTACTTTAGTTTCACGTGTATATGTATATATGATAAATGCATAACATTTAATTGTACTGTCTTAGTGACACGCGCGGCCGGCCGATCTGGGCAGCGGCGCGCTATATGTATATTATAAGATTTCGCTTATGCGCACAGAAGACAGGTGTGTCAAGCGGCGCGAAGAATTATGCTGACTAGAAAAGTTTGAATTCGAGTGTGTTCGCTGAAGTAGTGTGGCTGACTAGTTGAGTTGTAATCGAATTGAGTTCTGTCTGTTTGTTTCTTATTAAACTGAAAAGATATTAAACTGTGTTGCTGATTAGTTCAGGTTATACTTATACGTAGAATTAGTGTTCAAAAGGTGAACGTTAAATAGGCGTTAAGTACGAAGAGAACAAGGATTTAATCAGAAGGATTGTCAACGGAAGGATTGGGTTGACAGTACACTTGATTTGCAGTAGACACAATTTCTGAAGATAGTAATTCGATTGTAATTGTCAAACAAATTGTATTGGTTAATTCGAAATTGTTAATAATACAGATTTCTCTTTGTACGTTGTCTTTGCAATTGATATCCAGAAAACACGGTGAGTAAGTAAGCAAAAGGAATATGGCGACTGGAGTAGAAGAAGGAGGTGTGAGGTCCCATCTCCACTCGGGGAATTTATATGGCGCTACTTTAAATGCTCTCGAGAATATGAAGGGAGAATTGAACCTGATGGTTGATCGGTTGATACATTGGCAATCAACCCAGTCCAATAACAGGGCTGAAAAGAACCCTGACTCACCTGAGGGGTGGATTGCTTCCCACTCGGAAGCCGCGGATATTATGAATTCGGTCCCATCTAGGCCTTTAACCTGGAGTCCTGTGTCTGAAATGGAGAACCCCTCCTACCAAACTCATCTCCCTGCTGATCCAAAATCCATCGTCTATCCTCACCTCAAGAGCAACCTATACAGCCCGGAATGGAGGGCCCCTCATAAGGGTAGATCGACGGAAATGACCGCAGCCGCTGAAACCTTACTGGCTATGGCCAACGTAGGAGAAGAGGGGGAGGACCAATTACGTTTAAGCCCCGAAGCGAGGGTCGGTCCCAGAATCGAATCCTACCCTGAGGATGAGGAAGGCAGACCTTCACAGGTCTACTACAATTGGCATTACATTAAATATACCAGGCTGTACTATCATTTAAAGTTGATTACAAATTTACCCTAGAACGTGGCGCCCCTCAGAAGAAACCCTTCCCCCCCGCGCAAGAAATCCTGGATCCGCCACTGCGTATTATCATCTACATCAATCATTTATTCTGAGAATTTGATATATCGCCTCTTCAAGATACCTACCCAGAGGCGCTCCCAGCCCAGCCACAGCTAAAGAAATGTGATTTGAGGGACTTAGACCCTACAAAAAGCAGGCGAGTTTAACCGTGGGAGCAAGCTCAGGTCTAGAGGGAGGCCATTCCAGATGGAGGGCCCCACAACCGAAAAGGCCCGACACTGTTTAATAAAAGTGCGAGCACGCGGGACCAAAAGCTCCCCCTTGACATTGACATCATCATCACCTTCTTCACCAAACTGACATTATAATTTGTAGTTTGTGTACTCTCGTTGTGTTTACAGCATTGTTGCGATGCATGCATTTTGTTGTGTTCTTGCTATCATGGGTAATAAGGTGTTCAGTATAATTTGTGATCCTACTGATTTTCAAACCAATAGGCCTATAGTAATCGATTTGCAATATTTGTAGACAATTATTGTCTACAAATATTTTCAATAAAATTTTACTTGCAGCTGTACAGAGTGCTGAATCAGGGCCGCAAATAGGCCGGCCTACATGTGATTGTTAAAGATGCCATAAAAATTTAGAAAACCCTCTTTAGCGATCGGCTATTTGTCCTTTTGATCTCACTTTGTGGTGCCTAAAAATATTACCACTTACGACCCATAAGCTTAACCTGCTATTATCGAAGCCGCAATGTAGGAGCTGGTCTCTTCGTTTAGCCAACACTGTCTTGAGGATCCCTCCTTAGTCGACAGGATTTGCAGGACTCATGCCGGATTTAGGCACAAGCTAAAAAAGCTACAGCTTAGGGCCTCACAATCCGCAGAGGCCTAAAAATTTAGAATTGTTGGTGGTGCTTTTTCAAATGATAAAATGAATATGTAATCAGTAAATGCATTCATTTTAAAATAATTTTAATTTTTCACTTTAAATGCCTTGCTATTAAATAATATAGGGCCTATGTTTTCAAGTTTTGTGAGACCTTATAATGGTTTAATTTTTAACAAGGGGCTTCCAAGCTCTCTCCAAGTCTAAATCCGACACTGACAGCCTAGGACTGCTCCGCCCTCCTCCATTATAACTTTTCATGGAGTGTAGGCCACCACTGGTTCTTTTGGGATAGAAAATACTACCTAAGCAATTTTTTTCCTGTCCTTATTTCGTGTTCTGATTTCGCACGGGTTTCATTCCAGTACCAGCATAACACAGGATCAACTCTTCTTTCGACAACTCTTAGTGCAGATTAAGGCGTGGATTATAGGCCTACGTACGTGTCTTCATTTTAGAAATCACAATTAAGAAAACCGATTAAAACGATCAATTAGGCCTACTATGATGCATTCACTAGCAAACATAATACGACAGTGTCATGCTTACAGGAAAGCCGGACCGATAAATATCCGTGGTTTGAATTTAAAAAAATACAAGATGTTTAACTGAGTTCACTGACAGCTGTAGGCCTAGTCGCCTACTTTGACCTACTTTGCCGGCGCATAACTTCTGCTCTAACTTTGTTATCGTCTTTGAATGACGTTCGTCTTCTGAATTGAGAAGACAAACGCGAAAATCGTCGACCACCGTCTTTATGCAAACGATATCCAACTCTTCATTATCCTTCTCCCCCAGCTCTTTCTCCTATTCCATTGCTCAACTACTCGATGTGGTCAACCTAATCACAAATATGGATGTCCTCCAACATCTTCTGCCTCAACCCTGTCAAACTGAATTTATTATCCTTGGCTTCCCAGATCAGATCAAGAAAATCCCCGACTCTTCCATACACCTATCCACCAGCTCTTCACCTCTGCACTTTCATCTCCGACTCACCTGAGCGTTACCTTTGATCCACATCTATCCAACCTCTCGCGCATCTGTTTCATGCATATTCGTGACCTCCTCTGCATTCGACCCATGCTCGACTTTAAACTACATTCACTATCGCTTCCTCCATTGTCCATGCACTCTAAGCTTGATTACTGTAATTTAATTTTCCTCAACCTCAAGTCGATTTTCTTCAACCTCGAATCCACCCAAATTAAGCGTCTACAACTCGTCCAAAATTCTCTAGCCCAAGCCGTAACCAGGACATCCAAGCATCACCATAAAAGTGACCATATCACTCCCGTTCTTAAATCACTACACTGGCATCCACTTCAAAGTCCTAATCGCTAACCTACAATTAACTCGCTACAATACCCCAGCCACAGTACCTTCGCGAACTCTTCACCATCCAGCCACCCCGGTCTATCATTCATTCTCATAGCTCACTCTCTCCGTCCTCCAGTCACTACTCGCCTCAAGTTCTCCAACCGATCCATATTCCAACCTGCACCTCAACTCTGGAACAAACTTCCCTCTGAATTCCGCATATTCTCAGTTTCTCCACCAATACTGCCACTAACTAACCGTCATATGCCTCAGGCTCCTGTACTCATCACCCCCACAGGCCTTGCACTCCAAATTGAAGTCTCACCTCTTAAAGAATTCCTAACCTGATCCATCCGATCCTCTGCCTTCCAAGCTTTCTCGTCCTCACTGAACCCGCCGTAACAGCTGCTCTGCCTCTCTGGTCTCTCTGGCAACCGGACTCAGACCTCCAATGGACTTCAGTCTCTCTGGACAACCACTCGGATACGACATGGGTCATTATCCGAAAAGTGCAGAATTGATGTCCCATGCTGGTTTTTTGAGTTTTTTCGATAATTTCTTCAAATTTTTTTGCCTATCCTTCAAAGAATGAGCAGATTAACATTTACCATCATTGTTTTAGCTGCTAGATTTATGAAATTTAGAAATAAATTACTAAATGTATACAAAATATCATTACCATCCTCTGTCCGAGACGGTATAAAATGCTTTAAATTCAGCTTTTACGCAAATTTATTCCATTACAACCTGTAACAAAGGTATATTATTTTGATTAATTAGTAGCTAGCATATGCAATAATTGAACATTTAGACTCATTTTCGTAATATTTCTTTCTTTTTGGACCTATTTATACTTGTCCATAGAAGTTAGCATCATAGCCATCTCAATTTTTGGGAAGCCTATAACTTTTAGAGAACATGATTACTTACTAAAAGAAAAACACCAGGAACAAGATATTGTCAACTATTAATGGAATCACACAGATTTGAGTTGAAATTCATGTTTTATTTTTAATTTAAGTTTGTGTGTTCCAAATTACAAAAAAAGTAAATTTCTGTTTCATTACCATCTCGTGTTGTATTTCCTGGTTTAGGTAGATTATAACATTGATAACTTATTTTATTTACCGCTTTTGTTGAACTGATTTAAATTACTTATCTGATAGAGTAATTCAAGTGAAAATATTTGACGGCTGTCATAAATTTCATCATTTTGTCATTACCATCCATCGGTTGTTTTTCATCATTACCATCCGAATACATCAGATTTCTGCTATTTTCTCATGACAGTCGCATCTTGCCACGGATGGTAATGACGCATTGCTAAGAGTGAATTACATGTATTTTTTGTGAACTATTTGATATAAAAATAAATTGCATGTAATTAGAATTTACTAGCAACTCTTAAAATGTTGTTCAACTTGTATCTAATGCATATAACATACAGTTATAGCTAATGCTGCACAGATTTTTTTTCTGCAGCTTATTTTTATTTTACTTTTTTTTATAATTTTGAAAAATGTCTTAATTTCTTGACACCAGACTAATATTTTATGTGAAGGAAAGGCCTGTTGTATTCCTACTTAATGCTGGCATCATCTACTTTTAGGAAATTGCCATTTTATAAGCACCAGAGGAATATTTCAGGTCCCTGTGACTAAATATGATTACACAAAAAAGTCGGACTGTAATGAAAAAAGAGGCGTTTTGACTTTATAAATTCAGAAAAAAAATTAACTTATGAATACAAATATAGTGGATTTCTTTCAAATTAGTTAAATGTAACTATGTTCGTGACTAAAAAAAACACTTGCAGCCAATTTTGGGGGAAAAATTTTTTTTTTTTCGGAGACGAAATTTGTAACATTTCGGATAATGACCCACATAGCGCTCGCCGCTCGTGACTAAGCTGCTCTTTGCACTTGGCTTTAGAGTGGCACTTTAGAAAATTGGAGTTTACAATTATGAATACTCGCTTTCTGAAGAGCAGAGTTGAGTCCTCGTATTTGAACGGTTGGCTCAGCGCTGGCATACATCAAAGAGCATTGAGTTCCAAGATTGAGTGAACCTGATCGCCAATCACTGCACTTGGCTGTTTGTGGAGATTTACAATTTCACTGCTTCCACACATCGATGAGAGGTCATCGGACATTCATATGCATCAGACCTCTCTTGGAACAATCTTCCTTTAAACACACATACAGTTTCAAATGATTCAGCTCAGGCTGCTCAGACATTTACCAGAACCTTAGCAGAATCATTTACCAATCAGATTTTAAAAAATGTAATCAAATCTAGCACTGTTATCATCATGCACAAGGCCTGCATCGATGATCACTGATAAACCACATTCCAAAAGCACAATACTACTGGACTGAGCTAGCTAGTCGCAATCCATTTGGTCCTAACAGATCTTAAAGACCCAAAATGGCAAAGAAATTCTTTACCATTGTGGATGACATAGACGAGAGTAATTAAGAAGATATTTTGGCCGGTTTACGGATCATATATTTCAGATGTAGGCCTACTGTGCTAGCACAGATCTGCCAAAGTTACTATCGCTAACATAAAAAATACTAAGGATGCTAAAACAATGCATCAGATTTATTCAGTCATCACAAATAAAAATCAGGAATTCATAGAAACAACAAAGCAACTGTCCAATGCATCCTTAAGAAAATGTCTGCAAGTTTCTTAAATAATAAACATCCAAATGCTCATGCAGAAATAAACTCAAAATGCTCACGTAAACTTGGCAGGATTTAATGATCTGCAAAACAGATTCATCAGATTATCAACCCATGAGCACTTTCTAAAATCTGCAGTTAAACTATTCAAACAAAACAGAAAAAATAGCTTTATTAGCACTGAAACTGTCTGGTATGTGAATGCCTTTGGTTGCTGGTTCCATAAGAAATTGTCAATCATAATAAAGGTAGTCTTGCTTTCTACCAATGTCAAACGTTAAGACCTTTCAATTCCATTATATACCAGTGGAATAAAATTCACTAATTTAGTCATATGATAATGATTTTCATAAATTATGTAAAAATAAAAATTGCAAATACACAACATATAGTTATTCTAAAGTTCAAAAGTTGGTGCTGCTAATACTGGCCAACACTGCAATGTTAGTAGACCAGAGACGTATTGCATTGTAAAGTGAATTATGACAGTCCTTGGCATGGCAAAATGTTATAACAAGGTTCTCGTGAACAGCAAATACAATATAGGGCTGATCGAAATCATACTCTAGTGCTATAGAAATTCTCAGATTAAATTGGACAAATGCCTATAAATTAAGTTAATCTGAGATAATATGACAAAAGTTCATAAATATTAATAAAAACTCCAACTGACTTAAACTAACAGTGACAAGCTCAGCATGACAAACTTATTTAATCGTGTGGATTAAAAACAACACATCTGTGAAAACCAATATGATCTTATCAAAGCTAATGACTGTTGCACACTAGTAGGCCTGAGCCATAATATACCAGACAACATGTACAGTAATAAGCACCTCAATCACAAATCAACAGCTGCTGTTTACAAACAACTGCATACCTTGAGAAGTGATTGCTTATGCAACTGAAAGGGACTTTCAACACAGATGTTGCAAGAGGCCACCATTCTACCTCCTCATGTCACTAGAAGCACTTATGTGATAACTTTCTCCATAATACAATCTCATAATACGTGAAAAAGCAATTCTGTAAAGGTTTCTCTGCAATATACCTCTGCATAAGGTACTTACATAATACAAGTAGATGATATTAGATATAGTAGGTAAACAGAGTGATGACAATTTTCCTTTGATATTTCTGTGCATCAAGGTACAGAAGGACAATAATAGGCAGATAGAATTAACGACTATTTCTAATGCAGATTTTCCACAATTCCTCTTACAAAGACACAGCAGACACAGCAACACATGATGCATTACAATGCATAATATCCTATGAAATAGTTAAAACACTTGGCACTTAAAAAAAGTTCAAACATAGATTCAACAAATCAACTGAAAATTGATTAAATCGATAACCTATCTATTCATACGTAGCAAAAATCACTTAATTGTTAAACAACTCAATCAGTCACTCATGTAATTAAGTTGCTAACCTTTCTTGACTAGAGCAGAGCTTGGATGGCATTTATTTGCTATTCATCAAACGCCTATAACTTTAGCATTGAGCAGTAAGGCCTCACTTAGTCCAAGTGCATCTGTATTTCAAAGTTCACTGGCAACTACTCGTTATACATGCGTAGATTCACATTGCAATTTTCACATTGTCAGATACTGGAAACGTCTCTAAGGAGTTTCTCTTGAAATCACACTATATCAATTTGTAATTAAAATTACAACAGATTTTTTCTTAACATGAGATGAAACAGTCAACTGAAACTACCATAAACCACTTAAACCTGGAAGACAAAACCTCACATGAAACCTAAATGCTGACTGGCCAGTGGTTCTTGACGAGACATTAAGTTGCAGTTGCAATTAAGTTGCAGTTCTGCCTTACAGAGTACAAAGATCTTAAAGCAATGTCTTACTGACAGAAATTTGTCAGTAGACTAAATCAGTCCAACCACAAAAGCTACCTTGGAATCATCAAGTACTAACTAATACACACATTACATGAGAAGTGGCATCAAAGCACATACCATGCTAATTGCAATAACTAAACAAATTCTCAGAACCTCAATATCACAAAATATTTTCTCAGTCTGGACTAAATTCATTCTCAGAAAGCACCAAAAACACAGTGACTGTGATAGTAAAACAAAGTCTTATCAAATACAATAGGAACATCTACATTATAAATCCGGTGTTTTTTAACACCTGAATTACCTGAAAGTCCAAATAGGGCTAGTCCTCTGTTACCAGTTTCCTGTGCCCTCTGTCCCTCCAACAATGGCAGTCTTATCAAAGCTGAACATAACAATACCCATCAACTAACTGATAGGGTCATCCTAAGTGAGCTATCATTTCAGACAGAAATCTTTTTCTTATGTGATATGATATAAGCGGAATGAGATAGCAAAAAGCATCTAAACCATTTTTATCAACACAACTGTTTAGTTTCGTCGTGCACTGAAGCAGAGACAGCCACAGACGTCAACGTCTGTCTTCCGACGCTGTGAATAATGGCGACGAATCGTTCTCTCTCTCTGGACATCAAGAACAGATCTCTCATAGATGTCAAGTTCTTTTAGATACCTGAAATGTTTACACAAACTGTGCCATTCTAAGTCTTAGCAATGGAAAAAATATTGTACAACCTCAACAGCGCAAAACCTAAACCACATGGCTCTTGGATAAGAAAACGACAATTGAACAAATGAAAGACCTACAGGAGATACTGAGCTTTGAATGGTGGAGGCAGAACCAAATGCTGCTGCAGTATTACCAACACAGCACAAAACTTCACTTCAATAAGTGAAGTTTGTGCAGCTGAGTCGAGAATTGCCCACTGCACAGGAATCATGTAAATATATAACCTGATACAACAGTGAAACACAACACCCTCCCTTTCATATATCTTATCTTATCTTATCTTATATGATTATTTATAAAGCGTCTCTCACAGTATATACTATTCAGAGGCGCTCCCAGCGTGTAGTATATCACCGCATATAGTATGCTGCATAACAATTTCTACACTTCAACAGCACATAAAACAGATACAGAACTGCATTCGTCTCACAGAAACACACTCATATGACCATGAATATGTCACTGAACATAACACGACAATTGTTTGCATAATTTACCTTGAAGATAATGAAAACATAATATACATAAACACAAAAAATAAAGAAAAAACTGTTGAGGAAGATGATGATGAGCCCATAATTATGATTATGCTGATGATGAAGATGATCAAGTGATGATAACATTAATGTTCTACTCAGTGAACAAACCAGAGTGGAGGGTGTCGGTGGCTGGTAAGGTAGATCTGGTTATCTGGCCGTAGAGCGTGTAGGAGTTTACAATATTTTCTATAGACATCCAGGTAATTTATGGACAAATACCAGAGGCACCAGTTGGCAAGTTGAGCAGCATTGTGAAGCTGCAACAACAAAATAGAACATCTGTCACATATATGATGGGTGGTTTTCAGCAACTTCTAGAGATTTGCAGAAGGCACTATCAAAGGTGCTATCAAAAGGTGCTATCAAAGGTGCTATTAAAGTGCTATTAACATAAGTACAAAAAATAAATAAACATACACACATTCTACACTGGGACTCAATCTAACAAAACAAGAAGAATAATTCGAGCCTTGCCAGGACTCAGGCTGTGAAGGCTGCAGATGATATTCCAGAAAATGCATTTATAGCAAGCTCTGCCAATCCCTTCTGATGGAAACATAAAGCTTAAAAATATAACATTATTACTAGTATTTTAAAATAACACAATATCAGTAATCATCAATCTCAAACAAGAGTAAGACACCTGTGCAGGTTCCATATATGAGAGAACCTCTTCAGCAATATCCTGACCGCTCTTCTCAGCCGCTGTCAGGTCCCTGATAATCGACTGTTCGGCAAATGCAAGCAACCGAGGCAGACAGAGGCGATTGGCAAGCTCAATCAGCTCCAAGCAATTGATATGAGTCAAGTCAGAACACTCTCCTGTGTACAGAAACATCTGAAGAACTCGAAATGTCTCCATTGTAATACCAGGATAGGATATCTAAAAAAACGGAATACATTTGCAAATTTAATTGCAAGTACTAAAAGACACAGGTTGTCTGCTGTTAAGGCACACAGTGCATTGCGTCCGCTACCAGACGATTTTGTACAATTAATCTGAAAGGCTACGGTTTTCTGGATATGGGCTAAAGTGTGATTTAACACCAGACAATTTATGCTTCTTTGAAACCAGACAATTTTAATACTATGATTCTTTAACATCTACTATTTCCATACATCATTTTCAAGTATTAGGTGCCTTTGGTGGACCATACACAACTGTTGTCACTATGACTGAGACAACAGTCCAGCTCCTGCCCATGTTAGCTAAGCTGGCTAATAGCCATAACCAGTGCTTTTTTTCTGGAAGAAAAGGTTCTGGAAAGCAATAATTATGGGCGGGCTAAAATCCCGAGAAAAACGGGATTGGGGGTTCGAAGAGGTCTCAATAAACACTGAAAACAGTTCAAAACACTTAAATTAAATTTAAAAAATTAAATTATTGTTTTTATTATTAAAATAAATAAATAATTTTTTAGTACCTGAAAAAAGGTTCCGGAACGCCGTTCCGGCGCGTTCCGGCTGAAAAAAGCACTGGCCATAACTATTTGTTACTAAGTATCATCTTTGTATGGCATATGGGATTGATGTCATGTAACAGTGTAACTAAGAATTATACACGTGATTTTGTCTTTCTTAAAAATACAATTCAATGAAAAGGTAATTTAATAATGCCCAACTTGCAAAGTTCAGAAGTTCAGATTGAAGCTGGGCAAACACTACGAGCCAAATTGGATTGGAAATGGTAAGTTTTTAGTTTAGAGCAAAGAACAGCTTCCAGAGGCGAGTTGTGAACACAAGGAGGTAGAGTTACAGAGAGACCAGCAACTGTAATAGAATGCCAACCTAACATTGTTGCATTGGAGATGCAAGTCCTGTGTGTGCATTGATTCAACAAAAATTCTTCCATGCTACACTACACAAGTTCCTGTATCATGTGTTAACACTTTAACGATGAAAGTGCACTAAAAGCAATGAGAAACCAATGCAGCTTGTCGTTAGAGTGTTAACCCATCTCGTGCATTACATAGGTAGCATTGAGAGACAGCCAACCCAACCCAGCTGCATGCTAAGAGGATTCACACATAAATGAGTCAAGCGTAAATGACTGCATTGTAATGGTGAATTAAGTGGTTTCTGCACTATTTTCTGCACTTTGGCATTCATTAATACCAGTTAAGCTAGCAAAACTGACAAAGCATTGTCATTCGACACAACCTTTTGGAAAGGCTGTCGGTTTCATCTATTGTTCTAGCCATTTAACCAAAAAGCCATGTTGCGGCAGCAAGAAGACATAAGACTCAACAGAACTATACTGACCAAAAACCTATCCACCTGGACAATGATAATTGCACCTAAGCTGCATGGTAAATTAGCTCTGTCGACTGACAAAGCCTTCTCTCTGGACAGTGATAGGGACTCCTACATTAAAATAAAGGTAAATGGTTGCTAAAATGGTATCTGTTAGGCAGGGCTGTAGTCGTAAAATTAGAGGTGAGTACACGCTACCGGATAGTTTTCCGAAACAAATTAGAGGTGAGTATACGCTACAGTATTTTAATATAAATAAATATAATTCTTTCTGAGGTGAGTATACAGTATCTAGAGGTGAGTATACGCTGTATACCCGTGTATACCCTCGACTACAGCTCTGCTGTTAGGCCTTTGAACATTGATGATGCACTGAGATGAAACATTCTGAATCTCAGAGCTTCAAGTGAAACCAGTAATTCATTGTCAAGCACTGCAATCTACATGAAATGTCTACTCATATTCTTAATTGTTGTCTAATCTGCACTTTAGCCAAAAGATCCTTCAAACTCTGTACAATGTTTTCACATGCTGCACTAAAAATTAATTATGCATAAACTTCAAGTTATCTCAAAAGGCTCTCTAACGGCTCCTGTCCAAACACGTTTAATGCACTGACCACTTTAGCAGTTCCCTCCATGAAATTACTAGAGAACATGCTGGCCATGACGTCACATCTGGAAGACAGCAGAACACGATGAGCCTTCAATCGTCCATCATCCAACTTGAACTCCACATCTGATCAAAACAGAATATAAGATGAACAAATAAAAATCACAGGAACTGTAAAGAAATAAGAATGGACTAGAAACCTGGAGTAGATCCACAGGAGGAATATGAAACACTGAGCCTGAAAGGGAATATGGAAAAGAAAGCAGGATGAAGAAGTGGTGCCATAAGGAGAAATACTAGATGAATGGAGAAATACTAGATGAATGGAGAAATACTAGATGAATGGAGAAATACTAGATGAATGGAGCCCCTTGAAAACAATTGAAGGAGAATGTTATCATGCTACAAGAAATTTCCGAACTCTGAATGCCTCTGTTTATGACTGGATCTTGGGCCTCTCCAACTTAATTAGTCTAGAGCGGTCCTTTCTGCCCATCTAAACGGAACGTGTTTAAACCGATCTTCGGGACATTTTAAACAGATGATGATCACAGCTACAGTTCAGCAACTGTTTAACTACTGAAGTTGAGATTTTGAGGAAAAACTGGGTATGAACACAAATGGGCTCACCTCAAGTCAATGAAAAGCATATGATTACACAAGCATTCACAAGTCAAAATATATCAACTCATTTCAAAATACCTTTTTACAGTTCTCACTGTTTGGTGCCAGATTGTATGCTGAATTCAGCCACTATAAGAAACTGACTGAAATTAAGATTCTTCCATTAGTACATTACTACAGCACATCACATTCACATATCATGTGACTTTGCATCCGGGAAAATGTTCTTAATAACAATACTGAATACTTTTCTACAAAATGTTACATTTGACTCGATGGTATTCAAAATTTCACACATTAATAAACTATGAAAAAGTTGGTGAATTTAGCTTCTGCACAAGTTGAGTCAAATGTTGTATATTTTGTATTTTGGCATTTGATCTTCATGGCCCTAACAGTCTATGCAGTCACAGACTCACGCAACATAACCAAATGACAAAGCATCAATGCGGATGGTACTGTGGAGTTGTGAGTGAAGAACATGCTCCAACTCCCTACAATGTAACTGTTAAACGAAGGCTCAAACCTGTACTCTCCATGTTACAAGCCAAGTGCTCTGACCAATCAGCTACTGTGCCCCACCCAGCACATCACCCCCTATGCATTAGCACTACATTACATATGACTGTGAATTTATGTCATATAAAGTCAGGCAAGACATTCATTTATCCACATAAACCTTGTTTAAATCAACAACTTCTTGCTGACCTGAGAGAAAACCTTTTGGGATTATTGTCTCCAACAGTTTCTTGCTTCTCTTTCTGTGAAAATCAGCAAAGATTTCCTGATTGAAAAACTCTTCCTTGTTTTGAATGTTAGCAACGCAGCTGACCAAAGCAGTCAGTCCGAGAGTCTGACTGGCCACGCGAACCTCATCCACCAGTTGAGCACTAGCTACAAGTTTTCCTGTGTACAGAAACTCGAGAATTGAACGAAAGACCGCAGGAGAAATGGAATTGTCTACAATCACAACAGTCGCACCTGAATATTTGAGCTCAGATACAGAATCCATCAGTGTTAAAACTGAATTAACAGAACCACTTCTAGCTTCGCCTCTTGTATCAACAGAGCCGGTCTCTGGGAAACCTTGACAGTTACCTGGCTGAGCCATTTCATTCAGAGTCTCTACAGACAGAGCCACATTTGTCTCTCCAAACTCGTCACAGGATTTCCGTGAAAACAGCAGATTTGCATCTTCGATTGCATCATTCTGGTGACCAAGCTGCTGTGAAAATGTAAATGACTTCATGCACACAGCTATGAAAAGTGCATCAAATACTGAACATGCAGCTAAGAGACACACTTTGTGTGCCGCGATTGGAACATTCTGGACTAGGAACACGACGTCACAAAATGTTTTGCTTTGCAATAGCTCTTCAAGAGTGCTGTCACTCCACTCTGCATCTGGAACCTTGACCTCTGGCCGGGGTTGCTGCGGAGGCAGATGCGGTGGCTGAGAGACTGGGCGACTGATGCTTTTGAGCAAGCCAAAGTTGTTCCAGAAGTGGCAATCCCGCTTGTAGATGAGGGCCGCACGGACGACATTTGTGAAGAGGAAATCGATGCCAAACTGTTCGAGGACACTCGTTTCATAGTAATAGGCGCCTATCTGCTGTGCAACCGTTCGGCCGGCCTCTGGGAGAAGAATGTCATCGTCAAAGATCTCTCTGAAAACCAGAAACATATCACCTCTTGTGAAATGTAAATCAATAATAGTACAGTAATGCACAAGAGATGTGCTATAATTACAACACAAATTCTGACATGACATGCTTGGCAACATCAATTCCCAAAATTAATTCAGCTAATAGACAATACACTTGTTATAACATGACTTCAATTTAAGGTCGTTCTTGATAAGATCTTTACTCAAAGTATACTTTCCACAAAGTAATGTAACAGCCTGGCAACCTTCATTTACCAACTTATAATGAACTACAGGTATGAATCTGACAATTTGACTCACTAATGAAATTCCCTACTACACAGTGTACCATGGTAATGGTAACTGGGGTAGTTCTGTGAGAATGGGAAAGAAAGTTTAAAAAACCACGGCAAGGGCAGGATTAATGGAAAAGCTATGTTTGGTACCAAATGCAATGGGTCAAGTGATGTTTGGCTACATCTTTAAAAAATTGAAGTTGATGAAGAATTATGTCAGAAAGTGAATTGCATGCCTGATATCCTCAAATGGAAACCTTGAGATGGGACTAGTGAGTTAAAGGAGTGGCTAAGAACAGTGTCGCTGGAATTCAAAGCATAACCGCTATTAACCAGCATGTCTGGCGTTGCTGCCATACACAAAAAGTAAAGTATTTCTCTTGTTAACAGAAATCTGATTAGTGAGGTGTGTGAAAACGTGCATTACATATCTTTGGCAAATAATTTCATTAGGGTCATTTATCGTTTTAGCGTCCCAAATTTATGGCATCCATGAAGGACACTGGGTCTTTGATAGAATTTGTTGGAATGTACGTCCAAGGAAGTGTTGGATACGTTTTCTGCTAGAACTTCTCGATGACAAGCTCCACAAAAAGAGCTCATTTTGCAATAAAATCTGCCAAAAAAGCGAATGCCATGGATAGGGGCATACACAAAAATAGATAAAATAATTTGCGACAACAAACTGTAAAAAATAAACGATAAACTGTTTATCATATAATATTGCATTTAATGAAGATCATAAATTATAACTGACGACTTAAAAAATTCTGGGAGCCCCATTGAAGCTTTGAACTCTATTAGATCTCACCACTGATTTTATGGACCCATTAATGCTGACCAGTAAATATTATGGAACTCCTATTATGGAACTTTAGAGGCTCTTGTAGCATATCTATGGTCCTATAACATAGACGAAATGTTTGAGATGTTTATTATGAGATCTTTGAGATGTTTATTACTATAATTAAAAAATATACGACCACTGGAAGTCAAGTATGCTGTATCTTAAGTCTTTATATAACAGTAAATGTGATTACAGTCTATAATGCATTTGCTCTATTATATAGCTGTCTAAATTTACCTTAAGTGCATCACTTTAAAATTGAACTACGATATTCTGAAGTTGAAAGCCCAATAGAACACAAACATATTTCTATGTTTCAGACATTTTCATCAGCACACTTGGCTAAAATGAGAATTTTTTTTATAAACTTACAGTTACATACAGTACTGTAGAAGTGTCTTACTTCACAACTATAAACAGAAGTCATGACATTACATTACAGAGAACTGGTAATTAAAAGCCTCTGAGAAATGATGCATAAAGTACACCAGTCAACCTTGAAGAACACTACCTCTGCCGCCTTTGATACAGTAGATCATGCTATCCTCACTAAAGGCCTTTCCTCTGTATTTGGAATCTCTGGCACTGCCCTATCGTGGATCAAATCATACATTTTCCTCATGTTCATTCACTGTCAATGCCACTGGTCACTCATCTAATCCACACATCTTCACCCATGGTGTTCCTCAAGGTTCTATTCTCAGTCCTCTGCTGTTTATTCTTGACACATCCCCACTCAGCAAACTCATTTCCTCATCCTCTTTCGATCATCACCTCTAAGCTGACAATACACAACTGTTCATACTTTCTCCCCTCACTCCCTTCCAGATGCACTAAATCAGCGGTTCCCAAACTTTTCTGGGTCGCGACCCACTTGTGAATATCTTGGCAGTCTCGATACCCACTGTGTAAAATTAAGCATTGTGTACTAATATTTGCTTCGTAAATTGGTATCGAAATATGTGGATTTACGTACAGCGCTTAGAAACTTAAAGCATTGAAAGGAAATTTATGTAAAAACAGTGTACAATTTATTGCAATCGAGCTAGTATTAGCCCAATCATAGCCAAATGTTGTTGCTGCAAAAAATAAATGTTTCTCGAAAAAATTTGGCGACCCACTTGCCAGAGTTTCGCGACCCACTTTTGGGTCGCGACCCACAGTTTGGGAAACTCTGCACTAAATCATCTACATAACACCGTTACCCAGATATCTCCCTCGATGACTGCCAACCTGTGCTTAAACCCTTCAAAAACCGAATGGCTCATTATTGGCCTCTGTGAGCAATTAAGCAAACAAACCTATCATTCCAACCTTGCTCCAACAGATCTCACTTCCCCATAGCTTACTCTTCTCCTGCTGCAATCTTGGAATCATCTTCGATAAAAACCTTATCTTTTTCTGAGTGTGAATTACTCAGCTGCTGTGAATCTGAGGAGTGCCAGGCTAAATCAATAACCATGTTCTGAAAACATTTCATAGCACTTCTCCATTTTTACCATGACCAATTGATTCTTGTCAAGCCCACCAACACAGGATTGAGCATCAAACAGATACAAAACAGACAAACTGATGAATCCCTGACTTACTTGAAGAAAGGTCCCTTGTCCAGTTCAAGAAAAGACGGATCTCTGTAGAGATAGCGCATGTCTACCTGGCACCCACAGAGCACAATCGGAACACGAGGGCACAGTCTCTGAATCTCTGGTAGCCAGTGGTTCCAGACATGCTGCAGAGACCGTGGTTGAACAACGGAAAAGCAGACTAAGATGACATCCGCCCTAATCATTAAACCAAAGAAACAATTTCAGAACATCCAAGGCAGCCTTTAAGTCAGTCTGACAAGAATCAAGTGATGTGCCAATATAATCAGTCAGAAGACTCTTTACAAAGTTAGGAGTGTGAATACTGGCATCAAGTTAGAATGAAAAATCAATGACTTATTTCTTGATTGAGTGAGTAGATCAATGAGTTATTTCTTGAGTGAGTGAGTGAGTGAGTGAGTGAGTGAGTGAGTGAGTGAGTGAGTGAGTGAGTGAGTGAGTGAGTGAGTGAGTGAGTGAGTGAGTGAGCAAGTGAGTCATAAACTGGTGTATACTGTCCCTTTCTCCGACTCCCCGACCCCTCCCTCCCTCACACTTTATTCCATTCACTGCTCTATTTCCATTTTAAGACACCCATAGAAACACCTACAAAAAGGTTCAATCAATCTGCCACATAGCCCTCAGACTAGCAAATCACCAACCAGATTAGACATCTACACAGTGGAGAACCTGTGAAGCACAGAGCCACCAATGCAGGCAGTAACTCAACAACTCCACAAAGGTAAGCCAAACAGCCAATCACTTATGCAGCCACCCAACCACCTGTATAGGTAGTCAGAAAGCCACACACCCAACAAACCATGTTATAGCCACCCACCCAGCCATCCAAACATCCACCCAACTACCAGCACACAGGGCAGCCAATCATACATTCAGTTCATTCATTTTTTCATCATTCATTCTGGAAATTTATATAGCGCTTCTTCAAGAGACCTACTCAGAGGCGCTCCCAGCCCAGCCACGGCTAAACAGATAGGACATGAGTTGTAAGAAAACAGGTGAATTATTCCGGGGGAAGCAGCGTAAGGATATCGGAAGACCATTCCAGGTAGATGGGCCAACAACCGAGAAGGTTCGGCATTGCCTGACTGTGGAGCGGGTCCGAGGGACCAATAGCTCCCCATTAGTCGCAGAACGTAAAGCTCTGCGAGAAGCTAAGTCAGAAATCGGGCAACAGAGTTCAGACAGGTAGGATGGGGCGCTACCGGACAGACACCGTCAAACTAGTGCTGCTATCCTGTAAGAGATGCGCTCAGAGGCAGGAAGCCAATGTAAGACGTCATGCATATAGGCAGAGACTGGGGCATATTTTGGACTACGACCAATAAGTCTAGCAGCAGAATGAAGGACCCGGTCAAGTCGCCCTATTACACAAGTCGCCCTGTTACACAACCACTGATTAAATCAACCAAACAAGTAAGCAGAAATAGCTGAATAGGGACAACATGTGCAAGAGACCTGCCAAATGCAAAACGTCTGTCTTTGTTGTGATCTCCAAACGTATCCCAAAGACGCAGAGAGATGCTTACATTGTCCACAGTACACCACGACCTCTGAAGGGCCTGTCAAACAAAGTAACAAAGAAACAATGACCTGTAGTTCAATGACAATAATTTCATCTAGATTTCACAACAAGAAAACTTACGAGGAAATTGAGATGCACCAAGATAAGAACTTGAAATGGCCTTTTCTAGATCTGTATCTCTCACTGATCGATTGGTCATGCTGCAAGCACATCTTATCAACAGTGTCCTGGGTTGGAGTATTTCTGGGGAGAGGTAAAACACTGTATATATGTTAAACATTAGTGATGTGAAATGACTCAAATAATATCCCATCACAAAACATTCTCATAATTAATACGGAGTTTTGCAGCTCTTCCAAAAGGTTAAAAAGCCACAAGCAGACAGTCATTTATCTTCATACACTGCCAAAAATGCCACAACTGTGTATATATAGAATGGAACAAGAAGTCAAAGCAAAGTTTAGAAGTAGTGTAAATTTTATGACGTACAAAGTTGGAGTCTCAGGCATTCTCTTTTGTAATTCAACGCTTCTGAACTCACTGTCTAGTTCTGTCTGCTCGAAGATGCTATACACTGCAGGTCAAAGCTCAAAACTCTTCATTTCACTTACCCACCACAATCTGGATCTGTTAGACTGCAACTCAACTTCACCAGTGGGTTCAATGGTTTTACACAATATTCTAGTGATTAGCATATCAATTAAAGACTGGGTGTTCAAATTCCTGTCATGGCAGAGATTTTTTACAGACTTTGGCCATATTTAATGAGTATAGTGAATGTACACTGCCAGTTGGAAGATCAAGCAGCAAACGAAAACGAAGACAGCCAACTTAACTGAACCCTTCCCTTTCAATTAGAATATACATCTAACAAGTAAAGAAATAATATCTATTTATTTCTAAACCTGCCTAAACTTATCATTTGTGAGATGCCATTCCTTACCTCAGGCACACCAATAACAAAGAAATAAACAACCAGTTGTGTAAATACCTGTGGGTTTTTGCGATACTGATCAATCGCCCAAACGGTTGGGACATGCGTTTGCACCAGTTGTGGCAGAGAGTACTTGGTTCCAAAAGCCCGTGAACAGATAAGGCGAGTCTTTCCAACTCCTGTGTCACCGACAACAACGCACTTGATGACCTGTAGCTCACTAACAATTTCCTCTAGGTTAAGTTGACTTGAATCCATCATATTTTCTGTCAGACAAACTGCAGTGTGGCTGCACAGAGTCCAGGTCAGTGAATGACACAGCACTCAGTCGACTGGAGTTTTCAATGTGCTCTCAAGTCTTTACATTGCTTCAATGGCATCTCATCTCTTGACCTTTGCTAAGTAAAAGAAAACTCAACCAATAACAGCAAATCGGTCGACTCAAATGACTTTAAAATTACTCTTTGCTCCTAGATTTATCTGCGTCATTTATGTTTGGGCTTGTGTTGCCTTATTATTGGGACAACTACGGCAGTAAACTATCCTCTTGAGTATCAACTTCAGCTTGTCAACAAACTATCTGCACCTGACAATGCAACGCAAAAAAATTTAATACTGCAACGAAATATTTCATGCACCTGCTCAAATATATGAAACAATGTTACGGATTTGTCTCAGCAGACCAACCAATGTCCGTTTGAACACAGCAGCATACTCAACATTCAGTTATTTGATCTAAGTGTAGGTGGAGTGCCCTTGATCACACACCTTTTATGAGAAATGGGTTGGTGTGAACTAGCCAGTGACTAAAAATTTTCTTTAGAAACCAGAAATCAGTCATGCACTTTCTGACACATCTCTCGGTTGCAATGAAACATTGTGAACCACTAGCATCATAAAATGCAAAATAAACGGAACTCCCTCCAACAACCCACCAGTCTTGATTCAGGTTAGACTGGATCAGCAGACAGCCATCATATCTGGCTTACTTTCGGAGAATAAATCACTTCAACTTCGTTACACCTCACCCTAGAGCTTTCAATCTCTACCTAAAAGGCTCAAACCCTTTCAGTGCTTTGAGAGGATCTTAAAAGCTGCTGTGTAAATGTTAAGTCGCATTAAATTATGCTATTCTTGAAATCCTAATTGCCGGTCCTGTTTTCTAAATTCCTCTGCCGACATTGATACCAACATCGACATCGTGGCATGTATGAGCTAAATCTGGCTGCAAGTTATTACAGGCAACATGGTTAATGCAGCTAATGCCAGACTGAACCTGGTTTAGTCCTATCTGCCCTTTGGTCCTTGTTGTTGTATTTGTGCTTTCATACTTGACTGTGCTTCATCTGAATAATTAGGTCTGGTTTCATCGCCCAAGTAATTTTAACAACCAATCATCATAAACAAATGCTTTTCACTTCATTCAGTGTGGAGGAGTAACACAACAGATGTTAAACCAATTAATAAATTACAAACCTTCACTTGATTTACAACTAATTCTGATGGCATTCAAAGCAGAATAACCTTCCTTCAAACCAGATTTACTAAATCAGGCTAAGGCAGGCCATGATATGGCTTTGTTGGACTATAGATCTGATGTTTTGATAAAACACACAGTCATTACCTCTTCCTCAAAATGAAAATCCATAACATTTTGGCCCAAAGATCTGTGGCAACATAACTGACAAAAGGTACGCTCTCATAACTGAACAATAACAACATGTGATAAGGTGGTCTTACTGGTCTATTTGGTTAACGTGTTGGGTCAATAATTGAAACGTTGCACGTTTATGCCTGTTGAGCAGACCTTGCGTAACGACCATGAACAAGTTGTTTGCCCACACGTGCCTCTGTCATCTAGCAGTATAACTTGCTACTAGTGTAAGCTGGGAAGTAAACATGGCAAGTCCCAGGGTACATCGGTCCAATGTACAGCTCCATGGGATTTGTCCATTGCTGGAACAAGGTCCAAAGAGCAGGAAATAGCACCTCTCCTATATTCCATTGGGCATAGGGAAGCTTTACTTTTACTTTTTTGACCATGTACTAAAGATGTACCCAACATCTGAATAATCGGCCACGACATCATAACTAGTTCAATGTGCGACAAACACTTTACAAACAGACTTTGAATATCCACATTTTCCCAGATTAATCTTGCTGGCTGGCACACCAGAGTGCATAATTATGACCATCATGTCTAGTTCAGTCATATTACTGCAACACTAGCAGTGCTTCCATAATCCCCATACACATATATGAAACTGTTTCGACTTTTTCAAGTACACAAAACATATAAATGCACATAAATACTACTTTCAAATAACACTCTCAAGCAAGCGAAATTTTCCTCACCCACACACAAGTGCTGAGGCAAGTGCAAGACTACGTAGTTCAAAGCTAACTTCTTAGGCGAAAGGGTGAATGGACATAGTGTGGGTGAATAGACGCTGTAGTAATGTTCGACTGGCCAAGTGGGAGTGAACAAGCAATTGTACTGGCATAGCAGACAGGCGAGGAACTTCAGAAAGCAAAGATAGGTGGAAACATGGGCAGGTAGACAGATAGGAAAGGCACACATACAAAGACCATCAAGCTACAAAAAGTTAATGATGGTGGCAGAGAAA
The DNA here is from genome assembly GCA_963556255.1 of Allolobophora icterica. NCBI lineage: Eukaryota > Metazoa > Annelida > Clitellata > Crassiclitellata > Lumbricidae > Allolobophora > Allolobophora icterica. Next base: position 47,425,395 of record OY744604.1, read on the forward strand.
GTTGCTTTCAAATCACATTATACCGTAAGCATTCTAGTCTTGGTTAAAAAATGCAAACAGTGGTTCATCTTATTTAAGACGCAGTTTTATTATCAGAGCCGATGAGTCATTGCTTTAATATTATGTAGGCTAAGCCCAATGAGTCAAAGGCCGAAAGTCACTGTTATAATTATGTAGGCTAAGCATGTCGAGTCAAAGGCTGAAAGTGTTGTTTTCGCGGACTTACAGCGCTAGGAATAGCAGGCACGTACACCTGCGCAATCAAATCTAAATATAACAGACGCCTCAACAAAGCTAGAATATAACAATCTAGTCTAGTGAGAAAGAGAAGCACCTCTTGGGAAAAATAAGACCAGAATCAGAAAGACCAGACCAACACAGGTTCATGCACACAAACAACAGAGAAGAAGAGCAAAGCAGTTTATATCTTCCTGTCTATAATTGTTTCTCCTCAGGCCAATCACAATTACAGACTGCCATGTCTTTTTGCCCTTCACAGGATTTGAATCTTAGAGACATTGAAAATTCATTGTCAAACCCTATAAACTATGTAACGTATTTGTAAGGAAGGTTGTCCAGTTGATGGATAGAGCTGTTTTTGCAAGAGCACTTAAGATAAAATATCTCTCAATCCCAGGACAATGGAGTTATGTTAAATCGTAATCATAAACCCCATATTTCAATAGAGCAATTCTACAGCTAAGTGCAGAACACCAACTTATTCAAGAGCACTGCATCAAGTCAGAAGGGTTGTCTAGCAATGCCAAGTGAAGGTGCCAGAGAGACCCAAGAGAGGAGGCAGAGGAGCTACCAAGATGGGTTCCATTGAGGAAAAGAATGCCTGGAAGGCAGAGGATTGGGTGACTTAGGGTAGAAATTGAAGAGGTGGGATTTTAATTGGGAATGGAAAGCCTATAGAGTGATAAGTAGAGAAGCCTGTGGCAGATGATAAGCGGTGGCAATGTTGGGAGTATGTATGCAAGTAACAAGTTTATACATAAAAAAATAAATTTTTGAAAAGCTGGATGAACCCACCCGGCAGGCTGGTTTGTGGCCCGCGAGCCGTATGTTGGACAACCCTGAAATAGAATGTACTTGTGAACTATTAAGTTAGCTTTTGGCATAGCTGTCAGGAACTACCATACGTGTAAGTAGGAAAATTGAAGTAGCTGCCATTTATGGAGTAGTGAGTAGTGACAAGCATAACAAAACAATTTCAATTTAGATACCATCTAATGCTTTAACATGACGTATTGCTGTTTAACAAAAATATCGATGCGATGCCTATTCCTTGTATGGATTTGATTTGGTTAGTGGACACACGTGCGTCCAGTGCATCACGCTGCGGGCGCCCCTGTATCAGAGTACTGGTGTCTGCTTTCAATTTAATAATCTTAATGTTTGGAAAGATGATGCCTCTTTCACTGAAGCTCAGGGTTGAAACCTTTAGGGCTGTCCAATGGCCTGTCCTGTGAAAAGCTGATGGCATTTTCAAGTTTGCTCATGCTAGTTGTCAAAATATTTCAGGTGACTGAAGGATATGTTATAAAAACAAATGCAACTGCTTTCAGCTGATGCAATACACCAGAACACCAACGATACTCAACTGCACGGATCTTGCTACCACCCGGACACACTTGTCTGTATTCCAATTGGCTCTGGTTGCTAGAGAGACCAGCGCTCGTGAATAAGCTGGTGCTCTGTGCTTAGCTTTCAAGTGGCACTTTAGAAATTTGGAGTTTATGATTACGTTTGGCTCCGATTGAATCTGACACAGATGCAGTCACTCATGGACTGATGAGGAGTCAATAAAGTCACAATTTCTTTACTGGGATCAACAACTCATCATCCGTGACAAAGAACTTTCCATGGCTAACCACGTGAGTGCTATTATACTTAAGAACAATTCTCCAGTAGCACTTTAAAAATTGCTATATCACTGACAAAAAGTTTCAAAATCCACAATTTGCAATTAATTTCATGAACATGTATGAAAATATATTAGACGCTGATAACCATCCATATAATCCTCCATATAAGCAAGCGGACCACCCCATTTAGTCAAATATTTCGACTAGCCTTTATCAGCCTATATCAGCTGTGTTGCACAACTGGCACAACAAACTTGTCAAAACGAGCAGGTGATGCATGGCTTTGCGTATCAGCCCATAAAGTTCAGCCCCAAGTGGGCCATGTGGGATTTTCACTTTTCATATAGATCGTAAATAAAGAAACTTGAAGCACCTAAGCATCCACTACTGTGTATACATATTGGCCAGTCGAGTTGCGTTGCAACAGCTGTATTACTGTGTCCTAAACTACAGCTTTACTAGCGTCAATCTGAAACTTCATTTCACGACAACAGTAACTACTTGCTTGTTTTTCCCACAGAAGACACTGCTAATTAAATGCCAAAAATTAAACATTGCATTGTTTAACATAGCATCGCACTGTTATTGATATGAAATTATACAACTTGTGTTGCAGCGTAAACAATGTGACGTAGTGGCTAAACCAAAGGTTATCTAGCGCTTTCATACAGTATAGTACATTGCAACTCCGAATTTCGAATAGGTAAGCATAACCATACAGCATCTCCGAATGTCTTATATTTAGACATAATTATACACCTCAGTAGGGAACTAAAATTGCGACTCCGATATTTTAGATTCTAGCACTGTTGTGTTTGCTTTAATTTGAGTAACCTCTCATCTATAGGCCCTATAGAGCTATCTTCCACTTCATCTTCGCACAGTACTTGTTATGGCACCACTCAACCGGTGTTCAGCAGCGCCTTACATGATATAGTAGTAACAGATATTAAAAGTTTTACAGGAGTCGAATTTAACTGTATACAGCCTGACAGAAATTCCGGGCCCCTAGGCAGAGCAGTCACGGGCCCCTAGACAGAGCAGTCGCGGGCCCCCGGCCCCTTTGAAGAACAATCACGGGCCCTTAGGCAGAGCATTCACGGGCCTCTAAACTATCTTTAGGCTTTATATTAATATCTTATGGTCGTACGAAAAAATAAGAAAAAAATAAAAATGAAACAATAAAAGTGCGGGTACGACCGACCGTACGATATTATATTTATATAGCCTATACAACTATGATTTTATTCAGATGCATAGGCCCTATAGTTAAACTGATTGTAGTTAAGCGTCAGATAATATTTTCAAAAAGGCATTAATCATAAACTTTGTATAACTGATCATAATATTTTTCATTAGTTGATTGCGGGCCCAGCCTGGGCCCCAAAAAAGTCGCCGGGCCCCTGGGCATTTGCCCCCTTGCCCCCCTCTCGGCGGGCCTGTATACAGCAGCTATGCAAGGCGCTCGTATGTCTACCCATTGGCGGCGACCTTGTCTGAGAGGTGGGAGGGGGACAAAGTCGGCAATAGTCTGGTCGATGACCTTTTTTAGGAATTCATGTTCTAAAAAAAATTTTACTTTTTCTCTTCGGGACTTTTCTACCAATTCATCTCAGAAAAAAGTTGATGACCTTTTTTTGATGACCTTTTTTTAGTCCTTCACCTACTTTTTCCATGCCTTCAAAATAACTCACGACCTTTTTACCAATTCGTCTCGACATAATTTTTTGGCCTTTTCTCCTTCTCTTCCTTTTTTCCTTCTCTTACACAATTTCATTACTTTTTTCTTGACATTTTGGGGGACACTTCTGCTCAAAACAACTTTTCGGGTCAAAAAGGCACTCAAAACTCATTTTCGCCCTCACACACACTTGCATTTCTTTACCTTTTTTGGTGTTTCTTCAAAATTGGGGGGGTCCGATGTATGGCGTGACCCCCCACTCTTAGAGGTGGGGTCTTGTCCCCCTCACACACACTTGCATTTCTTTACCTTTTTTGGTGTTTCTTCAAAATTGGGGGGGTCCGATGTATGGCGTGACCCCCCACTCTTAAAGGTGGGGTCTTGTCCCCCTCGACCCCCCCCCTAGATCGCCGCCCATGTGTCTACCGCTCAATTTCACAGTCGCCCTCTAGCGAATGAAAAGCTGAGCCAACCTTAAGGGGCTAGCGGGTTTCGAACCCGCCTCCTTCTGATCTTCGTTCCAGCGTGTTACCATTCAACCAACTCCCCACTATACCACTTAATCCCATAGTAATCGTATAAGCTGCACACAACCCAGAGATGCAATCTTCATCTCAACCATTCTAAATCCAGCGACATTATCTTCACCAAGCCCAAGACGATCCTTAAATCCACTCCACCTCCTATATATATATGCAGTTTATAAGCGCTAATTAAGTACAAGATACCAGCTACTAACGAGCGCTACGTCAAGATTGCATTGAGCAGGCATGGCGAACCTTTTTTAGCCTAGCTCGCGTGCCAGAAAATAGTTCTTAAAGAGAGTGGAAAATTTCGTGTGCCAGACATTTCAATGAATCAGTGAACACGGAATGAAGCACCCCAAAAAAGTAAAATCTAATATTGAAGAGTCATTGCCATGCAGTGTTTAATCTAGTCCCCCTCGTCTGGGAGGGGAAACCAGGTTTCTGGGGGGAGCAAACAATTGACACAAAATTTTGTCTTCCATCTTTAAAAAGTTTCAGACTTTTCTCAAATTTTTCCATTTTTCAATTGATGACCTTTTTTTTTTAGAGTCCTTCACCCGATTTTTAACTTTTTTCCTCTGTCAAAAAAGTTGATGACCTTTTTTTAGGAATCCATCTCTCTGGGGGGGGGGGAAACCATGTATCCACATCGATCCTGGGGGGGATTTTTCCTCCCCTGATGGTCTGTACATTGTAATATTCCTCGCCTCTGGGGGGGGGGGAAACATCAATCCTGGGGGGAACTTTCCCCCCCAAAGACGTCTAGATTACTCACTGATTGCCATGGGCGTCCGCAGGAATTTTTTAGGGGGCCATATTTATAATGGGGGGAAAATGACGTTTTGTATAGAAAAAATTTGCATAGAGAAAAATTTAAAAATAAATAATGATCAAGGACTTTACCTAAATAATTAAGTCACATTAATCGAAATACATTTTTTTTAAATATTTGCAATGTTCAGGGCAATGCCCCTTGCCCCCTCCGGACGCCCATGGTCAATTATTTTTGGACGAGGCCACTAAGTAATGCGATTTATTTATAATTATGATTGTATATGGAACATTACAGTGTCAGTGTGATTTTTGTAGCTGGACAGTAGATGCCAACTGTTTTATGTCTGGTTTGTCTTTTGTTGTTTTCAAAGTCACGCATGCAGCACATAATTATAGGCCCTATCATCGATTAATCCGTTTCTAATGTCAGACTTAATCAAATTCATGGTTGAGAACAAAGATTTGCACGAGTAGGCCCTAACTTGACGGAAAGTCGATAAAATTCCAAATGCGGTTGTTTTGAGTGTAGGCCCTATTAATGTGTCTGGAAGCGATATCCATGTTCGAAGAACTTCATTTTCTGCCGAAATATCCAATAAGCTTGTTGTTTCTTTGAATCCTCTCAAATGATCACGTTCGAAGTTACAATAATACCAGGCTGCAGAGGCGTCTACTCCATAGAAACCTTGGAGCAAATGCTCCATCCAGAAAATATGGGGGGGAGATCTGTCAGTGTATGGGCTATCATTATTAGGGGAAGGATTAGGGGAAGGAGGGAAGAAGAGGGAGGGTATGGGAAGTTGCTCCATTGACTTAGGGGGATAGACGCCCCTGGCAGCTGACATGATCAGGGGCGCCGCCAGGCTTAACAAAATTGGACGCACAGCCCTCCCGTCTCCTCCCATCCACACCCATCCCCTGTCTGCCACTCGTAGTCATACACTGAAAATGACTCAGAGTGACTCATAAAAGTACAGTATAGCACACGCATATGACATCATATGATACTATTTATACATACTGTATGGTAAACCAAAATTACACAGTGAAATTGTCAAAAATATCGATGCAATGCCTAATCCTTGTGTGGATTTGATTTGGTGGGTGGACGCACGTGGGTCCAGTCATTGGTCCAGTGCGTCACGCTGGCGGCGCCCCTGGACATGATGCATCAGACGCAAGAGTAAAAATTTACGGTCTTCCGCTAAGCTTCATTTTTTAATGCAATGTCAAACTTAAAGCCTAACAATTACTATAATTTTATGTAACATTGAAGCAGGAAAAACATTGCTGAATGCAAGACATAAAGAAATATAAAAAAGTATGAAAAAAAACGAAAGTTTAGAGTGCATGTAGCGTGCCAAGCAAAATCTGTTGGCGTGCCAGGTTGGGCACGCGTAGGCCTACGTGCCATAGGTTCGCCATCCCTGGCATAGAGGTTCTTCGGGGATAGGCCTACTGTCTTAGCAACCGAGCATCTGGCCATCAGGAAGAAATCTGTCAGCCGAAATCCGTCGGGCATTGCAGACATGTACAAGAAATGAGTGTAGCTCATCAACGAATTCGTGGAGGAGGAAAGTTGAAATGAGATCAAGCGCATGAATTTTGGCGGATATGACAGGAGAAGCGAACTCAACTCGAGAATCTGTCACAGTCATGTTGAACTGATCTAGTGAGCAGTGGTTGTCGAAATTGAGATAAGGTGCATGAATTTGAGCAGGGATGACAGAAGAAGCAAACTTAACTCGAAATTCGCTTAAATTCGCGGACCTCATTAAGACATCTTCTTGTCATAGGCTAAACTATAGGCCTATGGCCTAAATAACCTAGTCCTCGGCAGAGAACGGTGGATTCTGCGAGCTAGCCTATAGGGGCCTAAGCCTATGAGACCGGCATAAAAATCTGTGAAAGGTCGTTCCAAAGCCGTTTGATATAATTATTATTCGTTTATTATCGACTCACACTGACAAACCGCAACATGTTACAAATGCATTAGGCCCTAGTAATGCTGAGTTAAGTAATGTAATGTTTGGAGGATAATGTCAGCTGGAGACTTAGCAAGTATTGAAAAAGATAATGGTTTTGGAAAAATTGGGGTGAAGAAAAAGTTATTTTAATGTGGCATACAGGACCATGGGCGGCGATCATGGGGGGGACGAGGGGGACATGTCCCCCCACCTTTAAGAGTGGGGGGACACGCCATACATTTGTCCCCCCCCCCACATTTTGAAGAAACACTAAAAAAGGCCAACAAATGTAATTGCGTGTGAGGGTTTTCACAACCTTTTTTGACCAGGTGAGGTAAAAGTTCAATTTATCAGGAGAAGTGTCCCCCCGAAAAATTTCTGAAAGTAGAAAGGGAAGAAGAATTTATGTTCGAGAAGAATTTCGTGTATTTTCACTATGCACATTTTTTGTGATGACACGACTTTCTAAAAGGAACAGGTCATCATATTGTTGCGAGACCCTAAACAAAGTTGTAAAACAGGCGAATGACTAAAAAAGGTCATACACTTTTTGGAAGATGAATTAGCGGAAAAGCCAGGAAGTTATCTCCCCAAAAAATTTTTTCGGGATGAATTCTTAAAATAAGGTCATCAAACAGAGCATGGTCGACTTTTCCCCCCACCTCTCAGACAAGATCGCCGCCACTGACCGTAGCTTCCCTGATGTATGCACCCCCTGGATGGTGGGACTATACCCGGGCAGGAGACAGGGAGAGGATTGAGCAACTACTTAGAAAAATGCGCCGAACTGGCTCACTTTCCCCATCCATCCAAAGCGCTTCAGAACTGGCCAGGCAGGCTGATGAACGCCTATGCAATGCAGCCGTTGTTGACCCAGGTCATGTTCTGCGCAGGCTCGAAGTGGGACGGTATGAAACGGTATGCCATACCGGCACCTCTCCTGGCCGGCCGAAATCATACCGAAACTTCTCCAGGCGAAAAGTCCATAGGCCTTCCGGTATGGTCTAAAAACATATCGGTATCGACGGTATGCAAGTCAACGGCAGACTTGTTGTCCTCGAGACTAAGGTCTCGAGTGCACTCGAGTTCGCTTTTAAAAGTCTTGGTCTTGGTTTTGAGACCAAAAGTCTTGGTCTTGGTCTTGAGGTTCAAAGTCTTGGTCTTGGTCTTGGTCTTGAGGTTCAAAGTCTTGGTCTTGGTCTTGCAGGACCAGGACCAAGACCGGCTGTCAATATGAACAGTCATTTAACAAAACTCAAGAATTTAAAAATTTATCAAGCCTGTTTGCATCATAGCCTACGACAAATACCTACAGACGGATGCAAAGAGGTCAAAACATTTTTTCGCGCTCACGCGCGATCAAATAAAAAAAGGCATTTGGAATAACATTTTTCATGAAGGGCTTTTGTAAATACGAATTCGGAATTCTCTGCAGTCTGCATTTTAAATTAATTTGCCTGAATAAAATAAGACTCACGTTTTCATTAAAATAGTGAGTTTTCCGACTTGACAATTTTTTTAAGGAAAAGAAGTCTTGGGCTGAATGAGTGGGGGAACACACCACACATTCGTCCCCCCCACAAAAAATGTTGAAGAAACACCCAAAAAAGGTAAGCAAGTGTGATCGCGCGTGAGCGCGAAAAACATTTTTATAATGAATTTGATTTTTTTACCTTTTTTGACCAGTTCAGGTCAAAACTCATTTTTTGACCAGATCATTTCTAAAGTGTCCCCCCCCACCTGTCAAACAAGATCGCCGCCACTGAATAGGACTCTTGGGACAAAATTGGAATCGTCCTTAGGGGAGTGTAGCCTAAAGTCATGCGGTCGAGGACGGAAATTGTACTACATGTCTGCTGACTTTAGGCGGGAACAGGGCACGGAGCACATGGTACGGATTATGCAACACGGATGAGAGTAAGGCAGTGTCGGCTCGTCGGACCAGTTGTTCCACGCTAGGTGCAGAGTCGCTTAGGTAGCGAGCTCTTTTCGTCCTTTGGAGAAACCGCTCCAGGCTACTGCGATCCGACGCCGAGGTCTGTGCCCACCAGGCAGCGGCCGCATACAGCATCCTAGAGACGGTATTGATGTGTTTCAAATGGCGGGTTATCACTGATAAAACTCTTGCCCAGTGCGCATTTTGTTGGTAGAAGGAACTAATTCATTCAACATTTTGATTGGTCTGAAACGACGCTCAGCTCGCCTTATTAGGCCTACTGTCCGACATGTATCTCGATCACTCCGAATCGAACCACGGAGTTAAATATGATTGCATCCAATGCGACAGTTAGATTTGCCCCAACAGCAAAGCACACTGGTGGCCATGTGGGCTTTATATGGGACCTCATAAATTATGGTTTGCACCCGACAACCCATATTGGATGCATAATTATGTGCCAATCATGTGGGCTTTATATGGAATACATACGGAGTCTATATCGCGGGCTGAGGATTATATAGCTACAAGCTTATAGGCCCTATAAAAAATTACAATTCTGAGATATTCAAATGTGAAAGTTAAACAAACAAACACAAAAAGAATAATGGAAGTATTACAAATGTAACTGACTACTTTTGTTCATTTTTCAATACAGCAACAGTGTAGGCCTACAGAAAAAAAATTGCTTACAAAACGTGTAAAACAGATTTTTCTTAAATTTTTTAAATTGGACATAAGAATATAACGCACAGGTAACAGAATGATTGTTGTGAACACAGCATAGAGCTAATAATTCTGATAAAATCAAGGTAAACAACTAAACATTGATCCAACAATGGCCGTTACAGGTTCATATGGAGCCCCGTCCTCGTCCCGCGCGTTGAGATTTGCGGTTATTCTCGCGCATAGGAGCCGACTTTTGCTTTTGTCTCTGGGTGCCTGGGTCCTACCTCCCCCTCCCATCCCCTTCCCACTCTCCTTAGGGAGGTGAGTTTTAGCGGATTTTCGGATAAAGAAAGCTGTTTTCTTGTAAAAGCTTACGAGGTTAAAAATGTATTGGAGATCGGTGACGACATTCTAGTGTTAATATTTATTGTTTTAAATTTTTTTAAACTACAAAAATGTATTTATGTACGGGCTGTGACTGTAAGATCATGCAATGTTGGGTATTTGTGTTGCAGTTGTACTTCTCAAGTTGTGAGATTACTTATAGTTGTACAAAATTAGAATTTAAGGTCCAAATTCTTCTGGGTGCCAGGCACCCACTGAACTTTCTCTCTGGGTGCATTCGCAAGGCTCCCAAGGAGTCGGCGCCTTTGTTCTCACGAGTTGACATTTTTGCGAGTAGTTACCTGATGTTATCAAACAGCACCAGTGGGAACCTTCCCCGTATTTTTCGAACAACACCAGTGGGGTCACCATACCCGAATTTTGTTACAGACCTGTGACGTCTGTGTTTCTCACGATCGGTCTTTCCCCGAGCTCTACTCATCCCTTTAACCTCTCACAATAAGAACTCAAACCCTCTCGCGAGCAACAACAGGGTGGGCCACAGCCCTGTCAGATCTGCGGAGCTAGTACCAGCCAGATAAGCGGCAGTCACTCGGTCGCACTGATTAGACTTTTGTGTCCGCCCTTTCGTCCATAAATATATCTTTGTTACTGAACGGAACCCGGACTTTGATTTGCACACAAATGTACTGTATTTGTCACTGACCACGTGATACTAAAGCACCGTAACACTATGGTGTACGCGCCACCACTCTACGTTAAAGGCAATGCACCGTGAGGCAACCTTTGTTCAACTATTTATCGCTGCTTGCATTCTACAGTCTAGCACGGAAAAAGAATTCTGGCCTCCCTACTACTTTACTGATTATAGTGCGAAATAACACAGCTAAATGTAGGATAACCCTTACTATTGCGACGCCCTAATTCTGGCAATTACTTATTGGACATGGGGGGTGTTGTTTTACTTTAATTAATTAAAGGGTTAAACTGACAAAAAAATTACTACCGAACGACTTAAATATTAAGCTATGATGAGTTAATTAAATAAGATAGCTATTATGAATATAGCCTACATTCAAGCATTGTGGCCTGTCCGCCACAGAAGCAAAGTTATCGTTGCTATCTATCACTGACGGAGATGACAGTTGTCACCATAGAGATTTGTGCGCCTAGGCGAATAAAAAGATAATTTGGGAGGACGTTAGTAAGAGATGTTAACAAAAGAAAGCTAACCAAGCGAATCGATCGACGATATAGAAGCGATTCATTGAAGTTATAACTTGTCAATTCGATTAATCGTCGCCTCAAACTTCATATTTCTAAATCACCAATTGAAAGCTAAGCGCAGAGCAGCAGGTTATTCACGAACGCTGCGTCGATTCAAACGGTAGTGAGAAGGAGGTCCAAGTCCGGTTGATCAAGAGAGGGTCTAGACGAATTGGAAGGCGAAGGATCAGATGAGTCAGGGTAGGAATTCTAAGAAGTGAGACTTCAGCTTTGGAGTGAGTGATTTGTGGACGGGAGTGAAATGATGATGCTTGGGTGTTCTAGTAACAGCTCGGTGGATTTTTTTATAAGTTGCAGATGCTTAATTTGTGTGGATTCAAGGCTGAGGAAGATCCGAAGATGTAATTGCAGTAATGGAGCTTTGAGTGGACAATAGAGGTAGCAATGGTGGTCATGGAGGCAGTTTTAAAATCGAACATTGACCGGATACGACGGATACTTATGTATGCTTCCCCCATCTTGGTGAGGTTTCCTAAACAAAGAAGAACACGAACGTTTTCATAGATTCTTTCGTCGTGTAATTCGGAAAAAACACCTTCCAGAGGATTCTCTTTCCGTTGACCACCTCTCCCTCCTTTTATTATTAATGATCCTAGACATGTCCTCCGTACAATGTGTCCACCACGTCAAGATACTGGCTATAACCTTCGTCACCGTCCACACTCCTTTGCTCTGCCTCCTAAGGACAAATAAGAATTTCCTCCCTAGACTGATGTTTAAGGATATCTACTAACATACCTTCTATTCTTTTTTAATCCTCCTTTCCTGTCATCAGTCATTCTCCCTGTTTTGTCATCTTGTCTAAGTAATACTTTAACATTTGTTTAGTTTTAGCTTTTTATCTCATTTCATCTCATCTCATTTCACTTTCTTTTATTTACCTTGCTTTCTACATTGTACATTATATAGTTGAAACCGACGTATGCGCTAAGCATCGCCGTGATTCAGGATATTTGCGTAAGCCTATAACGCCAGTATTCGAGCGAACTTTGATGCTTCTGGATATACGACGTACTGTTTCAACGTATGAGCATCTTAGGGATCGTTATAGGCGGTTTTTACGTTTGTGAAGGTAAGCAATAGGCCTATCGAAGATACTTAAGGAATTGATTTATCCACTTTACTGTTGCTTTGTAATCAATTGTGCATTGACAAAATTCAAGACTGCTAGTTTGCTGTTGAATTTACTCCTCTCCGTCCAAGAATTCACACTTCGGAACAAGACCTCCGTTGTAGGCCTACTTAAATTTCTCACCGTGAAAGAATTGACACTCCGAAGGAAACGACCTGTGCAAGAACATCTTAGGATTGCGTCTACTGAGAAAGATAAAGCATAATAATTAGATTATTCATTTGATGCGTGTAGATAGTCTAGGGTCGTCGTATATAACAACTGAATAATGAAAACATCACACTCTGTCAGACGACTGCAGGTTTCTTGTTTGATATCATTCCTACTTATCTAACGTAAGCTTAATTGTCTTCGGAATACCTATAACAGTCTACATTCAGAAATAGTGCATAATGTCAAACCTTAAAGTATATGATATTTCTCTATAACACTACATTCATAGCAGCTTGTCGGATTGTCCGCGTAGATGGTTGCAGAAATACCCGGCAGAGAATGCGTCCGTTGGTCCTGGAAGAATTAACTATCGATGCTGGCAGTGCAGCGTTCTGTTGATTGAATCACTATGTTAGTCAGACAACACATGCGGATCATAGCATCGTTGCAACGAGGTAGAAGGCTATCCAGCCAATGAAAATATACGGTTGACAGAATCTGTTCCACACCAATGAACTGGCTGCGTTGTCATCGCCGAGGCTGTGTGAAGAACCGTCGGGAGAGTGGTAAGAGACGGCGATGACAGCGGGAAAGCTGCGGTAGACGACTCTCTTGAAGACTGGTTGGACCGGTCTCCAGTTGTGACGTAGATGGTCACCTGTTCCATTGGCATGCACTTTCTCATACAGCGCTCGAAATTCAGCCAGCTACAAATTGAACAGCGCATAATAATATGTGATCTTAATATGCATTAAATTGTCAAATTCAACAGAAAGAAAGGGTATCAAGTTAAACAATCGACTGCTTTTGATGGATTCCATATCACTCGCATTTAGATCTCTCGAGCGTCTGTTATTAATGCTAGTTTGGTTTCAAGGTCAATTTGCAATAAAGGGCAAAGAGGGATGGATATCTAGCAAGGAAGTGGCATCGATACAAGGAGACCAGAGCAATGGCCCGTCACACTCGAAAAAGTCAAGGCATACGCGCATTCCTCCTTTTAACCCTACTTTACCCAAAGGGCTTAAAGTCTGGGAGGTCCGCTGGAAGTAAAGGGAAAAGAAGTGGGTGTGGAAATTGCGACTAGCAAGAAGGTCATAAGAGGAAATCTAGGTCATAGTATTGGAATTTCAGTAACTTGAAGCGATTAAAATAGGAAAACGTTGTAATATTTTATTGAGGTGTAGGCTATAGCATGCTTCGTTTATGCCCCAGATCACCTTCTGATAGGATATGTCGTTTATTTATAACTATACCAGTGTGCTTGATTGGTTAGTAAAAAGCATCTACTTGACTATTTGGGATAGGTTATATGATTTTGCATTGTATAGCAGTATCCGTATACCTGTATACGATGACTGCATATATAATTATATGATTAATTAAATTTTGACTACTGTGCATTTGATTAAACCTATTCATACCTACTTCCTGCTGTAGAGTTACGTTGACTGTATTAAATGCATGCGAACGCTTTAATGACCTATTTTATGTATTGACTAGCTGTAACCCGTGAAAAATCACGGTTAACAGTTCTATCGTTCTAGAGAATAAGCCCGTTATATTATGACGTCATAACCCTCCTTCAATATGTATTTCCCCGTCATAATTGCTCTAAACGCCGTCGTCAAGACAGCCGTCGCCAAGGCGGCAGTATAGTGACGTCACAATAGTGTTTGTTACGGGACGGACAGACAGACAGACAGACAGACAGACGTACATCGGTTATTATGTTGTTTGATAACGCTTTACCGTATACACCGATCTGTGATGTAATTTCGACAATAGGCATGTATCCTACGTTTAAAGTAGTGCAGTTTTTTTATGATGATAGAAGCACAGATGTTGTGCCGGTGACTTTTGGCCAACCCAGCGACCATGCGTCTTTCTGTGACTAATGCAGAGTGTACACATAGATTTCTACGTGGGTTCATATATGAAGTAGATTTTACCTGTGTCGATGAAATCGTTTGTGCCGTTTCAAATACCGTCCAGACAACGCTTTCGGAACACGGAGGAGTCGTCAGAGATCCCCTGTACCGGAAGTAGTTCTTCCGGTTCAACGGCAACAACTTTTCCAAGTTGAAATACTTCAACGACACTGACTCATCTTTTAAAAACAGTATAACATCCTCTACTGTGAGTCAATGCATGCAATCCAATGTAGGCATAACTGAATGCCATTTCAAGACAATGTAGGCATAACTGAATGCCATTTCAAGACTGTAGGCATAATTATATGCCATTTCAAGACAACGTAGACATAACTAAATGCCATTTCAAGACAATGTAGGCATAACTGAATGCCACTTCAAGACAATGTAGGCATAATTATATGCCATTTCAAGACAATGTAGGCATAACTAAATGCCATTTCAAGACAATGTAGGCATAACTGACTGCCATTTCAAGATATCACAGCGATCAAGACATCTTATGACATCGCCGGCCCATTAACGATCAGATCAGACAGCTGCAGCTAATCTGATTGGATTACATTATGTTGGATAATGTTGGGTTGGATTCCGATCGTAACGAATATCGATGATGATTCAAATCAATGGCGTCGGTACGACCTACAGAATGGTAGGAACCCAGAAGAATGTTTTAAAGAATGTTCTAAAGGGGCACTTAACTTTAGGCAACCGACACTACCGTTTGTCGCTAAAATTTGCGATAATTTGTTGCTCTGCACCGCTTCTAATGCCTTTGCTTCACAATCTCCACTCAAGCATAAAACTTCTCACGATTGTAGTCGTATCTAAATTTACGAACACCAAAAATTGTTCTTTGCCTTCTAGGTCATCGAGTGTGACGCTGTGATCCTTGGTTCTAAAGAGTTATATTTTCATTTGTCAGGGCATAAAGTAGACCTACAGGCTTGGGGTGTGGGCGATAAAAGTTGAGTAGGCCTACTGTTGGCTTCTTAATAAGTTTAAATGCACCGTCTCCGACCAACCGTCATAGTCGGCCGTAGATCTCTACGTTCCTTGGTTGATTTGCAATACCACAACACAAACTGAGCAGTTTATTTGCACTGTCGCTCTGAAAGGTTCTATCGATTGCACAAAGGGCTATATGGGATCTTCTTCACAAAAACATAAGACTGCTCGGTTCTGCCATGCATGTAGTTGGGAGCCTTGTTTGAGTCTCTATCCGGAAGAGGCACTGCATAGAGCCATGGTCTGTGTGTTTCATTGCATCCAAGAGCCTCGGTGCTGCTTGAGAGTTCGAACCACTGACAGACGACGAATCCAGTACCAAGTACGAAAGATTGTGCTCTTCGTGATTTAGCCGAACGCGTTTTCCAAAGTTTTCAATGGCCTATTTTGCTCATCGCGATTTTTATGGGGTTAACACTTTAACGACAAGCGAGCATTAAGATGTATGGAAAAGTAATACCTCTCGTTGTTAAATGGTTAATTGTTTCAGCACTTTCACACACCTCCTTTGATGACTTCTCATTAAACTTCTTCCAACACATCAGAAAAATTATGCACAAAATAATCTCTCGCTCAGAAATGGAAGTCAACCAGATCTCTACCTACTGTAACACATCAAGTGATAGTCGTGGCCTCTCAGCCCACTGTACCGAAGCCCACGTGTGATCACATTTTGTAAATCATATTGGGCCTATATGAAACTGGTTATCAGCGAATAAAGCGTCCGTAAAAATGTCTTTCACTTGCCTGGATCTCTTACATCTTTGAGGTGAGAAATGAGTGGATCGAGGTATATGTTGTCATCTTTGGACACCTGCAGACAGAACAGTCAATGACGATCTTAATTATATTGAGTTCAGATGGATGCAACGTCTAATGTCAAGTATTTCAAGGACAGAAGTGCATCCTATGACCTTTGACCACAATTGTCACTCTGTATTTCATGACCAACCTTACAGAGCTGGGACGAACGGATAAGTTTCCTCTAGAAGTCTAGATTTTGAAAGAAGCGCATAAATATGAACTAGATAACTACTTGACTTATAGCAGTTAGCATTTATAAAAACACCCGCTCACGTTCAGGAGGATAAGTGAAACATTTTATGTTTCACCTATCCTCCTGAATGTGAACTGGTGTTTCACATATCCTCCTGAACGTGAACTGGTGTTTCACCTATCCTTCTGAACGTGAACTGGTGTTTCACCTATCCTCCTGAACGTGAACTGGTGTTTCACCTATCCTCCTGAACGCGGACTGGTGTTTTTATAAGTGCTAACAGCTAGAAGTCAACTAGGTTCGAGCTTTCTATAGTCTACGATTCGAACACACGTGGATGTCTTACATTCTGCAACACGATAGGCCTAAGTTTTAAAAATGTAGCTGACCGAAGGTCATTTACATGACTGTATTTATTCCGGATATTTCTATAGCGCCTCTCGAAGTCAACTACTACTCAGAGGCGCTCCCGACTACAGCATTTGATACTGTGCCGGAATTTTCACGCCGAAGCGCCACGAGCAATTGCGAGTGAAGGACTTGCCCAAGGTCCGTACGCAGCGGCTAGAGTGGGATTCGAACCTGCAACCCTCCGGTCACAAGGCGCCGAACTTACCACTGAGCCACCACGCCCCATAAAATAAACAGCAATTTAAAGTCATATTAAAATAGAGCCTATAAACCTAGTTTTTCAAAGATGAGTCAACACTTTAAAAACAAATTATGGCGAAGTTTTCAATGGCATCACTTCAATATGCGATCTGGTAGTGATTTGGTAGCCGATTTGTTTGCAAATGGTTATGGGACTTATTTTTATTGGCGGCCGACGCGATGGGTCCTGAGTTATTTTCACCGGCAGCCTGGCACCGAATTCACGTGTGTCTTGTTCGGTCGTGTTCATTTTCTTACTGAATGTGGCAAATAAATTGCTTACTTACTTACTTCGCTGAAACAGGCTGAGATCAGCAGTGATTCTTGCCTGAGCATGTCTGTAATATGCGTCGGTGCGTGGTGGGCTTTCGCGCGTGTTTATTGACGTCATCATAGACTGATAGTCTAGTCTGGACTTGTCTACGCAGCGTCAGGTTCGAACATATTTACACCGGTTGCAAATGCATTGAGGACGGTGAGGGAAAAGATTTGTGGTGATAGTTTGTTGTATAAATACTCAGTTGATTGCTTGAGTCACAAGTGTCGTTGATTATTGCTTTGGATAAAAATTTAGAGAGAGACAGACAGAGACAGACAAACAGAGAGAGAGAGAGTGAGAGAAAGAAAGAGAAAAAGAAAGACAGAAAGAAGGAGAGAGAGACTGCCAACAGACCGTGAAAAGAACTCCTAGGACTGCAATGCCATCTCGACTGGACAACGCCTCGCCGACGCTGTTGTAGTCATCTTCATCGTAACAGACAACATGCATCTGTTGGCAGATTAAAAATAAACCTGCCATAAGTTTAACACAACAGCAAACGAAAAAATGAAGAAAATTAGAGGTCAACACTTCTCAGTTATCAGTCTCTCTCTCTCTCTCTCTCTCTCTCTCTCTCTCTCTCTCTCTCTCTCTCTCTCTCTCTCTCTCTCTCTCTCTCTCTCTCTCTCTCTCTCTCTCTCTCTCTCTACCTGCCATGCTGTTTGTCTGTCCTTATATCTGCGTGTCTGCGTGTCTTTCTAACTACTATTTCTACTTCTATTTCTCATCTGTCTCTATAGCGACTTCCTCCCCCCCCCCATGCTTAATTAGCTCTAGTTTTTAATCATTTTCTATGTTTGCCTTTGGGCAGTAGGCTCGTTGAAAATAAATAACAGTTAATCATGTTAATGCTTCACTAAAATCTATGGTATATTAGGCCCTATGTAGGCTACGCACTTAAGAGGCCCTGCAAAACACGACATTAAAAAGTAGACCTTCTTCGGCCTAACTCTCACTTTTCTATAAACGTAGGCACGCAAACAAGGAGACGTCGTGGTAATGGGTATTTTGCAAGGCAGAATAGCAAAAAAAGGCATCCGATTAATTTATTGAAAAACGAGCGACCGTATGGCTTTGATACGGTCGCTATACAAGAATGTGTACATTTATATTTACTATCATAGCCTTTAAAAAGAAGCATTGATGGGCTACTAAGATTCCAGGTTAACTTGCAGCACTTCCAACATACATGTAGATTTCATTTCTTCTGAACCACTCATATCGCCCGTTATATTAAGACGTTAGGAACTTGCTCGTTTACCTATTGCTTGTCTACAATGTATTGATCATATCGGCAGAAACTAAGTCTGTACTGGCTACGGGGCGGGGAGATTGTTGAATGGTAACATGCTGGCACGAAGATCAGAAGGACGCGGATTCGATAACCGCTAGCCCCATAAAGGTTAACTCAGCCTTTTCACTCCCTGCACTCCATAGTAGGTAATAAGCATGTAGGACAGATGGCGTCCTACATGGTTGCCATACAGTTAACTTCGACTCCTCTTAAACGTGTCATCGTCTGTTACTACTATGAATTTAATAAACGAATATTATTATTATTATTATTATTGTTATTGTTATTGTTATTGTTATTGTTATTGTTATTGTTATTGTTATTGTTATTGTTATTATTATTATTATTATTATTATTATTATTATTATTATTATTATTATTATTATTATTACGCTCAGCTATACATTTGGCATTCAATAAATGATGCGAATAGAATGAACCTAATTGCGACGCCATATTGGCCGTTGTACCTCGAGTGGAAAATGTTTTCCTTGGATCTTGTGTTCCGATCCTTCGTTGTCGTCGCTTCCCCAGTGGAAATGAACCCCAGCCACGCGATATGTGTGGTCGTAAGCGCCTCCGTCTAGACGCATTGTCGTATGACCATAGGCAAAATTTACTGCAAAAATCAGACAACAAATCAGCAGCGGACATAATTTGAGATAAAGTATACCCTCAGATGAGATTAGGAGAAGTTAAACCCATCGATAAAAGCTTAAATGAGAAACCTTTGGGCTGCACATGACTTTCAGTTCAATCACTGGTGGCAACAATCCAGTCTCTTTCACTCTGTAGATTTAAACCATGGACGCAACTTTCAATGACTCTATTGTTCCTATTGTATCTGGGTCTTTTGTTTCGGGTAATTGCATTCATTTACGGCGCTAGATTTTCCAGACTGAGGACAAAGAATTACAAGCCAAGAGCTTAAATCTGCTTGAAACTTGGGACGTACTTTATTATTGGAGTTCCGCCAGCCAAGTGCTCTTTAAGAGTCCCGAAAGAGAATATAATCATAACTTTTTTGGTTCCGTTATAATGATGTAGCCTACTATATGGGAGCCGTGGTCGCGCAGACCAGATGAATACTTGGCTCAAGATCGTGCATTCATCACCATGAATGCACGATCAATCTATCGATCCTCGAGGAATACCTGTGGCTTCATTATGCCAGCATGTAGAAGATATCAATGGCATCTCTAAGCCTTTTACCCTTTTAGCAAATAACCTTCTGTAGATTGCCAACTTCTCGTGACGCATTAATGCTCATGACAATGACCTTTGATCTGGCTTGACCCTGCCCGAACGACAGGGTCAGGTCGTGACATTTCAGTCTTCGAGAGCATGCGGGGGATCCCTGAGGTCACAGACCACACATGCCAACAGCATCATCCAAACCACACTGATACTGACGCTGTTTATTGTGCTGCTGCTGAAATTGCTGCTGCTTAACTTCAAGAGCCACAATTTAAAGAAGTCGGTTTAAAGATGCCTGGTTTGCATCGGTCCATCATGGGTTGATACCCATCATGGGTTGATACCCATCATGGGTTGATATCTAGTGCTTCGGGTAGGCCTAAATTTACAAACGACATTTCACGGTTTTAATACGCTAAATAACAGAAATGGCCCAATTAAGACAACCTAATGCATAAGTTCACAAATCTATCAGCCGTTTACGTTTAGAAACAGCGGTAGGTATTCTCAATATTATCTCTATATATAAAAGCAAACACTTCCTTCTGAAATTGTTCGCTCATAAACATTCGGCCACGGACGTAGCTACACACAGAGAGCGACACAGGCGTTTGATACACTTTACGGGTGTGTGTGTGTGTATATATATATATATAAACAGTATATATAATATGTATGTAAATCATAATTATATAAATATATATGTATGTATCAAATATATATGCCTCGTATAAATGTAGGCATGACTTGTTTACGTAAGGAAATTAATTCCAAAGATTATGGAATGCGTCAGTGTCTAGTACTGGCCGGTTTTTGTAGGAGAATGAGCGTTGTAGAACTCGACCTTGTAATCGATGCAGCAGTGTTCAATCCAGTTTAAACTTGCTATGACGATTATGAGAAATCGGTTTAACCATTCAAAGCTCTCTTGCGGTGCTCTGTCATATTTGGAAGTGTTTGGCCGTTTTATTAGTCACGATTCTCTGCGGTTTTTATCTCCTCATTGAACCATATATCGTGCATTGATGGATGTATAGTCGTATACTATAGCAGGTGGTTTGGAAGTCTGTATGCGTGGGCATTTGTACATGTAATAGCGTCATCCGTTGTTAAGTAGGACCTACTTGAGTGCTTTTAAACTCATTAAGAACTTTTAAGAGTAAACAGGCTTGTTATATGGTGCATTTGTCACTTACGACGAGTTTATTTTCTGGTTATCAAGTTGGACTGATCATAAATGTCTTGAGAGAGTTGTTATGGTGTAACGTGTTGGGTTTTTAACTGGAAACGCACCACCTACACTTACAGCCGACTACAGTTAAGCGCTGATGAATTAACTATCACCGTGATGAACTTTTTCGGCTCTGCATATTCTACGCACGGTGGGTACCAGTATTGGGACAGTCTTGGGATTTTACAACTAGGGGACTCGCTCACCAAACGTCGAGACCGAGATTAAACTCCACGGGACTCAATTAAGCGTATACACCTAAGCATGCCTGGCATAGCCTACGTGAATGATGAAGCCATGACTGTCGCAATCGGAGGTCGCCCTGTCGTGTGTTTGCCGTGTGTTGATGTCGACCCTCGATTGCTTGTTCTTTTACTTGCACTTTTATTTAACGTGCCTAACTTTTCTATAGAAGATTCACGACGAACTTTGTTTAATTAATAAATGAATTTAATTAAAGAAACAAATATATATACACTAACTCTACGGGAACTTCCACGTAGTATTAAAGCGTTTAGATATTAAATCGGACTATCTCAAATGTTGCTTCGTACAGCCTAACTACAGATCGTTCTTTCGCGTCAGTCTCTGAATCTGACGGACTATACTCTGCCGCCCCGCTGGTCGTTCCTCCCGATGTTTCTCGCTCGACCGATGTTCACACGTCGCGTTCGTCAGCAGTACAAGTCCTGTATTCTCCTTTTCCTTCCGTTAAGTAGGAACTTCAGCGTGCATCGGTCAGCCCCCTCCCCACGTCAAGCTATCGTCAATTAGTGTCAGATTGCTCCTCGAGACGTGGGTCGTCGCTCGCCTGCAGCGCGGGCGGTGTCTGGTTACATCATAGCCGCGAGGTGTCCTATTACACCTTGGCTGTGTGGTGTCCGATTACACCTCGGCCTAGCTGCCTTCATTGTTGACCCAGTGGAGACTGGCTTTCGTCCGTCATCTTCCTATCTCGACCGGCAACGACGCTTACATCATAATGATGATGCCATCTCGTCGTTGTCGTCGATCTCCTCACGCGACACCTCCCTTCCCGGGGGAGGACAAAGCCAGTCATTGGTTCGCCTCCCGGCTGAGAATGATGTCGTTCCCTCCATCGATTTCCTCCAGACCATGTCCTCGTCGTTCCCATGAAAATACAAAATATCAGCACAGTTAGAAATATATTTACAGTTGTCGCGGTGCCTTACATGGTAGTCCGCCTTCTTCCTCAATCATAGTCTGGACAAAAGATCAGCGGGAATATTCAGCGCCCCAGGACGATATTTAAAAGCGATATCAAAGTCCTGGAGTGCCAGAGCCCATCTCGCAAGTTTAGCACTTGTGGGCGTAGAAGCAGTTAGGAAAGTCAAGGGATTGTGATCAGAATAGAGGGTAGTCCTTGACATAAAAATCCAATTCCTAAACTTCTTCAACGCAAAGATTACAGCATACGCTTCGCGTTCCACAGTGGACCAACGCGCTTGCGTAGCATCTAATTTAGAACTGGCGAAACATATTGGCCGTTCTGTTCCATCGTCTTGAATTTGGAATAAGCAGCAACCGACTGCTTTGTCTGAAGCATCAGTCGATAAACCAAACTCTCTGCCGTAGTCAATTGTCTGCAAACATACAGCGTTATTCAAATCGTGCGTAAGTTTATCTAGCGCATTTTGATGTTCAATTCGCCAGGGTATTTTAGCAGGCACCGATTTCTGGGTCAAGTCAGTGAGAATTCTGGCTGTCTCAGCAAGGTTAGGGATGAAGTTCCTAAAATAACTGAAGAAGCCAATTAATCTCCGTATGTCCTTTTTGGACTCGGGTTGAGGGGTTTTCCCTAGCCCTGCGATTTTCATAGGATCCGGTTCAATGCTCCCTGATCCGATCAGGTGACCTACAAACGTTGTTTGTCGCCTAGCAAACGAACTCTTCTTAATGTTAAGGGTCAGACCCGACTGTTGAATAGTCATTAAGTATTTCTCTAGGTGTTTCATGTGATCCGGCCACGTCATCGAGTGTACTGCCATGTCACTATGTGAGGGAGTGATAATACCTAGGGCCAAAAGTTCGCGGGTCTGCTTCTCCATCTCCGGTTTGAGCAGTTCCGGCACCTTATAGGCTCGCAAACTCTTCGGCCTGAACTCCGCGCTAACAGTGATTGTGTGTTCTAGGACGGGACAGAAACCTGGTTTGTCCGAGAACACATCTGGAAACCTGTCTAACAGACTAAACAGCTGTTTCCGCTCGGGTACCGTTAAGTGTGCAACGGCAATAGGGTCTACTTGTGCACTGGGCCTTGTCTGCCTCGTGACGAAGCTACCCCCCGCTTCCCCGTGACCGAAGTCTTCGTCCTTCTCGAACAGAATGGAGCAATTGTTAATCAATGCTTGCTGTATTCTTTCGTTATATTTGCGAATCCGATTTGCGTGTAGTAGGCTAAGCGGCTTTTGCCCCCTATTTCCACGATGTATGTGTAGGGCGATTTCACCTGAGCGATGATGGCCGGGCCTTGCCATTGGCCCTCCTTCTTTGCTCCTCGCGCTTCCGGTGATTGGATGATGCCTTTGTCTATTCTCTCTTTAGGCAAGCACAGTTGTTTTACAGAATGCCCAGCTATTTTGTCTTTATGAAAGGGCAAATTGTCTTCAGTGAAGACGCTCTTCGCCCCAATCTTCCCGTGGGCCAAGAATGGTGCTAGTGTCGAACATTGTGCTTGTTCAGCAGCCATCTTGTTTCTGCCTACTATTGTGTCTTCCTTGGGTGGGGGTGGTATCTCAGGATTGAAGAATAGCTCTTCATTATCCGTTTCTTCGGGACCGATTTCTCCTACACTCCCACTGTCTGCTTGAGCGACCGTGAAGTAATCCTCGCCTATCAGCGTCCTAAGTCCCTCTATCTCCTCCCCTCTCTCCTCTTCCTCACTCGTCTCAGTCCTTGCGACCGCCTGCGCTTCTGAAATTTGGTCTATTTCAGGAGCGCTGGCCGCGTGACTCGAATACAACGCTGTCTCGCGCAGCAAGTCGGCTGTAGTGGGCGTGATAATTAACGGTTCATTAAGGTCTTTAATGAGTGCCGCCCATATCCGAACATCAGGGGCGTAATTTACCTCCCCCTCGCTGTCCTCGCCGGCCTGAGACCCCTTTAGTCTCAGCCGCACCACGTCCACAATCATTGATTGACCGTTCAGCCCCTTCACCTCTATCTGCTTGACCACAGGTAGGTTGAGCGGCCTGATTAGTTCTGCTTCCTCTTTCCCTTCTCTCCTCTGCTTCTCCTCCTGAAGCCTGAGCTTCTCAGCCTGCTTTTCCTCTAGCATTCTGAGTCTCTCTGTTTCCTCCTTTTCTTCTCTCCTCCGTTTCTCCTCCTGAAGCCTTAATTTCTCTGCTTCCTCTTTCTCTTCTTTCCTCTGCTTCTCCTCCTGAAGCCTGAGCTTCTCAGCCTGCTTTTCCTCTAGCATTCTGAGTCTCTCTGTTTCCTCCTTTTCTTCTTTCCTCAACTTCTCCTGAAACCTTAATCTCTCAGCCCGCTTCTCCTCAAGCAGCCTGCTCTCCTCTCTACTTATCCTGAGCTTCTCAGCCTGCGTCTCCCCAAGGAGCCTGAGTCTCTCTCTTTTCTCTTTTAGTCTCCTCTCTCTCTCTTCTTCGATCCTTCTCTGCCTTTCCTCCTTCTCTTCCTTTCTCCTCTCCGCTCTCTCCTCAAGCAGCCTGAGTCTCTTCTCCGCTTCCTCTCTCTCTTCTCTCCTCTGCTTCTCCGTTTCCCCTCTTTCTTCTTTCCTCAGTTTCTCCGCTTCCTCTCTCGCTTCTCTTCTCTGCCTTTCTTCTTCCTCTTCTAGTCTCCTCTCTCTCTCTTCTTCGATCCTTCTCTGCCTTTCCTCCTCCTCTTCTTTTCTCTTCTCCGCTCTCTCCACTTCCTTTCTCTCGTATTTTAATCGTTTGAGTTCGACTAGCTGCCTCTGCACTGTCGTGTTAATAATGCTATCTAGGCTACCTGCGCTTACTTCCTCACTTACATCTGGCGGGGCCTCCCGTCCAGAAACAATTATTTCAGCGCTAGCCTCTCGGAGCTGGTTCATATTCATGGGATCCAATTCCTCCTCTCCTAGTCCCATCTTTCTCAGATATGCGACTAGTCTGTGATGGGGTATGTTCCGCACCATCATTCTTTTCCATGCCGACAACTTATCCATCTTCCAACAGTCCGCTCACTAATAGAAAAAGATAAGTAAGTTAGAGGAGAGTCACCGCTGGTCAGAAATCAAAGAAAACAACGTCCTAAAATTCTACCATAAATACAACAAGAACAGAACTGAGCAAAAGGAGCTACGCAAAAGCCTCGGCTATTCGCACACCAATCCTCATCCAGACCTCAACCGCAACCTCACAGATTACCACGACTACCAGTAAGGACTTACCCTCTGATACGTCGAGCGTGTTCCGTCTTTTGGTATCTTGGCTGATCCGCTGTCCTCCGTTGCCACTCCCGTCCGTCGTTGCTAGCGATGGTCGGTCGTCCGTTGGCGCTCTTGTTCCTCGTCCTTGCCTGTTGCTGTCGGTTCCTTCGAGTCCTTCGTCTTCGGAGTCCGGCACTCGATTTCTCCAGTTGCGAAGGGTTGTATTCGCCGCTGGTCCCGATCTGTTGAGATTCCTCGTTCCGTTTCCGGTTCCGCTTTTCGTCGTGACGTCTTCAGTAGAAAATCCTGTCGACTGCGCCAATGTCGCAATCGGAGGTTTCCCGTCGATTGTTTGCCGTGTGTTGATGTCGACCCTCGATTGCTTGTTCTTTTACTTGCACTTTTATTTAACGTGCCTAACTTTTCTATAGAAGATTCACGACGAACTTTGTTTAATTAATAAATGAATTTAATTAAAGAAACAAATATATATACACTAACTCTACGGGAACTTCCACGTAGTATTAAAGCGTTTAGATATTAAATCGGACTATCTCAAATGTTGCTTCGTACAGCCTAACTACAGATCGTTCTTTCGCGTCAGTCTCTGAATCTGACGGACTATACTCTGCCGCCCCGCTGGTCGTTCCTCCCGATGTTTCTCGCTCGACCGATGTTCACACGTCGCGTTCGTCAGCAGTACAAGTCCTGTATTCTCCTTTTCCTTCCGTTAAGTAGGAACTTCAGCGTGCATCGGTCAGCCCCCTCCCCACGTCAAGCTATCGTCAATTAGTGTCAGATTGCTCCTCGAGACGTGGGTCGTCGCTCGCCTGCAGCGCGGGCGGTGTCTGGTTACATCATAGCCGCGAGGTGTCCTATTACACCTTGGCTGTGTGGTGTCCGATTACACCTCGGCCTAGCTGCCTTCATTGTTGACCCAGTGGAGACTGGCTTTCGTCCGTCATCTTCCTATCTCGACCGGCAACGACGCTTACATCATAATGATGATGCCATCTCGTCGTTGTCGTCGATCTCCTCACGCGACAATGACTAAAAAACCCCAAGTGAAAGGTCTGGTATAAAAGGACTGCCCGATGGAAGGGTCTGACTGACCTGTATGTCCGTTGTTGTTGATGGTGATTCTGTCGCGCGATACGTTATGAACAAGAAGAGAGATTTCAGACAGAAGTTCGTGGAATTTCGTTGACTGTATTTCGATGTTAATCGGCGACTGATGTCTTCCGGCGCAGTCCTTGTGCAGAGAAGACCAACGCTTTGGACCTATCATCACACAACCATAACTACACCAATGTAGGCTCATGCATGGGAAACAATCGAAATATTAATATTTGTATAAAAACAAGTGTTTGTTTGGTTTACTATAGAGACTAATCGTTTTTCAGTCTACTTCGCCGCAACTTGAGCTAATTAATCTTCTCCATTACCATTCGATACACGTAGCCTTAGCAATAAGTTTTAACGGACTTCTTTTACAACAAAATACTTCATATGTCTGTAACAATTTAGACTGCAGGCTTAAAATATACAGAGGAAAAAAGACATCAATTTCTATGCATTGTGTCGATCAACATACCTCCATCTCTCGATCTGTCTATGGTATACCTCCATCTCTCGATCTGTCTATGGAATATCTCTATCTCTCGTTCTGTCTATGGTATACCTCTGTCTATGGTATACCTCCATCTCTCGTTCTGTCTATGGTATACCTCTGTCTATGGTATACCTCCATCTCTCGATCTGTCTATGGTATACCTCCATCTCTCGATCTGTCTATGGTATGCAGCCAAAGTGCTCGAGAGTACAAACGGAAGAATTTAAAGAAAAGGAACGTCACAGAACCTACAGTAGTCCATCGTTGAGAAGGCAAATAAGCAAGTTGGCCAGATAAGGCGGCCCCAGAGTCTGGAAAAAGGAAGGTGATACAAAAGGGGGTGATTAGGCGAACATTACAACCAAGAATGATTGAAAGCCGATTTAAAAACTAATCTGATCATTTTTGTTGCGCCATTATAATAGTGCATTGGCATGAATCGATGGCAGTGGTTAAGTAAAACCGATGGAAAAACTGAAAATCAATCTTAGATGGATCCGGTCGACATCCAGAACAATAGAACTGAATGGTTGCTGGCACCAGCCGTAACCGGTTGTCAAAAGACTAGAATGCGTTATATGCAAAACGGTACCGTCATCGGAACAACTGTTGGAAGTGCGTTGGTTGAAATTGAGGTTTGCGAGATCGATATGTCAGTTTACTGTAAGTTCTAAACACAGAAACTTCTATTCTTAAGTAGATTCGACACCTAACAGGAAGACAAAGTTTGAATGGGGACATAATAAATCTTTAATTAACTATGATTGATGCTTATAACTAGCGAACTACCAAATCAGTAAATCAACATGAAAAGAAAGAAAGAAAGAAAAGAAGAAAAAGCAGGAGGTATAATCTCTTACCATAGTCTCCATGGTAACCCCAGTAGGGGCTGTGATGCTCCTCGTGATGGTCACTTCCTGTGTCTTCGTGCGCTTGCTCTTGGTGCTCGTCCTCTGCGTCCTGGTGCTCTTCCTCGTGTTCCTCTGCAGGTGCAGCAGCTGGGTCGTCTTCTGCGTGATGGTGGTTTCGTTCTTCTGTGATGTAGTCCTCCGATGAATGAGGCTCAACTGATTGAAAAACAGGCATCATCCTTTGAAGCTATAGCTTGAACTTTGGTTGAAGTTACAGCTCCATAGGACGATGTCTTACAGGACCTAAAGTCCTCCCAGAGAACCTGTCCGTCCCAGAGGACCGGACCGTCCCGGAGGGTAAAGGCCTGAAGCGCAGGTGCCATGGCTCGACAGCCGGCTGATGCGGCTAGAGGTGAAAGGCCGTCAAGTGCATGGACAATGTATGTATTATGTTTGCTTATTTGTTGTATGTATGGTATGCATGCATGTATGTATGTATGTATGTATGCAAGTATTTATTCATGAATGTATGCATGTATGTGTGTACGTAAGTATGTATGTAAGCATATATGCATACATGCATGATTGTATTTGATCTTCGTTTCAAAATATACATGTATTTACCTTTATAATGTATGTATGCGAGTGTGTATGAATGCATGCATGCTTTATGTACTAATCTATCTCGATAGTTAATATAGGGCTTTTTAAAGTATCTCGCAAAAGCTCTTAAATAGACAAGAAGCCATGCTATAATAGAAAGGTCTATCTGTGCTTTAAGAAACACGAAATCATTTATTGACTTTTCTCTCTGTTTTTGCGAAGCATGGCCACATTCCTGCTACCTGGGTCATTATTAAACATTCTGTTTAAAATACATAATTACATGCTGCTGTCGACATAAAATTGCATTCTGTAGAAGATAGAGAGAAACCTGATTAGCTATAGAGTATATATAGAGAACACATAAACGTGTGTAAAGAAACTGAGCGACGTTGATGGATGAGCATGTTTGTCAGTATTTTTGAGTTTGTGGTCTACTCATTAGGCCTACCTATTAGGCTCATTTAGTCTTCGAGGGTCTACAAATAATTAGGCCTACTGAAGTCTATTAGAAAATGCAAACATTAAATGAATCTGCATTCTGCACGCACAGGCACGCTGGTAAATATTGCATTATGCAGGTCGTTTCTTTGAATCTGTTTGACATCGCTCATGCGTGACTGAAGTAGGCTATGTGAATGTAAATATGTCACATGCTGCAAAGTCTCCGTATCTCCATCAGTTGATGGACAGGGCAGCTACAGAGCAAGAATTTAATATACTATGAACGTTTCTCGTGACCGCAGATGCAAATTCGAAAAGCAGCTTTGCGTTTTGTGACTTATTTGACTGCCTTATCATGAAGCTGCTTAGTGTATCACGAAGCTGCTTAGTGTATCGGAAGGTATGGAAGTGCGGGAAATGTAGGCCTACTTCAATCCATCGGGTGCAGATGTGTAGATCAGCTATACTGTCTAATCGCTAGTGCACTGGATGGTGTCCTCTCGGGTCAGAAGTCAGATCCCCGCCAGGGCAGAGTATGATTACTCGGGATTTCTGTTTCTCGGGCGTTCTTTAGCAACCTCGGCTCATTGAATAAAACCATCAAATGTACTGCACCATGCAGTTGGAAGAGTCAGAGAAGACAGGCCACGCGTCAACATATGTCGAGACAAAGAAAATGAAGTCGCTAACATTTCATACATATGACTACTTCTTGAGTTTGACTTTAACCACTTGTCTCAAGTATGTATACTAGGGTAACTAGGCAATGAGAGAGGAGAAACAGAATGTGAAA
This sequence comes from Allolobophora icterica, assembly GCA_963556255.1. Lineage (NCBI taxonomy): Eukaryota > Metazoa > Annelida > Clitellata > Crassiclitellata > Lumbricidae > Allolobophora > Allolobophora icterica. The sequence goes on from OY744604.1 coordinate 47,455,043, forward strand.
GATGATGATGATGATGACGATGCTGTTGATGATGATGATGATGATGATGATGATGATGATAATAATGATGATGATGATGATGACGATGATGACGACGACGACGACGACGACGACGACGACGACGACGACGACGACGACGACGACGACGACGACGACGACGACGACGACGACGACGATGACGATGACGATGACGATGACGATGACGATGACGATGACGATGACGATGATGATGATGATGATGATGATGATGATGATGATGATGATGATGATGATGATGATGATGATGATGAGAAATAAAATCATTGCCATCAGAGACACAGAGACTGACAGAGAGGATAGATAAACATACATCGAGCAGATATATAGCGACACACGCAAACATTTAGGTGTACACAGAGACAGACTTTACATAGGCTACATTACATGTATAGAAAGGAAAAAGGATAAATGAAGGTAAAGACAGACAAAGACAGACGGAGACTGTGATATAGAAAAACACGAGAAGACACAGGATAGAATTCGCCTTAAAACAGTATTGACGAATTCCTCGTAACTTAAAACACTGTTGACGAATTCTTCGTAACAGCGTATACGACTGGCTCTCAAGTAGACGCCACTTATTCACATGACATTTCTCAAGAAGGATACAGACTTCGTGATGACAAACAAGCGTAATGCATTCAAAATATGCGCTGCGTACACTAAGCTGGAACATGTTATGCTTACGATTCAGCTTCTGTTGTAAAAGTAGTCTATCTATCGTGAAGTAGGCCTAAATATTTGCACAGGCCTACATTCATTTTTCATTACATGCCATGTGCTTATCCGTCGCATAATGTTGACCTGAAGATGAGACACGTATTCGTCGACAAACAAACAACTTCTTGAAATCGATTTAAGAACTTTCTAGAACCTCTCCAAGCGGTCAAGGGATGAGTTCCGTTCCAATAACTGACACGTCAGCGACAAACTGTATTGACCTCTACATCATATATTCCTGCATATATTAAGAATCGTCCATGCGTAGTTCTGCCTGACTAAATATACAGGCAGACATAAGTGTCTATTGTGTTCTAATCTAGAGCTTCTGTAGCGCCCTATTCATTTAGACAGAATCAGTAGATGTTGTGGCGTAAAACCACAACGTTTCGGGGTCATAATTCTTTCGACGGATCCAGTGGTCAGAGGGACCTGAAGACGACGGGTCATGTCTAATAAACCAGTGTTGAGGTCAAACCAGCTGAGAGCAGTACCCAACAACCCGAACCTGTGTCGATAGATCGAAGTGCCACCTGTGGCTGATGGTCGATTTACTATCACAAGGGCGACTTCGAAAGGGCGACCATCAAAAGGGCGCAATCAAAAAGGCGCCGCTCAAAAGGGCGCATGCTTAAAAGGGCGCCGATCAAAAGAGCGCGCTATTAAAAGGGCGACAATCGAAAAGGCGAGAAAGTTCGCAGTTGGAAGAAGCATAGACTTTAAAACACACACTTGGAGGTTCTCATCTCACCATATGGAAGCTCTTAGACAGTTTGAAGAAAGAACAGAGTCTCAACGAAATGAAGTTGGAGCAATTCGTTTCGGGTCAACATCGCTCGCATGAAGGAAAATCTACAGGGAAGTTGCCAAACGTATCAAGACCATAGTTGAAGATTATGGCAACAGAACAAACATGAATTAGCTCATAATCTCTACCTCAACATTTGAAAATATCAATAAAATAACGTTGGTCTAACATTTGAAAAACAGACATTGTTATTGTTATTATTATCTTTTAAGTGACAGCCTGCCATCCCCTCCCATCTGATTCATTTTACTTTATTTTTTTGCCACTTGCTATTCCGTTAACTAGTTGCCCACCTTTTGCCAATTCGTTGTTTCTAAATAGGCCTAAGCCTACTCAAAGCCTCATGTGTACATGGCCGTTGTCGAGTTTTGTTAAGTAAATGGGGGGGCCTTCCTAGCGGGACCCTGGTCCTTTTAGGGCTTCCTATTGACCACTCACAGCATGATATAGCCTTCTAAACCCATTAATATCTTAATGTTTCAAACCTTTTCATCATCATAGTGGCTATTTAAATTATATTTTCTTGTATATTGTCACGTTTGCTTTGTGGATCAATAAAAAATTGATTGATTTGATTGATTGAAATACGGTAGAAATAACTATGGAAATATCAATAAAATTACGCAGGACTAACATTTGAAGAAAACTTAAACCTATTTTCGTCTTTTTTTTACCTCGCTCTTATGAGTGCGCGCTCTTTTGATCAGCGCCCTTTTAAACATGCGCCTTTATGGGTAACCATCCATAACGTCGCAGATGATTTCGTCGCGGCCAACTAGTCGCAATCAGTTTGTCGTTAATTACCTGGTCTGTTGTATATCAATTGGTCGTACTTGGTCTGTTGTATATCAATTGGTCGTAATGAGTCCCAGCTTGAGTTTGTTCTCAATAGCTCGTTAATCAATTGGTTTTCAATAACTCGTTAATCAATTGGTCGTAGGTAGACCTATATAAACCCCATAGACCATAGGTAGGCCTAGTAATCGTCGCAATGTCGAAGGTAACGTTCAAGTAGCAGAGGAAATCACAAGGCAGTCTACGAGGGTTATATGTACACAAAGGAGAGAGAAGTGAACGGGAAGACATACTGGCGATGTGAAATGAGAACTTGTAATGCAAAAGAAGAAGAAATATAGAGCTGTTGATAACAGGATCAAAACTGTGGTGGATTCATACAACCATGACAACATTTTGCAATACCTGAAAAACATAGCTCACAGCATTGCATTTTGAATTTGACTCTTTCTGCTCAGACAGTCAGACTGAAATGACGTGCGTAGACCCTACGTTGTAACTTGGTTTTACGTTTTAATCGTATAACTGTTTACGTTTGAATCTTATTAATTATTACTTAGCTATGGAACCTTGAATTTGCTTAAATGTTCGTTATTGAATTTGCTTTGCTTGACTTACATGACGTGCTTACGTTTTAACTTTCTTTTACGTTTAATCATATAACTTTTTACGTTAGAATCTTATTAATTATTACTTCACTACGGAACCTTGATTTTGCTTAAATGTCCGGTATTAAATTTCATTTGCTTGACTTACTTTGGTTGTCGGATTTAAGATAGGACCTATAGGCATACCAGACGAAATAAACTGCGACCATATTAATTTGCGACGACATAAAAACGACGAACTGAAAACGACGAACTGAAAACGACAATTTGCATGCGACGAATTATATTGCGACGCATTGAATAACGACGATATAAATTGCGACGAAATGATTACGACAAAATGAAATACGACCTAACGATAGGGAACCCCTTTATGAGCGGCGCCTTTTTGAACGCGCCCTTTTGATGGTCGCCCTTTCGAAGTCGCCCTTATGATAGGATACCATGATGGTCAAGGTCACGTCAAAGATACCCGATCTCCGCCGAGACCACAATACCCGGCTGTTCGAAATCCACGGCTTTGCATTGAATTGTCCGGTGGGAGCACTTTCTCTGAGGAGCTTCCTGAAGAGGGGCTGAATAAAATGTGCAATTATAAATTACACATGAATACATCCTACCGGTCGAGTGTTTGATTCTTGCTGCCTCCGTTAACGAGATGATTGTCAACTGTGTAAGCATCATCAGAAGCATCTTCATCGTCGACATCATTCTCGGTTTCAGCAGATGACAGAAGTCAACGAGTGTTTCAAATATCTTGGAGTTGTCTTAGGATCTAAAAGCTGTACAACAATGTGTCGCAAAAGCTGCTACAGTACATGCATACAAGCCGATGCAACAAGTTGGTATACATTATATATATATATATTATATATATATACGCACACGTGTATACCATACTTTCATGCAATCATCGTAATCACAAATGCACATGTATATTGCGCCTCTTGAAGAAAACTTCTCAGAGGTGTTCCCCATCTGACAACACATGAAAGTCACGATAAAATAGACCAAGGTCAACTGCTGGCTACTTGTATTTTTCCCTGCCTCTATTTCAGAGGCAGAGAAAAGACGATTAACTCGCGTCGCATGCTGCATGGCAGGCTGTTCCAGAAAAGACTTGAAGAATTGGACTGAAGAACAATAATAATCACATCGCACTGCAGGCCGAAAAGGTATGTAGCCAGCGACAGAGGACATTGAAAAACATAGCTCCATAAGATGAGACTAAGCTTCGCCTACATACATCGATATATCCTGTTTACAGTAATAGGTGCTCGGCTGAGCCATGCTGATCATCTGATGCATTTTCTTTTCGGGTTTTTGTTTTGTTTTTTGTTTTGTTTGTTTGCATTTTCTTGTATTTTCAACTAGTCCTTTACTTTTCATTCATACTGTATCTCAAGGACAGTATTTTCAGGGCCTGGTTTTTGTCCCCATCCTTTTTTTCTTTTTTGGTGCCATCTTATTACTATGTAACAAATAGGCAGCCCTATTTAAGCGGGACCTATGTCCCTTTTGGGCTTTCCCTATTGTATCCCGAATGCTTTTACATTCCGATTGGTGCCTACTGTACTTTTGTATTGAATTCGGATCAATAAAGTTGAATTGAAAAATTGAATTGAATTACAGGTCTAATGGCAGTATACACGTAACTATGGGCTGCAAGGACTCAGCTGTGGGAACCCCGGATCAGAATCTCGGAAAAGAGGACCGATAAACCGCTGAACAAGACCCTATAGAGGGCTCCAAATGAATAACCTGCGGGGACAGCACTCCAAAGTCTCACAGAGGTAATTCGGGAAGAATTTAGATGGTCAGTACAGTCAAAGCATACATAAAGAGAGATGGAGATAGAGATAGACAGAAATCTGAACTTACGAAAATGGCCATAGTAAGGCAATCTATACGAACCAATTAAGTTAGCACGTAATTAAGCGGTCTGTTCAAGTTTCTGCTTGTGGTCAGATGAACAATGACCGCTGCGATGGCTTATGATAAGATCAACAATGACCGCTGCTATGGGTTATGATCAGAGGAACAATGACCGCTGCTATGGGTTATGATCAGAGGAGCAATGACCGCTGCTATGGGTTATGATAAGATCAACAATGACCGCTGCTATGGGTTATGATCAGAGGAACAATGACCGCTGCGATGGCTTATGATCAGATGAACCATGACCACTTCTATTGCTTGTGGTCAGAGGAACAATGAGCGCTGCTATGGCTCATGATAAGATCAACAATGACCGCTGCTATGGGTTATGATCAGAGGAACAATGACCGCTGCTATGGGTTATGATCAGAGGAACAATGACCGCTGCTATGGGTTATGATCAGAGGAGCAATGACCGCTGCTATGGGTTATGATAAGATCAACAATGACCGCTGCTATGGGTTATGATCAGAGGAACAATGACCGCTGCGATGGCTTATGATCAGATGAACCATGACCACTTCTATTGCTTGTGGTCAGAGGAACAATGACCGCTGCTATGGGTTATGATCAGAGGAACAATGACCGCTGCTATGGGTTATGATCAGAGGAGCAATGACCGCTGCTATGGGTTATGATAAGATCAACAATGACCGCTGCTATGGGTTATGATCAGAGGAGCAATGACCGCTGCTATGGGTTATGATAAGATCAACAATGACCGCTGCTATGGGTTATGATCAGAGGAACAATGACCGCTGCGATGGCTTATGATCAGATGAACCATGACCACTTCTATTGCTTGTGGTCAGAGGAACAATGAGCGCTGCTATGGCTTATGATAAGATCAACAATGACCGCTGCTATGGCTTGTAGTGAGAGGAACAATGACCGCTGCGATGGCTTATGATCAGATGAACCATGACCACTTCTATTGCTTGTGGTCAGAGGAACAATGAGCGCTGCTATGGCTTATGATAAGATCAACAATGACCGCTGCTATGGGTTATGATCAGAGGAACAATGACCGCTGCTATGGGTTATGATCAGAGGAACAATGACCGCTGCTATGGGTTATGATAAGATCAACAATGACCGCTGCTATGGGTTATGATCAGAGGAACAATGACCGCTGCGATGGCTTATGATCAGATGAACCATGACCACTTCTATTGCTTGTGGTCAGAGGAACAATGAGCGCTGCTATGGGTTATGATAAGATCAACAATGACCGCTGCTATGGGTTATGATCAGAGGAACAATGACCGCTGCTATGGGTTATGATCAGAGGAACAATGACCGCTGCTATGGGTTATGATCAGAGGAGCAATGACCGCTGCTATGGGTTATGATAAGATCAACAATGACCGCTGCTATGGGTTATGATCAGAGGAACAATGACCGCTGCTATGGGTTATGATCAGAGGAGCAATGACCGCTGCTATGGCTTGTAGTGAGAGGAACAATGACCGCTGCTATGGCCTCCTGGTGCCTGTGATTGAGTCTAAAGATCTTCCAACAGCAGACACAGACTGCGGTGTTACAATATGTGAAAACATATAACCATAACATATCCTCAGAACCTATCATGATTAATTTTGCTCTCGAGTGAAAATCAATGATGCAAGTTCACTTTACCGTGAGAGCAGCTGTGAGTTAGTCTCACACGATGTTAAGCACAAAAGCAAGCCTGACATATAATTATGTTGTAATGTTCGGCTGTTATTCAGATCCATAGCGAACACCAGCCAAGATTTAGACACGTTTTCAAAGCACAACAATAGTAGGCCTACCAGTGATGACGGCGACTACTGCGTAAGTTTGGCACCAAATGCTTTTCAATGGCTGAGCCAACGCTTTGACTGAGACTTTAGATCCTCCTCAGGCTAATAAATATACGCTGCAGGCTCAAATCTCGTCCGTCAGTACGTCGATCGGTGAACAGCTCTGCGCGTAAATCAAACCTGCCCGAAGTATATTTGACAAACATCGTCGTTGAATTATGCCGACGTACTGACTCGTACCTAGAGGACACACACATACGCGCACGCGCGCGCCTACACATACAGTGTGTGTATGTATGTATATATATATATACATTTTAAATTTGTGGTTATATATATATATATAACAAAAAATATGCAAAAATTGCATGTTACATCAAAATAATTCCAACGGACAAAGTAAACGTAGTTGAAATAATGCTCCAATTAAGTTAAACATAAGGCAGTTTCATAAAATGGATCCTTGCTGAATAGGATATCAATGCAAAGATTCAAGTACAGAGGTCTCAGATCATGTGCTCATATTTGAACATACATGTATTAGTTAGGCCTAAGTCTCCAGCTAAGCACTTGTGAACTCTAGAATTTTTACATGTTTGAGGTTATGGTAAGAAGCATTTACATTAATCAAGGCGACTGAAAACCAATGCGTTTGCCAGAAAGCCAATGCGTTTGCTGCACAGACGAGTGGCAAAAGCACATCGTCAAACGAAATGTAGGCCTACATATATATCTTTGCACACATATATATGTACATATATATATATGTATATATAAGCATATATATATTGCATTGAGAATATGTTTAATGTCAACCAGGTCAAACGAATGCCTTTCTCTGGTTGTTCCAGAAACTAGAACTATTCTTCTGACAGCCCTGAAACACGGCCTTCATGCAGGCTGCAGCACACAGGAAGGCTAAGGACAGAACAGTTGGCGTCGCATCGTCGACACGACCTCGCTCAGCTAAGTTCGCCACCAAAAGAGAAGATGGAAGGGAGCCAGGCTGCCTCTGCATCAGTAGTACCGAGAGCAACAAAGCGTGCGTACCACCGTGCAAACGATACAAATCAGGCGAGGGTAATGGCCTATAAATCTGCAATCTTAACATACAGCTGTTATCGTAATTCAATCCCCATTTATCACTTCCAAGCAAAGAGAATTTCAAACCATGATCCACTGGACAGTACTTGTCGAAATCCGTAAGGTTTCTCAGACCGAAAGAAAGACCTCGATGAATATGCAATCCGAAATAGATGAAACCTCAGCCACGACGAGTGAGAAAAAACAGAACTTAACAGATCAGCCAGAAGCAGGTATACGCCTAAACCGAACTCCAGAGGCTTAGGCCAGTGACCAAGAAATACCGAGAACCAAGTAGCCTACTGCTTTCTGGTTCAGCATAAAACATGAGTCAAAGATTTCGATTATGGATTATGTGTTAATCACGGGGCTAATGTGTAGACTATTAGATGTATTTTATTTGATCTGTAGGCTATAGGCCTAATATCCATATTACGTGCATAAACTATGAAGTCAGTTTGAACTGGATAATTCGAGGCGGTCTTTAATTTCTGCGAAGTCAGAGACACACGACCCATGCAGGCAATTCACTTGGTTGCGGATCAGCTATCACTGTAAAGCATTGAGCCAGACACACTGCAATAAACTGACTGCAAAAACGCAGCAATGTCAGAAAGAGGCAGAGATGGTGTTTGCAGAAACACTGAGGCCTAGATTAAGCCGCTTTTATCCTCACTGGCCTTTGAATTTCATCTGCATTTGCTGAGCTGGAACTAAACGCTAATTACTTACAAAGCAGTTGGTTAGGCTGCTTGATGAGAGTCCACTCTCAGAGGTTCAAGCTAGCAGTGAACACGAATAGATTCGAAGCGGCAGCTGCGTCGTTTGAAATAGACCCTATAGACCTACTTGTGCTCTCATGCATAAATCAAAGTTCGAATCCATATTTCACGCATTTGGTGAGAACTAAATGAAAACTGCCTAAGCCACGATCCTGTCACGAAGCTTCATTTCGCCTAGTTTGGTTCTTTGAGTTGAGAAAATGTAAGGAAAAGTAAAGCAAAGTAAGGTAAGATAATGTGGTTTGGTAGGTAAGGTAAAGCAAGTTAAAGTAGAGTAAAGTGAGCATAGTAGGGTAAAGGTAGTAATTTATGTAAGTTAAGGTTCCTTGTGGATGACAAGCGAGCCTATGGGCATGAGCTGGCCATGTCAAACCCATCTTCATGCGTTGGACGTCAAAAGCCCCATATATGAATAATCATGAAAAAGATTCTTCTGTGGGCAACAAGTGGGCTTACGGGCGCTGGCTGCCTATGTCGAGCAGCCCATTCATGGGCGGCGATCTAGGGGGTCGGGGGAACAAGACCCCCGCCTTTAAGAGTGGGGGGGGGGCACAACATACAGTTAATTGTTACCCCCCAAATTTTGAAGAAACACCAAAAAAGGTCACCAAATTTTTTCACCTCTTTTTTGACCAGTTTAGTTTAAAAGTATCCCTTGTCTCCCACCTGTCAAACAAGATCGCCGCCAGTGAGCCCATTAAAAGACACTCACGACATCCTTAAACACTGTAATGGTGGGATGGGCGCCGTTTTTTTGTTTTGGTTGCCGGTTCAACGATTTCTCTTATGCTTTCACGTTAAAACAGGTTTTACTTAGACAATAACATGTCTTTGAGACGTCATTAAATGTTATTCTCCATCAACGGATTTATGCCGAATCAAATTGCTGAACAGTTTCCTGGCAAAGGTTGGTTTTTAGGCGGACTTAAGGAAGTCTTAACGAACGTCTCTCTGAGTGCCGTCACTGGAGGAGCGGATATATTAAATTTTATATGCCTTGGGTCGTATGACGTTATAGGGATACCCCGCCTGCGATCAGCCAGGTATGAGTACAGACGAAAACACTTACAAGTACGTACGCTCAACGAGGAACCCCTAGTGAACGTCACGCTGCGGGCTTTGCATTGTTGGAAAGTACTGCGTCACTTGACCTGCTGCGCTGTCGAGGGTCTCGGGCGGGGAGGCACTGCCGTGCACGGCGGACCAGTGTTGACTGTCAAAACAAGTATATATGCTTGCGGGAGGCGTTGAATCCAAGCGGCTGCCAACCACGGTAACGGTCAGCCAATCGAGGACAGCTGCATGGCCCGTCTAGGAAGCCCCACGTGTGTCGACAGGTCATCTACCCTGAGCGAATTAATCTTGCACGAGAAAACAAAAACAAAAACAAAAAGACAGAAAAGACTGTAGGAGAAATGAAACACCCGTCTGTGTACCTCATCAATCCCAACAGGGATCGATCATTGAGGCGGCGAAGAGGAGATGGAGTCGCTGCATGTGTACTGCAGACTAGGACTCCAGTCCTGTATCTTCCGACAAAGGTGGGCCTATGTGAAGGAAATCGACGTCATGTGGCTTAGGCTTGGGGTTGAGGAGCGATACTACTACATCGGGGGAATTTATCACCCTTAAGCCAGACCTCCTTGTTGCATGCATAGACCATACGCTGGAGGAGATCCGTAACTTTCCTGAGGACTCATCCCATTATCCTAGCTGAGAACTTTAACCAGCTCCCGACGTCGGAGATAATTGGATTGGGTCTCTGAGCCGAGTTCAAGGGCCCACACACGGCCACTCACTGGACAGGATTTACACTTCTGATAGGCTTTTTAAAGAGTGCCTAGGAGTAAGGTCAACTATCAGTACTAAACGCTCGGCGACCTTGGCGATACCACCCTCGATGGAGCATGATGACTCCAGCTTGAAGAAGATTGCGAAAAGGATACTGACATTTCGCCTCAGAACACCGAACCAATTCGCAGCAAGGCAGGCGTGGGATTTCCTCGACGGCCATTTCCCCGACCGAGGCTTTTAAGGCCTTCTTCTATACCTACTTAGCAGCAGTATGCGACTTATCAGGGATATAGTTATGAAAGACAAAGACCCGCTTTATATGACGCCCGTAGTCAAATACCTACTCCGAAAACGAAGTAAACTGCTGAGGAGGAACAAAGAGGAAGGCCGCGGACGCCCTTACCGAAAGGATCAACGGAATCATAACACGCAACAACCTTGCACCTTCGAGCGCTCGAAGCGGGTTTTCAAGGAACTGTGGGCTGAGGTTAATCGACTTCGGTGTGGCGGTTGCCGGTGGGCACAGGAGCAGAAGGGCGATGTCACCGCCTCCGATTTGAACCGGCACTTCGGCCGAACTTCTTGGGATGAACAATATGGCTACCGTTGTGGATAGCACCGAAACGATTATAGACGAAATCACCAACTACACGCTCCTGTCGAAGTTGGGTCGCACAGCAGCGAGGCCCTACTGCTTACCGTCGTGGTTTCTTGTGCATGATGCGCCGATGATAGCGGAGCCATTGGCATGCTTGTACAATATATCGATTCTTCCTTCATATATACCACCTCAATGAAAACCAGCAATATCATACTAGTGCCTATGATCAACCATCCGAGGGAGGCCACTGATTTTCGACCTATATCGGATACACCTATCCTCTGCCACACGCTTGAAAAATACCCTCGTGAAACGGTTCTTTTGCCCCATTCTACTTGAGCCACGGTTAAACCAAGACTTCGGAGAACAATACGCCTTCGGCCGACTGGCTCGACTACAGCAGCTTTAACCAGTCTTGTTGTCCTCGAGACCAAGGTCTTTGTCTCGAGTGCACTCGAGTTCGTTTTTAAAAGTCTTGGTCTTGGTCTTGGTCTTGAGGTTCAAGGTCTTGGTCTTGAGGTTCAAGGTCTTGGTCTTGGTCTTGAGGTTCAAGGTCTTGGTCTTGGTCTTGGTCTTGAGGTTCAAAGTCTTGGTCTTGGTCTCGCAAGACCAAGACCAAGACCGGCTGTCAATATGAACTGTCATTTAACAGAACTCAAGAATTCTGTATCAAGCCTGCTTGCATCATACGACCAAAATCTATGGATGGATACGTCTTGTTGGTCAGGAAAACCCATTGGCAGCAGCAACAGTTATTCTGTATCAGACGGCATGGTAAACCTTCAAAAGGGCTCACTATCTGTACATTTATATCCAGTGCTTGAAAAGCTTCTCTGTGTGTGTCAGCGACTTCGAACCTGTAGAACGTATTTATTCACATGGCGCAATTTTTATGAGGCCCATCAGGCACGTCTTGGTCAGAAAATTCTGAGCGAATTGGTTTTTTATAAAATACAAAAGACATTTGAAATAATAGTTTGCATGAAGGACTTTTGAATACAAATTCGGATTTCTCTGCAGTTTGCATTTAAAGTTAATTTGTTTGAATAAAATAAAAGACTCATGTTTTCATTAAAATAGCGAATATTCCGACTTGACAATTTTAGAAGTCTTGAGCTGATTGCGATTTTTTGGGTCTTGGTCTTGGTCTTGGTCTTGAGGTTCAAGGTCTTGGTCTTGGTCTTGGTCTCGAGGTTCAAGGTCTTGGTCTTGGTCTTGAGGTTCAAGGTCTTGGTCTTGGTCTTGGTCTTGAGGTTCAAGGTCTTGGTCTTGGTCTTGAGGTTTAAGGTCTTGACAACAAGACTGGCTTTAACAGCCTTAACTACCAATCGATACGTCCACCTCATCGCCTTGGATTTTTCAAGGGCTTCGATTCGGTGAGACATTCGAGCTTGGCTGCGCAATTTGCAGGGATGCAAATACCCAATTTCATGTACAACTGGATCGTGGCCTTCTTGGAGGATCTGGACCACAGAACAATGCTAAATGGCAGCACCTCGCCTAAGATGAACATCAACTCCAGCATTGTCCAGGTTCGGTCTCAGGTCCGATTAACTCTTTAGTAATAATATCCACGCTATAGACGATCCACCCCGGAATAGGATATTAAAATGAGCTGACGACAGCTATCTGCTAATAATACCAGCAGCAAATAGCGCCACTGTCCCCGTAGAGCTAGTGCATGTGACCCTAAAAGACGCATGAAGAGATAATTTCCAGGGTTCCACGACAAATGGGTCACGACAAATGGTTCACCGACAAATGGTTCACGGACGAATGGTTCACGGACAAATGGTTCACGATCTTCCAGCTTCTAGTTTGAGCTATATTTTTATCGCTCATCCACCTTCTAGTTTGAATTTTACTATGACAAGTTTTTCATCCATCAAGCAGTTGATAGTAAAATTTAAACATAGGCCTACATGTAGCTGGAAGCTGGACGACAGATGAAAATATAGCTCAAACTAGGAGGTGGATGGCCGATAAAAAAATATAGCTCAAACTATCGTCGAATATATAACGGAAACTAAAAGCTGGATTATCGTTGAATATATAACTGAAACCAGAAGCTGGATGATCGTTAACCATTTGTCCATGAACCATTTGTCGGTGAACCATTTGTCCGTGAACCATTTGTCGTGACACCGATTGTCAGAAGTAGGAGCGGGGGGAGGGAACTATTCCACCCCAAACCCATTTGTGACCAGAATGAACTGAGTGAAGGTTTTTGGCGTAACGATCACCGAACCCTTAACTTCGAGGCGCATGTAGCCCAGATATGTAGCAAGGTGAGAAAATCCATGTATGCCCTGTGAATACTGACTGCCCATGGGAGCCTATCTACGCATGTTTTGCATTCGAGTGTGTTAAATGTAACATCTTAATTTTCATATATGCATTCGGCTTCGATGAACATATCAAATAATGCTATTTAGGTATTAATATTTGTCTGCAAATGTTGCTCCATATCTTAAGAGTAGGCCCCTAAGTCTTTTTCATTAAAAAAACTACTGAATATATTCAAAAAAGAGAAATGTCTGCAATAGGCCTAGCGGCTGACCTTCCAAAGGTTAGCCGCATTTAGCTGTAGTCCGATGACGATGGCTTCTCTGAGAGACAGCTGTGCGTGTGAAGTATTAGCGACTTAATTTCCTTTGCCTCAGAATGAGGCGGGTGGCCACCCTCTCCATGACCGCCTGATCTTCCCTCCGACACCCTCTCCATCACCGCCTGATCTTCCCTCCGACACCCTCTCCATCACCGCCTGATCTTCCCTCCGACACCCTCTCCATCACCGCCTGATATTCCCTCCGACACCCTCTCCATCACCGCCTGATATTCCCTCCGACACCCTCTCCATCACCGCCTGATCTTCCCTCCGACACCCTCTCCATCACCGCCTGATCTTCCCTCCGACACCCTCTCCATCACCGCCTGATCTTCCCTCTGACACCCTCTCCATCACCGCCTGATCTTCCCTCCGACACCCTCTCCATCACCGCCTGATCTTCCCTCCGACACCCTCTCCATCACCGCCTGATCTTCCCTCCGACACCCTCTCCATCACCGCCTGATCTTCCCTCCGACACCCTCTCCATCACCGCCTGATCTTCCCTCTGACACCCTCATTCATCACCGCCTGATCTTCCCTCTGACACCCTCTCCATCACCGCCTGATCTTCCCTCCGACACCCTCTCCATCACCGCCTGATCTTCCCTCTGACACCCTCATTCATCACCGCCTGATCTTCCCTCCGACACCCTCTCCATCACCGCCTGATCTTCCCTCTGACACCCTCTCCATCACCGCCTGATCTTCCCTCCGACACCCTCTCCATCACCGCCTGATCTTCCCTCCGACACCCTCTCCATCACCGCCTGATCTTCCCTCTGACACCCTCATTCATCACCGCCTGATCTTCCCTCTGACACCCTCTCCATCACCGCCTGATCTTCCCTCCGACGCCCTCTCCATCACCGCCTGATCTTCCCTCCGACACCCTCTCCATCACCGCCTGATCTTCCCTCTGACACCCTCATTCATCACCGCCTGATCTTCCCTCTGACACCCTCTCCATCACCGCCTGATCTTCCCTCCGACACCCTCTCCATCACCGCCTGATCTTCCCTCTGACACCCTCATTCATCACCGCCTGATCTTCCCTCCGAGACCCTCTCCATCACCGCCTGATCTTCCCTCTGACACCCTCTCCATCACCGCCTGATCTTTCCTCCGACACCCTCTCCATCACCGCCTGATCTTCCCTCCGACACCCTCTCCATCACCGCCTGATCTTCCCTCTGACACCCTCATTCATCACCGCCTGATCTTCCCTCCGAGACCCTCTCCATCACCGCCTGATCTTCCCTCTGACACCCTCTCCATCACCGCCTGATCTTTCCTCCGACACCCTCTCCATCACCGCCTGATCTTCCCTCCGACACCCTCTCCATCACCGCCTGATCTTCCCTCTGACACCCTCATTCATCACCGCCTGATCTTCCCTCCGACACTCTCTCCATCACCGCCTGATCTTCCCTCCGACACCCTCTCCATCACCGCCTGATCTTCCCTCCGACAGGATGTAGTCAGTCTACTCATTGCAGTTGTTTTCGCTAGATGGCGTAAATGGAGCTAAATTTTCTAAACCTATGATCCTCTTCTGAACATAAATAAATAAATAAATAAATTCTAGAGATTAGAGTGCCGTATATTCGTAGACAGTCGATAAGATCGAAGCAACGATTCAGAAGCACTTGGGTCGCTACGCAGTGGCTTTAGGTGGATTCGAACCTGCAACCCTCCGGTTACAAGGCACCGACCTACACCACTACACCACCGTGTCCCCCTACTACACCACCGCGTCCCCCTACTACACCACGGCGTCCCTCTGACCTTTCGATTGATTGTTCAGCACGCTAACAAATAAACAATTGCGCACCCCTTTCTAAAAGAATTTATTACAAAACACTACTTTGCTGGAATTTTTTCACCCAGGCAATCAATAGAAAATATCAGAATGCTTTCGTATCTTGTTTAACGGGACCCACACACGAGGAACTTCCTTACAATACATGCTATTTAATGTGTTGATGTATCTTTCAGCATCATAGTGGCTATTTAAATTATATTTTCTTGTATATTGTCACGTTTGCTTTTGTGGATCAATAAATTGATTGATTGATTGATTGATTGATCGATTGATTGATTGATTGATTGATTGATTGATCTTAAGTTGCCTGTGCTTCAAGCAATGACTTATCCACTTACAGGAAATCATTACAGCATCTAACACTGCATCCACCTGTAGGTCTCTAAAAAGACATTGAAATGACGAATTGCTATTTTCACACAGTTTCTCGCTGTATATTTAAGATAACCTTGCGAACATCAGGTTTCGTTACTTTCTGTTAGGCCTAAGGATTTCCACCTTGGGAATCAACGGAAAACCAACAGCTTCTGCCACCTACTGTACCGCGCCATCTAGCGTCGCCGCACGGTAACTCCGCCCTAGCCCACGCCATATAATTATGGTCTTTGAACTGTTGCATATTCTGAGAGGCTTATCGAGCTACGCATCGCCAGGGGTCGCGAGTTCAAATCCAGAGGAGCTCCATAATACTAATAGGGTTTCTGTCGCAACCGCTCACTGCGTCCGGGTCTCCGCGAGGATTATGGTCCAGAGGGGATTATGTCCTACAATCATCCATTGCATCTATCGCAGGACTTGCCGTTTTGATTGCTATCCTAAAGTAGAGAATTTGTAATAGGTTTGCAATCATTACGATTTATTACTTATTGGACGTCCTAATTAGCTTTGTCAGAATTCGCTAATTGTTTTATTCTACTTGTTATGGTATAATTAAGCGCAGAATTGTCTTTTTCCACACCAGTCGAGGGCGAACAGTTTGTTCACCAGTGTAAAATTCTACTACTGAGAACGAAGCCCGTGTACACCATATGCAAATTGAAAAAGTCCTAATCACGCTGAAATGGAAACTAGCTGCTACTTCTGAATTTTAAGATCCTACTCATCACGAGAACAAAATCAGGGCTCGAATTGGGACGGTATGAAACGGTATGCCATACCGGCACCTCTCCTGGCCTGCCGAAAGCATACCGGAACTTCTCCAGGTGAAAAATCCATACCGGTATGGCCTAAAGGGGGAGGGACGGGAGGGAAGGGAATGGTTCTTTCAGCCATACCGGCACCTCTTGTTTCCCACTTCGAGCCCTGAACAAAACCTATACTACTCCTCCTGCAAACGAAAACATATACTTACTATTCATGAACGAAAGCAGCACATCTTATGGTGAGAATAAATCTGTTAGTTTGCCTGAAACACGTCCTTATATGCCGAGGCTAAGAAAATGAAGTCGCTAACATTTCATAAGTATACCCATAGCTGCCTCTCGAGCTGGCTTAAGGGACTGCGCTTCTTCATCTCCTCCTTCCTCTCTTCCTCCTCTTCTCTTCCTCTTTCGTCTCTTCTCACCTTCTTTTTCTCCACCTCCTCCTTATTCCCCTTTCTCTTTCTCTCCTCCTCTTGCTCCTCCTCTCCTCCTCTTGCTCCTCCTCCTCCTTCTTCTTCTCTTCTCCTCCTTCTTATTCTCCTGCTTCTTTCCCTCTTCCTCCTCCTTCTCTCCTCCTCCTCCTTCTACTATTCGTCGTCGTCCTCCTCCTTCTTCTAGTCCTGTCCTCTTCCTCCTTCTCTTCCTCCTCCTTCTTCTTTTTCTTCTATTTTCTTCTTCTAACTTCGACATTCTGCATTCACATAAATTGTCATCTAAGAAGCGTTCTCATAAATATCCAGTTGATTTACGATAACGTCGGGCTGTTCTCCATTCGGGCAGCTGACTGATATCTCTGGAAAGGCTAAACAAGAAGGTATAGGACCTGATTGCTTAGTCTTTCAAGAAATGCATGTATGTATGTATGTATGTATGTATGTATGTATGTATGTATGTATGTATGTATGTATGTATGTATGTATGTATGTATGTATGTATGTATGCATGTATGTATGTATGTATGTATGTATGTATGTATGTATGTATGTATGTATATATGTATATATACATATATACACATATATATCTAAGGTTTAGATAAGATTAGTTAAGTTTTGTTCCATTTCTTTCTACCTCTCAGAGCCCCCCATCCCGTTTAATGCCCAGACTATTCTTTATCTTTTTTCTAATCACGTCGGGAAGGATTAGTTATATGCCATACACTGAACTATGTTACATGACCTGTCGGGTGTCCCCGCCTAGCGGGATAATTATCCCTTTGGGGCTGACCATTGCTTCCATCACCGACTGTTCTGTCTCACCTTATTTAATCTAGCAGTAATAAATGTTTCTAAATTGTTATACCTATGTAATTTTACTGTTTGGTTGCAATAAAAAAATATTGATTGATTGATTGATTGATTGAATGATATATATCTGTATGTATTTATATATTTAAAAATAAATTACGTCACTATATTATGTATCTGATAGAACAAGGCTATTGAACGATTATTATTCAGTATTATGGGTGTTTAGTTAAGTTAGTTAATTACGCTTACTTCTGACCTATGTTTTATTCCTGTCATTGAATGTCAACTGGTTGTCATGTATCCTCACGACTTTCTTATTTACAATTACAATCATAGGTGACCAACTGACCATAGCTAATGGATCATTGATCCCTTTTGGGTCTTTCCTCTGGTGGCCCAACACTGTTGACTACCTTGTACTGTCATAATTGTCAGCGCTATGTGATGTTGGTTACAGGAAAATAAAATCGAATTGAATTGAATGCGTGTGTATCTTTGCTTGTTTTTGTGTGTTTCCTCCTTCTCCCTCTTATCTTCCTTCTTATCTTCCTTCTTATTCCCCTTATTCTTCTCCTAACTTCAACATTCTGCATTCATATTTGTCGGATGATGGTCTGCCATTTAAAAGAACTTTCTCATAAATATGCGTTCTCCATTCGGTCTGTTACATCAGCTGACTGATACTTCTGGAAAGTCCAAGCAACGAGGTAGGACCTGATTGCGTAGTCGGCCAAGAAGTGCTTCATGAATGTATGTATTGTAACTGTAGGGCCTACTTGTAATCGAGAATTTATATAGCGCCACTCAATATCAGAGGCGCTCCCGACTTGGGTCAGTGTCTTCACTGACAAAGAGAAATGTTTTCAGGTGCTTGCGAAACTGGACAGGAGAGAGAAGGAGGAAGACAAGCCTAAAGGTCTGAGGGAGGCTGTTCCAGCTGGAAGGGCCCACAACCGCAAAACTACGAGACTGGGCAGTAGCAGTGCGCATCCAAGGAACTACCAAGTGGCCACGGGCAGATGATCGGAGAGAGGCCCGACCAGGCAAACTGGAAACCAGGGTGCAGTAAGCCTTGAGATACAGCGGAGCTCAGCCAACACTGGCGTAAACTTGTCCAAAATATTGGGGGGATGGGGTCTGGACCAGAGTGCAAAAAAACAAGTTTTTCCAGATGAAAAGTTGTTTTGTTGGTTTTGTTTTTTTGATTGGTTTTGTTGTTTTGGTTGTTTTTAAGGTTTTCGGATTTCGGATCATAAATATCATGAAAAATGGCATGAACAAGAGCTCCAACTCAGTTTAATTCAGTTGCAATTTTCTGAAATTAAAAACGATTAAATCAATGTTATTAAAATAACTTCTACAAAAATAAGAAATTTATTTAAGAAAAACAACAAGAAAAAACAAATTTTGTGGTTTTCTTATACTTTTGTTTAAAACCAAAAATCGAAAAAACTTTTTCACTTCTGGTCTGGACAGTCAGCAGAGTCTTCCGGTGTTACGTTAATTCGTATGAAAGGGGAAGTTTTGTTCACATGTAAATTTGTTTCATATTGAAGATAGTGAAGATAAAAATAAATCTTTGTTTTCATTATGAATTTCTGATAGTATTTCAGTTCTGTGTCTCTGTTTTTGAAGAAATTTGTCTATATTGAAACATAATATTTTAATATTTGAAGAAATTCTCCTCTCGATTTTTGGGGGCATTGCCCCGGCTCCTCCATTATTGGGGGCACGTGCCCCGGCTGACCCCCCAGAGTCTACGCCTATGATTGCAGAGGTTTGAAAACAACTTTCTCTCAGCAATAAAAGCTCTCTACTATGGCGGTTCTCAACCTGTGGTTCGCAGCCACTGGTGGTCTGCGGCCATCTGCCTAGTGGTTCGCGGACAAGGCCTACAACTTATATTTTTTACAATTAAAAACATGCAAATAGACAAATTTTGTAAATTTTTTTAAAATTTTAAAACATTTATTAAAATTAATAGTAAAATACTTAATCTTATAAAATTTATTATTTTATACTATAATTTTGTACAAATTTAGAATTTTATATGGTCGCATATGAGCGCCAGTGGCACAATTTTTAGTGGTGGTCCGCGACCGAGACACAAAATTTATAAGTGGTCCTTTAGTCTTAAAAGGTTGAGAACCGCTGCTCTACTAGACAGTAATCC
This sequence comes from Allolobophora icterica, assembly GCA_963556255.1. Classification (NCBI taxonomy): domain Eukaryota; kingdom Metazoa; phylum Annelida; class Clitellata; order Crassiclitellata; family Lumbricidae; genus Allolobophora; species Allolobophora icterica. The sequence continues at coordinate 47,474,993 of OY744604.1, forward strand.
AACAACCCTTCCGCAAAGACTGCTTTGATATCTTAGGTTGAAGAATTACTTAAATTATTAACTTCTTATTGCATGAAGTATCCTTGTCATCTGCCTTTGCTCATGTCATTCATTCATTCACTCAGAGCACTCTTGACCTGTGTTTCACAGTTCACATGCTACAGGCAGCTAAAGAAACCATTTCTCAACCCTGGTGACCTCTCTAATTACCGGCCCATCTAATCTTTGAATTTTGTGTAGAAATTCTTGATTCACATGCCATCTCACCAAACTGTCCAATTTGTTAGACCCAACGATTTGCACACTTCTTGCCAATCATAATTATATCCTGAGCTATATGGACAAGGATAAAGTGACAGCTTTGTTCTTCTTGACTTTTCTGCTGCTTTTGATACTGTGCACCATTCACTTCTTTTGCGTCACATCCAACATTGATTTTAGGGTTTCTGGTCCTGCACTCAATTCGTTTGCTACTTGTCTCTGTCTGCACATTTATTCAGCATACATAAATGGCAATTATTCATCCAAAGCTTTGCTAATATGTGGAGGCCATCAGGGTTTGGTGCTTGAGCCTCTGTTCACAGTGTACACCATACCACAAGGTACATTACCTGGCAGTCACTCATTAGTATATAAGTTATCATTCATTAGCTGTACCATGCTGTCTCAAAGTGTTTACTTGTTATACACATACATTATGTAAAGACAATGTACATTACACACAAATGTTGCATGTTTCTGACATGCATAAATACAAGACCACAGCATACGTGTACATGTATAGGTATCATTTATCAACATATAACATATATGTGTGTATATATATTACATATACAGCCTAAAGTTTAAAACAATTTATTATGTGTATATTATGCAGAGAGGCTTTAGATAACCCTCAAGTCTTAACCAATCATATTTCAAACAAATCTTACAAGAAATCAAACAACTGAAATTGCAAACAGCAAAACAAAACAGAATGAAGCACAATGGAATTTCATCATTTTAGCTTCCTTTTCTCTGAGTCAGTTTTCAAAACAACACTAATGTACACCGTCTCTGTTGTGGGTTTGTGGTATTTGTATTTGGGCAACAGTGTGTGTTATGCAGATTCTATCAAACTCCAGTTAAACAGTGAAGTTTAAACCAAATTCTAAAACGTGCTGCAAAAGTACAAAAGCAAAGCAAGACAACTTTTAGTTTGCTAATCAGGCTTCTAAGTCTAAAATACACATATTTAGACTTTGTTTCATACATTCATGTTATATCCATACAGTACACTCACGTACATACAATAACGTTATATACATAACACCCATATACAAGTCATCGACTGCATGATATATAAATAGAGATTTGATCAGAAAATTTACACAAAATTCATTTGATGAAAAGAAGAAATCCAAGAAACATTCTATAAAAATTCACCCACAAAATAAAGATGACTGGACACAGGATCAGATAGAAAAAAATTCTTTGTATCTGACTGGTATTAGAAATCATTCAAGATGGTGATGGAAACTTGTCAAAATATAGTACATAAGTATGCTCACAAATATCAATATATACACATACATATAATTATATACATATATACATAATTTAATGACTGGAGCTTAAACTTACAGGTAGTAATGCACAAGGCATTATTCAGTGCAGAGAGTTATTAGTGCTCAAACCTTTATTACCATCAATTGATGTTTTTCGTAGATACATAGGCAGGAAAAAATCAACCGCAGTCCATTTTGGCACACCAAAAGCTATCATCATTAATGGTTTTACTCAGAGGACAAGACTTATAAACAGAACAGCTTAAAGCAAGATTGGAATGATATCAAAGACTGAGCAGACATACAGAAGAATTTACACCAGTCTGTATATCTGCTTCACCATTAACATATTAAAGATCTTCAGTTTCATAAGGGTCAGAATGTGTACAAAGTAGTTGTATTCAAGCTGATGCATGTAACACCACATGCTGGTCACTTATTTTCACTGATTAGTTTATGTTTGCTCATTTACAGTTGACATAATTTATGGTCGACTATTTACTTCAGTTTACATTACGGTACTTAAGCATTCAAGTTAATTCTAAAATGTTCGTTACTGGTAAATGAAATAAATACTTCCACTTTAGCCAGTAAGCTTTATTTAATTCAATTCCTAAACTATACCCACCTGTTTTCTTTAATTTAGCATACAAACAGTACATAGATTAAATTACTTGTTACACTGGATGCTAACTCAGAATTAGTTCTTGCACAGTGAAGGGCAAGGAAGGATTTCTGTCACTCTGCTACACACAATGTTTTATGAAGAGAAGTTGAACACATCAGTTGTTGGTTGAGTCAGTTGAAGAACACTGCCCACATAACATACTACTATAGTAGTAATTACATGCATTCACCTCAAGTTACCAGAAACTATGTTCTAAATATATCTAAAGTGCAGCCCAGTTTAGGAGCAAATCATTTATGAGCGAATCCGCTTAACATGTGGTCATGGCTCCCAATGCCACCTATTTAACATGCAAGACAAGTTGTGTAGTGTAACATGGCAGAATTTTTGGTAAATCAATACACATGCTGCACCGGCTGGATGTCTGGTCTCTATTACGATGAAAATTGGTGGGAACCTAGGGAAAATCACTTCTTGGATGTCTTGATTTTTGAAACGCCACAAAAAGAGGCCACACCTAGTTGCAACTGTAACTCAAATAATTCTGGTGCTTGTGCCCTTGCCTGCCATAGCCAGTCCAGCTAATATGGGCTGACTGCTGTCTCAGCCAAGATGATAACAACTGTGTATGCAGTCATGATGGCTTTGTCTGCCAATGACCGTGCCTTATCGGTCGGCACTGTATATGGCATACTCACTACACAAACATACTCAATATAACAATTACAGCAAGCTCAATATAAAAAAATTATGGCACAACACATACAATGAAGTTAACAAACAAAAGAAACACATTTACTGCACAAGGTTTGCATTTCTGTAATTACACTTAGGGTCACTGTTTGCCTCTAATTTAAAAAATGGGACTATGTGGAGGGACACATCCAAAGGTCATTGAACCATGAAGCTCTGAGTTTTCTGGCTGATTGATTACTGTTAGGCTACTAGGAAAGTGGACTTCTGGCACTGGCATCTTAGCAACAGATGCCTTTTGCAAAAGATGGAGATGCCTGCAATGGCTCCTGTTTGAAGACACGATATCATACAAGATCCTCCTTATGGTGTAAGCCTCAATAGTTGGTGTAGTACACCATTTAGCTATGCATTTCAGTATTAAGCCAGCAGCACTGGCAGTCTATGAGTTCTGCAGTCCATAGGGATCACTTAGATCTGTGCTCTTCATAGCAACGCAATCATGCCTTTCATGGTCTCTAGCAGCCGGACTTGAATCTCCATTTGGCATCTCTGGACAACCCCTCTAATGCAACAGATCACTCATGAATATGCTCATGTCCTGTGCTATGCTTTCAAGAGGCACTTTATACAGTGGAGTTAACGATTATGACGAAATTTACAATTCCATGCATTGTTAACATAACTGGTAGGATCTGTTAGACAGCCATGTTTCAGCACCTTTGACAGGTTCTTAAAGGGTGCTATATAAATGCCCATAGACGCAAATGCATACACTACACAACCATCAAATTGTTACATATTACCTCTACATTTACAGTCACTGAAAACTTCTCAGGATTACTTTCAAGCAAATAACATAACCGGAGTAAAACCAAGAAGAAGTGACAGTTTTGATAGGCTTCATCATACTCTTGAACAAACTGTCTACTGATGTCTGCTTTCTTCCACACACTTCACTAGCATATAACTTCTATGAAGTAGGAAAGCCTTTCATTCTCAGTCTCTCCCTCTCTTTCAAAACATTTACCATAACCAAAATGGCATTTAAAGGAAGATTTTCTCTCTTTCACAACATGGAGAGAGATAAGCGTCATCTGATACAGCACAGACATGAAGCAATCAGAGATATTCTGCCACAGCATTACAGAAATTGCAGCAATAACAGACCATGCCACTCAAACAAGCTCAGTCCCCAGATGGCAACCCCTGCCAACAGAAAATTGCTGCTGCAGGGCGACAGTTAAATAAAAATCTGATAATGTTGCTTCCAAAAAGAAGCTAATGGAATAAATGGTCCTCGTGTTTACAGACGTCAATGCAAAACGTATCTTATAACCAGCCAATGTGTAACTGTCAATGTATAATCTAATAACAGTGCACTGTTAAATTTCCCATAAATGGCCTCAGAATGACTTCATTACTGATCTAATGAAAGATCTAATGCTGAACTGCAGAAGATTCAACTGGGGAGATGTGCCTGTTGTAGGCTGTTAGTAGTTCAGTACTATTCAAACGAAAAGTCTTAACCAATTAACTACAAGCAACTCACCATCAATTCCAACTGTCAACAAACCACAAACAACAACTCTAAACTGTTAAAAAAGCATCTAAACCTAAATAAAACTTGTTTCAAAACCTTATCTGAGCAGAAAACAGTGGTTCCATAAATAAAATCTGTTCTCTGCTTTTCTTTCACAGAATTTTCCATATCAAACAGACTATTCCTGACTGGAAGCTTGCAAGGCAGGGCAGCTGCTATTCTTGGGTCCAAGTCTCACCAAATCAGACAGTTGTAAAGATGAGTTCAACTGCAATACATAGTAGGGAGGAAATCAAATAAACACAAATCGAGGAACATATTAGAGAACTGTGCTTAGTGCTTCAAATCCCAATAATCACGGAAAGACCCAACTACTCTTGGTGAATTCAATTTGGCTAAGTTTTGTTTTAATCAATATGATAAAAATATATGCACCTAATTAAAATTAAAATGCAGGCTCCCTGGTAAATTAAAAGTTGCCAAGTCATTGCAATAGTAAACAGAACTCAGAAAAAATTATAACCTATTAGCCTATCTACAAAACCGGAAAATTGTAAAACCACATAACAGTGTCAGCAAAAGCTTAGCAAACTATCCTTTAGCATTAGAAGTCAAAGTGCAGTACAGTGACTGAAAATTATGAAACAATAGCGCTCAGGCGGTGCACAGTGGTTGCAGCACAACTGTCACCATAGGGCACTGGATCACAAACGAATCAAAGGATATCCGAAACTATTAACAGCTTAAACTAAAACGGTCCTCATCACTGGATTCCACAATTGACCTGAGCATTGCAACATATGCATCGCTCATTTAGAGGTCGTGGTGGAATCAAGTCAAGGTCTTCATCATCAGGTTCTAGGTCAAGGTTATAACCATCTTTAATCAGCTGTTGTGTGATTTCCCGCTGTGCTTTTTTGGAAAGCTTTGGCATTGCAAATTCATCCTCACTGTGGAAAAAATGCAAAATCAGATTCATGATATAGAACCTATTACCTTGATCCAAAATAAAACTATTTAATAAAAATCAAAGTTGGAACTTTAAAAGACACAAGGATAACTGGCAATATTATTTAAGTCTAGAAAAGTTGTTAAAAAAACTTGTAAAAATAGAATGTTTGCTGAAATGTAACATACAGTTTCACATTAGATCAGTGTGACAAATGTCTATTTCCATTCAATCAGAGACACAGAATGCTGAATGTAACCCTAAATGCTTTGCACGGCTATCATGATCATCACCTTGAGATTTCTACAGCACCAACAAAAGCAGTCACGTGAACCAGTTTATTCACAGGTGTGCAGTCAAAATAAAACTGCAGCTGATCTGGGATTCATCGAATACCATGTAGAGCAATACATCCACATTATTTTGCCATTCACAGATTATTTATCTTTTATGATGGCATCAATTTTAAACAAGCACACTCATAAAGCACTCATAAAGAAAACCCAGAACATGAAAGACTAAACATAGCAAGATCAGTCTTAGTAAAGAGGATTTATGATTCAGGTCATTAAAATGAGGCTAAGACACAAGAAGCAGATTAGAGTACCGGAACTGAATGATCCCTTTCCATAACTCAAACATATATATGTATCATTCTTTGTCTCATCTCATGCCTGCAGCCAGTGGGGAAACAGTACATCAGCTATTCAACAGTAAGCTAGATTATCGAGTCTCACAGCAAGTTCAATGTATCTACTACCCAATAGTTCAACAGGGACTGAAAAACACTTTTGCAATAAGTGAAGCTTCAATATATGCAAGTTCACTAAAAAGAGTGATCAGGGCATAACCGAAATTTGGATCAATAAACCAATTTTGCCAAATTTTGGACTATCCAGAATTCACCGGATCCGGAATGTCTATGGTTTTGTTATGGACAATTTATAGGCCACTCACATAATTATAATTATAATTTTGATTGTACTAGAGCTGTGAATGAGCCCCAGAATAACAGGTCAGTTTATAGGCCACTCACATATAATTATAATTTTGCCAAGGGTCGTACCCGGGCCCTTAAATCAATACCCAAAACCTACCTCGCATCTGCTACAGGCCAAACGTTAGGCCTGTCAATGAAGAAATATACCGTGGTATAGGAAAGGGGTGATTGACTTGCTGTTGTTCCACACTATCGTCTGTATTACAGGCTGGCGCCAAGCCATTAGCCAATGATGACTAACTTGGAATTAGGCCTTACTGCAAAGTTACATAAATGCTCAGTTGATTGATTGATTAATATATATACTGACAAGCAGCCATTAAAAATGGTTTGAATAAGTGGGCAGCATTTTATTTAATCCCTGAGACTCATAAAAAAACAAGATATAACTTTGAAGCATTGGTGTTGCAATTCGAAACACATCTGGTTGCTAACTAGGACACCAGTGCCACAACAACCACCAATTTGGAAGACAATATATCAGAAGAGATCTGGTTACCTCTCATCCATGTCTATTATCACCAAAGGCTGTGTGTCAGAAGCTGATGAAACATCGGATTTAGAAGGAACAGAAAGCCTGTAACCAGAGATTTAAATAAACTAAATCAATCTGTTAACTGTACACCTTCTCAAAATTGGAGTAGATTATAAAGTGAGGGATTTAAATTAAGGCTTTGAATTAAGATCAGGCAATCCCAGTATTCCTTCAACACTAATCTTAGGTTATCCAGGATTTCAAAGCAATCGCTTTCCACAGCACCTTTACCATCAAGCATATGCATCAGTGAAACTAGCCATTTCCAGAACAATTCTATCACGAATTTGTGTAATCCTGAGTGATCCTATATACCATGGGTTACAATATTAATAATGATTAATAGAAAGCAGCTGTGTCTAACGTTACCTGTTTCTGGATAGGACAGTGTGTCTCGGTTGCTGTGATACAACACCTGAATTGAGCTTCCGCATTGCACTTTTTTGCTTATCTAAAGCAACAAAACAAGATGATAAAAGAAAAACAAGATGCGAAAACAAGATGAAAGAAGAATTGTTACACCAGAAATGAACTGGCTGAGGAAGATTGCAGGAATTTCAAGACTGCAGAAAAGTAAGAAATGATGAGACAAGACAATCAATAGGCATCAAAACAACTCTGCTAGACAAAGTCGTTCAACGAAGACTCTGATGGTTTGGACATGAAGAGAGAATGCCAGTTGACAGAATCCCACACAGTGCACTACATGCAAGATTCGAAAGGAAAAGACACAAAGGCAGACCAAGACTGCGCTGGATAGATAATATAACTGAGGACATAATATCACTTGGACTAACATTAATGGGGGCAATAGACTTGACAAATGACCGAGGACAATGGAGATCATTTATTTGTACCCATCGCCGCCAAATGGCTGGCGTCAGGAACTGGTGATGATGATGAAAGCAACAAAAGCCGAAAGCATCCCTCAAATTGTTTGTATCAATACAGTGTGGATAATTTCTGTTCAAAAGATTTCAATTAGGCCCTACTACTGTTCAAAAGAAATATTACATTTTTCGGATTAATGTAGAATTATGCTGACCCTGTATTTCCACAGCACTGTTCTCGTGCTCTGTCAATAGCATTCAAACACCTTGTCGCGGTCTACGCGGGTGCATGCATCAAGGGAAGAAAACCGACGCGTCAACAAGCTTGTTTACAACGCACGGAAAATTCTGCAGCAAGCTGTCAACATTAATTCGGTGCATGCAACAAGGATATACGTGTTCAGTAGGACTTTCCAGGGAAAAGTACAGTGACGTCACAGAACGTTCTGGAATCCGGGAGAACTCTATATAAGATAGACCTGCTGTACATTAAGGGCCTTTTGACGAAGATTTGTAAACGTTGAAACATTGATCGCATGACGTTCAATCGAGACCAGCCAACCTGTGTGCTGTCTACGATTGTGATATTTGATAGACGAGTTGACTTACTCTACACTTAATCGACTTTATTTTTAAATAAAGATCTTTTAATAGTTCCTTCGTTGGTTCGTCGTTGCGATCGAAGGAGTCGACCGCGACATTATTGGTGGCAGCGGTGGGATCATCGGTGTTGGATCCGGTGAAGAAGACGCGAGCCGGCGGAGGAAGGAGTCAACCCGGAGGATCAAGAGACGGTCTGTTCCAGACAGCGAGCGGATCGAGACGCCTTTCTACCGTGGGAGACGGGTGAATCGGCATACGACAGTCGGACGGACGAAGTGCGTCGTTCGGCTGAGACAGCAGAAGACAGCAGTCAACATACGGGTAAGATCCTAGGTGTTGTCGTGGCTGAGAAGGAGAAAAGAGAGTGGAGTTGCAGCCGAGTGGGAGGCAGCCATTATTTCTCTTTCAATATCTGCTGATTATTTCTTTGAAATTTGATCCATTGTTGTGATCGAAGCCAGACTTGCGTGAGCTTGTATAGTTTTTGCGTATTTGGCGAGTGTACTTCTTTGGATACTGCATAGTTGCACTTTGGGTTGTGGAATTTTCCTTTTGTGTGGCGGGTTTGCCGCGTGGTGTCTGTTTTTTTTTGTTGATTGTTGTTGACTGACTGTTTGTAAAAATGGAAGCGTTGACAACAGAGATGCAAGCGAATATTCGCAAAATGTCGTCTGAGCGCCTTAGGGTGTATCTTATGAAGGCAGGAAGGGACGAAGATGATGTTATGTCATGGGATCGAAATCAATTAATGGAAGAATGGGCCATGGAGATTGGAAAAGAGGAAGAGGAATTTAAGGGTAGTCCAATATCTCCAACAGGAGTGGATTACGAGCTGCAGAAGCGCCGTCTGGAGTTCGAAATCCGTAAATATGAAGAACGGAAGGAGAAGGAAGAAAGGGAGGAAAAGAGGAGAGAGGAAGAAAAGAAAGAACAAAGGGAGAAGGAAGAAAGAGAAAGGGAGGAACGGAAGGAGAAGGAAGAAAGAGAAAGGGAGGAACGGAAGGAGAAGGAAGAAAGAGAAAGGGAGGAACGGAAGGAGAAGGAAGAAAGAGAGAGGGAGGAACGGAAGGAGAAGGAAGAAAGGGAGGAAAAGAGGAGAGAGGAAGAAAAGAAGGAACGGAAAGAGAAAGAAGAAAGAGAAAAGAAGGAACGGAAAGAGAAAGAAGAAAGGGAGAGGAAGGAAAAGCAGGAAGAACGAAATGTTAGAGATTCTTTAGCAAGTCGTACTAAGCGTTATAGTGATGCCCTCAAGAATATTCTTTGGAAATTTCCTTCCGACCCTATAGAAATTCCAGGTTTCTTTGATCACTTGGATGGTTTGTTTAATGTGTATGAGGTGGATGAAGATGTTAGAGCAAAATTATTGCTAGCCATTTTAAGTGAAAGAGCTAAGGCATTAACCATGCGCCTTACTGAGGCACAGCTCCATGACTACAAATTCCTGAAGGAGTTTTTGCTAAGGGAGTTTAAGATAAGCCCTTCAAATCTTAGAGCCCGATTTTGGTCGTTGCACAAAGCATCGGACGAATCATTTACGATCTATTCATCCAAATTGCGTGTGGCTCTTATGTATTATTTGAAAAGTAGAAAGATAACTGATGAGTTTGATAAACTTGTAAGTTTATTGGTTGCGGATCGGCTTAAGGAGTCCTTGTCGAGGGCTTGTTTAGATTATATCTTGGCCCAAGAAAAAGAGGAGTGGTTGAGCTGTGAAGACATAGCTAATGCGGCTGACATTTATGTAGCGTCGCATGATGGTGGGAATGACTTAGTATGCCGTAGTCATCCGACACCGAAGTATAACAATTGGACGAGAGGTCAACCACATGTTCAAGTCAATAACCAGACAGCTCAACCCAAGTCTCCCAAACCGGAAATAAGGGGTGAAGCCAAGATAGGTGCGAGGGTGTCTCAGGAGGAGGCCAAGGTAAAGGGTCTCTGTTTCCTATGTCATCAGAAGGGTCATATGGCAAGGGAGTGCCAGACCAAACCAAGTTCTAAAAAGGTGAGTACTTGTATATCTGGGAACCCAACTGAAGAAGTGACCGACTTATTTGTTGAGAAGGTCAACGTGTTGCATGAGATACCTGAACAGGTAAAGCAAGGGAATTTATTGGATAATTCTAAACCAATAGGGTTGGAAACTGCTGTAAGGGTATACGAGAATAGTATTGATGGATTACACGAGAGGTCGTATATCAATGTACAGATTGAAGATCTCCCTTCTCAGCCAGCATTATCTGATTCAGGAGCAGAAATTTGTTGTATTGATAAGAAATTAATTGAGTCACTAAACTTACCCGTGATTAAACGGATTAATATAATTGGTTTTCAGGGAGAAGGATGTAAGGCAGATGTAGTATACCTACAAATGAAATTAGCTAATTCAATATAAGGAACGACAAACATTGCGCCATCTTTGTGCGTCATGTTCGCTGCAGTCCCTGAACTAAATGAACGGGTTATTTTGACACCCCATGTTGTGGACCTATTAAGGGATAGTTCGCAATATGTAGTGATGGTAGCTGGCGTAGATCGATGTGTACAAATAAATAAAGGGGCAGAAGAAGATAACTTAGGAGTTAATATCGAGAAAAGTAACAGCAACGAATCCTTGCCGTCAGAAGTGAATGAATATTCTCAGGAGCAACTAGTTGATGATTCAGATAATTTTCTTGATGTTGAGTCAACAGAGTTCAAGTCTGATGAGGGAGTAGCGAATAATGATACTTTATTGCGTGAGCAACAGAATTGTCACAATCTTATATCTTGCTGGCAACAAGCGAGACAGAATAAAAATAATTTCTTTATAGATAATAACCTCCTGTACCACAAAGGGGAAATTATGGGACATAAGGTTAATCAATTATGTTTACCGGAAGATAGAATCGAGGTTGTCTTGCGAGTAGCACACGATGCCCCATGTGCTGGGCACATGGCTTTTAAGGCAACGAGAGCCAGGATCAAATTAAACTTTTGGTTTCCAAGAATGGATGAGAGGATTCGCGAATATTGTGCGTCTTGTCAAATTTGTCAACTAAGAACTCCAGTTAAAGTGGCAGATCGAGTCCCGATCACTCCTATTCCGAGGGCGGATGAACTCTGTTTTAACCATCTAAATATGGATTGTATTGGCCCTATGGTAGTGACTGGAGAATCCAACAAATCGAAACCCCAGTACAATTATGCTTTGGTTCTGGTGGACAAATTTTCTCGTTGGCCGATGGCGTATCCTCTTAGATCGCTGAATGCAAAGGGAGTTTGTGAAGCTCTGTTGCAAGTTTTTACAACTTTTTCTATTCCAAGGATCATCAGTTCTGATTGTGGTACCAACTTTACCAGTCGTTTGACGAAAGAATTCTTGCGGCGAATGGGTTGTAGTCCCAGATTTAATACCCCTGGACATCCTGAGGCAGCTGGATTGGTTGAAAGATGCAACCAAAGCTTGAAAACCATGATCTTTAAGCTTGCTCAATCTGATCCTCGTGGATGGCACCAATTGTTACCGTTTGTTCTGTGGAGCCTTAGAGAAAAACCTTCAGGCACGACTCATATTTCGCCATTCACTATGGTTTATGGAACTCTTCCTCGGGGTCCACTTAGTGTGTTGAAGGAATCGTGGGCTGGCGAACGAAAAGTACCTCTTAACTTAGGTAAATCACCCGAAGAGTATCTCCAATCACTGAAGGAAAACCTCGAATTCGCGAAAGTTTATGCAGATTACTATACTGATATAGAAACAAAGCGGTATGCAGATTATTATAACTTGCGTAGTACTGACAGAAAATACGAAGTTGGAGATAAAGTAGCAGTATTAGCACCAGATTTTGGTAGTTCTAAATTTTATAGTCGATGGCAAGGACCTGCTACCGTAGTCAAGGTTAAATCCCCATATTCTTATATAGTAGAAATAGAGGGAAAACAAAGACATTTACACGCAAATAAGATCAAGCGATACCATGAACGACTCGAACAAGCGATGATCAATAGCTGTTCAGTAATTGTTGATCAAGATGAAGAATTTGGTATAGTAGGGTCAGGTTGTATTGAACCTGATCCAGGTAAGATCGCTACGATCAATGATATCCATCCTCCAACAACAAAGAAAGAAGTTAGAAAGGTTATGGGTTTTTTCAGTTACTTTCGAAATTTTATACCTGCTTTAGCTGAAAAGGCACGGGTAATAACTGATTTGACACGAGATAACATACCTACGAAGGTGCCTTGGGAGCAAAAGCATCAAGAAGCACTAGATAAGTTAAAGGATGATCTCAGTAAAGCTACACAGTTGCATACCATTGATTTCACTAAGGAATTTGGTTTAAGTGTTGACGCAAGTGCCACCGCGGTCGGGTGTTGCTTGTTTCAGTGGACCGAAGAAGGTCAAGAAAAACCAATTGCTTTTGCTAGCCTTAAACTTACAGATACACAGATGCATTGGTCTACAATTGAGAGAGAGGCTTTCGCAGTAATTTGGGCACTTAAACGATTCAAGTCATGGATATTCTTATCAAAGATAATCATTTATTCAGATCATAATCCTTTGTCTTATCTCACAGATGCAAGCCCTAAGAGTGCGAAACTGACTCGTTGGGCGTTAGCATTGCAAGAGTTTAACGTGGACTTTCGATATCGTCCTGGACGTCAGAACACGGTGGCTGATTTCCTCTCTCGGTTGTGACTCGGATGGTGAAGGGGGGAAATGGCCCGACACACAAGGATCGAGCCCGCAAATTGTGTGGATAAGTTGACTAACTGATGTGTTTTGTTTTGGTTGTATATGCTGTGTCGAGATGGAGTCTGGAGGCCCGGCTTGATCGTGATGACCCGTTCGAGATGGTGCTGAAGACGTGTCATCATCTGAGGGCGGAGGGAATGTCGCGGTCTACGCGGGTGCATGCATCAAGGGAAGAAAACCGACGCGTCAACAAGCTTGTTTACAACGTACGGAAAATTCTGCAGCAAGCTGTCAACATTAATTCGGTGCATGCAACAAGGATATACGTGTTCAGTAGGACTTTCCAGGGAAAAGTACAGTGACGTCACAGAACGTTCTGGAATCCGGGAGAACTCTATATAAGATAGACCTGCTGTACATTAAGGGCCTTTTGACGAAGATTTGTAAACGTTGAAACATTGATCGCATGACGTTCAATCGAGACCAGCCAACCTGTGTGCTGTCTACGATTGTGATATTTGATAGACGAGTTGACTTACTCTACACTTAATCGACTTTATTTTTAAATAAAGATCTTTTAATAGTTCCTTCGTTGGTTCGTCGTTGCGATCGAAGGAGTCGACCGCGACACACCTATAGATGAACTGATCTATAGGCATATGCTACTAGGCAGTGCCTTTATGAGCTACTTAAACAGAGTTATGTTAAGTGTCTTGATATCCATATACATACAAAGCGAATCAAAGAGACTCTGGACAGAGGAAAACAGCTATCATAATAATAAAATTTTGCATACAACTAGACCGTCATCGTAAAGCAACAAAAATTTCAAGTTCCAAATTCTGCTTAAAACTGTCAGAGAAAGACATGATTTGTCCTATCAGACACATTCACATTTTAATTCAATATTTTTAGGTCAGGAATATTTTTACTTCTGACCACGTTCTTATTTAGAGTGTAGCCAGTGCTCGAAATGGACCGGAACGCACCGGAACGCCGTTCCGATTCGTCAAAATGAATTAGCGTTCCGTTCCAGTTCGTCAAATGAATTATTGTGGAAAATACTATGAAATTAACGTGAATGCTCCCATATCTTTGACTAGCGTTCCGTTTCGTAAAATTTTCCATATCGAGCACTGAGTGTAGCAGCCTAACAACACCACGCTTTGATAAGTGAGTCTACAAAACTGATACCTGGCTTCTTATGCGCTTCAACGGATTGTTTAAGGCCTTTTGATGAATTGGGCTCCAATCTGCCAGAGTTCTCGCAATGAATCTACAAAAGACCACAAAGTTTTCAATTCTCTTCCAAACCATACTGACTACATACCCAGAATACAAAATCACCAGTGACCATACTGCTCAACCTAAAGAAGTCTAAATGAGTCTCACAGTGAGCAGATGTCATGCTATACTAGTTGCCAGCAACTGGTGCTATAGGCAAACCCTAAGGTGACTTAGAGAATTTTGCAAAGTCTGAACAAATCTGGCCATTTCTGTATAATGCTCTGCAAGTATTTTAACTGATAATTAACTACTGGAATTACTTTGCCTCTAATTATCAGCATGCCTAAGCTGGCTTCCTGTTTCACGAACCCGACCAGGGTAAAACCATACAGACAACAGCATGTCGACAATCCTAATGATGTTTGATGAGGGATGGTGAACTGCTGACAACAATGATGAAGATATACAATAATAATAAAATAATAATTTATCATTTTTTCATTTAATTTGATTCCTACCTGTGTGGTGCTCACTGCTTAGGCCGAGTGCCATTACTGCTTCTAATACTAGGTTAAATAGGCATAATAATAATAATAATAATAATAATAATAATAATAATAATAATAATAATAATAATAATAATAATAATAATAATAATAATAATAATAATAATACCTGTGCTACTACAACCTCCTCAGTCGTTGAATTGAGTCGACAGCTGTTGGCCATTTCCTTCGTCTTGCCCGGTTTCTGTTGATCACTGTCGAAACCGCTGTCCTCCACACAATCCATCGACGACAAGATGTCTTCGTTACCCAAGTATATAACAACGCTGATAAATAGCCGACAATTTAAGACACAAAACAACTAAATACCTAAAACACCGGCGTCTAAGGACATTATTGGCTTCGATAAACAGACTCAGAGAACACATCCGGTGTCATGACCATCTGTTGCTCTCCATATAAACTGAATTAAGTTTCGATACAGCAGCGCCTCGTTTTGTCCAATATTATTACGAAAATTTGTAACGCGCGCAACGTCACACAGAAATGCACATCTGAAGGACAGGTTACTAGTTGTTCATTTTTTATAATAATAATATTCGTTTAATATTTTCAAACTGACAATTACGCAGTATGATTACAAATCAGTATGAACGGATGATCACAAGTTATTACAGAAGTCGGATTTAACTGTATACGGCAGCCATGCAAGGCGCCCATGACGTCCTACATGTCATTTTTAACAACGCGCCATCTCGCGAATGAAAATGGGCTGAGTGGACCTTTTTGGGAGGGTTGCGGGAAGCGATCCCGTTACCGCTTGCTCTTCACGCCAGTGATGTTACCAGTACTCATTGTCCTCGGTCATATGAATTAGGCCTATTGGATGTCTTTATCTGATTTCTCTGATTAGAACAAAAGTTGTCGAGACTAGGGTCTAGACTTGATAATTAGAGCATATCCGTGAGGCTGTGGTCTAACCTTGCAATGTTAGTCCCAGGTCTAACTACGCACAAGCCTGTACATACAATTTCATGCTTCCCACTTCGAGCACTGGTATGCCATACCGGCATCTCCTCTGCCGGCTGAAAGCATACCGGAACTTATCCAGGCGAAAAATCCATACCGGTATGGCCCAAAAACATATCGGTATCGACGGCATGCAAGTCAAACGGCGCCTAGTTAGTCTACGACTCTAATAAAGATCTTTGGTTATAGCGGCGTACCGATCCGTTTTCGCGCTAGCCAATTTTCTGAATCCACCTCCTTACTTACTATCGTGATTTAACAGCAGAACCAGTTTTACGAACGGGCATCTTAGGCCATAGAAGATGTTATATGTCTAGGCCCTAATCACCAGAAACAGTTTGAACATGGAACACTTGCTACGACTGGTGTTTATCAAATGCGTTGGCCCGTCGCTGTGCAAATTAATCAAGAAAGGGCGCAGGTCTGCCGATGAAACACTGTCCCTCTCGACCATGATGAAACACTCACATTCATATGACGAACTGAAAACTTCTAATATAATTAGTTCCATGGCCGCCGACAGAAATTCCGGGCCCCTAGGCAGAGCAGTCACGGGCCCCTATGCAGAGCAGTCGCGGGCCCCTAGGCAGAGCAGTTACGGGCCTTTACACCACACTATCTTTAGGTTTTATATAAATATAATATCGTACGGTTTTACGAAAAAATAAAATACAAATTGAAATAATAAAAGTGCGTGTACGACTATACAAGATTATATATTCAACTATGATTTTATTCAGATACTTGAAGTTTAAACTGATTGTAGTTAAGCGTCAGATAATATATCTAAAAAGGCATAAATTATAAACTTTGTATAACTGATTATAATATTTTTCATAAGTTGATTGCGGGCCCGGCCCGGGCCCCAAAAAAGTCGCCGGGCCCCTGGGCTTCCCCCCCTCTCGGCGGGCCTGATTAGTTCTATAATCCCTGCTCTTACTTACATTGTCTTACAATTACAATTTACATCAATGTGCATAGACAGCCAAATTATTTGTAACGACTTGGTACATCTGGATTAAATAAATTTAAATATACATTTAATTCTGATTAGATGCTACCACTAGCAGGTATCACGCACTCAAACAACACTGCGTTCATAATCCACATTGTATAGGCCTACTTAGCAATACGGAATGGGAGGGAAGGGGAATGGTTCTTATCCATACTGGCACCTCTTGTTTCCCACTTCGAGCCCTGTCACATACCCAGAGCGTAACATTGGTCTAAAAAGTGGGGGGGGACCAATTTCTTACATACACGAAGCAAGGCGGAGACTGCGATTTCTGGGAAGACTCAATAATAAAATATTGATTGGCATTGTTTAAAAATGGGGTTACGGTACTCCCAGTCAAAAAGTGGGAGTACGAGTACCCTTCATACCCCCCCCCCCCACACACACACAAATTACGCCTATGCTTTTTGCCAAAAGTGATCGATGTTCAGTGGAGGTCCGAGTCCAACTGCTAGAGAAACTGGAGAGGAGTCAGAGAGCAGGGTTAGTGAAGGATGATAAAGCTTGGACGGCAGAGGGTCGGATGGATTAGGGTAAGATTCTAATTTGAAGTGGAAAACCTGTGGTATGATAAGTAGAGGAGACTGCAGAGGCTGATGACGGTTGGTTATTAGTGACATTGGCAGAGGAACCGACAATATGTGGAATTCAGAAGGAAGTTCGTTCCAGAGTCGAGGAGCAAATATGGGATTTGGATCTGTTGGAGAAATTGAGGCGAGTTAGTAACTGGGGGACGGGACTGTCACGGGAGATACACTGTATAACGAGATAGGAGGATCTGGTAGAGCGGGATGGTTGGATGGTGGAGTTTTCTAACTGTACGTGACCAGTGGCGTACCGAACGGGGGGCAGAGGGGGCGAGTCGCCCCGGGCGGCACTTTTGTAGGGGCGGCAAAATAGGGTTGAAGAAAAATAAAAAAGAGTGAATTTTGGATTTAAAAAATGAAAAAGTAGGATAGAAAGAAAGAAAGAAAAACAAGGAAAGAAAGAAACCGTCACTTTTAGTCAAGTCTTGGCTTCTGTTGATCGTTATAAGTAAAGGGGGATCCCTCTCGGAGGTCTACGTTAAACACTAAACAGAATTGCAGAAGGGGAAGCGAAATCGCATTTATCTAGATTCTAGTAAACTCTTGAGTTAAGAGCTTACTAGATAGCCTAAATGCTGTATGTAGTCTGTTACTCTGTTAAGAGTCTTAACAGAGTAACAGACATACAGCATAGTCTACTTTAGAGCCTGGCCTATTCTTGTTATGCCGCCTTTCATAGGCCTAATCATAAAATATATAGGGCCTACGCCTATATATGCACAGGTATCTAAACGAATTAATGACTTAGAATAAAATTTAATCACAAATTATCAATATCACCACCATAGCCTTTCACCACTTAGTTTAGAACTCTTTTTAAAAGTAATTTTAAAATTGATCTGGCTTTGACAGAAATTGACTGCATGAGTTTGTCATTTGAACTGACCACTTAGAGAAAATAGCATATCGAAAATTAAGTGGCAAAGGGCGGCATTTTGGGCCCTCGCCCCGGGCGGCATTTCAGCTCCGTACGCCACTGTACGTGACTCAGACTGAGTATTGTAGCTAGGCAGTTGTAGGTTATAGCGATAGGTCTATAGGACTTTGAAGTGGATGCGCCTAGGGATTTTCAGCCAATAGATGATTTAAGGACGTACGGGAGTGATATGGTGATGCTTGGGTTTTCTGGTGACAGTTCGGGCAAGTGGATTTTGGATAAGTTGTAGACGCTTTGGGTGGATTCGAGGTTGAGGAAAGGGCTCGTCCATAAATGATGTCATACATACTATTTTGGCACAATATTGACCCCCACCCCTCTCGTCACATTTCGTCAGAAATCTCCAAATTAACCTGGGCCCCTTCCAGTATGATGAAACTAACCTGGGACCCCCAAATGCTGCAAACAAGTGAACTTTAAGAACACTCAAAATATCAAAGCAAAACTCTTACCAGTCCGTCTTGTACAAAATATCATTTAATGATATGCACAGTATAAGCATTAAGCACTAACCAGTTCATTTGCTGCATAATCAAATAACTCATAAGTTTGCTAAACTGCTTCATTCTAATATTTCCTAATTCGCCCTGCCACGGTGACGAGAAGTGATCCGTCATTGTGCAACAGGGACACTGCTGACAATAACACTGTTTTCAGTAACAGAGTCCACGTATAGGTCCAGGTCTTCTTCATCTTGCCACTCCACACTTTCTCCATTTTCTGCACGTGTGATAACCACCATCAACTCATTTTGCCAATGTACAGCCACTCTCACTGGTCTGACGACTTTGGTTCAAACTGCCTGCCTGATGCTTCTGTGCTGCTGTTTGGCTTCGCACCATCACCAGCGAGGCAAAATGTTGATGGCATGTCTTGCATATCCCTGTCACTCGGAGGTGGATCTTTAATTTGTTGAGCAGCTTCTGTCATCATTTACCTATAGAGTGGGTGCTTCACCCAATATTTTACATAAGTTGATATAACTAGATTACAGTTCTGCACACCCAACAGTGGAGACTTGAGACACTGGAGACTTATTTTAAGCATTGTTTCCAGTCAACCAAACTCCAATGAGGCTAACCATATTTAACATGTGGTGAGAGTCCAGCTCGTGGTTTCAATCAACTGAACTCCAGCATGGATTAACGGAGCCTTTGCATCTGTCTGGAACAGCCTAGCATCCACAACCACCACCAGCAGTCAAACAATCGATTTAGAACCATCCACGTCACTGAGTGAGCCCATGACAGCCCAGGCTGGAAGCGCTGTGAAACTAAAATGCCTATGCCTGTATAGCGATGATGACGATGACGATGATGGAAGAGTAACTGATGGCTTAAGTCAACTGAACTCCAAAGTAGTTCAACATTTGGCACTTGAAGAAAGTGCAGCTGGTGGAAACCGACAGAATAATTATCATAAACCAAAATAAAATTATCATTATTGTTGTTTATTAATGACTATATTATTCTCATAGCATTAATACCTACAACTGAAGCACTCAACAAAAATATGCTAACATGTTAACAAGCAGGTTATCAAAACTGAGAATAAATTCTTGGAAAAGCACAGTTTAATAAAAGTGCATAGTCCAGGTTTTTTCTATTTTCATATTGCTATGTTTGTAGCGAATAATTAATTAAACTTAAAACTCCTATTAGCATCATTGTTCACCCGAGGTAGAACTGATCCCTCGGATTTGAAAAATGACAGTGAAAGTAAATGAAGTTATCCGGACCTTAATTATCCTCAACATAGTCTGCAAACGTGCTCTGAACATGACAAAATACGTTGCAAATTTGCAAATGGGACCCTTGTTCTTGTTCTGCTCAAAACCCAAATGAAATAAACTTCAGGTAAATGTATGAAACGAAAAGCATTAGTCAAGAAATTCAATGTAATCGATGTAGGATCGTTGACAATATCATCAGTGATGTAACCATTCTGTTTGTTGGAATGGTTTCCATAGCAACAGGTCACCATCTTACAGGTATCTCTTACAGACTGAGGCAAATCTTGTAACAATCAGATAAGCAGCATAGATAAGCCATACTCAGACCAACATAGATAAGCCACACCCACGACAGTCTAGATAAGCCACGCCCAGAAATAAGCTCTACAGGTTAGAGTAGATGAAACCCTTGGATACACACTCTGGCCAGAATGCTTAAAGGTACTATAGAGGCATTCTGGCCAGATCATAGTGACATATTGGGCCAGCAAAGAGAAGATGCATACAATATCAGAGCAGATGAGCATCGCTGCAACATGCTCACTGCTCTGCAACATGCTCAGATTAGCTTTGCTGAATGGGAGATACCATACAACTATGTCTGCCAAGAATGCTTTCAGACTCGTAACATTTCACCAGTAAGTCAAGGCCAAGACAGATCAGTGACACAGCATAGGAAAAACGCATTCAAATGAAATAATCTGTAACCAGTTCATGAATATTAAATGAGACATTCTGCCAGGCACAATGCTCATGCTAACACATCACGCTGTAGTGATAAACTTGAGCTCACATGTGTCTTCCTGAACCTACACAGTAGAGGGTAAAAGCTTAACCACAGAAGGACTATCTGATAATGATAATTTCTCACCTCAGAAACTTAAGATCTGCATTCATGTATGTCACGTGAACTAACAGTGTTAAAGTATCGTAGCCACACATCCAACATGCACACCCATTTAATCGTCCTAAAGCATAATCGATGGGTTGTTGGATATTTCATCTAGATAACTGGAAAACCTTTGCAGCTATTCATCATTTTCCAACCAAAGCACCAGGATTTTAACTCTGGATGCACAGCTGAATGACAGCTGTCTTCACTACACACGCACATCAGTAAAAGCCAATCTGCTAAGCAGTAATACCTCAACAAATGAAAAATCTTTAAACAAACCAGAAACTGAACATTAAGATGACCAAAAATGGTTGCATCACCCTTATGTTATGCCAAAAGCATTGAACATGAACACGCTGATGCAGTCCAATGACAACGAGCAACACACAGATCGTGCCAGTTGTCCAAAGTGTATAACATTTATCGAGTATAAAAAACAACCACAAGACTCAAATTCGCCTCAAAGTAGTGGAAGAGTACAACCAGACTATGATCAAATTACAACAGGATGAAACTGAAACCAAAATGCAACCAAACTGGAACACCATCGAATCTTAATACAACTAAATCAGAGCAGGATCAAATTAAAATCAAGACCTCTCTTCAAACCAGACTAATATAGAATAAGATGATCAAATCAGAAAATGAATCAGATCAAAGAAGTTATCATAAACAAACTACAACCCAAGTGATTTATGATCAAATGAGATAACAGCCAACAACTAAAAACTCTGCAAATGAATCGTTGAATACAAGTTGGCTGTAACAGTTGCATTGTATCTTAAGAAGTGGTCCATCCGGGCATTTCCTGTCTGTCTGGTGGACATCAAATGTGTAAAGTTAAAAAATTTCCGACTAGAACATCATGTTTCCTTGTACACTTTGGTGATTTCCGATGTCCGACTGCCAAATAACGGATGCCAAAGCAAAACTGCTTGTCTTGCATATAACCATTTTAAGTTGATCATTGCCTCAGAATATCTATCACCCACTCCAGACCTCCTTCATTTGAATATCATTTACTCTGAGTCATTTAGCTCCAGAGTTACAAGACTTAGCTTAAAATTTAAGAAACCTACTTGGTACGAGGCTGCAGTCACCACATCATGGTAAGAAACAAAATTTAATTTCATACACAGTTCTCCTCAAGGAAGATCACTAAAAGCATGCAAAGCTACGGATTAATATAGTTAATAATAGTTAGTTAATAATAATTAAAATGTCATGCTACACAAAGAATAAAAGTTAGTTCTTAAATCCATACAGTGGTATAACACGATGGTAAAACCATTAGTACACATTATTTTACTCATATAACTCATAAAAAGAAAACCGATAAAAAGCAAAATGCAAAGTAAAATTCTAACAACACTTTTAAACCCAACATTATTTGAAATAAATAGAACAGAACAACATTTTCCATATATATAAACATATATATATATATATCTATATCTATACACAAAAATGCTAGAGAATACAATTCGAAAAGGCGATGACTGAATCAACAGGAGTGACACCGATAAATAATGTCTTTCTACTGTAACACACACTGTTTTAATCATACTAAATTCGCATAATATTCATATTATTCACAGAAGTTTAACAAAAAACTAAGAGCATAACATCGTACAAGATACACAATACACAATTTCTCAGACTAAAAACAATCATACACAATGACCATTGACCGCTTGGCAACAACCCAAATTCTTTCACTCACAATCAAACAACTATTCCAATAATATCAGAATGACCACAGCTAATCTGGTAAACAGCTTCAATTGTCAAAAACCACCACCGATTAAGATGTTGGGTCAGCCATCCAAAACCCAAAACCTTCTGTCGCTTAGTTGAACCGGGTTAAAAAGGTTAATCCAACATTTCAACAAGCACAAGTAAGATTCAAACAAATCAATGCAATTACACCAATTACACACACTGCAAACACTGTCACTGTGCAAAGCAAAATCAGGCCAACGTATAAAAGCTTCGTTATTGAGCATAGCATTTTAAGTACAATAACGAAAATCTATATTGGTAATAATGATAATAGCCCATATATAACGAGTAACACAAACGATCAAAGACAAACAAGATTAACTCCAAATTAATTTTAAGTCTAAAAATTGCAACAAATATGTAGCCTATTAAACAACACAACTTAGAGAAGCCATCAATGCTGAAGAGCATTTCACTTTTCAGATTAAAATCTCCACCTGCAAGGCAAGAGAATTACTCAGTGGTATACCATTTTTCAAAATAGCTACTTTTCAATACGCAGAATCAAATTTTAATCCAAGTCAGAGTCATTTTATAACATTTTTACTTTCAGTATGTGTCAATCCATCATATAGTCTCACATAAATACCAGTCTTGAACTCCTATGTTCAAAGTTTTGTCCAGACAAGAAGATGGTAAAGAGCATGATCAAGTGGCCAAGCAGGTTCACATGAACCACTGCAAGTTCATTTCTGAAACTGGCTTGTGTGATGCTGCAAGAGGAGCCTTGGCTTTAAAAAGTATGCTCAACTTATGGACTATAACACATGGCTTATGCTTCAGAATAATTCTCGTAGTTTCAGCCCTCCTCAATAAAACGAATAACTTTCGTGTCTCTAACTTTAATAAACAAAAAAAAATCTGGAATTGGCAATGCAACCTATTCAGATTTTGTATCGTCAAGTCTCTGTTCATCAACAGGTGCACACCACCAGCAAAGGTCAATGATAAAATCAGTGATTTTACTACACATTTATATCAACCAAACCACAGTTACAATGTTGCAAGGTTATATAGGGAAAACACTAATGTCATTACAACTGCCTCACAGCCTTTGCTGCAGAATTGCAAAGCCCATGAAGAACTCTCAAGTTCACATGAATCACAAAACCCTCAACACTAGAAACCTTGGTGCAGTCTGTACAGCTAAACTAGACTTGCAGAAGTAAAGCACACTTTTCCCAAATAACATGGTTTTAATAAATTGATTGCACACTAGAAGTTAAATCTGACCAGAATCTTTCATATTTTACACTGATCACATTTTATCTCTAAATACTTAAAAGATTTTAGGATATAAAATTTTTAAATATACTACATTTGCCACCACATCCACAGGAGGAACACACAATGTAGTGATAAAATAAATTCATGTACCAGTAATCAGTGAAAATGCACATAATTTCCAATGGAGTCAGCCTTTCAAATCTGTGAGACTTACAGTGACCCACAACATATTTGAAGGATGCGCATCATATCAAGAACTGCATATATTCACTGTAAAAAGCACAGAGGTTTAAACATAAAACTGCCCTAATGCATGAACAGCCCTGCATAGTCGTGGGTTCAAATCCCAACCAAGGAGAAATGAACTTCCAGAAAAGCATCTATAGTAGCCTTTATTGCAATTTCCTAAGAATCCATAGTAATAATACATTTAAAATTATCAGTTTATCATTATTTAGCGAAAAATAAAAATCATGCTTAGGCATTTGGTCCAAAAACACAAACAAAACAATTACAGACAAGTCTTAACTCATGAGGGCTCTTACATAAATTGTTAACCACAAATTTTGAAAACCTCCCATGTGTGTTTGAATTGGCACAACACTGAAGCACAACAAGTATGCCACTTCATATCTCTGCTTTAAATCATTTCACAATAAATATCTGATATGATAATGGGTTGAATGAGTCATTATAAATATTATCAATTAGTAACTTCTATAGTGCCAATGTCTAATGCTTGAGTTTGGTGCATTATAGGTTGATGATGCACCAAACGCAAGTCGCAAAATGGGTCAACACTGAGAAAGATCAGTCTGTTGCAACACAGAGACAGCCAATGGTGGATCACCAAAACAAAATATGAAGTTGAGAACAAAATGACACAAGCGACAGAGCAGATACAGAAAGACTATGCCAAAATTTAGATCTAGCAACAGAAAAAGCCTGTTCAACAAGGAAACTTTTAGCTTTAGGTACAACCAATGAAAGCAATCAGCTGACCTTGTCGAATAACAGCAAGAGTGAGGAATAAGGACTGATTTTAAATACTGTGGTTGTCCAGAATACATTGTTTTATAATAACTTCATGTATAAGTTACGACTCTAGTCAAAGAATTCTGAATCTTGTGGATCCTCTGCAAATTGAATTTAGTAACACCTGAAAGAACTTAATTACAGTAATCCAGGTAATTGGAGGCAAATGTAATTGGAGACAAATGCATTGACCAGAGATACCTTAGCAGATATTGCAACATGACCTAAATCTGTGCAATACTCATGCATAGCAATTTTACAAATAAGATTGCCATACTTGGAAATGGAGATAATAAAACCCATACTGTGGGCAGATTCAACTCAACAAGCAGGTCTCAGAGTTTGAAAGATTTAGACCATTCAAACTTTCAGCTGTTGTGGAATACTCAGCAGCAGGAATTTAAGTTTTGATGGGTCAATGAGAAATTTATTGGCCACCATCCACGACTGCTTCCAAGGCAGCGGACAACAGCTGGACAGATGAATTGCAAGATGAACTGTCAGATGAAATGTTGAGTCCACATAAAAACTATATACTCGTGACTGACTGTCAAGTAATCTACCTAGTGGTGTGGTGTACACTGTGAACAGAGGCTCAAGTACCAAACTCTGATGGCTGCCACATATTAGCAAAGCTTTGGATGAATAATTGCTATTTATGTATGCTAAATGAATATGCAAACAGAGACAAGTAGCAAACGAATCGAGTGCAGGACCAGAAACCCTAAAATCAATGCTGGAGGTGATGCAAAAGAAGTGAATGGTCCACAGTATCAAAAGCAGCAGAGAGTCAAGAAGTCACCTTACCCTTGTCCACAGAGCTCATGGTATCATTATGATAGCAAGAAGTGCATGATCCCACTGAGTGACACTCATGAAATGCAGACTGAAAGGGAGATATTAGCAAATTGCCATCAACCTTCAAAACCTTTCACTGTTATTCAAATTACTGGTGCACAGTAAACAAGTTCATAAAGTATACACCACATAAACATTTTCTGCACCTGGGAACATTACCTCAACAGAAAGAAACTATTTAAGATAATGTTCAGCTTATAAATTCCCCAAAACTTTGCAATGGCAAACACGACCTGATAACAAAATCAGAGAAGCATGCTACATGTGCTAGAAAACTAACAGGACGACTTCCTCAGCTGAAATCAAAACTACAGCTTCCAGATCATCCGATGTTTGCTAAGCTGCTGTATGCACTGCTCCTTTTAGTGCAGGAGATTATGTTGTAATAATAACAAGGACAACTTCTAAAGCGCCATAATGCAACCATGCCGCTACAAGGGCGCTGAATACAGGGAAAAAAACAATAGCAATGCAGAAAAACATCCCCAAAACTCTACAACATCAAGTGCACCAGAAAACACATTGTGAGCTTTGTAATTATGTAATGGACTCGGATTTCTGTAATGTAGCATAATACAAAGAAGAGATTACCAAGCTAATAAGAGAAGCCAACATCAATTATAGCCACAATAACAGTTATCAAAACTGCTAACATGACAAAAGTATGCATAGTACTAACATTTATGTCACATAGGGTTACATAGCCTTAGTACTTAGATGTTAACGAAGTAGTGTCTCATGACTGAAATGTTGCTCAGAATGCAGCCCACTCCTGACAGCCTTTACCGATAAGTTGTACAATGTGACAATAAACTGTCCAATTCATTCAAAACAATGGAATCTGAGCCATGGATAGAGCAAGGCAATCGCTGCCTTACAATAGATTAACCAAACCAATCTCCAAAATTCTGTATTTTGGTCACAGTTAGTTAAACCAAGGCAAAAATGTGAAGCAAATTCTTCAAACTTGCTCTGCAAGTCATGGAAATGCCTAAATGATGACAAAGAGCAACACAATATGCAGCTAAAAGAAGCCTAAAACAAGCTGGACTAGATTTTTAAACTGTCAGAAGTAAAACAGGTAAAACAGAGCGCTTAGTCATGGGTCCCACACTGAAATTCAGAGAAAGATAGCAGCCATTGATTAAAATCAGGCCTAGCAATCATCTAGTAATGCATTGCATATTGATATAGACCAACTGGATAAAAAATATAGGTTTTGCAAAATTACAAAATGACATGTTGTGATAACGCAATAAAAAATGACTTATAAAACAGTAGAGCTGAATAATAACTTACAAAAACTTATCAGGAAAAATAAATTATATGTCAATGAAAATAGCACAAATGGGTGTGCTATTACAGGACCAAACATTTCAAAAAAGCAGAAAAGTGCGGTTTTGCAAAAAAATCAAAATAACAAAACTCAGAACATCTAATCAACTCAATGCTCAAAAACGTGCATAAAACAAGGCTATGGTTCCAAGCCTGGTTCATAGTTGCAAAGTTCACATGACAACCGCATAATTAATGACTGAAACAAATACTTCATGGAGTACAGTGAAACTTGAGTGAAACTTGAGTGAAACTTGGCTAACCAGAATCAGCTTCATGTCACTTGTACTCAAGACTTGATGACTGCCGAACTGTGGGAATCTTTCAGTACAAGATTTCATTAGAAAAAGACACTGCTTCAGAAAGCAGCAGATGACACACACTTTACGTTAAATATGATTTTTTCCTCCCATGGTCGAATTATTTAAAATTAACATTGATGACAATTTTATATTTAATGCCTCATAATAATTACCAGAAAACCCATTTTGTAATATCTGTTTTGAGCTGTTAAGAAGTGCTGTTTCTAACAAACACTAACACTTGGACAGGGACAGAGAATGCACAAGCTTAGCTTGGCCACTACGTCATAAGGCACAACTCAGACAACAGACCAAGAAGCATCACCCAACGTCAAGAGTCCTGCAACAGAATAGTTTAAATTGACAGAGACGGAAAGAATCAAGAGAAAAAAAACAGAAATGGTTTCAAATTAAATGTTGATATTAACTGCAGATTTATCACAACTCTTTCAATTAAGTCATTAACACCTGAATCTCCCACCAAACAACTAACTTTTACTATATAAAACTTCTAATAAGAAGAGTACTTAGGAACTCTGTAAGAAAGAAGCTGAAATCCTTGATAAAAAGAAGCTTAGCATCTAATGCCATGAGAACTCCAGCAGAAATGGGTGCACTCAGCAAACTGTCATGTTCCAGGTGATATTAGTAGCTCTGACAATCTGGTGATATTCTTTTAAAGGTCAAATGCCCAAATAACACTGTTCAGTGTCATATGTTCACTTCAAACAATTCCAAGGTAGTGCCAGCTGAGAGCTATTTATCAAGTTCTCCAGCTCCTAAATTGTTATAATTAAAGCCAGCTGAACTTACACATCTACCAGTAGGAATGCAACCGGGTTAAGGGATTAAAACCCCTAACCCAAAGAACACACAGAATAGGGTTTAACTTAACAGTGATTGAACATACTTAAAATGAAGTTTGTGATAAAGACAACTAAAACAATGAAACATCGATCCTTGTTGATAAACTTACGATGTTCTTAGAAGAAGTCAGAGTATTGCACGACTACCAACAGAGTTAAGAGACGTTAGTATGTTGCATTGCTGTCAATTGATACTCAAGAATTTAGTACATTGTCCCTTGTGTAAATGTATTTTAATATTATACCAGATAATTGCATGAAGTTCGTGTACCACAGTAACCCATTTGTGTTTCCTACAAATTGAGATGCATGTCCAAGTACAGAAAGTAAACAGAATTCTGTCTGCGCATGAGCTCATCGTCCAAAAGGGCAGATGGAAATAATATGTAAACAAAAGCATTCGTTTGGTTATCATCCCCAAAACCAAATCGCAGTAACTCTACATGACAGCAGGAAAATTCTGTAGATATAATTTCACCACAAATTGACAGTGCTTCTAAGAAGAGGAACCAAACCACAATATCATACGCAGCATAATAACACTTCAGTCACTGGCCAACCACATCCGCAATTTTGTTTAATGCAGCCACGTCACTTAAACAAAAACACCGGCCATCAAGTCAACGATGCTATGGAAAAGCCAGTTAATGTGCAACATAACAACAACTACATGCAACAGCATCCCCCAGGAGGCATGCCAGAAACAAGTCTATGCAAAAACTGTGGCCAACTGATATACAACACTTCAACAATGTTACAGTTGCCATATTATAACAAATCAACATCACGCGAAAACATGCCCACCCGATGGTAGACAACATTCTGCAAAAACATTACCAGTTGACAAAAGTCAGCAAATGCAAAAACACGGCCATTGCTCATGAGACATGGAGACACGCAAAAATACACGGCCAGCTGATGTTGGCAACACTTAATTTGACACAGAGAACTCATGAAACTTAAAAACTACACGAATAATGTCTAGCCAACGGACACACAAAGCAACACATACAAAGCAGCACAGAAGTCCTTCGTGCAGCAACCATCATCGTGTGACCAACCAGACACCAACTGAGTGGTAGTGCATCATAAGCAGCATTCGTTGGCCAGCGGATGGATCAGAGATATGTTCTCGCTGCCTTTGATCGGCAGCTTACTCATACAATAGAACTCGATCATGTGCGGAATGCTGTCGAATGGCTGACTGAACTGGCCGAGGATGAACTTGCCTTCAAGGTTCACGATCTTCATGTGCAGAAAGCCACGGCCACTCCTACAGAGTAGATCAGTTTATAAATGTCATCATCATCATCATCATCATCATCATCATCGTTATCATCATCTCTGACACTCAGTAGTTCCCCATCGTCATTGTCATTAAACATGAGACACAAAAAATTGCTCAGTGTAATAACAAAAATCAGTAAACTGCTTCTGTGCTATTTGAGTTAGATAACAATACTAGAAAAGTCACATGGTCCATATACCATTCCTAATTCAGAGGAACTAAGTCACACTAAGTGTCTGACATATGTAATCCAGACAACAACCAGCCATTATATACCACTAAAAAGACTTTCATGCATTTCACTTATTGACATCATTTTGAATTATCGTACTTTGAAACATTTTTTTAAATTTCATCTCTCTTTGTCTTTGTGCCGTCGGCTCTAGGAGCCCTAGCGATCGTCATGCCACACAGTCTCCGTTGCCGTCTTGCTACTTCTCCCAGTAGCCCTTGAGTCGCGCTTTGGCCTGGGAGTCCCACCTCAGCGCTCCGGCCTGGGAGTCCCTCCATCCGCGACCATCGGCGTGGTTTGGTGTGTGGCATGACGATTTTCTTGGCATGATTAACAGGGGTGGTTTGCCATTGCCTTCCCCTGGTTTTGCCTGCCGTGCCCGTTCGTTCCCCCTCTTAGGAAGAGTACTTCCTAGGAAGGGTACTAACGGTCCGCACCACGAGAAGGTGGGCACGGAGGACTTTGGTTCACCAGCCCAGGTCGGATCCGAGTCTACGCTCATCAGAGTCGTCGGTCAGGTCGCCTCCCTGCTTTACTCTGTACCAGAGTGACTGGTGAACCTTAAATTTCATAAAGAAGTCAATCCTTTCAGTAAAATGCACCACTAGGAATGCATGCAAAAAACTGTGCCTTGTAGTCCAGGAAATAAGGTACATCAATGCAGAGCCAATGAATTTACAACTTTTCACAGTTTACTGTACCGGTATATAATATTTGATTCCACTTTAATTATCATTTAAATAAAAGGTACTAGAGTTATTTCATATGCAGAGCATCAAAAATTGAAACTTTAACCTTTTTTACATTCTCTGCATTTATGCGGGAATGTAAAATGATGACATTATTAGGGTAAACAACGTCACAACTGTTGAACCTTTGCCATCATCACTGTTTCAAAGGAATAAAGCTTTAATCCTTTAATGACGAGATGAATTACTTTTCTACGCATTTTAGTACATGGTCATCATTAAAGGGTCAACTCCTTTATCAAAACAGCATAATGTCATCGAAAAAGCTTAAAACTAGCCTGCTCTAAAGGCATAAATTTTAGTTTCACACATTCCCAGTAACGAGTCCTATCAATTCCTCAGTCCTATTGCCCACGAAAAGTCAAATCGTTTTCAGCACAATTCTAACAATAAATTCTTGGCAGCAATTAAACCTACAGTCTACCGCTGACTGTGAACTTTGGTGACTTCACTCACTTCAGAGATAGTGAATAGTCCAGTTTGCTACTTTCGCTCATTCGAACTAAGAAGCTTCCTTCTTTTTCTGGCTGCAACAGCTCTTCCGCCTCAACACGCCCGATCGAACCATGGTACCAACTGCAACAGATCATCAGGAAAAGTAACACTTGACCAAAGTAATAGGATCATTTCTGAGCATCATCACCACCCATGAATGGATCCATCAACTGAAAATTATTTGGCAATAATTGAAGACTGACTGAACATGATTGTCAACAGCAACACAGTTTACATTACATACATAAAACTGTAAAAGTCAAATGCAAATAATCTGTATACCTTACCGCTGGGTACCTGCTCCAGCAGTGTCGGTGGTAAAGTACCAAAACGTATTTGAAAAGTCAACAGATCTCATAACACATATTAAAAGTTCATACTTTCCAGTCATAGTTTATCCTCTACTAACGAAACCTTCTTTGAACCTGGTGACCTCTCTAATTTCAGATCAATCTCACCTTTGAATTTTGTATTGAAAAGTCTCGAACACGTGATCGTGATTTAAAATGTAATCTCACCTATCTTTCAACTCGCAAATAGCCTCCTTTCAATTTGCATATTGTAAGCTGCAAATATTTAGTCAATCATTTAACAGGTTATGAATGCATAGAGAGTCACATTATAACCCCATTGTTTAAGTTCATGGGATGTAATTTAATTCTTTGGTATTAAATTTTAATAAATGTACTCAAATTAGCAATGTTTCTAATTAACCATATACTTCTGTGCCATTTATGAAAATTACTTTTAAGATTTATTGGCTAGACGGAATACCTTAAGGTTTTTGCATTTCTTTGGCCATGGCAACAAATTTAAGGTCATCTCTGAACACTCTCAGCAACAGTAAACAAAAATTAAAAACCCGAGAAACACCTCAAATCTAATTTGGAATTTTTGGCATATATATTTAGGTTTTCAAAACTTTAAAAACCTTAAACTTAGAAGCCTATTTTATAACCTTACATTTAAACAGATGCCCATATGTATCTTGATAGTTCAGCTAGGACTGTAAGGAGCTAATATTTATTACAGCTTCCAGAATTTTCTTCATGTATGACCTTAAGCACATAATTTTCCAATATCCACAAACACCAAGACAAAGCCTATTAGGCACAAGAGATAATTGCTGGATGCAATCAATTTAATGTCATAAAGGGCTAACTTGCCTGTGAATAAGCCAGACATTTTGATGATACAAACAGTGCAGATAATTCACAACACCATATTAAATACTGACCACTGCTGTTCGAGAGCAATGTCTGGGTTGATTTTTTCTTTTGTATTGCTACATGTTGACAATGGCACTGCTATATGACTAGATTTCGAGTTCGTACAGCCTCCTGTAAAAATAACAGCAGGCATTTATAATTTGATAAAGCGACTACTTATATAAATATTGCCCCAGAATAAACTGAAAATAACACTGGTCATGTTCAGCATTTAGCACACAATAGATTATTATATTTGTAATAAGTAATTTCTACAGATGAACCAAATAAATTGGATGTAGAACGCTATGTAGCAGCTAGGATTTCTCTACATCATAGAGCTATTGTTGTGAAATGATTGTTCATGTAATAGCTACCAATTTCATTTGATGTCGCAATAGCTTGTTCGAAGCGGTAGAATTTACTACCCTGTTCAGTTCGTTCAGTCAATTCTTTGATGTCATTCAGGCTTAAGGTTAAGACTCGTCTCTTTCAAGTTGCATATAATCCACAGTAGCCTCGCTTCTGGTTTCTCTGATCTCTCGGATTTAGACCTGGCTTTTCCAATTAATTCTGAGTTTTGACTGTGATTTCACTTGAAGTGACCACCGATTGAAGTCTTTTGCATTATGATAACCGTGCTATAGAAGTCACTAGATTAGATAAGCAGATGTCCTCTATTGGCACGCATGGAGACACCAACAACAATGTCAACTAAGTCGACAGTGTCGCTTATCGCCCTCTGTTGTCACGTATGGGGAACCTCGTCAACCGTCTTTATTTTTTATTTGATTGACTCATAAACAGTTTAACCTTTTGCAAACTGCAGGTGCAAAATTGCAATGTCAAAAACTTTTTATGTGTGCAGGCACAAACTTGTAAATTTAGCAGTGCAATTGCTAAAGCAGTTGAAAATTAGGGAATCAATGTACGTAAACAAATTAACCATTAATTAAGGCAATAAATATACTACACTTTCACATTGGTTAATTATACACATAAGGGATAGTTGCAGAAATGTCATACATGAAAGTTCGTCATCTCCTTCATTTTAAGATCGCATTTTACTACTGCAATGCCAAAGGAAGACGAAATTGGCATATGATTTTCGGTTATTCGGAGTCTGATGACAAGTTAATAATTTTAATGCATTTACCTGTAGCAGGACAACAGCACTGTAAGTAGCACTCACTCAAACAATTTGTACAATTTTTCAAATGATAATGAAAGCGATACCGTCAGCGATGTCAGGCAATGCTGGGTCAACTATCGCAGAGCTTTCACCAGCCTCCAAAAAGGCTAGTTAAAATATGTTACTAAATTGGTCAACCCATTCGCAAATTATGACAGAGTCAACAGTGCAGAGTCTGATATACTTTCATAGTTTTACCAGAATCGCTGGCTCAGATTATTGCTGAACCTATACTCCTCACACTAATAATTGCACTGTGAAATGGACCAAAATAAAAAAAAACATCTAGCCAGCATCAGAACATGGGCTAGAAAAATCTGGGATGCATATGGTTAAAATACATCCCAAAGCACAGATCTTTATATAAAATTTGGGAATATTTTTACATCTTTGTGCAAACTGAACTGAAGGCATTTGATATTAAATTCACTGATCTAACCTTAAGGAAACTAGTCTAGGCCTTAATCCACAGGAACACATCCAGCAAATTTCGGCCTAGAAACTAATCCATTCAACCATAACACTGCATTGCATTCAAGCATAACTTCTTTCTCGCAAGTACACACCAAGACAGGATTCCAGAACCAGAACTTTCACAAGGCAGCACAGAAATGTTGCTGTAATCGATCCAACTTTCTGGAATAGGTTGTCTAGCACCCTGTGACATGAGCTTCTTGGTCTTTCCTTACCTCTGTTCTGTAAGTGCTAAAAAAATCAGTTTGTTCGATCTTGGTTTTCTGTCGTTAGGTGGGGAGCGCCTCCGAGGAGTTTCTCTTGAAGAGGTGATATATAAATCTGTGATTATGATTCCATCCAGTACAACTTCATTCGACCAATCATATCATCATTAGGTCAAGCTGATCAAATTCAGATAAGTCTATCAACCTTCACAACTGTGTAGAAAACAACTGAAAGAGGTCAACATTAGTAGAGACAGAATGCCAACAGACACAAAATATATGGTGAAAAAGCATAAGAAACAGAATTAAAGAGAATATTCCTAACCACAGTCTACAGGATCATCCATACATGACCATCCATACATGACCATCCATACATGATCCACATCAAGCATTTTGATCAAGTTGCATTATATAATATGGTTACAGTCTACAACTGATTTAAATTTTGGTATTCATGTTCTGAACCATTTTACAGAAGCACTAGTGTCATATGATGACACAAGTTATGATGAAGGCTCCAGGTATGTCTAAAAAATTAAGATCTGTTCTTTAGAGAATGTTAAAAGGTGCTATAGAAGTTTATGCTTATAAAGCCCAACACAGTTGAAAATACTCGAAACTTTCCTGATTTGCTGGGTGTTGACTTTGATGGCTTCAGATGACCGAAGTCATTGTGGTGAGATTGGTTTTGCTTGCTGCCATGACTGCATTTGCGTGGCATGGAAGACACGATAGACTCTGAAGCTGAACTCCAACTTCTGCTGTTTGCAAGATCTGATCTGTCATGCTTCTCTTTTGCAGTGTTCTGGAAGCTCCTGTCGCACTTTGTCGCACCATCCACTTCATTCGTTGCCACCGCTGCTGGTTCTGCACGATCTGACAGACTGCCAACTGGCAGTGTGCCAGAGTCGGAGTCAGGATGGCACCTTGTGAGGTCAGGAATAATGATGTGACAGTCATATGGGTCTACATCAATGATGGGTGGGATTTCTGTGATAATCAGGAGCCCACCAGATGATCCATCCACTGATCCAATTCGATCAGGTGTAACGACGTCTGACTTGCTGAAAGATGAATGATCCTTTTCAACAGATGCTGAAGGATCCCTTCCCTGTGGCTCATCTATGCCCTCTGGTGACAGCGATGCCTGACGATCAAGCGCTGCCACCTCATTCTCCAACTTTTTTCGCCCTAGATCATCAAGATCATCTTCAGAAGATCCTGATGTCATATCTGCATTGAAGGAAGATCGAATATCACCGTTAGCAACACCCCTTCCCCCATCATGAGTTGCATCTGTTTTGGGGCTGCAAGGGTGGGCTGTCTTCTTTGGGGTCATCATAGGGGTAAGGCAGTTTCCCTGGGGATACAGCGAAGGGTTCTGGGCGACAAGAGCAGACAATTTGGCTGACCATTCCCAAGGCTCATCAAAGCTGTCTTCCATGAGACTGCCGTTCATATCTGATGATCGTCCCAATGTTCCATTCACAAGCTGACCGTCTAGAGTTGACCCACTGTTACCATATCGCTCTTTTGGTCTCACCCCTACAAACACAACACACGACTATTGCTCACTTGAAACAGTATTTTAATTGCAGCTGTTTATATTCCTCTACTCTTTAACATTCTGGCTACGCTAGGAGCAACCAGCAATGAAAAGGTGTCAAAACTGAAGTAAAATATGGCCCTGGTAACAAAGTCCATTCTTAGCAGGTACTCGACAATCCATCCCTCCATCACTGCATTGTATTTAATGTTGCACCTCCAACGCCTGTATTTCAAGTGGGAACATTAATAAATAGACTTGTTTGCAATGTCGTATAATTTGCCACACAGGCAGTAGGCATAAACTGCAACATTAAAGACATGCTTACTGTACAGGTTGGAAGTCAGGGAACCAACGTTTCTCCTATGTAAATAAGTTACCATTAATTAGAGCAATAAGAAAGACCTCCTGGCCCATGCAACCTCTTTTCATCTTCTCTCATACCATATGCGAGCGAAACTATTCCCCTCATTGAACAAGAATGCCTACTTCACAGATAAAATCAGCAAATAAAATTGGTCAA
Source organism: Allolobophora icterica (assembly GCA_963556255.1). Classification (NCBI taxonomy): domain Eukaryota; kingdom Metazoa; phylum Annelida; class Clitellata; order Crassiclitellata; family Lumbricidae; genus Allolobophora; species Allolobophora icterica. The sequence continues at coordinate 47,511,248 of OY744604.1, forward strand.
GTACATTACCTTTCAGAATCTTTTTAACTTCGTATGGCACTGAATAATCATCTTCGATGGCTGGGGTTGGTGCGATCGCCCCAAGAAGCTCGGTCCCATCGCTCACCGTCTTCTTGAGATCAAGAGGATCACAGTACTCGTCAAGTAACCGTGGCTGCATTTAATTCAACAGAAGACATGTAATGTCAGCAAAAAAAATCAGCCAGGTAAAGTAGAGCAACATAAAGTATGGTCAGCAAGTGCTAGCAGATAATGCATAAACGTCGCTTGGCAAAGATGGCCGCATATTTCTCTAGTGTCACTTTTTATTAATTAGTGAGACACATGCAGATTTTGATGGATAATTTAGTTCAATCATGGCATGTATGTGACCTAGTATATACATTTTTTGAGTTATTCCTCTATTGTCATTGTTTCTGTTTTTGACGGTGTTCGGATGCTTGTTATCGAGGTCTCCCCTCTTCTTTGATGCTACAGTCCAAGAACTCCTAGCACGATGTCTACTATTATCTCTGAATGGGTATCCACCTGTTGGACTCTGTGAGTCTGTGGTATCTTGCCAATGGTGAGTTATGTGAACACTACTTGCTTATTGATTAACTGTTGTTCTTCTTGACTTTAACATCATCTATTGCATTCATGAGGTACTTTAAAGGTGCTACAGCAAGTGTCTAAATACATACGTAGCTGTGGGGCTGGATTCTGAATGGCTGCTGGATGTCATTGTTGGCGTTTATTCCTTCTGATGATGATGACAATACCCTAGTATGACCAATGCGCTGGATTTCGATCTTTGCCCACTCTGCCTCTTGTGTCGCAAGGGCTATCATTTATATAGCCCAATCGAAAACCATCCTACACAGTATACCTTTGCATATCACTAGTCTGCAAGTGCATCTGCCAACTACCCCACGCTTTCCTCAGATCTAGGCCTTAGGCCTACATTCCTCTGAAGACTACCCAGTCCAGAGGGGATTGGAATGCAGCTTATAGGCCTACTCTCTACACATATATACATTATGCAAGTAAGGCAAGCCATAAGTAGGTAAAATAAGTCCAGACAATACATAACTGTATATAATTATATTATAACTAGCTGTAACCCGTGAAAAATCATGGTATGTAAAGTTAGTTTAGAAAGAGAGAGAGACAGACAGAACAGACAGACAGACAGACAGACAGACACACAGACAGACAGACAGACAGACAGACAGACAGATAGACAGAGACTGACAGAGACACAGAGACAGAGAGATGCATTGTCCATAGGTCAGCTGGACCCGTCTACCTGCCTGGCCTGCCGGGCTACGCTGGCGGGGGCGGTCTTTGTCAGCTTTAGCCTATTGCCCAGTTACGCAACGTACACTGGAAATTATATTGTTATATACTGCATTCTCCCAACTCTCTTCCATGGTTTTAATCATCAAGTTTGGCAAAGCCAGAACTGAGCAGCAAATCCCCAGCTTCACACCAGCCACTGAGAAACGACATTAGCCCCACACCTGGTTCAAGTTTTGAGCTCTATGTACAAGTCAAAGCTTCATACGATCTAATAATGAGCTTGGCTGCACTGAGGGGCACAGAAATAAATACCTACACTTGCATCTCGTTATAATGGGCTACAATATAACACGAAGTCTAATGCAACATGATCAGGAAGGTGGATCCCAAATGAGTTCAGCATTAGAACTTGATCTCCTAAGAAATCCAGCCAGTTCTTGATATGACTCCTAAAGACAGCACCATAGGTTTCTGGTATACAGATGCAGACATGATACAGTATATATATACATAAGTCAGGATGTGCATCTGTTGCATTACTGTAGCCACATCTGCACTTCAGTATCTTACAAAGTATCTTACTTCACTTTACAGACTAGTACAACTCACACACAAAAACCCAAAAGTGATGCACTGTCAGGGGCGTAACTTTGGTCTAAAAAGTGTGGGGTACCAAGTTCTTACATACACAAAGCAAGGCTGCGACTGCGATCTCTGGGAAGGCAAAATAATAAAATATTGATTGGCATTGTTCAAAAAGTGGGGGTACAGTACCCCCAGTTAAAAAATGGGGGTACGGGTACCCCTCGTACCCCCACAAATTACGCTTATGTGCGCCTTTGCTTTACCTTACCAAACTTAGCAGCATAGCCACAATCTAGAGACTTCTTGGCTTTCCTTGACTTCCACCACTACTACTCTTTCACAGCTGTTATAAAACTGATATAACCACGATAATAACTAACAGAACAATGACTGCCTTGTAGTAATTTTTTATCATCAGTCAACATTGCCAGATACATGCGAAACGTCAATATAAAGTTTACATTGACACTTGAAAGTGAAAGTAAAATAGCTTGAAAGTACCGGTGTGGCTGTGTGTGAAGGTGATTCAGCGGCCAGAGATGCATCCGGTAGGCTGTCAAACACTTCTCTTTCTTCCGGTACAGTGGATTCGATCCCCGTGTACGACGTGTAGTAGGCATCGGTGTTGCAGTTTGCTTTCGGACTGAGACTTTTCTGTTCCTTACTTCTCGTGCTGCCGCCGCTGCTTCCTCCACCTCCACCTCCTCCGCCTCCTCCTGCCCCGTGTCTGTGGTCGTGTCTGCCATTCGTTGCATAGGAGGGCGGCCTCTGGTGGTGGTTGTTGCCGTCGTTATATGGCTGCCTCTGGTGGTTGGTGGGATCGACGGGGAACAGCTTGAGGGAGTGGGTGTCGTACTCCTGGTTACCCGTCGACAGGCTTGAGCTGGACCGGTAGCGGGTCGGACTCTTTGGAAGCAGCTCCTGAACGCTGTTCGACTTTTGTGCATTGTAGTCACTGCGGTGCGACCCACTCGATCCCGTCTTCTTCACTCCGATGCCCAAGTGCTTCAGCAATTTGGCCATCTTGCCTCTTTCTCTGTCCGTAGGTACTGCTTCCGGTGCGTCTTGATTGGCTGCGAATAAATATCAGCCTCCTCAGCAGCAGTAAATATATATTTACAAAAGAGCTGCGTTGCGTCACAGCAAGGACTATAATTTAAAAGAGCCACATTGATCAAAGATTTCCACGTGCATAGGCTGAGGTTTCTTACTTGTTTACTTAGGCCGACGTACTGCATGTCCACTCCATATAGTAACAATTCGTTGTGCCGTCCTGCTGACCAAATTGCATGAAGCCAAAACCCAGTTTTCATATTGGTCGGAATTTCGTCCATTATTTATACTGTGGTCTTACTCTGCCAGTGGGCTTATACGGGTCCCATAATATTATATGGCATATAATATTAATATGGGTCGTATAATAATCATTTATTACAATGATTGGATTGGGTTTCTTCGTTGTACTTGGCAAAGAGGTTACCATCCATCTTACGCTGGGCTATCTGAGCCTTCTGTACACCCAATGCAATAAGTGTAGAATGAATAACTAATTTAAATGCCCTCCCGCAATATTTTTGACAAATTTACGCCAGTGGCTGGCAGGATATGGTAGATATATATATATATATATATATATATATATATATATATATATATATATATATATATATATATATATATATATATATATATATATATATATATATATATATATATATATATATATATATATATATATATATATATATATATATGCCCTCCATCCTATGTAATTATTAGAATTTAGAAGAGGCAACGATCGAGTCATAGGATTACACAATTGCTCGGTCACTGTCTTTACTTTTAATTCGCCCGTTATCAACAAGTAGCCTGTGCATGTCGATCAATGCAAGCCTTCTAGACGATCGTCTGCTCGACCCGTAAAACGGATACCAGTTTTGATCATATATTATGGGCGCCAGCACTTTATAGTCTCTCCGAATAATAATAGATCATGAGTCCATGTGTCAATGGTGATTGATCGCGACTCGCACTTAATTAGGGAACATCAATTTCTAAGACAATGAACCTGATCATTTACCGCATCAGTTTAATTGGTCGTTCAAAAATCACGTCTGTACCCACTTTGGACCCTCCCCTCATGTCCGCTTTTGGCATCATCCTTTCCATCACTAGTCTTGATAAATAGGCCTAAATCTTTCTCAGGTAGCCTACTGAATTAAACTCAGTCTTGTTGTCCTTGAGACCAAGGTCAATTGGTCTCGAGTGCACTCGAGTTCGTTTTTAAAAGTCTTGGTCTTGAGATCAAAAAGTCTCGGTCTTGGTCTTGGTCTTGAGGTTCAAAGTCTGGTCTTGAAGTTCAAAGTGTTGGTTTTGGTCTCTCATGACCAAGACCAAGATTCGGCTGTCAATATGAACAGTTATTTGACGAAACTCAATAATTTAAAAGTTTATCAAGCCTGTTTGCAATTAAGTGTCATACAACAAATATGATCTACGGATGGATAGGCCTACAAGTCAGGAACCCCATCTGCGACAGCAACAGTTATGCTGTAGGGCCTATCTGGAAGCCCTGCTGAGACTTGTTTCTGAAGCCAGATCGACGGTCTGATAAACCATGGGATGATTTCAAAAAGACTCGCTATTTGTACATTTACATCCAGTGCTTGAAAAGCTCCTGTGTGTGCCAACGACTCCAGCACCTGTAGGCCTAGAATGTATTTTTTTTACATGGCGGAATTTTTATGAGGCCCCACAAGGCACGTCTCGGTCAGAAAATTGAAATTCTGAGCGAATTTGTTTTTATAAACTACAAAAGGCTTACTGGAATAACATTTTACATGAAGGACTTTTGTAAATACAAATTCAGAATTCTCTGCAGTTTGTAGTTAGAGTCAATTTGCTTGAATAAAATAAAAGACTCGCGTTTTCATTAAAATGGCGAGTAGGGCCTATTACTGTTTGACAGTTCTTTAGTAAGGAGTAGAAGTCTTGACCTGATTGTAACTTTTTGAGTCTTGGTCTCGGTCTTGGTCTTGAGGTTCAAATTCAGTCTTGGTCTTGGTATTGAACTTCAAAGTACTGGTCTTGGTTTCGAGGTTTAAAGTCTTGACAACAAGATTCATGATTAAGGTCACTCAACTCATAACAGTCTGTTTCTACAAACAGCATAGGCAGTCAAACTGGTTTCTCTCATCTCTTATCAACAGGTTTTTGCTCTGCTTCCTGGACGTTTCAGCAGCCCTTTGATACATTGGATTGCTCATTTTACTCCAAAGACTTGCAACCTGTTTCGGATTTACTCACACTGTTCGTCGCTGAATACAATCCTCTCTCTTGCATTCATTCTCCGTTTAAACAATCAGAATCCTCATCCCATTCATATCCTCTCAGCTGTGGCGTCTAATCTAATTATGTCTATGGTGACGCTATCGTAATGCCCAATAAATCTCAATAAAAAAACATGCACCCATGACGACCGTTCTTGGACCTCATCTGTTCGTCCTCAATTTACACTACTCCATTCGAGCAGCTCACTCACTGCAGCTGCATGTTTAGTAGGCCTAGATATCACCTTTAATTGTGATGATGATGCCTAGATATCGTCGCCTGAGAATTATCTTGGCGTATCTCCATTTTCCAAAATTCCGAGATAAACGAGGTAGAAGTTTGGGCCGCATTTTTCTGAAAAATGAGAAATTCAATGCAATAAGTAGGGCATTGTCAAATTACAGTTCACACATAGACGTCATATTAAAACATCAACATTGCATAAAGATTTAGCATTTAAAAAATTAACAATTATAGTTGTTAGTCTGAAATTTGTGAAAATTTTGTATAAACTGGATTTACAAATATTACAAACCATCTTTCTGAAAACAAAGACATGAAATGATTAAATTAAGCAACAACCAGTTATTACAGAGTGTTTTCGTTAAAATATTCATTTACATAGTTCGGATTTTTAAAAGAAAAACTTTTAATTGTCTGGATATGCGACACTATAGCCTAGTCCAGCTAAGCGCACAGGTTTATACTGCTGTATCTCCTGCGCGTCCAATCAGCGACGAGCTTTCTGTGGACATACAACAACAGAGACTGCTTCACTATGAATGCTGTATGGAGATACGATAAAATGTTTCTGAAAATAGGACATACGACAGTATAGTTTGTTGAATATCTTTAAAACGACCTATCGTATCTCCTAGCCATTGAAACTGAAGAAAGATCAGAAAAACTCTGCTACAAATCAACTGTTAACTACTTTTCGAAAAAAAGTGGAGATACGACAAGATAATTCTCAGGCGACGATATATTGATCATCTAGGAGCTCTTTCTCAGAATTGTCTAAACGGTTCCATCGATCTTCTTCGTGATTCACATCCACTCACCTATACTTGAGCCCATCTAAAACCGAATTCCTGCTCATGGGTCTTCGTGACCACCAGCCCTCACATTAAATTCTTGACCACATCAAGCACTTCACTTTCTTGAAACCAGCCTCCATCCGCCTTCAAGCTAACCAGAATGCTCTTGCTCACATTCTCACTAAAACCTGCCAGCATGCCCACATGCATGGGCGGCGATCTAGGGGGCGGGGGACGGGGACATGTCCCCCCACCTTTAAGAGTGGGGGGACACTCCATGCATCTGTCCCCCACATTTTGAAGAAACACCAAAAAGGCGGAGAAATGTAATTGCGCGTGAGGGTTTTCGCAGCGTTTTTGACCAGACGAGGTAAAAATAAATTTTTTAGCAGAAGTGTTCCCCAAAAATTATGAGAAAGAATGAATTCGTCAAAAAAGTTAAAATTTTTTTAGACGAAGAAATCAGAAAACGAAAAGGGTTATTGCTCTGGGAGAGGGGGAAAAGTTGTAAAAATGTGGCGAATGACTAAAAAAATCATCAACTTTTTTTCGAGATGAAATCGATATTTTGTGGGGATGAATTGGTGAAAATGAAAGTGGGGAAAAAAAGTGAAAAGGTGGGGAAAAAAGAGGATAGTGTCAGAAAAGTTGTAAAAAGAGGTGGACTAAAAAAGTCATCAACTTTTTCGGAGATGAAAGGGAAATTTTTCGGAGATGAAGTGGCAGAAAATTTTTGGGGGGGACAAGATTTTCCAAAACCGGTCGTCGACGAGATCGTGGCCGACTTTGTCCCCCCCACCTCTCAGACAAGATCGCCGCCACTGCTCACATGGAGCCCACACACGTACGGGACCTGTATGCATGGAGCCCATAATAGCAGGGAAGTCCCTGACATCCAGGGGCGTCTACACCATAGAAACCTTCGAGCAAATGCTCCATCCAAGAAATGGGGGGATATCTGTCAGTGTGAGTGCCACCATTTTAGGGGGGAAGGAATGGGGAGGGGGAAGAAGAGGGTGAAAAGGGACGTTGCTCCAATGACCTATAGGGGGATAGACGCCTCTGCAGACACCACACGTACTGTTCACAAATCACTTGGACGGCTAAAAACGCCAGAACAGTTCTTTCCTTTACCTACAGCAAAACACCAATCCTATCTTCATCGTGTTATTACAATCCAACCACTGTGCTCAGCTCAACCTGCTCCTCTTGTGTCCCAACACTTGTCGGCCATTGAGAACACGTCTTTAAAATTTGGAAATCACTCCATAGCCCTCTTATATAACCCTGGAATAAAATTCCGCTAGAATTAGTTGTCTGACCATCGCTTTACACCTCTCCTCACTACAGTTTCAAGCACCATCCCCGTTGTCTACACCTGACTGAGCCTTGAATACTAGCCTGGAACTAAATCTTACATTGCCTGCCTATCGAATTTGTTTTCGACATAATACCTGTGAACAGGTTTGTCCCCACAACTTAAGAGTCATCCAATGAGAGGGATGGGCCATTTAAATGAGGACAAGGGAAGGGAGTTATGACCAGTGCAGATATCCGCATCTAAATTTGATAGTTTTTAAACACCTCCACGTTTCAACCTTCCCCGAGAGACGAAAAGGTCTGTGATGTGATTGCCTAAAATCTCATGCCGTGTACTAGAACTTGTGTTTGTTGTTTTAAAATGCAGTTGTTGTAGAACACTGCCAAGTCAGTTTTGAATAGCATGACTGTACTGGTTGACATTTTAAGTATGGTGATTTTAAATAAGATAGAACTGTTAGCTTATTAGTCACAATGTTGGCTTTTTCGTTCATTGGCTTTGGTGCACGTGCGTCCGCAGAGGTGAGTAGGTCAAACGCTAACAAATGTGGACAAGGGGAGGGAGGGGACCAAAGTAGGCACTGGCGACAATCTTGTTTGACAGGTGGGAGACACTTCTGAACTGATCTGGTGAAAACATTTTTTCGCAAAAACTCGTTGACCTTTCTGGTGTTTCTTCAAAATTTGGGGGACAACTCTATAGTGTGTCCCCCAGTGGTTAAATTCAGCCGGATCCCGCTGGATCTGAGATCCGGCACCTCTGATTTGAGATCCGCCACCTGCATTGTGAGACCCACCACACAAATTATGAGATCCGCCACCTAAGAAGGGAGACCCATCACCTCAATAGTCAGTCTCCACCACCGAAGATCAGATTAGCATTCGTCAGCCTCACAGTGCGGTTGAATATTCACTAGGATCATAGAAAACTACTTGGGTCCATGTGTTTGCTTAAATCGCCTGCTGTTTTATAATCGCTGCCAAAGGTAGTAATCCAAGGCTGTGGCAGCAGAAGTAGATTTGGGCCTATATCCGAGCGAAAACATAGTAGTCTGCTTCATTAATGACTCGTTTGCAGAATTTCGGAAGGCTGAGCTGGAATCATTTGAAAATCTGGAATAGCACGTCATTTGATTAGTTATAGTTATCGCGCATGCAGTCTGCAGATAATGTCGAAAAGAAAGTTGGCCAGCGTGCAAAGAAAGCTATCGAACATGGATGGATTGCTAAGGGTCGTCATGCTGCAACAGAATTTCTCGCAGTCCCTTAAATTAAGCTATTAAACTAGCCCTGATCAGACAGCCACGGGTATGAAGTGTTCATTTTCCTAGCCTTGGCATATGAGGGCGGGTGGCCAGTCCCCACCGACAGTGGACTGTCGGTGTACTCATTATAGCGGAGTTGGCTAGGGTGTACAAGTGGAGCAGAAACCTCGAACCAAAGTTCTGCCCTGGCGGGATAGATTCTGTAGTGGTTAGCGTGCAACAGATTTATGCAAGTGCAAAGCACCGAAAACGTCCACAGCCACAGAAGCATGCAGGGCAGTATGGAAATGTTTCCAAGTCAGCATGTAATTGTGGATTGACAGAAAAAATGACAGTAAAGAATGACAGTATTGAAACTGCTGCTTAATTTTCAGCTTTTCACTGGGTTTACATCTGTTATGATCTGAGGCTTTACTTACTGGGCTCTTCAATTTGAAAGTAGTCTGCATCGTAATTATTGGTATTTGTTCATTATGTGCTTTGTAAGTTATTGCATTGACATGTCGATCAAAGCCTATAATCTTCTGTAACATAGGCCTATTATGTAAAGTAATATTATGTTTCAATCTTAATTGTTAATGTTTTTGCTTTCAATTATCGGTGATGTGTCGTATTTCATGCATGTTGTAATTCAGGGACGTCCTTTGAGGGGCAGAGGGCATTTGCCCCCACTGATTTTTTGGAAAAAAAGAAAAAATATGTAAAAAAAGAAAAGGAGGAAGAAGAAAGGGGTTAAAAAAAAGAGAAAAAGAGACTCATTTGCAGCATTGGCTTACAGTTTTGCCATGTAGACTAAATACAAAGCATTTTAAAAGAAACACCAAAAAAGGCCAAAAAAAATTTGCGCACAAACCTCGTTTTTGCCTCTCCCCTGGAAAAAGCTGAAATAACGTCCCTGTTATAATGTAGGATTAGCCGTAGGTTTTTGGTATTTGCAAATATTTAGAGACCCACCACCTCTGGATGAGCAATTTAACCACTGGTGTCCCCTCACTGTTGAAGGTGGGGTCTTGTCCCCCTCGACTCCCCAGGATCGACCATGAAAGTAGGTCACATCTTGCCGACGTCCTTTATAGATAACCCTGGGACGTCCCATTACAAGTCCCAGGATGACCCTTAGCCTTCTTTGTGCACCGTAGAATTCTCACGATTACGATGTCGTGTCCAGCAAACGGACAGTTGTAAATCAACACAGCTGCACGTACCAAACATGGATGCGAACGTAGATTTCAGCTTCATTCCGTCTTCTTCATGACACATGCATGTATGATTTCCTTTAACTCAATACCTTGGTAGATCTCTACATATGAATCAAAATGCTGGAGCAAGAATCAGAAGCAGTCTATGGATATACATGTACTGTAAAAGAAGAATTCTGTTAGATTTAGTCGAACAATAAAGACTATGAAGTGAAAACAATGGATGTGGACCAGATAACAAACATGGCACTACATGCAAAATTTGAAGGAAAGAAAACTTTGAGAAGCCAAGGAAGTCTAAACTATACTGGATATCCAAATGACAGCATAACAAGCCTTGGACTAAATCAGAGGAGAGCAACTGATGAACAACTGCAGAAGAGTGGAGATTATTGAAGATTGTTCATTCACCTGTTGCTGCCATACAATTGGTGCCATTCACCTGTTGCTGCCATACAGTTGGTGCCATTCACCTGTTGCTGCCATACAATTGGTGCCAGGAACTGCCGATAGTCTTTCAAATATGCCATATATAAAAATTTGGCTAAATATATACACGAAGATAAAGACAACACATTTGTTCATACACTTCTCTACAGACAGTATGACATCAGAGTTTGAAAAACCTTTCAACCACAGTAATCCAACATGACACCTGTTACTGAATTATGAATGCTTAAAACACCAAAGACTCAATAAAACACGCTTAATTATAACACAAATTCGATCCCAAAATTAGTTCAGCTATGAAAATTACCTTTTTATATCACAACTCAATATAAACTTGCTTCTGATAATGGCTTCACAGACAGCATTATAATGAGCTACTATGCAAGTTTTCAACTGAAAGATGCATTCGTTCTCTTGGTCCTTTATATTTAGGAAATGTGTTGGAAACCATTGCTTTAGTAAAATACATGTAGTTTGTTCTTTCCGTTGAAAGTATAGCCGAGTAGTTTGCAGGGAATGTTCAGTTTACTTTATGGAATCTAGAAATACATGTAGGTTGGTAGCCTCTACTTGACATTTCCCTTAAAAACTGAACTGAACTGCTGGATGAAATAGTAAGCATTCCTTTTCCTTAAAATAATAATATACATTCTCTGACTGTCAGCTAACACAAAACACAAGGGCAATCAGAAAAAGTACTCAAACATATAACTAGCCACAAAGAATATATTAAATTTAATCTTAATACAAAATGCTGTCCAATAAAAATACTGATTCTAGAGAGAAATATTTCTATAGTACTTATGAGATCAGTCAAAATAAAGGAGGAAAATGCAATGAAAAATGAAACTGTCAACTTCAACACTCGATGACAAGAATTTGCCGAAATGCTCCGTACAGGTCAGGAAAAATAATTAGATGCATGCCATCATTTGTTTAAAAGATGCAAGCCAGCAAAATGTTAAAGAATTCAGTAAAGATAGAAAACCGTTAAAGAATTTCAGTAAACAACACAGCAAACAGAATACTCGTGATGTCATCAGTGTGTTGGTTGTATCTCTGAATGGGCTCACGATTCTAGGTGAATCCTGCATGTAGTCCAGTATTGTGCAGCATTGATTCACACAAAGCACCAGTTCACATTAAATAAAAATCTGGTTGTTTAGCCTGGGTCTAAAGACAGTCCACAGTAGATTTTTATGCACTTAGATACACTGTCCTGCCATTTAAAACTACGTCACCTTCTGCTCACCGCACAGTTAACAAGCATAAATAAGCATAATCTCTCTGCAACACAGTTACAAACAACACTGAACAATGGCAACAATTAGTCAAGGGCAAGTATGAAGGGCACTTCAGGCCCATGACAATCAGTGTTTAATCTAGACGTCTTTTGGGGGGGAAATTTCCCCCCCAGGATTGAAGTTTCCCCCCCAGAACTCAGCAATATTGTAAGGCAGAGACCTTTTTGGGGGAAATTCCCCCCTGAGAAACCTTGTTTCCCCCCCAGAACAGGGGGACTAGATTACACACTGCATGACAATTACAAATTTCATTAAAATTTTTGTAAGGCCATTTTAACATGCCATAACTATATTCAGGTTCTGCCAAGTCACTTCTCACAACAAAAATTAGAGTTTTAAAGAGTTAGTAAAAGGCCGTCATCAACCAAATAACTTCTATCCATGAAAAAGTTAAGCAACACAGCACGGACACAATTTGAGCATTGTATAACATTTCTGTGCTTGAATTTGGACAAGCTTAACAAGACAGACAATTATCTTGTATCCAGCCTATTGCATTGAACTATTGCACTACGAGTGGACTTCCAAGTAAGTGATGCATTATAAAGTTCAAACTGTGCGATCACAAGGCAATGTAAAATGATGTTGACAAATGCAACGGAACAACCGTTTGTATTGGTTGCAGATTTTTGCAGTTCCATATTCAATTCGATAGGAATGCACTTGATCAGACTTCTTTGCTGGAGTACATCTGCCTCACTGTTTGCCTTGACAATCAATCCACCAACAACCAGCACACTTTCCATCATACATATTCTACTGTGACCAATCAACACTGTGGAGACAGAAGACACAATCTAATCTGTCAGTTGCCAAAAAGACAACCAAAACTTACTCGTGTCAGGGCAGCAGTTCCAAAGATGCCAACATGTTTGAGACATGATTTAAAAAGCTGAAAACACTGTAAAATGTTGCAGTTTCTTAACATTCTGAAGGTGGGCTACCGACGGTAAGGATGATAGCCATGATGACTCAGAGCTCCAGGGGTTGAAAGTCGAGTATAGGCGAGGGATGGGGATGCTGCGAGGAGTGCAGCCTGTGCTGCATTGTCACCAGGAACACCGGCCAAAACTGATGCACCCAGACCTGGAAAGATAAAATAACAAATTGCAGGCAATTACTGCAAACATCTAATAAAGACTGCTTCTTCAAACTCTGTCTTTAATTGGCAGTACACATATTTGCAATTACAAAAGGAACAATAGCTTATATGCTGCACTGGAAATTCAATTACTTTATAAGGCATTAAATGTAAATTTGCCCAAATGTTTCCGCTCCTTGTTCAACCCTCAAACCAGCACATATTGCATTTGATCAACGGATACTCCAAATCTCGTCTGCCACACACCAGAATAGCGTTGAGCTCTTGGCCATTCTTGCAGGCTGGCCCAAAGTCTTGGAATTCACTGACTAGATCTCTGTGATATCTTCTGGTTCTCTTTCATCATTCAGACTCAAGCTTAAAATACATCTGTTTCAGCAATCATAGCTTAACTTTTTGTTTTTCTGACATCAGTGACTAATATCACCAAAGTGGTACCTTCATGCTCTTGATATTTATAGCTCTCCATCCTGACACTTCATTGAATGCAAACAGCAATTGTTGGACTACATGAATGTATTAAAAATATTGTTGCTGCAAGAACAAGTTTATTCCACAAATTGATTAGTTTGAAGACATGCATGCCACTGCGGCCAACACACACCTTGAAGCTGCGCTTGGTAGTTTGGCAGCAGATAGTAACCCATCCGTTGGGTCATGCCCAGTTGCCCAGCAGCAGGTGCCACATTCACCTGATTTTCACCAGAAACTGGAGCAAGAACTGTAGGCCTTAATGTACCATCTTCCTGAGATTCACCCGCACCACCAACTAGACCTATAACAAAGCACAGTTACCACCATAACAGCTGCACAGTCATGTCTTGTACCATCACTGTAACTAAACACATACATTTGGTATTTACGAGCTTTTCTATACATGGCCTGTAGTCTAACGGAAAAGTGACAGGACTGATAAAATCTTAAGCAGTGTTAAAACTGCATCAGTGCATGCCATGCAAAATTATCAAGTGCTTGGAGTTTCATAGCAACAGGAGGCACATCAGGAAGCATGATTTGTGTTGTGGCTTATTAACTATAATACTGGAAGAGGTTGTCTAATATCAAAAACAAGAATTTATAATCCACACGTTTTCATTCTCTTAACTGCTGGTGTTTGTCAAGGGAATGGTCAACAAATAAGGTTATTGTATATCAAGGTGCACTGTAAATGTCTCAATAATAAATAAATAGCTGTTCTCTTTCACAAGCATTCAGGATTTAATTAATCAAATTTACATAATCAATCCCTAAATGCCTTAATCTACCGAAACTGTATTTTTACATGAAATTCTAAGGTCTTATAGTAATGGCTGACTTATATGCAGAAATTTAAAAAAAATTTGAACAGTTACATTTAGTATTGATCAATAACAAAACAAAACACTGGATTTTCTGGACTATATGTCAACTGGAGAATTGCGAAAACAATACAATATTCTTAGTATTTTTTTAAATAATTTTTTTGGCAATTTTGAAATATTTTCTAGCATAAATTTGTTGTTTGTTGTGTCTTATGCTAGTAATTACTTGGTTCAATACATAAAATCCACCCAGCTGAAAGCATAGAAAGATACCATATCGATGATAGAAAGGCGCTAACTATTAAACAAGTAAGTTAAGAAGTCTGAAGTTTAAAGTAAGTTTAAAAGTGTATCTGTAACAGAAAACTGGTCACATTTTCCAAAATGTTTATCCTTCTTCAGTCATCTTTGGAAAGCCATAAAATCCTCTACTTCTCCATTGCTTTAAAACAGTTTAATTAGGGCTGGTGGAAAACTTTGTGGGGTCTTCACCAGTGTTGCAATGGTCTTCATCTTGTCATCTCTTATAATTTACAACTTCTTAAATCTTGCAACTGCAACAATTGCTCAGGATTAATGCCCAAGAACATCAGGAAGGTGTAGGAGTACTTCCCTAATTGAACTCTGAGCTACACACAGCTCAGAATTTACATTGTTGGTAACCTTAACTAATATCACAAAAACAACGATGGCATCATTTGCAAACTCCAAGCAAAGCCATTTCATTTAACTTCAAAATTTAATTACTTTAGTGTAGCTTAGCTTACAGAGACTCCAAAACTGCTAGAATAGGCCTTGAGTCTTTGTAAAATTATTTCATTTATAAACAGGCATACAGTTATTCCTGCAACCACGTGCAGCGAATCAATAGCGACAATTTGCGAATTCCTGGTCAGAGCATAGCATTCCATTTTGTCTCACAATCTGTAATGTATCTTTCATTTTATTACTCACTGCAGTCTATAAACCGGGATAGTCTAAAATGTTTTTAAAGTTTCTACAAAAGTTGTTCTATTCAATAACATGCATCCCTAAAATGCATGTAAAAACCATGAATTACAGTTAAGAATATACAGCAGGTACAACTTCGTTATCAGAGATCCTGCCAGAACTCAATCTCTGGCAGGATGTCCAACAACAGATATCTCATGACCCAAGGCAAGCTTTTCTCCTCTAAACTTCTTGGATTAATTCATCCAGTCAACTGAGGCTTTTCTTCTGGAGACCAGTACGAATAGACTGGCCACTAGAGGACTTACCAAGTGTGTACGGACTGATGATGGGATAAGACGCTGCAGCTGCTGTTGGTGCCGTCTTTTCTGACAGAACACTGTCTGCTGCTGACAGAGAAGTGACTGCACCTGAGGGTTCAGTCTTGGCATAAGCTACACAACAAACCAGAGCAATTGCAGAAATTTTCTTCTGATATCTCACCAAATCTCTGCACCTCTTTCTCCACTTCCTCTTTCCACACCATGCCTCCTCTTCATCTCTTCTTCACATTAGTAGAACCATTTCACAAGACATCTTTCTGTTCATAATGACATCACATGCTCAATGGACAAGGGTAAGGTTACAGCACTTGTTCTTGACTTGTCTGCTGCTTTTCATACTGTGGATCATTCTCTTCTTCTTCATCACCTCAAGCACTGGTTTGGGATCTCTGGGCCTGCACTAAAATGGTTTAGTACTTATCTTAGTCCATGCACTCAAGCAGCGTATTTAAATGGTAATTATTCATCTAGTACTTTGTTCGCACGTGGTGTTCCACAGAGTTCTGTGCTTGGTTCTCCTTTGTTTACATTACACAACACAGACTATTACCAGTGTACTTTTTACAATGGCCTACTCTAGAATATTATGCTCAAGCATCAGCTATTTCCCCAAAGGCCAGGTTCTTCCAAATCAGTACTATAAGGGAATCATCCTATACTTGATGAGGACAACTGCATACATGTTTGTTACCAAAACACCATCTCATCATAGTGCATCCACCATCCGTTCATAAAGGTCATTTTTTCCCAAATGTCAAATACTTATAATGACAGCTCATCCTCACTGAAATTCCATTTTTACAATGGCCCATAATTCAAACTCTCACAAATTCAAACGCAACATAACACAGTTAAATGAAGAGATGGGACTCAAAGAAGTCTTTACTTGAAGGCTCTCTTAAAGATGTATTAGAAGATCATAAGTACAATGGTTGAACACACTTACTGTACATTGCCTGTGGCAGCTGAAAACCATAAGGATTTGCGGAAGACCCGTATCCATAAGCGGCAGCAGCAGCAGCAGCATTCATATCGCCTCCCATGCCACCATAGGCAGATGCCTGTGGCTGGATCATTGCTCCGGTTGGATAAGTCATCAGGTACTGGGCACCAGTTCCATTTGCCCCAGCAACAAGAACTCCACCTGAACCACTGCCTTGAAGGAAGTAATTTCCAGCACCAGCAGAGTTACCTGGAACTAGATAACTTGCACCACCAGGTCCTTGAACCATGACAGCATTGGATCCAGCACCTGGAAGAACAAGACCTGGATGCTGACTGGCTCCACCACTGGATAGAAATGTCATGCCTGCATTTGTATTGGCTCCAGGAATCAAGTAGGAACCTCCAGCACCTGCACCGCCACCTGGTGTTAAAACAGAATACAAACAAGATATGACATGAACATTTTGCATTGTCCAAGCATCTATTGTAGCCAGCACCTATAGTCCTATACCTCTTGAAAACCTCTGATCTAAAAGATTGCCTTCCAGTAAACTAACAAATATTTCCAAGGTCTACTGGTAGTTGCCTGGCTAGCTCACACTCTTCCATCCCATGGTGGTTTCCTATGAACAGATTTAGTTCAAACTGACTCCTTTTTGCCCTGGTTTGGCCTTTTGATGGGAGACAATTAGGCCTGTCAGAGGGCACCTACATATATCTGTAAAACTTCACAAGTTATAAATGGAATTTATTAGAGTTGAATATAATGACGCTGATAAAAACTGACCACTCGATGTCAATCCATTTAATCCAAAAAGCAAGCCCTTAGAGTTGGATTTCTGTTGAGTTTGCAACTTTGCATGTTGCAAAACATCTTTCAATCCAATCTGTTGAAAGAGACATGTAATAAACCTGTGATGACTTTATCAGATGACCCTAAGCAGTTAGCATGGTCATTGGTCACCTACCTAGCATGAAGTACTGTGAATTTTGAAGACCACCACCAGGCATCATCAGACGAACTCCACCTGACCACAGAAAAAATAGATGTAACATCATCTGAAGCAAGCTGTCCTTAACCCATTCCCGCGGAATCGGGTCCATACGGACCAGAAATGGGAGGCATTGAAACAGACTAGAAACTATTTATAATATCAGCATGTCATACCTAAAAATAGCATCAGTATCGATGTCCTGAAAATTTCTCGGATTTTAGGGTCTAATTTGTTGACAAAAAGTCAGATATTGCAGTGGCAAAACAAGATTGAAGTGATGGGTAAAGGTATCCCGAGCCCTGAAGTTTTGAGGCATGCCATGTCATGATATTGACGATGAATTTTCATCTTTTCATGATGAATTCATCAGAGATTTGAAGATCGCTGGTGACCACGTTTTTGGATGGGCCTGGTTTGGGATTTGGAGCTATGTCTGTTACCAAACCTTTTGGACTTGGGATTGTGGCGAAAAATGCAATGTCCATTTGTGTATCGGTGACTGTTTTGCAAGTTGGCATTCTAAGGTTGCTATATAAATCAAGTTTTGTTCACAATCAAATATAAATTTCAGAGCCAGAAGTCTGCTTATTCAGAAAATATATAATTTATTATGCTTAGCTGCAACCCTTGTTGCATTATTGTTGTTGCACCATGGGTTCCATCAATTTATTCGTTTTACGAAAAAACAATTCAGGCGGAAATGGGTTAATAGATCTGGTTTAACCACTACAGCACCCTATCAATGATGTAGACAAAGCAGCCAACAGTTGCTTTGTGAACATCATAATTATTTAGATTGCTTGACACTTGGTATCTCCAAGCAGATTTTAACCACAACATTCCAGTGAAAGAAAGCAGCATTTTATTTCATCCACCCAACTACCCAACTCACTTCCCACACTCCAGAGTGGTTCTGCAATCCCAATTTGACTACTCACTGCTACCACATATACTTTCACTTTAAGTCTAATGGTTCAAATTTCATTGGATACATCGATACTTGTACCAAAATACAAAAAATCTGCTCACATGCATGGAATACTTATGTCACATTCTTCATTTAACATTATCAACCACTCTGAAAAGAGTATAACCTAAGGTGGTCAATCTCATTTATTTACTTTCTCCATATATGTCATGACTAAAATGTCTACAACATTTCTTTTGACTCTATTATTATTATTACGAACATTTTTAACGCACGCAAAGTCACACAGAAATGCGAATCTAAGACTCTAGTTCATGATCTAACCAAACATTTTACACCGATTGGTCTTTAACATAACACATGATGTACCACTACCTACACTTCAAATATAAGACACCCTCACCTTGCATAGCTGGTTGCATCATCTCAGGAGCCATTGTCCGGTAAGCACTAGCCAGTTCGGCACCAGGTGGACAAAAGAGTGTCGAACCAGCAGCTGACTGTGCAGGCACCAGACCAACTGTGCCATCTGGAGCCTGGGCTAGCATCATCATTCCAGGTGCATCTGTTACTAGCGCCTGCGCATCACGTGGCTCAGCACGCTTGCACTCAACCTGACCAAGGCAACCAGTCAACATCCAAATAAGTAAAATGTTGTATATACCTCAGCCTGAATGACAGAGATCCTGATCTATAACAACTGCAGCTGCACTCACTGTTAAACTTCACCAGCAAAAAATTTCATAATCAACCTATATGGTTAAGTTACACTCGAGTAAAAACATTTTCACTGTGATCAGAATTTTAACTCCAGACACATCCCATGGTAGCCTTAACCCTGATGCCACCTAGATCACGTTTTGTAGCAAATTTAAAACAATCATGCAGTTCTGTTGTGTACTGGTCTACAGGGTACTATACTAAAATTCCAGTTAATACTGCTGTAACTAATGCTACCACTAATACAAAACTAATTAATTTCAATTACAGAACTTTTAGCTTATGTAAGTGATAAGTGATGATAGAAAATAAATTTAAATTGAATGGTTAAAATATAGCCTTGCTTCAGTTGCCCTGACACCATGCTTTAAATGGTCTTATACCAACCTGCATTGACTGGCATCACCAAACAAGGTAACAGCGTAATGCTGCCCATAACGCATCAGAAGCTAAAAGAACCCTAGCATGTAACTGAAAGGAAAAGAAAAACTTAAAAAGGCTTAAGGTGAAAATAATTGGCAAGCCACTTGCGTTCCATAATTAGTTGATGAAAAGCCAAAGCCAAAAACTGACCACCAGCGAGTAAACTGGACAGTCAAAGCAACGTCGTCCATCCACAGAGGAGTGGACACAATGAGCGGACATTAAGATAGTCCGAAACGACAGGAATGGGCAGACTAACTGACATGCCAAAGTAACATAATGACTAATAATGCTAAACGAAACAGAATGCAATAATTATCACCCTCATCTCCTATGAATATACATAGATACATGTATACATAAGGATTGATCTAGCACACAGTGGCATGCACCTAACTGCACAGAAGTGAATAGTAACAAGGAAACACGAGTGTAATTGATTATGCATCAAATTGTTAGCACAGAACTAGCAGCAGCAGCAAACGAAACAGGTGCCAACTAACTAGAGCAGTGTTAAAAGTCAATGACCAAGAGCATGTAATGTATTCTGAATTAACAGAGGCATGGACCCATTAAGCCAAGGATTGTGATATGAAATGAAGACACATTTTAATATAAACAAATCATCCATATAATATAAAAATTGTCCAGTTAAATTATGAGGTGTATGAGATCAATCAGAGACTGAATTTTATTGACTTCTGCAAGTTTACAAAAGTTCAGAAAGAAGAACATGGTCAAGCACAATAAAAATTCAATGTGCAAACAAGGAGCACTTGCTGTGGTGGAAAAGACGAGGTGCACATAGAAAGAAAACCCATACATCAAAACATCTATGCAAGATCTAAGAAGAAGATGCTGGCCAGGATTTAAAGACTGGCTACTGCAAACAGTCAAAGTACTGTCTGCAGTCGCTAGCAGTACCAGCATAGCACGAGACAGTTGCACAACGTCCAAGCAAAGGTAGGCAATGGGCATCAGTTAGCAAGTTCCAACTAGGCCATATTCCAGGTTTACCTCATCTATCGCAATCACCCTTAAGCA
Source organism: Allolobophora icterica (assembly GCA_963556255.1). Lineage (NCBI taxonomy): Eukaryota > Metazoa > Annelida > Clitellata > Crassiclitellata > Lumbricidae > Allolobophora > Allolobophora icterica. Next base: position 47,531,751 of record OY744604.1, read on the forward strand.
TTACAATGATCAAAAAGCCCATACACTGAAAGACAGGACAAAGAAGGATGGCTTAAGGTTCGAAGCAAATGCTAAAAATAAACTTGGAAGATCTAATAGTGCTGTTTACATTACAGATAAAATTCCAGAAATAGACAAAAGACATAAAAATTATGCATAGAAAGTTCTAGCAGTGGAGGAGGAGGAGTTAAATGTACCCCTGTTGGCAGACTTGGCAGACAGAGCCAGTACAAAAGGCCATGTTCAGAAGAGAAATCTTGCAACAGAGAATAATTAATAAAAAAGCAGGCAAAATATAAAAAATATAAGCGAACACTGAACCTGTTTGCCATTGATCTGCACGTAACGTTCCCGGACAACCCTGTCAACACTCTCTTCGGCGTCAAACGTCAAAAACCCAAAGCCTAGTGAGGGAGTGGCAGATTAATAGAACGATAAATATATACATAAGTGTGCGAGTGAAACAGCCTCAACAAAACTTTACCGCTGGCAGTCAGTGCATGAGAAACAATTTCTTCAAGTAATCTTCAAGAACATTTTTACAGAAATCTTTTATTTAATAACATCCAACATTGTCTGAAAATTTCAAAAATTTCTTGTTTAGAGAATTTAAAATCAAATTTTCATACAAAATAACAAGATGGAAAGAACTGACAATTCCAGCAGTCAAGTTTTGCAGATTTTTGCTCAATAAAACTTAAGACATTAACTAGACAGCTGCAAAGTAAACACAGCTGCAATTCAAATGCATGAACGTGGAATAAGTCAAATACAGTAAAGATATCTAGTTAAGCAGCAATGAACGTAAATTGAACCAAGCCATTCATTGTTATCACAGATCTACAGTCAGGCCTAGATGACAAACCCATAATAATTATAAGCATAAAATTATTACGATTTGAGTTATTTCAGCCCGATTGTCCATTCAGCTACAAGTTTTATATTACAAAATAATTGGCAAAATTTTTAAGTCCTTAAGACAACTAGTAATGGCTTAAGGATCAAACAGTTAGGTTGCCACAATGCTTGATTTTAGCACTGCCATCTAGCACCTTTTGTCCCAGGACTTAAGTCACCTCCTTATACCCAGGTTTGACTGTATACGCGAAACTGGGACAAGTACATCAAGCAAATTTACCACAAAAATTGTCTATAAATGCAATGCTAACTATACGTTTTTCATGTTCCCACATATACATACAGCATAAGATAGGACTAGGGCTGTCAATGGGTGCCCAGAGCAACCATCAGTACCTGGTTAGGTGCTGGTGGCTGCTGTAACAGGTTTATCTTAGTGATACTACTGAACCTAGGTCTGGTCCCTTCCTTGTGATGAGGTTTTAATTTTGCAGCGATGGCAAGTTCGCCTGCTTGGAAGAGTCCACCTCACTAACATTTTACCACACAGAAATGTATTAAAGAATGATACAGATGATTTTCCCTTCGCCAATAAATATAAATACCATTGCTTCCACCAGAAATTAACACTCAAAATAACAGTGATGGGAAGTCAAGTACCAGTTCAGAATGAATTCAACAACCAACTCCATATTTCACTAAAATATCGACACCTCTAACAGCAATTAACTAGCAAGCAACCAGTGCATAATAGCATGCAATTATTTCACTGTTTACACTAGAGTATTAGACCTATGGGGTACCACTCAGTATTGACTCAAGTAACCGGGCTGCATACTATTAAAATTTTGACATACCTAGATAGGACTGAGTATGTTGAGTTATTGCATTTTGCACACCATCTGTGCATTTGACAGGAAAAGTCAGCCTTAAAATAGATGTCGTGTTTAGTTTGTGCATATGCTGCATTTTGGTTGTCGGTCATGCATGACAATTTTGTAGGGCATAACCGAAATCCGGATCGGCAAAACCAATTTTGCCAATTTTTGGACTATCCGGAATTATCCGGAATGTCCAACCCGCTGAGTAATAACAGTTGTGTTTCTAATTAATGCATTAATAACAGCATATACTATACTACTTACTAGGGCTGACCACAACCCCAAAACAATCACAACGGACCAACAACCAAAACGCAGTCTCACACATAAACTAAAAACAGCACTAAATAGTTACCTTTCCTGCAAAATATGGCATAGAACATAAAACTTAACACACTTAATCCTATCCTATGCTGTATGAAATAGTATATATTTTATATACACATGCAACTTTATACATATGCAAAAGTGCATATGCACATATGCTAACACAAATATCCAACCACAGTGCATATATGTAATCAACACATATAATAGTTTATGCATGTAGAGGATGCAAAATAGATACAAATCGTGATGTTAAGAGATGATTGCTAACAGTAAGCCTTGTAATAGAAGATAAAAGAGTAACACTATGTATTCATTTGTCCAAAACATTCCACAAAGCATGCAACCTTTGAGTTATTGAAAACATTACATGAGGTTAATCAATTGTTGCCACATAAACTTATTCTACAGTTTTTACAGTATGCATGCACTTTAGTGCAATCGCATGAGAATGAAACAGCACATGTTGGAGATGCATAAAAGCTGGTGATGCATAAATGTATGACACAATTCACAGTAGCATAAGGTAACAGCAGCTAGATTGGAACGAAATGACAGCAGAGCTATCTCAACAGAAAGAAATATTCAACAACACATTTGTTCTTTGCAGAAACCTGAAAACAACCAAGCAAGAAAAGCACGGCTCAAAACGATGCTTTAGCAAGCTACACATTCTACCATCATAAGTTAGTGCTCATCAAATCTGATTTCTTATATTGGTGAGAATCAAGACAGAACTTGTAGAAAAATTAATAATGGTCTCAACTATAATGTTATTAAAATCATTGGGTCGGAAATATTCTTTCAAATTTATAGTAGTATTTATAATTAACATTCAATTTTTTAAAATTATTTGCTAAACCATTGTTTTCAGCCAAGAAATATGCAACAATCGTCTAAAAACTCATGAATTCAGCTAGAAATTTTTTTTCAAAAATAGATGTGTGAGTTTTTACTGATCTTGAAATTTCAGTGAATTTCAAAGCTACCACGTTTAATTTTCAACTCTCATTTAACCTGTAAAGACTTTCCAGCAGTCATGGATTTTTCAACTGAATTCAGTGTTTCACATTGCTAAACAGTTAACTTTAAAAACAACCAGTCACAACAAGAAGGAAGCAACGAAGCCAGGTCATCCTGAACCTAAAAGAAAAAACTTCAATCCAAATTCTCCATGTCCACAGCTACTAAATGAAGTAATTCTGTCTAAAAGAGTCTGTGACAGACACAAAGTAGTATCCTCTGCCTTATCACCAAGACAAGCACAAGACTTAACACCTAAACATATAGCAAGGCAAAATTGATAAAAGACTATAAATTTCAATAACTTCTCAACATATCTCAGGACTGCCAATTTAAACTAATTTAATGTTTGTTATATGTTAAACAATTGCATCAAACCAAAGATCAAAATATTTGTCAATCCTCTGAAATTTTAACTGAACTTTATTGTAACTAGTCCTTCTAATCGCAGCAACCAAAGACTGAAAATGCCTTTAACCCATGAGAATTTGAATTAGGTCCCAAATTTTTAGCAGTAACAAATTTGTTATCAGAAGAAAATGTTTGCCAGACTAGAGCAATCCTATAATAATCTAAATTTGTTACAGTTCTTCAGTTCTTGGTATAAAAGTAATATTTAGGAAAGGGAATTTCCCTAGATGAATTAAAGCATTTACTATTGCTTGGAAAATTGTGAAATTGTAACATGTCTTATCGACGTTTAATTCAGACAATGCTTATGAAAATTAAAGTTGAAAAGTATAAAACTAAACTCAGTTCTTTTTAATCAGGCACTTAAACAATACAGCAATGTCCAAATTAAACGTCAAGTAACCACGATCATCAGCACATACAAAATTGAAGTGTCCTGAAAAGTGAGATAATTAAAGCTGATTCCAATCACATGAGAAACTTTTCCTAAAAATGGTGAAAAACAGCAATGCTAGGGCAGACCAGCACAAAATGAAATCGAAGCCCATTCAACCACAAAGTGTTAATCATCACCAGGAATGATTCAGTGTGACATTCAGCAACACCTTGAAAATGAAACAACTTGGAATAAACATGCACAATATCTACAAAGAGCCAAAGTCAAGAAACTAAATAACAAGACATTCATTGGCCAACCCTTCTTCTGTTATCTTACTATGCATGGAATTAATTCTGCTTTTGATGGCGATAAGAGCTTGTAACATACTTTCAATTAAAATACTATTCACACGTACACATAAGAATATGTACACATAACTAGTATGTATCGTTAATACATTATAAAATCATAACCGAACACGATAAGCATGTAATTATGTTCGTATACATGATTTTTAGTAATTTTTTAAACCACTGATTTCTTCGTTAATGTTTTGTCAATACGTTTTACCTTAGATTTCATTCACAGCTTATAGTTTGAAAAGCAAAGCCTACTTCAAACAGTGGACTTTAAACAAAATACTGTTAACTGAAAATATGAAGAAGTATGCCATATAACTTGTGGGCATTAGGTGTAGTTTGACTAAAAACATAAATTTAGAATGAATCTGTTTCTGAATTTGTTAGATAAAATTCAGCTGTCATAAGTAAATGCCAAAAGGGCGGTTCACATACACTGACAAAAACCTTCCATATGAAGAAAACAGCAGACATACAAAATGCTGTGTTACTTGATCACCAGATAAAATTGTGTAATGCATATAATATGTACCAATATAATTGACAGACTGCAAACTGAAAGAGTTTTTCACAATGATGAAATAACACCCATTTTCTTAATGCTCTCTTAATTAAAGATTTTTGGCTCAAGCATTAAAAAAATGAAATTAAAAAGCTAAAAATCCAATTGATCAAATATAATCCAGCAAATAATATCTCATGGCAAAAGCATAGATGGAGTCTGGCATGCCTAGAATTATTCCAAACTTAAAGTCAGCATCATAAGAGCCGTGTCAATTGTGATGTTTAGCTGGCATACATTGCGACTGTTTGCTGGTTGGAAATTTGTGAAACACATGGAAGGGCCGTAACATAGTAAGACAACTCACAGCAGAGCTTGGCACATCAATCACAAACACAGCAGATGTTATGTCACTTAAAAACTGACACCACAAAACCGACATACTTGAATGATTATTGCTATCAACATTATCCCAATTGAAAAAGCAACAACCTGGCGCCTGCCAAAACGTTAGCTGCAGGAAACCAATGCCTAAGAAAACAAGAACAACCGAAGAAAGGATAACAGATCAAGCACTCTCAAAGACTGGCACTTACCTCGTGGCCTCTGCTTCTGCTGATCATAGACTATTACAACATCATTCACCTGGTGAATATTCAAATAAAAACTGTAAGTTTCCTGACCATCACAATCCTTACCAATATTTTCATAGTTCTTATTAGGGATAATAATGCAAACACTTGTTGTTCATGGGCTGCTGTGTGTTGCTCTAATGGAATAAAAAATAAAGACATTACTGGATCAGAAATTAAATTATTACCTTCTGGCCGAGAGTTAAACCCTAACTCACTGCAAACTAGCAAACCAATTTTGTCATTTCTGTAATGTAAAATTTTTCATAGGTTATACACAAATAAAGCTTCTACCAGAATGTAAGATATAGAAGTGAAAATATTATACTCAGATGATAAAATTAAAGGTACCTTTCCATATTTACTGAAGCCTTCCCTCAGCTGGGCTTCATCAATATTAGCTGGCAGTCCACCAACAAACAGCTTCTTACGACTTGTTTCAGTACTCTTTGGACCCTGCATAACAAATCATAAAAATGATGCAATTAGTATTTGAAAACCCTCAACAACTCAGTCAATCTTGGCAGGAAAGTGTCTCTCTTCCAAATTCTTAGATTTACTTACTGGTCCCAAAACAGATATAACAAATGATGTAACAGCCACAAAAAGTATCTTGCAGGTTGCAGAAGTTCTCAATAAATTGTCAATATCATACACATTGCATCATTACTAACAAACACCAAACACAGGCTTCTGCACTTGTCAGCCGCATAATGGCCATAGATTTGTCTTGTATGTTCATATCACAAAATAGTTGACCTCATGAAGTATTTGTTAACAATTCATGTATGTTTGGACTTCAACTGCAACCAACAGTTTGTTTTTGGAGATATTTTTTTCATGTTGGTGCACCATTTCCCGTGTTTTAGTTAGTGCTTTTCACAACGTAACCATAGTGTGATTGTCAATTGAGAAATCACAGATTCAGTGAAAGAAGTGCAAGAAGAATCTGAAGTAACATCATACTTCAATCATGGAAAGGTTCAAAGTCCAAATGGCCAATACCTGACCTGTACAGTTCTGCTTTGAGGGATATGTATGGACGTAGCATCCTCTTACACCTGCAAGGCACCTTTGAACAATGAGGCAAACCACATCACCTCTAGTTGTTCCTCATCATCATTGCCATGAAGTCCTGGTTCTGAACATGGTGTAAAACATTACTCTAGAATGCCATCTGCTGGACTCTGCTTGTACAAGCCCATCACTGGTTAAATTTCTACTCATCTAAACATCATTTGTTTACTGATCACATGTAACTTTGGAGTTACCAGAAGAGTTGTGTAGGTTTTAAATTCTGCACATTAAATAGGTGTTCAGACAAACTTTAATTTAAATTAAATTCATATGGTGTTAGATACAGCTTGCAGTTTAGCATTTTTACAAAGAAGCATCATACTTCTCGTCTTAATATATTCATACCTGCATCTTATCAAATTATTTGGCTGTCCTCTTGTTCTCCTCTATTACCTCTCATTCGTTCAAATCCTCTGGCCCTCTTTACTCTGCAACTACTTATTTTTTGAGTCCCTGCTTTTCTTTTAACTAAAACCTAATGCAAGATCACAACACATGCAGGCCTGGCACTCTCAATTACTCTGAGATAGTGTTTCTTCAGTTATTATTATGTCACATTTAGAATTCGAGTCTTTGTCATTGTTTGTCTGGTACATAAACCATCGTTTTTAAATGCCACATTGCTTCTTTCAACACTCACTTCACAAGCTAATTTCCAAGTCATTGATATGATGTAAGAAAGGTTGAACTTAGCATAAAGTTATATTCCAGATGCACAGATGGCAAAGAAGTGGCATTGTCATTTAGGTTAAAAGACTTCAAATTATCTCTAACTTTTTGTGAGGCATGACTGAGCTCAAACGAGACATCTGCAGGTAAAATATGTCGTTCAGCAACCATTGCAGGGACACTTTTAAAAATTACGGAGAAAAGAATAAAAAGGTAGAAATCCGCATGGTCATTCGTTCACATCCAGGCTTGGTGATTAAAGCATTATTTGCTATGCAATTACTAAAGCAGTGATTAGGTTCAGCAATTGTTACCTTGCTAACTCGTTTACGATTGCAACCATTTGGATCAATCTACAATTCAGACATGCATATTCATTACAATTAACTAAGTGCATTACAAAATTGCCCAGGTATCTTGACGATCATGTCAGAAATTACAAGCTGTCAGGCATTTTCCCACACCTTATAAATTCAATTATCTTTGAGATAAAAAGTCTACCACGTGAATGCGTTTTTCTAAATTACTTTTACACTAAGAAATGTCATCAAGAGAAGAACGGATAGGAGGAGGACAAGGGGAAGACCAAGACAGATGATGATGGATTGGATGATGAAGAAGGGATACAGTAGGGGGCCATTCATATGTTATGTATGCAAAAAATCCGGGAAAATTGGACCACTCTCCCCTCCTTGTTCGCATGCGTACTTTTTTCCACCCCACCACCTGCGTACGTACAGTTGATGCACCCCCAAGACCAGCTGCAGAATGTGTCAGTTACACAGGTCCAGGCAGCGACTGTCTGCACTTTTGGCCAGATTGAAGGATGAGTAATCCATGGACTCACTGTTGAGTTGTGTGATAGTTTAATAATAGTGTTCAGAGGTAAGGTGGCATACAAGTGACACCTTTCCGACAGTCCTACTTCCTGTGGTAGTACCAGATAGCTGGAAAGACTGAACTCTAGCTCAGTTGAAGGCCAATCAATTTGCGTACATACATTATCAGTAGAACCCACCCCCCATTCGCATGCGTACGCAAGCACGTGCATTTTGGCTACCCCCTACCCCTCCATGTGTACGTAATATATGGATGGCCCTAGGCTTAAAGAAGAGGCTCAACATCGAGAAGAATGAAGACAGCGGACATTTGGACCCGCCTGAGGGCAGAGAGCCAGAAGAGACTTATAATTTATAAACCATTTTTTACGTTTAAATTAGGGATGTACCGAATATTCGCTTCGTATTCATTTTGGGGCCGAATAGTGGGCCAAATAGATATTCGGTATTCGGCCAAGTAGTAGTGGTCGGACCGAATACGAATAGTGGTCATGTGACATCTGTTTCTGCATATGCAGCTGCTATACTGAGTGGAGTGAACGCTAAGTAAGTGGCAATTTCTAAGTTTAGTTAAATTAGTTCCATTCCTAGTTGACACAGACTGGCAGAAGGATGCAAAAATTACATATAGTTAACTGTTTACTTTTAGTTTATGTATTAAATTTACTGAACTGAAACTTTTGCTTACATCTGAAATTTTGAATGTTGTCGGTAGACCTATTTTTTACACTATTCGTATTCGTATTCGGCTGAATAGTTGGTCCAATTATTCGTATTCGGCCGAATAGTGATAATAACCTATTTGGTACAGCCCTAGTTTAAATACAATGTTAAAAAGTTATATGCTGGATGTCTGTAACAATGTTATGTTCAGCAGCCATAGCAGCACAATGTTACAAAGCCATGATACATTAGATTTCATGACCAGTGCAAGCTTCATGACAGCCCAGGCTGCAAAGGCTATGAAGTTAAAACATGATGCACGTTATGAGAAGGATCATCTGCACATGGGCTTTAGTCATGCTAGTATCTACTGTAGTTATGAGATAAGTCACTGCTCTTGAAATGTTGGACAAAATGGCAATTTATCCATCCCCACTGATTGTCCATGTAGGGCAAAGTCCCAATGAAGTCAAGCTTAGTTCACATGACTTACAACATCCTTAGCCTTGCATTTCAAACAGACCCAGCCTTCATGAGCTGTCTCAGTCATCATCTTACATTTTATTGACCACATGTAACTTTGGAGTTTCCACTTGAATTGTTGATCATATATATAAATACATACCGTATATACTCGAGAATAAGTCGCAAAATTTTGGACAATTTTTCAAATCTGAAGTTGGGAGTACGACTTATATTCGGGTGAAGGCAGAATCGCATGTGTTCACCAACAAGGTAATGGACAAATGAGTCCGCTAACGAATGTTACTGTACCGCATAGCCTTGCCAATAATTTCTTGCTGGGTAAATTATATTATACTGTTTCTATTATGCTTACATTAAAATAATCTATTTCATAAAATTGCTTTTGTAAAGAAATTGAAGGTTCTTGCAAAAATCGAGCATTTGATTGGTTTTCTATGTTCAATAATATTTTAATCCCCGCGAAACTTGTTCCTACTTCTTTACCGGCATCTTCACAAGGTAAAGTCTTTCCACTGAAAATTATAGCACTTCATTTTACAGTGCAGGATACGCAGTATAATGTAAGTCTGAAATTTTTATGTCTACTTTACAGCATTTTTAAAGTGTACATTGAAACCGGGTAGAGCAAACCTTGTAAACCAGACAGGCAGGAAGTTGAAATATAGTGCTACAAGAAACTGATGACTCTATGCTACATTATATACTCCATGCTCTATAATTGTTTCCACCAATGGTGGCGATAATAGGCAATTTCACAAATTTCTTCAACTGCAAAAAGCACAAACTCCACAAATATCAAAATAAATTTAAAATAAATTATTTAATTTATAGAATTGTGCAAAACTATTTAATTCATTTAGCAATACTTTAAGAAGTATAGAAGGTGTTTATTAGATAGTTTGAAATATCATTCACAGCGCCCAGCATGACCTCGTAACAGCGCTAGTATAGTGCGATCAAACACTTGTGAGATGACGCATGATTTACGGGCGCGACTTATATTAGGGTCAATACATTTTCTCACTTCCCAGCCCAAAATTTAGGGGGCGACTTATACTCGAAGCCGACTTATTCTCGAGTATATACGGTACATGGCATGTACATATATACATACACAGTTACACACATATAGATGTGCATAGAAGAGCAGTCCCTTAAGCTAGCCCCGAAGCAGCCATGGGTATGAAGTGCTAGTGACTTCATTTTCTTAGCCTCAGCATATGAGAGCGGATGGCCAGTCCTCTCCGTCACCATCTCATCTTCCCACTGATAGTGAACAGTCAGTGTACACGTTATAGCTGAGTTGGTTAGGGGGTGCAGATGGAGCAGAAATCTCTAACCAATTTCTGCCCAGGCAGGGATTTGAACCCGACATATCACTTGACAGTCCAGCATGCTAACCACTACACTATAGAGCACTCCCATAGAGGAGTAGAAACTGCCACAAAAGCTGAAACATAGCAGCTAAAATCAAAGTTGTGACAAACTTCCCTCTTTTTCAACAACAAAACGTCCAATATTGCCACAATTTAAGCAAAATTGTGTGACTTGGACGACAGCAATTAGAAAGAGGCCATTTCACACAACTGAAACATGGCAGATCTACTTACACCAGTCTTGTTATAGCACGCCTCATAATAACATAAACTCTGACAAAAAAGTATAGAAAGTATTAAAATGTGAGTAGTATGGAACATGGATCTCGGATTCGATGCGCAAGTAAATAACCTTTTATAACAAGCTGTGTTATGCGGAATTTTGACATGGCTCCAAAAAACAAGTTATATTACATTTAAATAGCCTTATAATGAGTTTTCTCTGTTCCTCTCATATACGAAGTATATAGCATGATTATTAATTTATCTCAATCCACGTTAATAATAATTGCCTGATACCTGTTTGCCATCCAAAATGTGAGGTCCTGCTGCCTGAACTGTTTCAACACAGCTAGGGTCTTTGAAGGTGACAAAACCAAAACCTCTGGATTTGCCAGTTGTGGGATTCATAACCACAACACAGTCAGCCACCTCACCAAACTGACTGAAGTAAGTCAAAAGCGATGCTGCAAACAGAAAAGCCATTCAACAGACATCAGAGCAAATCAAACACAAGAAAACATCATTTTGGAGCCCAGGCGGGGACGGGCTTCTGTCCCCAAGATATTTCCAGGGTCAGAGTTAGTGGGGATTGGACCTCAACATGTCCAGCCACCTTGACACGGTTCTCTCCTCCTGCGCCTCATCATTATATGCTTTAAGAGTACTCAGTTTGCATGGTCTTCAGCCTAGGGTCATCCATGATGTGGCAAAAATTACAACGGTAGCCTCACTCATGCATGCTGGAGGGGTTTTACTCACACAAAAGATAGAAATAGGATGGAGCAGGTTTTAGGAAGGATGCAAAGAAGTGGATTTTTCTCCCTTCGGCCCTGGGTGCAGAAACACTGGCCGAGACAGCTCATGAAAGCTATCAAAGATATCACTTTCTAACTTTAATTTAAACTGTGTTCTGCAAACAAATTTTATAAACTGAGTACTGTAGCATTCTTTACAATGTTAGTTTAACTCTGTTCAACAAAGAGATTTATGCCAGTATTTAGAGAAGCTATATTAGGTGCTTTGATACATATATACACACACACCAGCTTTCTGGCTTCATCATTTTACTTCACTTTTTAAAAACAATAATTTCCAAAGAATCTTACTTTGAGTTGTTTCCCAGCTTAAACCACCAACAAAAAGCTTCCTAAAATGAATAAAAAATAAAAATGAGTTTCACTGTGTTCCAACAGGACTTAATGAATTACAGCCAAAAGTAATCAATAACAGTATCTGATGATGACATGTGCTGTGTCAAAAAATGTAGCAAAATTACTGTCCTTTGTTGGACATAATATTACTCTGAAAATTAGAAGGCATGGTCATGCATAATGTTATTGTGCAATGAGCAAAGCAACAAAATGCATTAATGTCCCACTTTTGTAGATCTGGACAATGCTGATCAATGTAATTACAGTATCCCTTTAAGTTTTAAGTCTGGTAATTGTTGTTAAGCATAAACAACATGGTACCACTAGACAGCGAGAGGAATAAACAACGGCAGGCCTTTCAGCTTACACTCTACCACTATTTCTATGCAATTCTGTGGCGGCCATGATGTTTACCTTTTCCAAAAATTTTAAGACAGTTTGGCACAATGTGCGGCAAACTATTACAATCGGGGTGCCTAATATAGTGTCTTTGAGTATGCTCCCATTCAACGGTGCAGCTGCGCCGTCATTGGGCAATTTAAATGACACATGGAGTATACATGGCTACACTGACCCTAACCCTAAGCCCTAACCGACCCTCAAGACGCCTACCCTAAGCCCTAACCGACCCGCACGACGCCTACCCTGACTATAACCGACCCTCACGTTGCAACATTCTGCGCCATATTGCAGGACCACCCAATGTTACGAAGGAATCGACAACGTCATATGAAACGGTGACCTCTATGGATATATAGCCCGTGTTTATTTGACGTTGACCAATAACACCATGCGAGCATACTGAAGCCGTTGGTAAATCTTAGGCACCCCGATTGCAATAGTTTGCCCAATGTGCAATTTGTTGCCAACGTATCTTTATTGAATTTGTCTGGCGAAAAACGCACTTAGCATTAACAGGGTTTTACCAATTTTTTATATGTATTTCAGAAACATATGCCACTTAATTCAGTTTCTCCACACAAAAATTCAGTTTTTGAACCAAATAAGTTATTTCACAAATGGGTGTTCCTTCGTAAATACTGTGTTCGTTACTCGTTGTTTACTTCTTTGAAAGACTTCCGCTGTTTTCGGTAAAATTTAATTTAGGGTCGCCTACGACCATAAATTAAATTTTACCGAAAACTTGTCAATAATTGTTTGATCTGCGTTTATCCATTTTAAATATTCGAGCGTGAATATTAAGCAAACTTCACAGAGGTTCTAGATTCCTGGGCCAGGCTTGTGTGTAAATGTCGAATTACGTGGAACAGGTTTCCGTGCTAACATTAAGGATAAACCTTGTCACTATAATGATGGCAAATGTATACAATTTCAAAACTACAAGCGTTGTAGCATAGACACATTTTGAAAAAACCCGAACAAAAATATACATACCCTTTTTCTTCACTGTTCGTCATTTTTAGGCTAAAAACTACTTTCATGCAGTAAAACACCTCTTTGTCTTAATCTTTGATCTCGTATCGACGAGATTTTAAGGCGAGATTTCACGCTGTATATAAGCGATCGTTGGCAAACTCTGTCCATATAAGAGTTTTTGTAACGGATTTATTTTCAATATAAATAAATAAGTAAGTATATTCTTCAATGAACTCTAGCAAACACGATCGCGCTTTACATACAATTAATGTTACGCAGAAAGGAAGAAACTTGAACAATGAAGTAATAACAACGTTATGACATGGTCAAAGTATAGTGCAAAGTCTTTGAATTCAACTACTCAAGCTACTTGTAAAGTCCAATATTATTTGGAGTTGAGTAATGCCTTTAACTTTTCTTAAGTCTTATAGGCCTATTGTAGCGGAACCACCGGGGGCAAAACTATTTTACCAGGATGGCCCAGTCCCGGTATCCGTGTTCGAATTCTAAGTCCGTGAGGTAAAGCTTCCCTCGTCAAGCGGAAGACTTGAGAAACTTGAGGGGGGATAGAGTATAGTGGTAACACTCATGGCCAGGAGAGCATAAGGTACGCGGATCGACTCCCGTAACCCCCTAAAGGGCGGCGCCTTGCATGGCTGCCAAAACGTGTGTTAATTAAGATCTTGATTGTACTAGCTTTCATGTTTCAATGTAATCTTACTGCGTCTGTCGGTTTGAAATAATAAAGAATATAATTATTATTATAATTATTGTAAGGAAAGTTGACTCCTCGACTGGTATGACAGCCTACTGCTTGTCTGGGCGTCCTTGTGCGCGCCGCTGCATTCAGCCGACAGCCTAAGAAGACACGGGCCGAGCGCACTGCAGGCACCGAGGCACATAGCGGCCAATTTGACTGCCGCTAAGACAACTTGACTGCCGCTAAGACAATTTGATTGCCGCTAGGACAGGCTTGACTGCCAACTTGACCGCCTACCTGTTGACTACCGCTAGGACAGACTTGACTGCCAACTTGACCGCCTACCTGTTGACTGCCGCTAATACAGACATAATAGTAAATGTGACTGCCGCTAAGACAGTCTATTGACTGCCGCTAAGACAGACTTGGCCGCCGCTAGTTAGGCCAACAGGCGAATCTAGACAGCCGTTAGAGACTATATAAGGAAGCATGAGAAGGCCATGAGAGCGTAGAAGAACGGAGCTGCGGTCAAGAACAGAGAGCGGTCTAAAACGAAGGGCGTCTACGACGACGAGGAAGTTCGTCTGCAACGAGTCGACTATTGCGAGGAACATCGAAGTGGCAGCATTCGGGCATGCGGGTAGTCGATAGTCACGAAGACTGACGGTATCGTGGAAGCCAAACAGTGGACTCGGACAGAAAGGGTGAAGTAGTAGAGCGTAGAGTGATTATATCATAATAAATATACATATATGTAGAATTACGTTACACTGTATAATTTAGGAACTTGTTAGCTGAATAGTAAAACGAAAGGAAAAAGAACTGTGACTTGTCGTTCAATTCTGTACAATAAGTCTTCCTGCCGACCGGCGGAAGCCGTAAACACGCCTTAAGGACATCCATTCGACCTCCCGACAAAAGTTCTCAACATTGGTACCAGAAGTGGGGTCACATTCAACATCGTGAAAACATGGACGGAATGGACGACAACAACACGATCATCTACTCATTGGTAGATGTGGGCGACACCGCAGCTGTTCAGCCAACAAGTTCAACACCGGGAAGAATAACCGCAACACCAGTGCCGTTTGCCGGTCTTGTGCGAACACCCGAACGCGAACCGAGAAGTTTTCTGGAGAGCATCGATTTTGAGAACGCAACAGAAGCGACAGGCAGACAAAAGAAGTCGACGGAAAGGAGGACCGACGAGAAGGTCGATATGCTCCCGATTGCCACTTCCAGAAAGATGACGATGAAGCCGGGTAAATTTGACGGTACCGGGTCATTCGAATCGTTCCTTACACAGTTTGAGGTATGTGCAGCACATAATCAGTGGTCTTCAGCGGATAGGACTGATTTTCTACGGTGTGCATTAGAGAAGGCGGCGACGCAGCTACTGTGGGACTATGGGTCCAAAGCAGACGTCACATACGAGGAACTGGTTGAGAGACTTCGTCAAAGGTATGGGGTCGAAGGTCAAGCGGAAACTTTTCGAACCCAACTGTACTACCGCCGTCAACGAATGGAAGAGAGTTTGAGCGACCTGCTGCACGACGTCCGACGGTTAGTAGTATTGGCATATCCGGTGCCATCCAGCGAGACGACAGAGATAATAGCCCGTGATGCGTTTCTAGAGGCGCTCCGTGACCGAGAACTGTCTTTGAAGGTGCGCGAAAGAGAGCCGAGAACGCTTGATGAGGCCTATCGTATCGCTCTACGGATGGATGCGTACCAACGGATGCGAGAACCAGAGGAACAAAGAAGACCACATAATCGCGTAAGAGGTACCCAAGAAGTGGACGTCAATACTCAGATTCAAGCACAGCTGAGCAGTTTCTTCGCAGCGCAACAGGACTCACAGAAGCAATGGCAACAATGGATGGAATCAAAGATCGAGAGGCAACTGAGTGACCTAAGGAAACAACCGACGCAGGTAACAACCGCCCACACCGAGAGCCGTTTTCCAGACGCGCAGACAAGAAGAAAGCCGATCGTCTGCTATAACTGCGGAAAGCCAGGGCACATATCCAGAGAATGTCGTGCGCGAAGACCTCCGAACCAGAACAATGTCAACATGGCGGCAGCAGACGAAGCAGTTGTCAACCACAACACCAGACACACGACCAATGGCGACACGAAGAACGCTATATACATCAAAGGGACAATCAACGGTAACTTCCAACAGTGCCTAATTGACACGGGATCTGAGGTGAGTCTTGTGCCTTCTACAATAGTTCACGGTCTGGCTTGGCAAAGAAGCACGCGAACTCTTTTCGCAGCAAATGGATCTGGAATACGGGTGTTAGGCGAAGTGCAAGTTCCCCTCAAGGTCCGCAGGGGATTAGACATTAAGACAACCTTCTTGATTTCTGACCAGGTTACTGAAGTGATGCTAGGGATGGATTGGCTCCGACAGCATCGCTGTAGGTTGGGATTCGGAACCGGGGCTCTATTTTTGGGTCGCCATCGAATTAATTTGGTCAAGGGTAATGGACAGTCTTGGTGTAGGCGAATCCAAGTCGCAGAGGAAATAACCATCGCTCCAAGATCCCAGCAAGATGTTTTGGGCAAAACGGTTGGCGGAAACCCAAACCAGATAGCGTCGGCTTGGATGACGGAGACAAGAGAGATTGAACCGGGCATTCGGCTGGCGAGGATGGTCTTCGATGACGACATGGCGAAGATGCCAGTACGAATTATCAACCTTAACGACCGTCCAGTGAAATTACTAGAGGATCAGTTCCTGGGTAACCTGCATCCTGTGGAAGTAGAAGTAACACCCGCATCAACACAGAATGAGGTTAGTACGTTGAGGGCCTCGCTGCTGGAAGAACTCATGAAGGAGGTCTCTCCCGAATTGCCGAAAAAGGACAGGGATGGCCTTCAACAGCTGCTGGATGAATTTTCTGATGTATTCTCGAGAGGAGAGGGTGATTTGGGTCGAACAGATGTCTGCAAACACCGCATCGATACGGGAAATTCAGCACCTGTCAGGCAGCCATTGCGCAGACAACCGCACGTGTACAAGGCAGTAATAGACGAACATTTGCAACAGATGCTGTCTGATGAGATTATCGAACCCGCTACCAGCGAATGGGCGGCTAACGTGGTTTTGGCCAAGAAGAAAGATGGGTCTGTTCGATTCTGTATAGATTATCGGCAGCTGAACGCAATAACCAAAAAGGACTCGTACCCACTGCCAAGAGTAGATGACTGTCTGGATGCGCTGTCTGGTGCGTGTTGGTTCAGTACGTTAGATCTACGCAGCGGATACCATCAGGTGGCCATGAATTCGGCGGACGCGGACAAAACAGCTTTCGTTACTAGAAGAGGAACGTTCAGATGGCGCGTCATGCCCTTTGGCCTGTCCAACGCTCCCGGGACTTTTCAGAGACTAATGGACGTCGTCCTGTCCGGGTTAAACTTCGAGACATGTCTGGTTTATCTCGACGACATTATCGTGTTCTCCAGCAATCCGAAACAGCACATCGAACGAATGAGGGACGTCTTGCAACGATTCCGAGTGGCACACCTCAAGCTAAAACCTTCAAAGTGCCAGATTATGAGAAGGACCGTGACATTTCTGGGACATATTGTCACACCCAGTGGAATTGCGGTGGATCCCGCTAAAGTACGAGATGTGGTATCCTGGCCAACACCAAATAGTCTTCGAGAACTTCGGGCGTTTTTGGGGCTGTGTTCGTATTACCGGAAGTTCATCAACGGATTCTCCAAGGTTGCAACTCCGCTCTTCGCCCTGACGCGAAAGAACCATCGGTTTCAGTGGGATGACGCGTGTCAAGCAGCATTCGACCACCTGAAGGCGCTATTAACCGGAGCTCCTGTCCTAGGGCTGCCGAGAGACAATGAGCTGTACATCCTGGACTGCGACGCCTCCGACTACGGTATTGGTGCAGTTCTGTCGCAGAAGCAGGATGGAATGGAGCGGGTCATCGCCTATGGAAGTCGTCTTCTGTCATCGGCTGAAAAGAGGTACTGTGTCACGCGCAAAGAGTTGTTGGCAGTAGTATACTTCACCGGGCAATTTCGACAGCACCTCCTGGGCCGCCACTTCACATTGAGAACGGATCATGCGGCCTTGCAATGGCTTCAAAGGACGCCAGAACCGATCGGGCAACAAGGAAGATGGCTGGAACGTCTGGCAGAATTCGACTTTGAAATAGTGCATCGCCCGGGACTTAAGCACGGAAATGCGGATGCTTTATCAAGGAAACCATGTCGCCAATGCGGAATTGAGGATGAAGTACTGCTTGTAGCGGCGGCGCGAGAAGGGGAACGGCAGGTAGAGGAAAGCGAAATGAACGATACTGCTGTCTCGGCCGAACCGATCACATTGACGGAAGCGCAGAAAAGGGACCCCGACCTTAGCATAGTAAGGAGGTGGTTAGAGGAACCCGACGGTCCACCGGGACTCGAGGAAATCCAGCACGAGAATGGCATTATCAAGACATATTGGTTTCAGCGCGAGAAACTTCACATTAGAGATGACGTTCTGTGTAGAAAGACGTTTGACGGAGAAATGCAACTTGTGATTCCAAAGGAAATGAGGAAACAGTTCTTGAGTCTAGCGCATACGAATTAAAACAGCCATGGAGTCAGCATGCCGTGTCTGCGGGAGAGTTTACCGAGGCCGCCATAGAAGTTCGTCGCTGAGTAGGCACATGAGGAGCTGTCACCCCTTTTCTAGAGGACTCGTTCGAAGTATAACGGAAGGAAGGAGCGAAAATACAATAGACACTAACGGACGTATAGATGTCGCTGGGAGCAGCTCCTATCAACCACAAGAAGACATCTCATCGAGGGAGGAGAGTGGTGAGCGAACTTTTCAATTATCTCCTTCCCTCATGTCCATGCTCGAAGACCTTGACGGAGATCTGTTCGCCAGACGAGCTGAGGAAGATCAGATAGCGGAACTGACGCGATGGACGCTGGCCTCAGTCCAGTTCATGAGTCTGGCGCGTTTTATAGAACTGGCTTCCCAGCGATACCCTTTTGTGTCAGACACTCTCATCGCAGGGATCTTCCGTGGTCTTAGCCCACCTCCTGCCAGACCAGAGTTTACTGAGAGAGTGCGCCGCCTGTCGCCTGGGCCAGGACCGCCTGCACCATCAGTGGCAGGAATCGAACCCTCGCCACCCTCTCCACCCGCTCCTGAGATTCACTACGTCGACAGCGAGGAGGACGATGTTTTATTCATGGACGGCGAAGGAACTCTGTAGAAGTATATGCCTCTGTGTATTTCCTTATAACCATTTCGGAACTGAACTAATTATGTAGATGAAAATAAACCGTAGAGAATTAGATTTTAATAGTAGAATAACGGGCGACGTATGCCTATGTAGACGTGTTCATTGTTTGATAGTAGGACGATGCGTTCGGGCTAAGCTTCTACGTTAATGTATTGCGAACTATATGTAAATACATATATAAAAATATAAATATATATTTACACATATATATATATATGTGTGTATAGCTGCTGCCTTATGAACGATTAGGACACTGTAGTTTTGTTATTGGATTCTATGTTAATGTTTTGAGAATTATATATATCTATATATATATATAAATATATAATATATATAGCTGCTGCTTATGAACACTTGAGACGCTGTAGTTATTATTGGTCGGACGGTGGCGTAACTAAATGCTTTTAGAACGTAGGCTGATAGTGAAAGATAACGAATAACATGTTATATTAATCGCAGGACGCAACTATTTTGTTGTATAGGTGGTATTTTGTTACATTATTAAGCAGCCGGGAGGCTGCCATATTGTGCTGGGGGAGGAAATGTAAGGAAAGTTGACTCCTCGACTGGTATGACAGCCTACTGCTTGTCTGGGCGTCCTTGTGCGCGCCGCTGCATTCAGCCGACAGCCTAAGAAGACACGGGCCGAGCGCACTGCAGGCACCGAGGCACATAGCGGCCAATTTGACTGCCGCTAAGACAACTTGACTGCCGCTAAGACAATTTGATTGCCGCTAGGACAGGCTTGACTGCCAACTTGACCGCCTACCTGTTGACTACCGCTAGGACAGACTTGACTGCCAACTTGACCGCCTACCTGTTGACTGCCGCTAATACAGACATAATAGTAAATGTGACTGCCGCTAAGACAGTCTATTGACTGCCGCTAAGACAGACTTGGCCGCCGCTAGTTAGGCCAACAGGCGAATCTAGACAGCCGTTAGAGACTATATAAGGAAGCATGAGAAGGCCATGAGAGCGTAGAAGAACGGAGCTGCGGTCAAGAACAGAGAGCGGTCTAAAACGAAGGGCGTCTACGACGACGAGGAAGTTCGTCTGCAACGAGTCGACTATTGCGAGGAACATCGAAGTGGCAGCATTCGGGCATGCGGGTAGTCGATAGTCACGAAGACTGACGGTATCGTGGAAGCCAAACAGTGGACTCGGACAGAAAGGGTGAAGTAGTAGAGCGTAGAGTGATTATATCATAATAAATATACATATATGTAGAATTACGTTACACTGTATAATTTAGGAACTTGTTAGCTGAATAGTAAAACGAAAGGAAAAAGAACTGTGACTTGTCGTTCAATTCTGTACAATAAGTCTTCCTGCCGACCGGCGGAAGCCGTAAACACGCCTTAAGGACATCCATTCGACCTCCCGACAAAAGTTCTCAACATTATTTTATATCGCCACTTTATTATACAGATCTTGTTGTCCTCGAGACCAAAGTCTTGGTCTCGAGTGCACTCGATTTCGTTTTCAAAAGTCTTGGTCTTGGCACAGTGGTCTTGGTCTTGAGACCAAAAGTCTTGGTCTTGGTCTTGACGTTCAAGGTCTTGGTCTTGGTCTTGAGGTTCAAAGTCTTGGTCTTGGTTTTACAAGACCAAGACCAAGACTTTTGACAATATGAACAGTCATTTAACAAAACGCAAGGATTTTAAAAATGTATCCAATAATTGTATACTGATACAGTTGCTTTAGTATTTACACGGTGTGAGTGGGGCTTTACTGTTGTTTTGGACATTTATTTTAACTTGCGGTTATTTACCATGGAATGATTTCAAAACAGACTCACAGTTTGTACATTTACATCCGGTACTTGAAAAGCTGCTCTGTGTGCCAGTGAATTCAGCACTGTAGAACGTATTTTTCACATGGCAGAATTTTTATGAGGCTCCACAGACAAACAGGTCACGTCTTGGTCAGAAAATTCTGAGCGAATTGGTTTTTATAAAATGCAGCAGGCATTTGGAATAACATTTCGCATGAAGGACTTTTGTAAATATGAATTCGGAATTCTCTGCAATCTGCATTTGGAGTTGTTTTGTTTGAATAAAATAAAAGATTCATGTTTTTATTAAAATAGCGATCGAGTATAGTCCGACTTGTCAATTTTTTAGTAAGGAATAGAAGTCTGGATATTGTGAATGTGATTTTATTTTTTTTAGTATTTTTCTCGGTTTTGGTCTTGAGTGTCAAAGTCTTGGTCTTGGTCTTGGTCTTGAGGTTCAAGGTCTTGGTCTTGGTCTTGAGGTTCAAGGTCCAGTCTTGTTGTCCTCGAGACCAAGGTCTTGGTCTCGAGTGCACTCGAGTTTGTTTTTAAAAGTCTTGGTCTTGGTCTTGAAACCAAAAGTCTTTGGCTTGGTCTTGGTCTTGAGGTTCAAGGTCTTGGTCTTGGTCTTGAGGTTCAAGGTCTTGACAACAAAAATCAATCGACTATCCGTCGTAATTAAACTGTATCGAATCAACTGTTCAACGCCTGAGATTACCTCACTTCTATAGCGCCAATTAACGTCCGTAGGAATTCGCATATTCAAAGTCCGCAACGTTCTGTTTCACCACGTAATTCACAATGCTTCTATTGCGCCACGTCACTCGCACCAGTTGATTCACGCCACAGAGTCCACAGTAGGGCCTATATACTTCGATTTCGTTGTGTAGTTCGCAACGTTTCTGTTACGCTGTATAGTTCGCAACTTCTACTGTGCCATGTAGTTCGCAAAGTTTCTGTCGACGACGTGTAGTTCGCAGTACTTCTATTGCGCCGATGACTACAACTTTCTGACGACGACGACCTCAGCTCCCGAACTCAGAACTGTCTGCGATTTGCGGGCTCCGAACTCCGAACTGTCTGTCCGTGGGCGCGCACTCCACTCCGAGCTGCTCTGCTGCGAACTGAACTCCGAACTCTTTCACTGCGGACTGACTGACTGCGACTGCGACTGCAAACTGCGACTGCAACTGATCGAATGTCTTTCGAACGTTCCGTTCTCTTTTATATTGTCCGAAACTGGCATACTAGCTGCTGGCAGATGGCAGATGTAATGTGACTGGCAGACTGCTGGCAGAATGGCTGGTCTATGGCTGGCCTATGGTAGGTCATGAGACTGGCAGACTGCTGGCAGATGGCTGATCTATGGCAGGTCATGTGATCGGCAGACTGCTGGCAGATGGCTGGTCTATGGCTGGCGTATGGCTGGTCATGTGAATGGTAGACTGCTGGCAGATGGCAGGTCTATGGCAGGCGTATGGCAGGTCATTAGAAATGGCAGACTGCTGGAAGATGGCTGGCAGTTGGCTGGTCTGTGGCAGGTCACGTGATTGGCAGACTGCTGGCAGATGGCAGGTCTATGGCAGGTCACGTGATTGGCTTATTTGGTTGGCCAAATCTCCACAATAGGCCTATCAATACTCATCTAGCTTAGTCGATGGTTTCTTCTTTCGTCGCTAAGTCGCTTTATCTTTTATTCTTGGCAGGCGAGACCTATATATAGCATTTAAAATCTCTGCGTGAGACAAGCAATCTATTATATGCAGAGGTTAAAAGTATTGCTTTTTGTTTTTAGAAAAGCACAAGATTTGTTTTTTTGGTTTTCATAAATTTCTTATTCTTGTATAAATTATTTTAATAACATTGATTTAATTATTTTTAATTTTGTAGATGATTTTTATGATCCGAAATCTGAAAATCTTAAAAACAAAACAACAAAAAACCATAAAAGAAAAAACCCAATAAAACCAAAGACAACAACTTTTTATCTTGAAAACCTGTTTTTAGCACCTCTGAGTGTTAGTGGATGCTATAGTTCGGTTGGAGGACGTGAAGCTAACAATTACGGCAAAGCTGATCGAAGGATTCAAAATGGCTGACCGAAAATCGGCGAATACTGCGCGCAGTAGGTCTGCATGCTCGTAAGGCCTTAAGATTCCTTGCCAAGTATAGGTATACCTACTCAAATGCAAAAGAACTCGGA
This sequence comes from Allolobophora icterica, assembly GCA_963556255.1. Classification (NCBI taxonomy): domain Eukaryota; kingdom Metazoa; phylum Annelida; class Clitellata; order Crassiclitellata; family Lumbricidae; genus Allolobophora; species Allolobophora icterica. The sequence continues at coordinate 47,554,933 of OY744604.1, forward strand.
CGACCAATAGGGCCTAATTATTATACTAATGTGCCAACTCCATAATCTCTCTGCGTCACACAAAAGTCGACGCGTCGGAAGACATAAGGTAATGAAACTCGCCCCTTCATTGTAAATTCATTGTAGGCCTAAATATAAGCTAGGTTTGAGGCCATACTAGCATTTTCGTGGGCATTATATAGATGGGACTCAAATGATGCTCAATACAGGTCCAATATGGCATGGGTCCTGTATGAGAAATAATGGGATACATGTGGGCATCCTGTCAGGGTACGCGCCTCTGCCAGCAGTTTCATCGGCATTAAATGAGATTTGTATGAGATCCACTCGAGTCCCAATTTGGGCAGAGCGATCGCTATGAAACATATATAACGTCCTGAGACAAACCGACGAATTCCTATTCAGAGCTGAAAGTAGGCCTAGACATGTGCACCGGCCGTGTTCCTGTACTAAATCATAATGTAAATATACACGTTTCTATATTGTAGGCCTATTTGGATATTTATAAAGCGCTTCTAGCGGGAGGGCCATTCAGAAGCGCTCCCAGTGCGAGAGACCCCGAAAGAAAAAGCAAGCGACCATATTATAGCCTACGGTCTCCAACCTCATTATGTATGAATGAAATGATCGGGTGAGATCCTTCACCAACACTGCCCGTTTGAATGGGTGCCACGCCAGTTTAGCTAATATCACAGTATAAATAATTAATATAATATTATTATACTGTGCTAATATCTTGATTTAAGGTCCCCGTGTAAGGAACTTAATTGCTAGCCCGAGATTTAAAACTCTTAAATAAGTCAGACTACGTAGCATATCGAACATATGCCACTTAATTCAGTTTAACCAAGTAAAAGTTTAGTGCTAAACACTAAGATACAGTTTATTCAAATGAATATTTACCTTTAATATTATTTTATATATTTGGTTTTCCCAAAACTACAATCTGAGCAACGCAATATCAACTGACTTACTTGCATATCTCGTTGGACTCTCGTTAATTCTCGGTTAGAAAAATGTCGGAATTGTTATTCTACTGTTGTCATTGAAATATACCAAAAGATTTCGTTCACTTAGAAAACCAACAAACAGATTTTACTTTAGAATTCGATATGACTTCGACAATCCCGGTAGAAGTTACAATGGAGACGGAGAAGTCGACAGATAGACTGGTAATTTGTGTTTATTGTTACACATTCTAGCCTGACAACGTTAAACATAACGACGGTTCGTACAAGAGTTTCGAAAGGTTGAATAAAACGAAACAACAGTTTTTTAAAGTGTAGTAAAATTCACTATGCAACAAAAGCATAAGTGTTTAATATTTTAAACATAAGTTACGAAAACATCTTTTCGCAGATATTTTGTTTCAGTTGCTAAACTTTAAATATTATTAGAGCATAAATAGCTTAAATCGAAACAGCAGCTTGTCCCGTGAAGTTGATTTGATATTCATTGGATATTTGGTATGGAAAGCCGCACGTCAAATAGTTATTAAAATTTTCATGTTACATTTCTCCACGCAGTTCGTTATAAAACCACCAATTAAAAACGCACAGGAACCTAGCTTTAGATACCGACGCAGGTTCGGTCTGTTCGGTACTGTAGGGCAATCTATCGATTTTCTTGTCTGTGTGCGAAACTGATTTAAATGTGCAAGAAATAGTAGGATCTGTTAATAATGGAACACAAAAGCATATAGAAACCAAAGAGAGATTAATGTTCATCCTATATACAGTCGATGCCATTAAAGTGCGTGGCAAATAAGTACATAGGCACTTATGTGCATAGAAGCTGGCTGGTCCCAGTTTGATACAGGGTATTTCAACTAACCAGCTAACTCCTTGTATGTGCTTATCACACATGTGCATAATTCAGTTATATGCATAGCTGACTGCAGGCCCATTATAATGCATTGCTCTGTGTATGTCAATGCCGCTTAATTGCATAGGCAGCTAATAATAATAATAGTGACAATTTATATGGTGCCGTAACACAGCCATGCCGTTACAAGGGCGCCTCACAGTCAACTACTTTCCGTCCAGCAGCCACAAGCGGTGCTTCCCCACCACAGCTCTTTCTCCTCTTCCATTGCTCAACTACTCGATGTGGTCAACCTAACCTCTGTATGGATGTCCTACAACCCCCTGTGCCTTATCCCTACCAAAACAGAATTTATTATCCTTGGCCTCCCAGATCAGATTAAGAAAATCTCAGACCATTCCATACACGTATTCATCACCTTTTCATCTCTCACTTTCACCTCCGACACTCCTCTGCACAATCTTGGCATTGCCTTTGATCCAAATCTCTCCTCTAATCACATCTCACGCACCTGCTTCATGCATATTCGTAACGTCTGCTGCATTTGACCTATGCTTGACTTTAAAACTGCATCCACTATCATTACCTCCATTGTCCACTCCAAGTTTGATTTCTGTAAGTCACTCCTCAACCTCGAATCCACCAAATGAAGCATCTACAAATCATCAAAAATTTTCTCGCCCGAGCTGTCACCCGGACAGCAAACCATCACCTTATCACTTCTGTTCATAAATGAATCCACTGGCTGAAAATCCCTGAGCGCATCCACTTCAAAGTTCTATCCCTAAACTACAACTCACTACGATACTCCCAGACAAGGTACCTTTGTGAACTCTTCACCATCCAGCAACCCCGCTGTACTTGATCATCCTCATGTCTCACTCTTTCCTCCCCCCAGTCAATACTCGCCTCAAGTTCTAAAGCCGATCCATATTCCACACGGCTCCTCAACTCTGGAATGAACTTCCTCCTGAATTGCGCATATTCTCCGTTTCTCTACCAATATCGCCACTCACCCACCCACTGTGATTCGTCTACTTATCACCCCACAGGCTTTCCACTTTAAAGTGAAGTCTCACAGGTCTTTTCAAGAATTCCTATCCTAATCCATCCGATCCTCTGCCTTCCAAGCTTTATTGTCGTCAACTACTCCCGCTACAGCAGCTGCTTTGCCTCTTCTTCTTCTCTCTGGTCTCCCTGGCAGTTGGACTCGAACCTCCATTGGACTTCGATCTCTGAAAACCCCTCTTATACGACACAGTGCTTGTGAATAAGCTGGTGCCTTGCGCTTAATTTTAGAGTAGCGCTTTAGAATATCTGGAGATTATGATTACGTCTAAGTAAGTGAACTGTATGAATAAAGCACTACAAACAGTAAGCTCCTGGTCGAGCCAAACACCAAGATCACGGACAAGAGTTGAGAAGGTGTAGTCAGGGAATTCAGTTGCAAGAGCAGTGAGGTATAGTTTAATAAGTTGCTGTCTGTGCCTAGCCAAATAAATTTGGTTTTGGACGGGTTCAAGCACAGTCGATTTGACGACATCCACGCTTCTAGGACATCTAGAATCCCACTCATAACCCGGACTGTTGGAATGGCATTGGAAGAGAGGCAATGCATATATGCGTGGACTTTGTCAATATATTGCTAACCCAGGACTGCATGTTCAGCCAGGAGCGTGGCAAGCCCAGAGGTATAGAGAATGTATGCAATAAGTCCTAGGACTGAGCCTTTGGGCAGCCTGTACCGTGCAGGGACCCATGAAGACTTAGTGGTGCTATGGATCACACAGAGGGAACGTCCACAAAAAATAAGTTTATCCACTCATAAAAGTCTCAGGCCGAATGAAACACGCAACCGTTCTAGCAAGATCTCATGGTCTACAGCAGCGCTTCCCAAACTATTCAGTGTCACGGACCTGCCGGAAGTTACTTTCAGCGTGACAGACCGGCAGGAATTTTTCCATTGCAGTAGGACCGGTGCCCATTTATTACTTATTTTTACCTATAAATTGGGTCAAAAAAGTTTAATTGTTTTTTAATAGTAGTGCGGGTATATAATCCAGTACTTACTAAATATCAACTGAATACTTTGTATTGATGTGATATGAAAAGTTGCATTTTTTCAAGAAAATTGATAAATATACACTGTACTACATGCTTGGAGAACGCCGTCCTCGTCTCTGGGGTGTGTATTTTTAATTGTTATTTTACCCTTTACTGTACATTATTTACACAGCTGGTATTAGTTCCTTGCTGTCCGCAAATGGCCTCCTGCACCAGCTCTATGCTGATGATGTGCAGGCCTATGTTCACTGCCTCGCCACCGACGCAGTGTCTTCTGTATCGCTGATGTCCCATGCGATTGATTCTCTCTCATCATGGATGGCTTCAAATCGCTTGCTTTTGAATCCATCTAAGACCCAGTTTATCTGGATCGGTACCCGCAGGCAATTGGCATCCATTGACCTGTGTCTATTAGCGGTGACTTTTCCTCATATCTCTTTCTCTGTCACAGTTCGAGACCTTGGAGTAACTTTGGATCAAGAGCTGAATTTCTCACAGCACATTAATTTGGTCACTCGTAGTTGTTACTACCAGTTACGCCAACTCAGAGTTGTCTCACGTTCTCTCTCTCACAATGCTACTGTGGCTCTTGTGCATGCCTTCGTCACCAGTAGACTTGATCACTGCAGTGCGGTACTTGTAGGCCTGCCTCTTAAGCTAATTGGGCGCCTTGATAGGGTTCTCCGCTCAGCGGCTCGCCTCATTGGTCACCTTCCTAAGCATGCTCCTGTCTCTGGCTGTATGCGGGATGTCCTTCACTGGCTCCCTGTTTCTCAGCGCATCTCCTATCGGGTTGCTGCACTTGTCTGGCGGTGCCTTCTAGGCTGTGCTCCATCCTACCTGTCTGATCTTTGTCGGCATGTCTCTGATATTTCAGCTCGTCGATCTCTCCGCTCTTCGGCAAGGGGGAGCTTTTAGTCCCCCCGTGCTCGCACTGCTATTAGACAGTGTCGGGCCGTTTCGGTTGTAGGACGCTCCATCTGGAATGGCCTACCTTTAAACCTGCGCTTACTGCCACTGGTAAACTCGCCTGCTTTTTGTAAGTCTCTAAAGTCTCATTTCTTTAGCTGTGGTTGAGCTGGGAGCGCCTCTGAGTAGGTATCAGGTATCTTGAAGAGGCGCTATATCAAATGCTTAGAATGAATGAATGAATGAATGTTATAATTTTCAAATTTATAATAATATTATACTTACAATATCGAATCTAAAAGCTCTATTGACGGAAGCAGTGACCAGGTTATTAAAGATGAAAGAGATACGTCACATCCGGTTTCTAATTGCCGGTCAAAAACCACAAAGTTGCAATCAAAATTTGTAGTAAAGGCGAACAACTTCTATTTGACCTGTCAGCATATCGCCAAAAATGGTTTTGGTCAGTTTTCGTTTACAATTGCAGAAATACATTTACTCCCAGAATAAATCTGTTAAATTTATATGAAAAATATGGTTTTGATTGCGAGACAATCGTGTTTTTTTAAGATAGTTTGAAGCGAGACCCAATCGAGAAAACGTCTTTCGTCTTTTTGTCCAGTTTCTTGACGCACATTGTGGACCGGCAACTGAGGGCTAGCGGACCGGCGCTGGTCCGCGGACCATAGTTTGGGAAGCACTGGTCTACAGTGTCGAATGCAGCAGTGACGTCAAAGAGAGCTAGTAGTGAGCTGGGCCCCGTCAATCGCTCCGTAGATGTCTGAGAGAAGCTGGAGCAGTCCTGAGTGTCTCAGTTGAATATCTTCTGAAACCCAATTGACTTGGTGGCAGCAGATTATTCCCTTCTAAGTAAGCAACGAGCTGCATAGCAACGACTTTTTAGATGATTTTAGATAGAAAGGTGACATTCGCTATCGGTCTGTAATTCGCAGGGACATCCGGATCCAGACCATCATTCTTTAAGGCATGGATCAGGATTGATCTCTTCTGCATCGGCGGTAAGTCGTAATCCTGAAGAGAGCGATTACAGAGGGTTCTGAGAAAGGGGAGCAGGATATCGATGAACTCCTGGAGTAAGAAGGTGGGAATAGGATCCAGTTTGCAAGATTTTTTGGGTTGTTAGGAAAGGATAATACGGTGTAATTCATCAGTAGTAACCGCATTCAAGACGGATAGATGACAGTCAGTAGGGCGATGATTGGGTGGCAGCGAACTAGCTGTTGCTTGGCGGATGTCGTGGATCTTGGCATCAAGCGAGGTGTTTGGGTTGATCATTTCTGTGCTAGAGGCCAGAGTTGTATGAATTGTTGTCTATTGTCTTGGTATTAGAGGCCATTTGGGCTAGGAAGTAGTGTTGTGAAACTCCAGAAGTTCATGCATATGTACAACATTGTAGATGGGTTTGTGTCATTGAAAAAGTTATCTGCATGAACACTGGAGGTAGTTTGAATCATTTCTTAAAGTTGTCTTCATCAGGTGTGGTTTGCAGGTTTCAGTTGTGCATGACATGATCACTCGGTAGTAACATCTTAGCCTTTGGTTGTGGTGTGTGGAGGTGTAGTTTGGATGAGTTGCCAAGTCATGCGATCAAAACAACAAACGTTGTAAACTTACATTGTGTTTGAATTTTCTTTTGATCATTTTGTATTTGGATTAGAGAGTGACGCGGGGAGAGAATCTCGTCCCCATCCCCGCCCCGCAACAAGTAAGTCTTCCCCATCCCCGCCCCATCCCCGCATGTTTTGTCCCCATCCCCGCCCCATCCCCACAGGTTTTCCCCATCCCATCCCCTCCCCATCCCCGCAGGAACCATATCACATTCCCTGCAAAAAGTTTTAACTAATTAAAATTTATAAAAACAATTATTAGCTTACAAAGCTATGTGTACTGCTGATTGAATTAATAAAACACACACATAAAAGCAGATTATCTTATCGAAAGTTTGCATTTACCAAGTCTTACTATTTCTGACTAGTTAACAGCTTCAGGAAATACAAAAATCTCATGGTTAGAAGCAATAAAATTGAATTTTTGTAGGCCCTATTTGCATAATTTTCACTTTTTTCAGTTGTTGTTTGGGAAATGGGCTTAATTTAATCAGCACCATTTAGGCTATTTAGAGCTGTGTCATATTCGTTTCGAGCAAGATTTTAATCCTGAATTTTAGGGGCCATTAGATTAAACTGGCTTTATGTTAGGCTTTGGAGTCTTTGCAGTCTTGACTCTTTGGAGCTAAGGTTAATAGTAACACGCAATGCTACTTTACAAATATACTAATAATATTCCAAAGTTCTAGTCCGTGAAATTATTATTCTTAACGTATATCTTAGGGCAGTGGTGCACAACGTCCGGCCCGCGGGCCAAATCTGGACCCCGACGAGTCTTCATGTGGCCCGCGATGTCCAACAGGAAAAGCAACTATTTTTGAGCCAGCACTGACATTTAGTCTAGAGTTACTTGCGCACTGTGGTCATTGGAAAAACCATCAGTATTATAGTAATATAGATGTACCATGAGTCACTTTCTTCTATAACTTTTTATATTTACTTTTATACTTGTTTTAGTGCACAGATTATCTTCATAAATTTTGAAATGCATTCATCCCAACTAAGCCGATACATCACTTGTGTGGCCCCCGAAGGGTTCAAAGAAATTGTTTAGTGGCCCTTGGCCGAAAAAGGTTGTGCACCACTGTCTTAGGGGCACGTGTCCAATAGTATTTGCTAAAGCATACTTGTCAACAGAAGATACCGTTTTTTGAAGAGAAGTCATCTGGTCGACCTTTGGGTTCGAGCCTCGAAGCCTCAGTGCCGCATAAATTGCCGTGTGATTTCAGCAAATTACGAAACGGCTAAATATCACTTTTAGTTGAACTGCAATTACTTTCAAAACAAATTCGGTCGCTTTTTTGTTTCAACAGTTTATTTATATTTTCCATGTCGTTTAAAATGTTCAACACAAACCGGAAACAATAGTGTAAGCCATCGATATGCATATTTAGATCTAGTAGATATGTATATTTCGACCTAAACATAGATATGATGGTGTAAGCCTGTTGCGTCGAAAAGTGAATTTGAACTGAAACTGGAATGTGACTGGAAAATTACTTTATGAGCACTTTGTCACGCCCGAAGGCAGAAAGAACAAGTCAAATTCTATAAAACATGTTACCATTACCGCGGTTTTACCGCAGGCTCATTCTCCATTACTGCGGTATTACCTCAACAGTAAACCCCATTACCGCGGTAAACCGACATTTCTGTCCCCATTACCGCGATATTTACCGCGGTTTTACCGCGGGGAAAATCCCCATGTCACTCTCTAATTTGGATATCATCGAGAAATGCAGAAAATTTAAACTGAAGTGCCCATACAGCAGGTCCTTCAGACCTGATGACTTTGAGCTTCAACCTTCTTTGTATTTTGTTGTTTTGAAAGTATATTCAATTTGATGTTGATGTTGCAAATAAGTAAGTGGCTAATCAATTCAAATCATGGAGTGGATAAGTAATTCAGCAATTGCATGGCCTTATGGGTTATTAAAAGAATTGACAAACGTGGACATGTGGAATGATGAGGTCGTCTAACTGTTTCTTAGTCGATGTTGATGAGAACTTCTTGAAAGGTGGCATATAAGTGTCCTGTTGTATAAAAAAATACATGGTGCATGAATTTAGATGTTAATGTTACTGGGAATCTAATGCTAGAAGGAACCTAATCCTGGTTTCCTGACTGCAAACAACAGAGTGTCAATTGAATGTTGGATTTGTCAGAGTTTGCTTGGAGTTCTGTAGCTGAGGAGCACTGCTTTTGCAATAAGAAATAATTATGAGAAGTCTTAATAGAATATTCTGTTAAATAGGTGAATCTTAAAAATTTACAACTGGTTTATTTAGCAAAGTTGTTTGAGCATCACAAGCACATCATCTGACCTGGAACTCGAAGAGAGCACAAGTCTTTCGCCAGCTTATTTAGAGCAGCAAGCAATCATCATGAAGTACTTCCTCGGCTGGTCAGAAGGAGAACAGGTGCATTTTGTGGAGGAGGTTCTGTCACGCATGTGCCACCACCAGCACGGCCAGGTCGACCTCTTCCTTAAGCCCATGCTTCAAAGAGACTTTATCTCCGCTCTTCCAGGTCAGTTCATTTTTTGTTCCATAAATGTCTCTTTCATTTCTTTCATCTGACTTCCTTATCCCTAATCTTTCCTGTCATTGCTCTTATAGTCTTTCATGCACCATGGCTTGAAACCTTTTGATGACAGATGTCAGGTGATCAAACTATGTTTGCTTTTTCAGTTTTTGCCTTCAATCCTGTGCAATTTTCTCATCTTATGACAGTCTTGGAATTCACTACACCCAGTCATTTGTAAATGTCATACAGCATGTAATATTTACTGGTATTGATGTTATTTCTTAAAGCCATAGTTTATGGTAATTTTGCTCCAGCCATTTGTTTAAAGTTTCAGTTGAACCATATGGCATTGTATTGCAGCAAAGGGTCTTGATCACATAGCTGAGATGATACTCTCCTACCTGGATGCCAAATCTCTTTGTGCCGCTGAGCAGGTGTCTAAGGAGTGGAACCGTGTCATTTCTGATGGAATGCTTTGGCGAAAACTAATTGAGCAGATGGTACGGATAGATCCACTTTGGAGCGGGTTGTCTGAGAGGAGAGGATGGTAAGAAGTCTTCAGCAGTCTGCAGCGATTCTCTGTGCAGGCACCTTCTCATTGTTAACTTACACTTGTAGTAGTGTGGCAATTTACTATATTGTAATAAACTTAAAATAATTTACACATGAAATTTAATTAACTATGTCTCTGATTTGTCTTTTAAATTCCAAATATTGAAATAGTTAGATACCAAAGGCCAGACTTTGGAATGGATTGTCAGTCTGAAATAAAAAGACAGGCATAGATGATAAAACCAGCTACTTAGGTAGACAAGTACCAGATGCATATAATTTTGAGTGGAGTGTATGCTGTAGTCAAGCCAAAACTATGTTTTCAGGACTGCGTTTGATGACTGCTGATTTGCATTTAATGTCTCCTCTGATTTGGAGAACCAATCAAAATAGCGATCAGAATTACTGCCTTGTCTTATTTGGTCAATCAGTGGATAGTTTGAAAATTGGGTGGTAAGCAGCTATATCATCGGGTGGATTGGTTAACCAATTTACAGATTAATAAATAAGAGGAATCACTGGAATATGTAATGATCAATGCTTTAAAATGACATCTTGTGTGTTTTTCGTAGGGGTGCTTATTTATTTCGTCCTAAGCCAGGGGAGCGACACAAAGATCACGATTTCTACCGAAAGCTTTATCCACAAATCATTAAAGATATACAAGTAAGTTAGATAATTATGGTTTTAATGTGCATCTTAGTGGAGTCAAGTCTTCTGTCAGCATATATATATGTATATATATATATGTATATGTATATATATTAGGGCTGTACCGAAGGTTCGCTTCGTATTCACTTTGGGGCCGAATAGTGGGCCAAATAGCTATTCGGTATTCGGCCGAATAGTAGTGGACTTAATACGAATAGTGGTCACATGACATCTGTTTCTGGATATGTGGCTGCTATAGCGAGTGGACTGAAGTAACACTCTCATTAACATAATATATACTGTGGTTGCAGCCAGGCATTGCCTACTGGCTGGACCGCGGTATCGCAGTGTCAATAGTCTCATTCTTTGTGTACAGTGTCAGTGAGTGAACGTTAACATTCAGCGTTTGAGGCTTGAGCAAGTCAATTGTTAGTCGGTAGACCTATTTTGTACACTATTCGTATTCATATTCGGCCGAATAGTTGGTCCAATTATTCGTATTCAGCCGAATAGTGATAATCACCTATTCGGTACAGCCCTAATCTATATAATATAGTAAGAAACGGGTCTAAATGTTCAGGTCAATGTACTGGTGTGCAGGATTGTGGTGACAGAGGTGTTCCTAAACGATCACTTGACATGGGGAATTATGTTGTTGAGGTGCTTTTGGGTCTAATGTAATTCTTTGGTAAAGCAAGTCAATTACAATAAGATCTTAGGCATTGTGCTTATCTGTTGTTTGATCAAGTCATATTATAGTCAAACATCGACAGTCTCCTTCTCTGTCTCTGCAGGTGGTTGTCAATGTATCTGCCTTCTCTGTCATTGTTTCTGATTCATTCAGTTCGCACTCTTTCTCTTTGCCTGTGCCAGCTTTATGTTCCTGTACATTCGTTTCTACCACTGCTTCTGACATCGTATGCATGGTATTTTGCTGCAACTCTTGTTTGGTGGCTTTGCTGAAGGACATGCCAGTGGCTTAGAAACTCTACTGGTTCCAGTTTTGATTTCTTATGATCTAGTTGAATCTTCTACATGAAACATTATGTCTTCATCATAAGCTTGGTATTGGTTTGCCAGTTGTGATGGATACTAGATGGAGACTGCTTTACAAAAATATCAGTTAAGGTGGCTGCACTTTGAAGCCAGGCAATTAAAAAGTTGTCATTGATATTGAATATGTGTCTGTTTTTTGTGTGGCAGAACTTAGAGAATAACTGGCGAACAGGCCACCATACACTCCAGCGCATTGTCTGCCGTAGCGAGACAAGCAAAGGCGTCTACTGCCTCCAGTATGATGATAAGAAGATCATCAGCGGTCTTAGAGACAATACCATCAAGGTATGTGTTGTAATCATGTTAGGGGTTTGTGGATAGATAGCATCTATGGCTCCTATATCACCTAGGTTTATGACAGAGCACCTATTTGTGAGGTTACATGTTTATTTATGGTGTAGTATCTACTTTCTTAGAATGGGAATTGTACATGTATTGTACATGCAGCACTTTTGACAGGTCTTGAAAACTGGTACACAAATGTTCAGATACATGCGTACATGAATATTCCATGTAGTGCCTTTATAAAACCTCAGCTGAAATGGGAATCATTCCATAACCTTTGTATTAATATAACTGATATATTTTGTGTTACGGTATATTCATATTTGGCTGTGCTTCTGGGGCAGCCTGCGATGATTGAAATGAATTGTCACATAGCCAGTGCTTTTTTTCTAGAAAAAAAGGTTCCGCAACGGAACAATAGGTTCCGGAACGCAACATTTATGGGCGGGCTAAAATCACGGGAAAAACGGGGTTGGGTGTTGGTAGAGGTCTGAAAAAGCACTGAAAACAGTTCAAAAACACTTAAATTAAATTAAAATAACAAAATTATTGTTTTTATTATTAAAATTAAAAAAATATTTTTAGTAGCTAAAAAAAGGTGCCGAAACGCCGTTCCGGCTCGTTCCGGCTGAAAAAAAGCCCTGCACATAGCTATACTGTTCACTTGTATTACATTGGATTTCACTTTGTTGTTTCTTTGCTGATGAGATTGTCACTGATGGCATCTGTTAACTTAGTCATGTATACTGTATATGTGACCTTGTCATAGAGAAAAGGAACCACTTGTCAGGATGACTTTATTCACATTTTCCATAATCTTATACCTTAAAGGAAGTCAGGCTAAACACTTCAGGACTTTTGATCCAAAATTTATGCACCTTTTACAAAATATAAAAATATCATTTGGCAGGAATTCACATATCAAAATTCAACCAGACTCTTCTTGATGTGCTAATAACAGAATTTTGTCCATAATACAGCATGCAATCATAATACAGTTTGAACCACATTGAGCTAGTGATAAGGATGGATTGATTACATGCAAGAATCAGTATTGATGGTGTTCAGGAAAAGAGCACTTTCTGGCTGATCAAGTGGTCCACTTTTACTGCAGGGGTCACATGTTATAGAGGTGTTGCTGATTTTGTTTGTCAGAAATGTACTTTGTTTTCAGTTGTGGCAACGAGATACACTCGAATGCTCGCAGGTGCTTCATGGTCACACTGGTTCCGTGCTGTGCTTGCAGTACGATGACAATGTCATTGTGTCCGGTTCAAGTGATGCAACAGTAAGGTATGTGACTGATTTTGCCACAGACATTTCTTTCAATGGAATGGATGAAGATGTTAGGATATGCACACCAGTTGATGACCTTTAATGGTGAAGAAAGCTGCAGCGGACAGTTCACACAATCACAACCATTGTCTGACAACCACTGGAGCCAGCACAGTTAGAATGATCGTTTGGCTGACTAATATGAGTTCCTTCTATGGACTTGGTGAACTACACGTGGCAGTCATACGTTTGTAGAGTATACCACTTAATGCTTCTAACGACTTGAAATTTGAGCTTGACATGGCTGTGGTTAAATTGGATTATGAAATAAATTTATGAGTCTATTTTCAAAAGAAGTATCCTCCCAGAACATTGAGATCAACTTTCTTTAGTAAATATTTTTTAGGAGCCAGACCAGCTGGATATGTGTTTAACGTGTGTGTGTTAAGTGCTGACTGACTTTGTAGAGTCTGGAACATAAAGACTGGAGAATTGCTGAACACTCTGATACACCACTGTGAGGCAGTACTACATCTACGATTTGCTGATGGGTTGATGGTTACTTGTTCCAAAGTAAGCACACAATTTGGGGGAGCATTTGAGTCTATCTCATTACCCTCTTGTGCATTTGGCTACACATGACCTTACAGATAAATTCCTGATTTCTTTGCAGTTACAATTTCTGGTATGAGTTTAAAATTGATTGGTTCCTGTGCATCTCATCTATTTCTGTATACTTATTCTATACCTTTTCTATGCCTTATTTTTAAAACTATTTTCAGCCACAGTAGTTTAACAGATTTTGGTAATATGATCTGTGTCTAACCTATGTCGCAAGTGTCTAATGCCTTGAAGATGTGAAACATGATCAAGTGTCTAATGCCTTGAAGAGCAAGGCATTAGACACTTGATCATGTTTCACATGTCTGAGGACATCTTAAGCCTTTATTACTAACATGCTACTCTGCCACTATGCATGTATCGACCAACTTAATATAGTGCATTGTAAGTACCTGTCAAAGGTGCTGCACACGACTATCTAACTCATTGAAACAAGTGCATTTTAAGACATTTTCCAACTGTTTAACATCACTCATGTGCAGCAGAAGACTTTTCCAAGGAGACACTAGAAGGGACGATGTGAGCTGAGTGTAACAATCTCTGACCTGGTTGAATTTAAACTAGTGTTTAGCTCCCTGATGTACGCTGGTGCGGTGCTGATCAACGAGGCCCACCCAGGAGGAGAATCTTGAATTTTATTCTCTCGTTAGCAGCTGACAGCCAGTGCAGCATGTCCCGCATGTTTGCGTATTGTAATGATCCAGATTCTGTTGACATCTGCCACAGCAGCTGGCAGATATTTACCATGTGCAGTCCACATAGCATAATATGCATGAGGCTATATATTATATATTTTGTTTTACATTACAAATATTTTCCCTTGAATGCAAAGAACATCACTGATGTTGAGAATTGGGAAGGTTATAATTAATGTAAGCAAAAAGTTACATCACTTTAAGCACTGAATGTCTCGGTCACTACCAGCGCACACCATACCTGGGCCCAAAAGTGAAACAAAGCACGACTGGTCACGTTGGATGAGTGGACCCAGATGTTGAAAGAAATGCTTGAATGAACTGAGTATCTTTTTCCTATTAACCAATATTTAATGTTGATCATTTTGTGTTGTTTCCCACTGTATATGGATCTCTCCAGCAATGAATGACAGAAGAAAGGATTAGTCTAACTTTGTGCAGACAGTCATGGTTTGGATGGTAAGAAGACCAGGAAAATACTGCTGTAAGTCAGGTGAAATACTGAAAAGTTGCTCTTAACATCTTACGTGGCATGAGAGATTTCGAGGCAGATCCCAAAATTGTGAGCACGAGGCCAATCCTTCACAGGATGTGCTAGATACCTTCCAGGTGATGCTTGTACTAAACTCTGGTACATGTACAAAGTATATGGTGTTGTTGTGCAAACCACTTGAAAGTTGTTCCATGGAGTCTACTCAAATGGCTTGCACCTACAGTTGAATGACAGCATGCTTGTTTCTACCATGTTACTCATTGTAGATGAAGAGGCTGAAATGTTCATTTAATTTCAGGACCGGTCGATTGCTGTTTGGGATATGCAGTCTGCAACTGACATCAACCTTCGGCGTGTCCTTGTTGGTCATCGTGCAGCTGTCAACGTTGTTGATTTTGACCAGAAGTACATTGTCTCAGCATCTGGCGACCGCACCATCAAAGTTTGGCACACATCATCTTGTGAATTTGTGCGAACGCTCAATGGTCACAAGCGCGGAATTGCCTGCCTACAATACCATGACCGCCTTGTGGTCAGTGGTAGCTCTGACAACACCATACGGTAAGATACCATTTTCGGGCCTATCACATTCTGGCCAAGTGTGCCGTAACCAGTTCTTACCTATATCTGACAAAGAAAGTGTCATCTGTAGTATCCCTAATTATGTTTTTTAAATATTGTCTTATATTGTGGAAAACGAAGACAGATGCTTGTTTTTTCATGACTACCAGAGTAGTAATTAGAGTTTATTTATTTATTCATTTATTTATTTATTCCGGATATTTCTATAGCGCCTCTCGAAGTCTACTACTACACAGAGGCGCTCCCGACTACAGCATTTGATACTGTGCCGGAATTTTCACACCGAAGCGCCACGAGCAATTGCGAGTGAAGGACTTGCCCAAGGTCCGTACGCAGCGGCTAGAGTGGGATTCGAACCTGCAACCCTCCGGTCACAAGGCGCCGAACTTACCACTGAGCCACCACGGCCCATGAATTGTACCGAATGTTCGTGTTCGATTTGTTTCGGACCAAATTGTGCTCTAAAAAGTTTATTCATATTCGGCCGAATAGTTTTTAAAAATCGAATACAAATAGTAAAAGCATTACCTAAATTTTAGCGTATATCTAATAAGTGCTTTATATAAAATTAACGCTTCACTGTGTAGTTTTCTTTGTGATCTAAACTATCTTTTTAGTGTCTGGTTTCATGTGTGTGAGGTTTAACTTCTTTGATTTTCATTAAATTCAACATTTTAAGTGTATTAAGGGTTCTGAAAAATTTACATTCAGCAAAGTACATTATGGAATTTATGCAATAAGGGGCAATGATCTGAGCAAGGCCATTTGCACTTTGCATTTTGTGAAAGGTAGGCCTAATAATTTCTTGTGGTATTAGCCATTCGAGATGTTTCACAATAGCATTAACTAATCATTTAAAAATACACTCATGTTGAAGAATGTACAGTCATGCACTTAAAATCTGATGTATCTCCAATGGAAAGACCAATTGAAATAATTTTTTTAACTCTTCACTGTGTAGTTTAGTCTTTCTGCAAGTAAACTTGCATAACTTTCAGTTAGAAGGACAATTAGTTTTGTGTGTAATGTGATGTAAAGAAATTCAGATTGGAAGGTAATCTGAAGCTTAACTGCTCTACAAAAAGTGAGTTATATTAAACAATATTTAAAAGCATGTAGGCTTATTTGTGTTTAGGTTTTGCTATGTCCCACTCTGTCGTCACCTACTATTTGTATTCATATTCAGCTGAATTGTGTGGCCAATTATTCTTATTCGGTCAAAGAGTAAAAAAATGCTATTCGGTACAGCTTTAGTAGTAGTTTTTAGGTTTTAAGTTCCTGACAAATTACAAAAAATACTAATTTTGAAGGCCAAATTAAAGTATGTGGTAAACTGGTCAAAGGCATATGTTAAGACATCTGATGTACACTGTGAATTTGATTAAGCTTGGATTGTGGATTTGATAGTGTTTGTTTCCATCGTTACGGTGCATTTGTTGCTGTTTCTTTTAGCCTCTGGGATGTTGAATGTGGAGCCTGTCTTCGTGTTCTGGAGGGACATGAAGAGTTGGTGCGGTGTATTAGGTTCGATTCCAAGAGAATAGTCAGTGGAGCATATGATGGGTGAGTGAACTTTCCATTGCAGCCCTGAGGTTCTTTTTTGGACGCTATGTCTTTACTTTTATATAAATCGGTTCGCTTTTCATGAATTTTTGGTTTTTGAGTAACTGAATTTCGTTGCTTTTTGCTGGTCTATTACCACTGTTTTTGGATGTAATTATTTAGACCAGATATTTTAGAGCTGGGTGGTTACAAGGAAAAGCTGGAAAACTTGGAGCTGGCCAGTTGGGAGAAGTGAATAATGAGAAGAAAAACTCAAAGATTAGCAGTTACAGAAAAGCAGCAATTACTATCAGTTGAAAATGAGCATTTGAAGTTTGCATTTTGAATCATTAAGAGCGTTTTTCAGAGTAATGTTATATTTGATAAGTGTTATAACTAATAACTGTTTTAAAAACAGTATTTGAAATATAAGCAAGGATAAAGAATACTACTAATACATATCATATAATGTTTCATTGTACAGAGGTTTGTGTTATGGCATAGCATGTCATATTCTATAGAAAGTGTCATGGCATGTTGTATAATGATAATGATAATAAGCTATACTTGTGGATGCATACATGTGTGTCATGATATATTATGTCGTGTTATTGGTGTCATATCATTATATTACAATATTATACCATTTTTGTATAATGTGGTATATGCGTACATGTATCCATCTTATTAATACCCATAAGTATCTGTGATGCCAGGTATATATATGTTGCAAGCCATCATCAGCAGACCTCACAGAAGCATGTTCATTGTCGAGAACCTTTTGAGTAAGGCATGAACTGTCTACTACTGTAGGCTGTGTAATCGTCACATTCTGTGGGTCGTTAAATCCTTGTCAGCAGATGTAGTGTCTCATTCAACTCAAAGTGAATTATGCATTCTTCTCAGTCTATCATAATGTAGTGATCAAAATCTTTCAGAGGTTGTGACAAATGTTCATTCATGTGAACACAGACAGGAAAGCAAACTCGGTAGTACTTTTCCAACTGTTTATTGGACAACCACCTGCAGGCATGAATGTGCTTGGCCTTCAGAAATTGGAGCATTTGAACATAACGGCTCAAACAGAAATGGGTTTTGTTGTAGGCTGCAACAGAACAATCTAATGGAATTGGACATTCTTGTGTTTGAATTGTTGATTGCTCAAAGTCCATTCTTTTCTCAGTTCTCTGAAGAATGCACAGACAGAGGCCAGGATGAAGGATTGATGCAGGGATGAAAAAATCTATGTTTCAGTATATTAATGTCATTAAAGAAGTTTTTGCCACTTGTTTAATGTCAATAAACAAGTTTGTGTAAAATAGTTTGGTTTTTCTTTGCAGGAAGATAAAAGTGTGGGACTTGGCAGCAGCTCTTGACCCACGTGCCCCAGCAGGGACACTCTGTCTTAGGACTCTGGTGGTAAGTTTTTGTATCATTGTGACCCACATACCCAAACATGTGTCTTAACTAGAAGTCCATTCTCAGTAGGTACCCAAATTAAATATCCATAGCTGTGTCATTGGATAAAGAATTAATTATCATAGATGGACTTCATTTGAGTTGTTATATGCACTTGTGCCTAATAAGGAATTGAAAATTACAATTACACAGAGTTACAGTGCATAACACTTAAGACGAACACCGATACAGAGAAGAAATATCGCTTAGTATGAAATGAAGGCTTGGTCTGTTCCCATGTCAATGCGTTTTAATTTTAACGTGTTCTCTTACAACGAAACTGATAGGACAAAAAATCGGTTATTATGACTGATTCTTGGTCTCATAAATGTAACTCAATGATAAATCATTCTCATAAGACAAAATGTTGATTTATACACAATACTGCAGGTTGCCGAAAAGGTTTTGGCTTCACATTGCATATACCGCATCAGTGGTCTTTTTATGGAACGTCACCACTCTAGTAATGAGATAGCATACGAGGTCATAGAAGTAATTGGATGATTGTATGATTACTAAGAAACTCTCGCAGAGGCAGCAACAACTGTATGCCGGTATCTCACTTAAAAGTAATTTCTTGAAATGGTCGGATATTGGGTATTGGAATTGCAGCCAAGATACCCACCTTTAGATGGATACCCAGGCCTATGGGTGTCTGTTGGCAGCAGTGGCGGCGACCTTGTTTGACAGGTCCCCCACCTGTCAAACAAGGTCACCGCCACTGCTGCCAACAGAAAAAAAGGCCAACAAATTTTATTGCGCGTAAGTGCGAAAAAATGAGGAAAAGTGATCTGGTCAAAAATGAAATGATCTGGTCAAAAAAGAGTTATGAACTGATCTGGTAAAAAAAGGTCAAAAAAATTTTTTTTTCTCACGCTCGATAAAATTTGTTGTAACAACATTTTTTCGCACTCGCACAATAAAATTTGTTGACCTTTTTTAGTGTTTCTTCAAAATTTGAGGGGGGGCGAATGTATGGTGTGTCCTCCCACTTTTAGAGGTGGGGGGTCATGCCTAGACCCACATGCCCAAGCAATGACACTGTATCAGAATAGGGCAGTATAGGTAAGTTTTGTTCCATTTTGACCTACAACTGAAGCAGGAACATTTGGCTGTAATACAGTATTGGGTAACCTTCTCTTTCATTTTGCCCAAGCAGGAAAACTGTTTTAGGCCACTGGTCATCAATTATTATTTTTTTGGACCCACATAATTGCCTCTACACATTTGTTTTGAAATCGTTGCTTTCATTCGTTTGTGTTTACAGGAGCATTCTGGTCGGGTTTTTCGTCTACAGTTTGATGAATTCCAGATTGTCAGCAGCTCACACGATGACACGATTCTCATCTGGGACTTTCTGAACGTTCCTGCACCACCAGTAGAGGCCGGGGCATCTCAGTCGCCATCGCGAACATACACCTATGTTTCTAAGTGACATACCATCTGTTTCAAGATTAGGCTAACCATGGGACGGTTTTCTGCTTTCATTTCTTAGAACTGCAACTTATTCCGATGAACTGTCGGTTGACTTTATGAATTTTATTTTGTAAAATGATCAAGTCATTGTGTTTTTGGCAATCGGTCAGTTTCGATTCTCCAAGGCAACTGCTTCGGCATTTAGCTGAGTTGGCCTTGTTTACTGATTAACTGCCGAAATGCATGATTCGATGTGGTGACAATTTTTTCTCCAAGTATTGATTTCCAGCAGTCAATTTACCATTCTGCCTTGGGTATGTGCCCCTTTTGCCTGCCATCAATCTGCTTATTACTGGACTATTTGTTGCTATTACCTGGTTTTCCTGGCAACCATGCTGTACTTAAAACCCTCACTTTCTGTTAGCAAAAAACTTTGCTTGCTATGCATTTGCTAACCTATTACATGCTGTGCAGACTTTGAATGTACATAGTATATGTTGTTAATAGAATCGTTGGCTGTTGTTGTTGGGTCTGTACTGGTACTGTGTATGAAATTAAAACAGGGATCGTCCATAAAATTCATAGGAAAGTAAAACTGCATTAGAAAAGGTCTGTTTGAAGTCACTGTGGTACAAGACACACAGATGACAATCGTTACGATCACACTTGCGTGCTTACCAGCACACGCACATGAACACACGCACACATACACTGCTGTTATGTGTTTTCCCATGTACCTTTGTAAAGTATGCTAATCACACTGAGAGAAAAATCAGAACCTTTGTAAAGTATGCTAATCACACTGACAGAAAATCAGAATTATGACATGCTGTTGAGGCCTAGCTCTGCATTGGTGCATTACGGGTTTATGTTCAGCTGTGTTATGCTATTGTTGAGCTGTCTAGGGAAGACTGTACTGTTGTTGTTGAAGTTGTCGTGTTGTGTTTCATGCAAAGAGATCGTAAATCCATGACCAAGGATATTCAGTGCAGTTGCTATATTTGGCAAATTTTGTCTTTCTTTGCTAATATGAAGTTTACAGCTGTCTTTAGAAATGAAAAAAATTAAAACATGAAGACCTCGTTTGAACTCAGTACTGCAGTATGTACGCTGAACACTTTAGGATATTGACTGTCAGAGTAGTATGTAATATGCATGCAAGTGTATATGCATGTATATATGAATGCATTCACAACATATGTGTATGTATGTAAGCATGTATGTGCACTTCTATAGTGTTTTAAAGGTAAGGCAAGGTAATAGTCATTTATTACATGCATGTAAGTGCCTCAGGAGTCGTTAGAGGGTGCAGCTACATTTGCATTAGGTCGAGTATACCAGACGAGTGTTTTCTGTATGACATGGTCCAAATGGCTTATAGTAGCATACATAACAAATCTCTGGCTTATTAAGCATGTCTGATATATGCCAAAACTCTTACAAATAATAAAAATGTAGTATATGTACACTGTAGTTTAATTGACTAAGGTAAGAACAAACTCAAATGCTTTATAGACTACATAAATTGAATGTCTCCGAGTGACTGGCTCACAGAATGCTGCAGTGCACTGCAAAACATTTGAAGTGGTCTAAGAAAGTTTAGCTGACAAGACAGTAATTTGTGTGAAGAATGAGGTTAAGTTTAGACTGGTAGTCAAATGCTGTCGTGGTTTGACTGATGACAGTTGTAAGCAGATGCAATCAACAAGCTATGTTGGCCGTTATCACTATAAATATAGTCTAAACTTATCCGAGAGCACAGTACCATAACGTACACGACACTACTGGCTGGCCTCCAGCTGAAAGCTGAATAATAAATACTGGAATCATCCTATACTCGTCTTTCCAGTCAAGATCCAGAAGGCCGGAAAGCAGGCTTTCTGTGGGACATGGTAGCCAATTGTAACACAGAAATTATGGGTTCGATCCAGCCCCCAAGATGTTTACCGTGTACAGTCCTCGAGCAGGTCCTTCACTCATAGTTGCTTGGTGCCACTGATTGATGCATGGTCATTGGATAGTGGTGCTTAATCTTTTTAAATACCATATAACTCATTGATTTTTTTAAACTCGTGTACAGTGCCCTATCCTTTGGCGTTGGCTGTGCTATGGTGCTGTACAACTTGTGTTATTATTATTACATGCGTGATAAAAACACTTTGGTGTATAGGCAAGTGGGAATGATGACATGCTCAGAGATGTGAGAATCATCTGTCATGTCCAGGTGAGAGAGGAATATTCTTGCAAACAGTAAGTTTTCTGAGTCCCAATAAGCACTATTTTCAAAGAGTTAATGTGGTTGTTTGGTGCTAGGAATACAATGCTGGCAGGTGCAGTTTGGTAGCAGTGCAATACATGTCCAAATTGGGAGGTAAAATGTGTCCTGTCTTTGGATCACCATGATCATGTGCTAGCTGTGGAGTTTCTGTATTTAGAAAAGTGTACATATATTAACATAACTTTTTCTTTTGTTATCTATACATGTGCATGTCTGCGTTTAGTATGCAGATAATCCACTCAGATGTCCTCGTTTTTCTCACCTGTCTTTCTTTTCCTCCAGTCACTTCCTCTCTCAAATTCTGTTACCACTCGTGTCTATGGTGCACCAACTGTTTAGATGACACACCTCTGACAGACAGTTTGCCCAATCTCCAGTCGCTGGTGTTCATGGACTTTCCCCTTCTTGTGTTCTACGTCCTGAAGCATTCAAAACTGAATAAAAAACTAAACGTGCTCCATGTACGATCCCTTCGGATGAGTAGTTTGTTTGGTATTATTAGCATTGATGTGGTATTATTGGCTGAAATGTTTGAAGATTAACTTGGACCTTTGAAGGCCCTTTGTTTTAAAGATGGTGAGGTTGATTTTTTCAAATAAGTAACTCAGCATTTGGGTACCTATACAGGGAGAGGTGTCATTAGATAAGCACTGTAGATCTATTTTAAGTGTGCACAGTGTACTTTGCAGATGAACAGTCTTTCTCCTTTCTGCCGTGATGAGCAGTTTTCGGAATCACTTCAGCTCTGCCCCAGTGGTATTACAATTCAGTCGTCAAGTTGCTAGACTGTTAAACCAGAGGTTCACAGAAATAGAACCAGGTTAATAATTGCTTTATCTTGCCTACTACTACTTGGAAGTGTGGTCTCTTATCTGTACACTAGGCGCTGCCATGGGCTTTATACAACGCCTTTCTTGAACTTCTTACAGCCAAACCATTATTTCATTTAATTAAGAACAGTTCATTTGAACGGCATAATAAATGATTTTGTTGTTTATTTACATCATCATATTTGATGTGTTATTCTATAAACTTTCTGAAAGCCTCTATTCATCTCTTGTGAATACATCTGCGTTGTATTGCAGTCTCTTAACAAGTGGTTGTCTCTAATAGTGATGAAGTATGTCTACAGAGACTCTTTGTTAAAGGGACTTTATCTATTGAGTTTTTTAATGGCACTTTTATCTGTTGAATTTCTGTTAAAGGCACGGTATTTGGTGAATTTTTGTTAAAGGCACTTTATCTATTGAATCATTGTTAAAGCAACCTTATCTCTGCATATATGAGCTGATCATGATTTTGTTGGCTATTTCATAAAAGTGTGGTCTCTTATACCATTTCTTACAGTATTTTTTAAGTAAAGTTTTTATCATACCTATGCTACTCTTTCTAGAACCGATTTCTTGCACAGTGGTAACTTCTCCTTGTCCATTGTCTGAGTGAAATTATGATCCTGTAACTAATCCAAGATATATGCATATTGGAAGTTGTGTAACATGTTGCTGGATAAACTGTTTAAATTGAGTGTCCACTGTAAATAACTTAACGTGTTCTTCTAAATGTTATGTATTGTCGTGTGATAGGAAAATAGCACCATTTATAAATAAGAAATGGATGTTCGAGATGGATGGATGAGAAGAAATGTTGGTCATTCAGAATTGGAAGTAGAAAACCAGTAAACATTCTGAGACACTAAAATGCTGACTGGTGAAGACACATTCACAGGTAACTGATGAAGATCACAAAACTACACTTGACAGCAACTTATGTTCACAGCAAACTCCTGCATCTGCACTAGGCATTGGTGATATGCTACTAGATCTGTAAATGCTTTGTCTTGAAATCCCACATTCAACAAACACAATGACAATCTTCTTATAACAAAAGATTTCAGATCATTAATCTCTCCAAGCTGGAAACTTCTACACTGTTTATAGTACAAGATCACGAAGTGTGAAAATAGTTTAAGTATTGCATTTGCAGTGAAGTACCGGTAAATCTTTGGTACTTGCAGTTACATACATGCAGCCATGTTCTTTGGTCTGTAGGCATTAGTTATGTGTACCATGAAAGATGTACTTGAGAGATTAATGTGTTAAATAGTAAACTTTAAAGAGTAAGAAATAGATCACAGAGTATGTCAGTGAAGAAATAGAGCAATAGCTACATGTATGCATTGGTGGTACAGAAATTTAGATCAGTTAATGAGATGCATCATATATTCTTTGTTTCACTTGATCTTCTATGTGAATAATTCATCTTGGATCAGTCTTACAGTTTTAGGATTTAGATCGACAAAAGATCCAAGTTCTTGGGTCAGTTTCAGTGCCAGGTCCAAAAGAGACCAGAGATTGTAAGCTCCTAACTTTGCTCAGTCAGTCTCATCTAGTTTGTTACATAACCTGTTACAGTCTCTGGTAGTTTTTAGATCTTTGGCTAGTTTATAACACCACCTTAAAGGATTTGTCTGCCAGACGTATGAAGAATGATGATCGATTGTTTGATCACTTTTATTACTATAACTTATTTCTTTGTGGCATTCTAGCATTTGCTGCACTTTGTGAGTTTGCTAGGTGTCACAGAACACTGATTTCCTACGATATTGGGTACATACGTTTCGAACAGTCTGTGCATTGGGTGACGAGTGCCCGTAAAAGCTTTGGTCCTCTGCATCTATTTGATGAAGTTCTGGCAATATATATATATATATATATATATATATATCGTTCTGGCAATATATATATACATAGGCGTAGACTCTGGGGGGAGCCGGGGCACGTGCCCCCCAATAATTGAGATGGACTGTACATCCAATGCAACAAGTGTAATAGCCAAATGCCCCCCAATATTTTGGACAAGTTTACGCCAGTGTATATATATATATATGGTGTGACAAATTAATATATGCTTATACCAACTGTATATTTACTTGACAAACTGTATACTGTATATATTGTGTTATGGGCATGGCAAAATTTTTCCAAATTGGAATGACAATTTTAGAAATTCACTTGACCACACAGAAACTGACTTAATCCAGACAAAATGATTATGCCATGCACAGCGCTGGCTGGGTTTGTGCACCTTTTCTATTCACTGTTTTTAGGTTCTGGAATTCGCGGTCTGTGTCTGTCAAGACTAAAGTCTCGTCTTTTTTGGATTTATCATCATCGTTTGGTCACAGACTGACACAGATGTTGAACTGTTGTTCTAATAGAAGCCTGTGCAATGATTGCAGTATGGTGGTGATGTGTTGCTGATATGGTTGCATTTGCATGTATTTGTGGAGAAAATGGAGTTTTCATCTTGAAGGTGGAAGGCACCATTACAAAATGCTGCATGAAGGTATTGAGTAAAGAGGAGGTGTAGTCAGTGTAACACAAATGATTGAAAAATGAGCGATGTTATATCCACACAAAACTGATTATTAATCTTTTAATATCAGAATGTATTGTCAATTAGCACAGTCCAATATCTTCTGCTTATTTCAACACTTCTACAGACACTGAGCTCTTTGAATAAAATTTTGTTTAGTGGAATGTATGTATATATGTATTATGTACCTGACGTTTATAGATACAATGTTTTAAAGTATTTGACCTGCTAGAATTCATAAACCATATTGTCCTGACCATTTGCGCTTCCATGACTCTTGATACCTTTGCATTCAACATCCGGAAATTCTTCTACATCATGCAGTCGCTGGCTGCTGATGCGATCTGGTCGTGAGGAGCGTTTGAGTTTCATACCAGATGCAGAAATTAATGGATTCTTGGCTTGACCTCCTCCGCCGCAGCATGGAATTGGGCAGCCAATGTCGATCCCAAAGACGACGCAAAGGCCGCATGAGACGGAAAAAATGATGATAAAACCAAGAACGACAATCATGACAATCATGGTCACGTGAAACAGTTCTGCAATTGAACACATTTTAAACATTTCAGTGGTATATAGTTTCAAGAGTTGGTAACAGAAGCAGTCAAACCAGAGATAACAAATTTTGAAATGATTACACCATTCAGAGCGCATGCCTGTCAAACTACCTGTTTTTCTGAAGTTTCTGAATGTAAGAAATAGATCTACCTTTCATTCAGTATTTGAACACAAGATGAAAATAATAATTAAGCTAGCAACGTCTGTAGCAACAGCACCTCATGCACAAGGCTTCAACCAATGAAGTGCCAAAACTAAGCCATAATCAAACTGATACCTAGAACGCCAGCACCCCAGAAAAGATGAGAAGCTCATTAATTAGCAATCAACCATTGTGTCAAGACTGGAATATCCGGTCCTATTAAAACCAAGTCGATGGCAGTGAAATTCTGATTAACAGAATTACTCATCAAAAGTTCAAATGTATGAATACTCGTTTATTGAACATTATAGCTGACATAATGCAACTAGAACAAACTACAGGGGTTATAGTCTCACAAGCAGCTAATTGGCATCAGTAGGCATTCTTGTAGAGAATACGGGGTCTAAAATTGTCTGTTGTATTTATCTTGTTTAGTAACATATTTCATCAATTTGCTAAATGATACTGTATAATTTGAAATCTATAAATTCTTTGCTTAACAGTTTTAGAATTTGTAGGTCTAAGCTTTAGTGCCATATTCTACAAGTAAATTTTATGGAGTACCAGTTGCCTATGTAACGCATGATAAGTACAGACCACTAGTATCAACCAATGTTGTCTTTTAACACTCATGTAGGGTTGTTACATGAACTAAATGCAAATTGTTGCAGCACTGCAAAGGGGCAAAATGGAGATCCAGAAATCTTCTCAAGGACTTTCATGATTAGCTAAATAATAATAATAACTATAAATTATAATACGTATGCCAGAAGTACAGCAGTAGGAGCTATCTAGATGTCAAAGTATACAAATGTGTCATTACATACTGGAAACTGTTGCACTGCTAACAAATAACTGATTTGTCATCAGAATTAAGTTTAAACTACTGGCATACATTTTCTAAAACAAATCGATGGACTAGATGCAATACATAATAGTGATACAGTCAAAAGTGATATAAATGGAAACAAGATCAACTACCTCAGTGAGATATGCTGATCATATAATTATCAGTGATGGGCACTAAACTATTTTTTTTTAGTTAAACTAAAACTATTTTCCAACTAAAAAAAATAGTTTAATTAAACTTGGCAACTGATTCTGGAAATTAGTTAACTAAACTAAAAAAAGTAGTTAAACTTTTTCCAACTTTTTACGACAAACATTTTCACAATAAAAGACGTTAAGTGAACTGTAATAATGCAAAGTGTCAATGACAATTTCACCTTCAAACTATGCAATGTGTACTGTTCTTGCATACAGTTACATGTGTACTGTAAGCAGTGTATGAATTTGAAAACACAGGCTGTTAATGCTAAAACCATGCAGTGTTAAAATGTTTTTTTGCTGACAGTGTTCAATGTTCACTGTGGAAAAATAGTTGCATAATGCTGATTTTTTTAGTTAAACTTTTTAGTTAGCAACTAAAATTTTTTAGTTAAACTATGGTTTTAACTAAACTATTTTTTTAAAGTTATACTTCTTCCTTAACTAAAAATGTTTAGTTAAACTAAAAGTTAGCAACTTTTTAGTTAACTATAGCCCATCACTGATAATTATGTTGAAAATTTGAATGGTTTGGTTCACAGCTCTGAAAGCAAAATTGTTCCATTAACAGATTATGATTGTTCTGAAAAGAAATGGAAATGCACTAAAAGCAAACTGATCAACAACAATTCAACATAAGCATGCCAAAGGTAGCAATAACGGGCTTATAGTGTTATTTAAAACTCATTTTGTACATACCTGGTGCTGCTGTAGTTTTTCCTGCACCAGTGGTGGCTCCACCTGCATTCGCAGGTGCTGTTGTGGTAATGATGGCCACAGGTGCAGCAGTGGTAGGCTGAATCATTGTTGTCGATGATTCTGCATTCGCTGCAGATGCTGTTGTGGACACAGCTGCAGCAGTGGTAGGCTGAATCATTGTTGTCGATGATTCAGGCATTGGTACCGTACTTGATGTTGAGGCACTGACAAAACCTACAAATAAATACCATAAGCAAGAAGATGGCAAATCGGGCCTATGAGGCAAATTTAAAATTCCAGCACTACAGACCAACCTCTGTTGCTATTCTGTCGTCCTTATTAACATTAGTAAATAAGTAATACACAAGTACAGTGTAAGTAATCTTTATTAGTGCAAGACAAACACCCATACTTTAGAACAATGCATACAATAGTGAAAAAATAGCAAATGTCAGTAGGAACAACCAATGCTTATTATAAGCAGTTTTAGAAGTTAAATATACAGTTATAACTAAAGCTCAATAACTAAACGCATACAACTTAGCATAGATGCGAGTTGTATCATACTTCAAATAACACGAATTGATGAAATGCAGCATCATAATCATGATACGAAGGATATGATTATTCACTATTACCATTTTGTTGGCCGGTTAAGACAATCAGAGCAGTGATGATGAGAGTTGCTGCAGCAGAGCCAACTTCCATTTTCTGATTTCCTTGAAACAAACATTATTAGCTGCTTACATTTCTCTACTACTCATTTGATTTATATGCTATTAATTGAAACTAAGCAACCAATATGCAGTCTTGTTGTCCTCGAGACCAAGGTCTTGGTCTCGAGTGCACTCGAGTTCGTTTTTAAAAGTCTTGGTCTTGGTCTTGGTACCAAAGGTCTTGGTCTTGAGGTTGAAGGTCTTGGTCTTGGTCTTGCAAGACCAAGACCAAGACTTTTGTCAATATGAACAGTCATTAATTTTAACAAACGGCAAGAATGTTTAAAATTTATCCAATAATTACTCATACAGTTATTGCTTTAGCATTTACATGGTGTGAATGAGGCTTCACTGTTGTTTTGGACAATTATTTTGACTTCCGGTTATTTACCATGGAATGATTTCAAAACAGACTCATGATTAATTTGTACATTTACATCCGGTTCTTGAAAAGCTGCTTTGTGTGCTAGCGATTTCAGCACTTGTAGACCGTGTTTTTCACATGGCAAAATTTTTATGAGGCCCACTTGGTCAGAAAGTTCTGAGCAAATTGGTTTTTATAAAATTCAACAGGCATTTGGAATAACATTTCGCATGAAGGACTTTTGTAAATACGAATTCGGAATTCTCTGCAGTATCCATTTAAAGTTGTTTTGCTTGAATAAAAGAAAAGTCATGTTTTCATTAAAATAACGAGTAGTCCAACTGGACAATTTTTAGTAAGGAATAGAAGTCTGGATACGACTGTGATTTTTTTGGGTCTTGGTCTCGGTCTTGGTCTTGAGGTTCAAGGTCTTGGTCTTGGTCTTGAGGTTCAAGGTCTTGGTCTTGGGGTTCAAGGTCTTGGTCTTGAGGTTTAAGGTCTTGACAATAAGACTGCCAATATGGCTCTAAGCTTAAGATATGTTTGTAATTGTATTATATTAGTAAATTTATGTACCAGCTCTTCTAGAAATAAATTGCCAACAGTAGTCTTAATGCTTTCACAGACTGCCACAGAAGAATGGCTCCTAATGTTAAACAACAACATGGCTTAGGCAATAGGTTTTTGACCTTCTGTAGAGTTTAAACCTCGCAGCCACTTCATTTCACATTTAATAAGTATGATATAAGGGTGATTGTGTGTCACAGAGTTAAAAGTTTTGGTGCAGTTCCATTATAGATGTTGCATGCAGCACACCCAACATATACATGGTCTGTTATTTTTTACTTTTCATGTAATTTTATATTTAAAAGCTCAATATATGCCCAAAGCAGTAGAATAAAATCAAAAGAAATTAAAACTGACAGATTGTTGTGTAATATAAAATCTAGTTTAAGAACAATAGGACGACTGATATATTAATATGAATGGATATTATTCCCTCTGAAGTTTATACTGCGAGAGGTGCCTTATAAGTTACTAGATACGATTATGCAAAACATGTTATGAACAATTACCCTAGCAAAGAAAGATAACTTTTGTAGTATAATGACATTCCATGGAAGATGCTGCTTAGGACAATTTAGTAATGATTAGTACGAAACGACATGTAGAATTGTGTAGAAGATACAGTATTCTAAAATAATAAAATATGTTCATAAGTTGACTGCCACAGACGCATATGTATTGTATTGTATTGTATTGTATTTAAACATTTATAAAGCGCCTCTAGTAGGGTTTACCGTTCAGAGGCGCTCCCAGTGCGCAAGGCCGAGAGAAAAGAAATAAGTCTTAAGGAAAGCAAAAGAAGATGAGGGGTTACTTATTAAAATTTGAGAGCGAGTAGAAGGAGACAGTGTATTCCAGAGAGAGGGACCAATTGAGGCAAAAGATCGGGACTGAGCCATAGCTGTTCTAGTATGAGGAACTGAGAGATCAAATCTGTCTGAGGAGCGAAGTGGACGATGCGAGGAGACAGAAAGAGGCCGGTGAATTACATCAATTAAATATTTGGGGGCGAGACCCCGCTGTGTCTTTGACACCAGAATAAGGATTTTGAACTTAATACGTGCAGAGAGAGGAAGCCAGTGCAGTTTCTCAAACATGAAGGATGAAATGCGTGAGTAGCGTGGCAGACGGGCAATTAATCTCGCAGCTGCATTTAGGACTGACTGCAGAGGCATGAGACGGACCTTAGGAAGACCGATTAGAAGCGAATTGCAGTAGTCAATTCTCGAGCAAATGAAAGCATGGACCAGCGTTGTGAAAACAGAGGAAGAGACAGATCGTCGAACAGCCCTGAGACGCCGTAAATGGAAGTAGGAAACACGTGAGGAAAATATGAATGGATAAGCAGCAGTATGTAGAGGAAAAGAAGAGTGGACTGCTTAACAATTTAGCATTTATTTTTTATACTTTGAACAAAAGGATGTAAAAAAAATAAAAAGTTTCCGTTTTTTGGCCTGTATTAGCTGCGCCTGGCCAAAAATTGGGCCAGCGGTCAAAGTGTTAAGGGGAAAATAAAGAGGAAATATGATTGAGCTACAGACAAGTGAAGATCTTGAGGCAGTCATCTACACTGTATGCCTAACTAGAAATGACTAATAAAGCATGCAATGTACCATACCAAAGGAGAGGTGCAGTTAATGTGAAGGAACCACAGGCGTGATTTAAAAGAATGGAAGAAGGGATCTGAATTCTAATCTTCTATATAATCTAATCCAACCTAAAAACTTCTATAGCACCATTGCTCCCGACATCAGTCGATGGTCGCTAAAAATCATCGTGTAAGCCAAATTCCAGGGTAAGTCTAGTCTTTTCTGTAGCTGGCCCTCGACTCTGGAACTCTCTTCTGGCAAACATCACTGCACGAAGTCTGGCCTTCAGATATCAACTAAATAAAAGCTCACCTTTTCCTGGACTCATTTCTTCCATAGGCTGTTTCTGTGTCTTCTTTAGTCCAACACAATGCCCAAATTGAGAGCTGAACAGCTCTGCATTTTGTTACAGAAGTGCCCAGGTTATTATAATTCAAAGATTTAAATTTGTTCAGTTGCTGTGAAGTTCCAAATGAGAAACTCAGTTTTGGATGGGTTTATGAGTAGTACGTTTTCTGCCATCCAAAATTAAACTCAGTTAAAGATGTAAGATAGGCCTATTAGTGTGAGAAGTCTGACTCTCAGAAGGCATCAGGTGGATTCACTTTCAGAGGGCGATGTCAGGATTCACACTCAGAGGGGCATCTACAACAGCAGAGGCATCTTCTTTCAAGAGGGTCTGTGATAATGAGACAAGACGGACAAGAGACACTATCTCCAATTCTTAAGTTAGGTCGACAGCCTGAGAGCTTAACTACCTATGTCTCAAGCTGAAGTCAAATAATTATTGTCTTTGCATAAAAAGTAGATTTCTGTTACCAAAAATAAACATTAAACTGGTGAGTTATTGCATTAAAAAACCGAATAGCTATTTCTATGACTTCTGTAGTTTAAAATTTGACTCTGTAAAGTGGATTATTTTAAATATTCATATTTTAAAATATTTGAATTGTTGACAATTTTCATTTTAACTAAATACAAAATTTTTAAATTTAAATTAAACTATTAATGGCCTTGATTGCATTGCAAATGTAATAAGTTAATCTATAATCATTATACTGGTTTTACAATTAGCAAACAGATATTTTTAGTGATTCAAGCCTATCTAAATGTTGACAAAGACAAACATTGGGATTAACAACCACCACATGCAAACCATCCATCAGTACCGGTAGGTTGACTTTAAACTTTTAAAGTATTATGCTTGGAATGGGCCTATACATTTCATTTCTTTAAAATCTTAACAATATTTAACTTCCAACTATGCTAAATGTAAATGAAAGTACTGGAAAATTCAACCTAATTTAAATTCAAAGCGAATTCCGATCCAATCACACAAGTCCAATCACAAAGTTCTTTGTCTCCAATCCACTGACTGTGAAGAACCTCAATTACTCAATGACCTGTTCTGGTTACCTATTAACTTCATATAATAAATACAGCAATAATATTTGTAACATGCTGAAATTGTGTTAGTTATAACTGAAGTCCATACATTTTTTAAATGTGCTATTGCTGGAAAATGAATTTGCCGTGGGTAACTGTCGATGATGTTGCTATTGCCTATTGACTGAGGGTTTTGTAGATCTAGAAAACTGCTACATATCTGTATATATGCATATTTTCAATTAGTACACACCAGGTTAAAATAAATGGTAATTATCTTATTTTGCTGAAAATTAGTTCTAAACTGCTGCTACGTGGAGGAATGTTATGTGCATATAACGGCAGTCAAACAGAACTTTATTCACATTATAACTGAGGCTTTTAGTAACTGCCCTACAATTTCGAGTTTCTACGGCATTCTATAACTTGATTGCTAAATGGAATTATAAAGTAAGTACTCACAGTATGAACCTGTAGGTTATAGAACGTTCCTACTGTATCCTCTAAACTTCATAAAACGAAATGTATCAACAGCCATAAGTACTAGGACGATTGATTTGCCTAAGCAGTTCGACAATAGTCTTAGCCTAAGTCATCGCCTCGTAACCAGTCAGCCGCAGCCGGTCGATTGTTCTGGGATGAACCAGTCACAACCACCGCTGGCGATTGATCCGGTTCGACTTTCAACGACCAGCTGATGATCGGCCGTTGAAGAGAGGCGATGCGTCGTAAAAAATCGACACTCGAAGCCATTCGAAGGATCATCAATAACATCGTCAGTTAAACTGTTGTTCAGATACTCCAAGAACACGCTGAGACCAGCTATAAAAGACCTCGGAAATTGTTTCCTGCATATAGCTCCTTACATGCTCCTACCTACGTACATGCATGCATTATTTTGTCCTACAGAATTCTTGCAGTCATGTGAATTTTCCTTTCTTTTGTTTATTGGATCATTATCAATTTTCTCAGTCTTGTGGTATTGCTCATCTTGTTGAACCTTTGTAAGAAGCAATAGCTTGCAATAGAAACAGTTGTTTCTCTTCTTCCTCTCATGGGCGTCTGGAGGGGGTAAGGGGACATTTCCCCTTAGATTGTGCAAATATTAAAAAAGATAAAAATCTTTTGATTATTATGATTGTTACAACAGATCCAACATGATTTAAGTGTGAAAAAAAACAATTATTTAGGTAAAGTCCTTGATCATTATTTATTTTTAAAAATGTTTCTATGCAAATTTTTTCTATGCATAAACATCATTTTGACCCCCTTAAAAATTGTGCGCCTCCTCCTAAAAATTTTTTGCCTCCCCAAAACATTCCAGTAGATCCCATGCCTCCTCCTTGAAGTAGTTTTAAAGTGATTCTACCCATACTTGGTGCTTAATTTTTTCAGCATCTACTGCATGGCTGTTCTTGCTTTCCTCAACAAGTTCTAGCATTTCATTGGATATCCATGGGTATTGTTTCCTGCATACAGCTCTGTACATGCTCCTACCTACGTAGGCTTCTTGCAAGCCTGTCCGACTACCGTACATGTTGTTTGCTGCTGTTGTGTGTTTTCCCACATCTTCTATGCCAGTGTAAATTACTGTGTAATCACTGATCTGTGTGATCCTCTCTCTGTTTCATATTTCTGTTGGAAGTCTTCTTGTGTAGTTTCTTGGTATCATACTTGATATTCTCTGTTCATTGGATGTTGCACTGAATTTATATAGTTACTAACTTACTACACACACCTTGAGGTCAGAAGCCACAGGGCAGAGGCCAGATGTCACAAGGTGAAGACCAAGGTCACCAATTTGGCCTCTAGGCGTATAGTTGGAGCATCATAATTCTACATATAGGCACTTATCACGCTGTAGTCATCCAAGTAAATAGACATACTTGTCTATTTAACTATAGCCTGTTTACAAAAAACTTTTTGAAAAGTTCTATCCTGTTTACCATAGAAGATAAATTCCTATATATGCAACCAGTCTATATCTGGATTGACATTAACGTAAAAACCAAATTCTTGGTCATGGATCCTTGGACTTTTTCGCATGCATCAGACCCAAATTCCACAGCGTGGTTGTCATTTAATGTATTTTGTATACTAAACTGCTTTCTTCCAATAGTGGTTAGTTGTTTTATTAGACATGTACATTGGAATCTGTGCAACTATTACTGCTTTTATGCCAGTCTGTACTTTGTGTCATAGTTGTTTTCCTTGCCAGTTGTGGGCAAATGTCCTGCACTGATAAGCTCAGGGTGAGAATTGTCAGGGATTGGGGGTTCAACCCCCTAGTCTTTCTTAGGACCCCACAGTTAAGTTTTCATTGCACACCCAAGGGGGTCATTTCCAACCCCTCAGTTGTGCTAGTGTGATTATATTGTGCATATATTTTAGCATTTTCTTTCACAATTCACTTTGTGGGTTACTAATAAATGCTCTGGTATTTGTGAGATTTGTGACCAAGTGAATCATATACTAATAAATTTGGTGATGTCATCACTTTAAAGAGTTTAAGCTTTCTATTGCATTTTTGAATTTTCTCAGTATGCAAACTACGGATAAGATATTCAACTCCCCATGGATCAAACTCACCAAACTCTAACCCCTCCCCAGTCTTTTTTCTACAATTCTCACACTAGATAAGCTTACTTAATTGTTTATGGCAACTCAATTTGCCTGCGATTCATCCACAAAAATGTATTGTGTCCTTAATCCTTATGCATTACCGTCTTGCATGTACACCATTACCACTTTCCATTTGCAGTCTAGATTGTCCAACAAATAAAGTAACACGTGTCTGACCCGTGTTTGAATATATAATTCACAACCAGAAATCAGTATCATATCACCTGAATTGAGGTCACAGCGTCATTTCTGACCATGATCACTGCTACGTAGTTGTGGGCTCTCGGTTGTTCCCATGTAGTTGGAATCTACTGCTCAGTTCTGAGCTTTCTGTCAGTTTTTTTTTATGTTTTCAGGTCAAAATTGAAGACCATTGTTTCATTTTGCTTACCCATCATAGCTGGCTCCCAGTCATCAGATCTACTGGATTTCAACTAAATTTCTCCAATGGATATTATAGTAATTCTGTGGTTTCACTTGAAGTAACCACTGACTGATATCTTCATGCTAAAGTACAGGTCTGAGGCTACTACGTCTCCTCAGCTTTTCTTTTCTTATACTTGGCTTACTGAGGCATTACAAAACACAATATTAACAACTCATTGACAAGTTCCAGTCATTCCCAATTGCTTTTTCTGAACTGGATTGATTTACAATACTCTGGGATGCTTGAGACCTAGTGGCATAAAAATGTTTATTATTATTGTTGCTATGTAATAATAACATTTTCAAGCCAAAATTTGATGTCAATAGGCATTAATAAGTTTTTCAATATAAACAAACAGATGAAGATGAAAACTGTCAATGATTTCTTGAGAAATATAAACATTGTTTAGCATAAGCAGGTTTTGCATATTAGCTCTGCGTATAGTACTCGAAGGCTAAAGCACAGATACAACAAGAGCAATTCAACAACGGGACAACGTAAGCATTTACTGTTAACACTGACATAGCATTCCCATAACATGCTTGTAAATTCACTGAATGAAATCCAGCATGTTTTCAAGTTTGGTTAAAATTCTCCAAAAGGTCATGCTCATTCAGCACTGAATGTAACAGGATTTGGTCCTAGCTGGTAACAAACATAGATATGTCAATGTCAATCAACTAAATTCTCCTATGGCTGACAGTCCATGTTGCTGACAAGTTCCAACTATTCCAGATACACTTTCCCGACAGTCCATGTCACTGGTTACCTCTGATCATTTCTTACCAATGACATGACTCCACAGTGGAATGCCATCTTCTCAAAAGACGAACCACAACAAGCACAGACTGTTATTTCACCATTACTGCTCGCATTATCTTTCACAAGAGGCAACCATAGGTTGGCAGCCAGGGAACAATTCACCCATCTTTCCTCACATTCTCAGAGATAAGAGTCAGACAACCCATGTGTTTCTGAGAAAACTGTTAAACAGTGAGCAGGTGGGTATATGAGCGTACAACTGTACATGTGGGTGTGCAACTGGGTGTGCATAGTAGCCAGTCAAATTCAGGCTGCCAAGTCATATTAAACATTATTTCCTCAGGAATAAACAACGAATAAACAATTTAGCAGAAAAGTTTAAATTCTGCATTATCAAGCAACCTAACAAGGCCTTCAGAAATAATTAGCTAGTCATTCAGTTGTTCAAATTACTCGCAATTTGATGGTGCATATAGGAGATAAGTAGAAGATAAAGTCAGTTCCTTTAGCCTAAATGCAGGCAGTGATGGCATGAGGCAACTTCATTTTCTTGGGCATGACATAAAAGGTGGATGGCCAAATTTTAACCATTTGCATGCAACATATTTTAGCTATAGTTCTGGCCCTGGCTAGATTTTCTCGATTTTGGACCATTTCGCCCCTTAAGGTTAAAAACATTATCAATCACTGCGTATAGAATTAAAATAAACACAAACTTGCTTAGGAATCAATTTTGAACAGGCTTATATTATGTAATAGTTTGAATGTAGTTGTAATTTTTAGATAAGACATACAAAATGTCATGTTTTAAATAAATTTATGCTACTAATAGATATAATAACGATACATTACTAATATAGTTATTAATTCAATTATTAATAGGATACATTTAAAACTAGATTCAGGTGCCTGTTTTTGTCATTACTGATTTAGTATGAAAACCATTGTTTTTTTAATGAAACATTGCTTCTTTCAACACTCATTTCACAATCTGCGTGGAAAGCTAATCTCAAAGGTCATTGATATTAGCTATAATGGACTAATATCATTGCCTTTATGTGAAAAGACTTCAAAATTACTTCCAACTGTTTGCATGGCATGATAGATCTCAAGCCAGGCATATCCAGGTAAAGTATGTTGTCCAGGAACTACTGCAGAGGCATTTTTTAAATTCCCTAGGGCAGAATAAAAGGTAGAAATCCGTGTGATGCCACTTTATTTACATTCGGGCATCACTAGCTTAATGCCTGGAGTGCTTGTTGCTACTCAATTATCAGTGCAGCGATTAGGTTCAGCGACGATCTGAGTCATTGATTCTCGTTCTGAAACAAAAAAATTATATCAGACGCAGACGAATTTATCGCATCAGTAAGTGGGCTGACCCATTGGGGTAAAATGTTTGAACCAGCCTTTATTGCAGACTGACGAAAACCAAGTCTAGTTGACAAATCACTGCCCAAAATATTGCTGCTGGTATCGCTTTCATTATCGTTTGAAAGTTCTATAAATCGTTACCATGAACGCTGCGTACAGTACTGTTGGTCCCATTGCCCATAAATGTGTGAAATCCTTCAAAACTAACTTTTCCTCCAATTCCAAAAATCATACACCAAACTTTGTATTCGTTTGCCATATCAGCCATCAAACACAATCGCAGAACAAAACAGATCTTTCAAGTCAAACATCTCTGCACCTATCCCACAAGTGTATCTATAGATAACCACTGTGAAAATTGTAGTTTATTTATCGTCCTATTTAACGGGCAAGTTATTTACGTAGGAAGAATGCTAGAACTTTCCCTAACTATCAATCACCTGAACAAACACACCTAATATGTCACAATTTTGAGCTTTGCCCTGTGCAGAACGCTTCTGAATGTCGCAATTTTGCATCTGTGGCATGCAAAGAGTTAACAACAGAAGGCCTTAACAGATGAATTTCATCACAATGCCACAATACCATCAAATGTACATAAAAACTGTCAATTTGGTTTCAACTATAATATGTAACCAACAAAACTTTGACAATATTAGTTGTTCATCTAAGATTGCCTTTAAAACACAGAAACAATGTTGTGTAGCTGTTTAAAGCATAATCAGCTTAAAAGGAAAAGGAAAAAACAAAGTTCTACGTGGCAGCAAAAATCGCAAAACAATTTTGAATTGTATGAGAGCAAAACAAGCGGCCAAGCTGCTTGTTAATGTCCTCAGAACTGAGAGACATATTTCGAAAGACATATGTCATCGTCAATTTTACATTTTACAATTTTTTTTATCAAACCACAGTCGCACCAAACTGGTTGAATCAATTCAGTCAGAGTCCATAAGTGGTACAACTCATGAGTCACCATGACCTGAGTCGCCCTCACCATCATCACAGTTGTTTTCTTCTTCATCCTCAGCGTCTTCTTCTTCATCGTTTTCCATGTAGTCATCATCATAGAAGTCGGGATCTGCGCTACATTCCTGCGACTTTGGCTTTGATGTGACGCAATATTCCTGCAGCGTTGTTGGCACGACAACTCCATCTTTCTCAGCCTCAGCCTTTGTTGCTCGCACCTGCTTCCTACAGTACAGAAGCACACCTCAGGTTTACACCAGAAGAAGGAAAGTCCCTTGAGTGAACACAAGAAGCTATGAAGCCATGGTGTGAAAACTTAGCAACTTCCATTTTCTAAGCCAATCTATTCATTTCATAGCCATGTTTGACAAGGTGCCTACAGATGAAAGTCTTAAATATTTCTGCTCTGGCAGGGACAAGAATCACCACTCTCATGAACGACAATCCTGCACACATCTCTGTTTGTTTTTGGACATTCCATGCTGATTAGGGTTCTCTAGTTTATTACTCGGAATAAATAAAATATATACATTAGGGTGGTCCACGGATACATGGTAAAAAATAAAGTTCAAGCTAGAAACCAGGACACCCTCTCAGTTTTTTAGACCTATCAATAGTATTATTGAGACAAAATTTCAGCTTCTTATTCCAACTGGAAGACGATGCTCACGGACTGTGTTACTTTGTCATATACCGATAAATAGACATTAATTGCAGAAATGAATGTGCCGAGCATACACATGCAATGTCATGCATGTTATTTGAAGATAGATCAAATACTACTATAATTTGACAACATATGTGATACAAGAACAGTTAGCCAGATGGAACTGTATAATTTCAGCAGGTTTAATGAATTGGAAATGTCCAAAAATGTCAAAAAACATCGTCCAATCCATGAATATCGAATGTCGATTGTTCTTGTTTTATAATTTCAACACCAGTTACCGTCTTTGACTCTAGAAACTGCAAGGCTTTGCAAGCATTGCGTCAACAGCAGACTTCTTTGTTGTGTGAGTGAGAACAGCTTTTCTATTTGCCTCGACCACTTGGAGAAGAAACTGCTTTTCTTCTTCATCATTGGTGATGAGTCGATAGAATTCCTCGAACAACTTCAAACCCTGTCAGCCGCGTCATTCACCACTCCCAACTGCTGAATTATCTCTCTACCTTGCTTGTAATCCTCATTCTGGATCCATTAATCTGGTGGAAGTGTAACAAAGGAATCGCTCATCTTCACGTATGACAGTAGTGTCAATGCTCACTGGGTTGCAAAATCACCCAAAACCCCTCCTTCAGTACCGTGGCATCAGCTCTCACCTCCTTTCACCAGGCTTTGCAGTCATTCTGTCGACAATCTTCATTTTATCTCTTACAGGAAGTTGGTCTTGCAGTCATTCTGTCTACAGTCTTCACTTTATCTGTCATATGAACTACAGCATAATCTGAAAGGTATCACAAATGGTTTTCTAGGACCTTCCTGGCAGCAATGTTGATCTCAGTCAAAAGACTCATATTGTCCTAGACCAATCCAAAGTGACAGATCTTGTTCTGGAGCTTCAGCAGCAAGGGGCCTTTATCCATGCCTTTGCATAATCAGGGCACCAAACTTCAAATATCAACGAATTTGAGTTTCTTCTTGAATACATCAGGTTGATCGCGAAAAAGGTAGGTTTTGATTGCATACAGTAACTTGGCCATCCAATGTGCATGGTGAATTAACCCAGGGCCTCTCCAGTGAATTACTGAAGGCTGACTTCCAAGGACAACCACTGTCAGTTCAACAAACTCTTGGTAGTTGTCTCTGATCTCTGAATCTGACTTTCTTTCAGCAAACTACTTGAGAAAACTGATGCTGTTTCATGGGGGTCTTCAGTGCCGGATATGACTTCCAGTCCTCGGAAGTTGACACGTGTCACGCCTTCCCAGCAGCTTTAAATCTCTTGAAGATTGGGATTTATGGTGAACAGATGGACTGCAGCACAAGGTGAATACTTTGGCTAAAATCAATTCCATTACATGATGATGGCAGGCCAACCACAAGAGCTCTTAGCTTATTTGTCTTCCAGCAGAACACACAATCCGTTGAAATGCCCAGTGTTGACAGACAGTGTATCAAAGCTCAAGGCTTGAACCTTGTCAACTGTGAGTTTTCACAATTTCAGAAGAATATGAACGACCATGAATTCATTGCATCCTGTCCCAAAGGCTAATTTGGTCACAAAGAGAAGCTCATTCACACCATCACCTGAAACCAGCACTGGCAGGTGGTCGACATTTCCTGCTCCAAAGACCTTAGGCAGGGTTTACCCAACCCAGTGTAGTACCAGTGGCTAATCTGGTACAAATTCAGATTTTACAGCTTCAGCATGCTGTATCTTGGCTTTCGTACGCACAATGTGGATGGTTCAAAGTGGCAGGGCAGAAGGATCACAGCCAATCACTGTAGCAATTGTAATGTAAAAATTCACTTCTGAAAACATGTCAACCAAAAACACAGGACGTGGGCACCATGACCTTCAACAAGAACTGTACACTTTCTTGTTCCAAGTACCAGTAAGTAAGTAAGTAAGTAAGTATGATAACACAATAGAAACTATTTCAAGCTCATCTCCATGACAATTGTTGACCAGGTTATACAGCATCAAGATTTACAGCAAATACTACTATATGGTAATATTTATATGTCATTGAGCACCATCTTCCAGTTGGAATGGGAAGCTGAAATTTCATCTCAATAATACTATTGACAGGTCTAAAAAACTGAGAGGGTGTCCTGGTTTCTAGCTTGAACTTTATTTTTTTGGACCACACTAATATACATGTATCCTAGATTAGTTATTACTGTATTTTTGTATCTATACCATAGGCGCCGACTTCTTGGGGCCTTGGGTGCCAATGCACCCAGAGAGAAAGTTCAGTGGGTGCCTGGCACCCAGAAGAATTCAGACCCAAAATTCAATTTTTTACACCTAAGCAGTAATCTCACAACGTGAGAAGTACAACTACAACGCAAATACCCAACATTGCATGATCTCACAGTCACATGCCGTACATAAACAATAATTTATTTATTTATTATTTTAAATAAATAAATAATAACACTGGAACCCTTGACAAGAAAACACTCCGAAAATCCGCTAAAACTCACCTACCTAAGGGGAGGTGGTAGGGGAAGGGAGGGAGGACCCATGCACCCAGTGGCACCCAGAGACAAAAGCAAAATTCGGCGCCTATGATCTATACCGGTAGATATAAACCTCTGCCAGTGTGGGGCGCAGATCCCTGTGCTCAGCCTCCCGGGAAGACTTCATTGTTCCTTACGCTCGTACTGCCATAGCACAACGCACGGCATTCTCGGTGTTTGGTCCTGCTGTTTGGAACAATCTCCCTCTTGAGATTCGCTCCCTTCCTAGGGATCTCTCGGGTTCCTTTAATGGTCTTAAGACTTTTCTCTT
Source organism: Allolobophora icterica (assembly GCA_963556255.1). Classification (NCBI taxonomy): domain Eukaryota; kingdom Metazoa; phylum Annelida; class Clitellata; order Crassiclitellata; family Lumbricidae; genus Allolobophora; species Allolobophora icterica. The sequence continues at coordinate 47,596,841 of OY744604.1, forward strand.
TGATCAGGCCTGGGTCGGGGAGCACCTCTGAGTAGATTCCTTGAAGGGGCGCTATATAAATCTGATAGACAGATTGCATTGGAGATTGCAGATGTTGGAGAAGTGCGAATCCTACAGAGCACTTGGACATCGTGTCGTGTTGTGCTGCACAAGGATCCTCTGGCTGTTTCATCGTGATGCCAATCATGCAATGAGCCAATGCACTTTGAGAAGCACCATAAATCACATCCATCAACTCAACAGCCAGTAGTTACTGCAAGAATCATTTGTTACCATTAACCTGTAAGTTCTTTGATGTCATTGGGGTCTAAACTTTCACTTTCAGCTTGCTTACCTACCATAGCCTAATGTCTGGATTCTCAGACCTATCAGAAATCATCCTGGCTTATCCAATAGATTATGATTTTCATTATGAATTCTCTTGCATATTATGATAATGGGCAATACAAGTCATTATATCAGATTACATTAGACCCTAGAAGTAGCTCACTAATGATGATGCTACATAAATTGTTATCATAACATTATGTTATACGATAGCAACTACCGACACTATTCTCATCTAGTGGCTTAATGAATACTAAGAACGATCTATGCATGTTACCTTACTTTAATACCATGAGCCAACCTATTCTGAGTTTAAGAGTAAACAAGGGCATATAATTTACATTTTAAATCAGAGACAGATAATTAATTATAAGATACAATGATGGGGTTGACCTGACCTGATGATATTCTCATATTCTTTGTTCTTGCCTTTTGAGTCTCGCCATTTTCGGAAAGCAATCGATGCATCAACGTTGGCAGGAGACGATGTGTTCGGCTCATTTAGTAGCGATATGATGCTTAACAGTATGGTTCTAACACAGACAAAGATGATTATCAAGCCAGCATGCTAACCACTAAACTATTATGCAATGCAACGTTATAACATAATGTATGTTATAATATAATGTAAAATCTCAGGTAATGTAATAGTGTAGTACTAGACTCTTAGTTAATGTCGTGGTTAAGTGTTAGGCACTTAAACTTCATTTGTAGTACAAATATCCAATTACTTGTCCTCTCTACCTGAAATTCTGCTTCATTCCAAGTGATTGGATTTAACTTAGCACCTGAAGATATATAAATGTTCAGACTGGTAATATGTCTCATCAAATCAGTTATTACTTAGTTCACAGAAGCTCACAATTTTAGCTGTAGAGTCATAATAAAATTCCTGACTTGATGGCAAACAAAAGAGAATGAATTTAACTATTTTAGCCTTGATTGCAGTACCAGAATAATAAGTAATAGATTTGATTCATTTGAAAACTTGCATGTTTTGTAAATGGAGCAAGTTTATTTAAACAAATTCATTAAAATACATGTTTTGTGAGAAGTATACCTTGATCACATGATCCTGATATAGGCCGTCAGTTTTCCATTATTTCACACTCAGATTCCTGATCTGAAGCAATACATGCTGCTTGAATCTATACATATAATTTCCCAGTTCTGTGTGTCGATAAATGTTCTCATAGGCGCCCGAAATTGGCCTGAACACTGGGCACTATGGAGACAAACGTACTCACGCAAAGCCAGACAGACAGATGGACGGACGGTCAGACAGACAGACGAGTTGACACACAGACAAACAACGGTTATTAAGTCTGTCTATGCCTCCCTCCCGCCCTACCTCTGTCCCTCTTGAGGGCGAGGAGAAGCAAGGACAAGGAAGATTGATTATAGCTGATACAATATAACAAGGGCACCAAAAGTCGCCCTGCCCACAAACACTGGGCACTAAAGAGATAGATGAACAGACGCAAAGACAGACAGACAGATGTACGGATGGTCAGACAGACAGACCAATTGACACACAGACAAACAACCGTTAGTAAGTCTGTCTATGATCTCCCTCCCTCCCTACCTCCCACCCCACCTCTGTTGCTCCCTCCATCACTCCCTCCCTCCATGCCTACCTCTCCCATCATAATGACAGGCAAATCCACTAGTAACACAATATTCTGCAAACTAAAAGATACCTAGTCCAAGCCCTATAATTGGAAAGTACATTTAATGTGTAATCGTTCACTTGTCGCTCACCTGACATTTTGTGTTGGATTCCACCGTTCTGATGGTAGCTCTCCACTCTGCGGATCATCCACGGGTGGATGAAGAATCGATATACAGACCTCCCCATTCTATGACATGTCAGAAATTCATAGTTATTTTAATCATCTGCGTTTCTCTGTTTCACTCTCTCTCTCTCTCTCTCTCTCTCTCTCTCTCTCTCTCTCTCTCTCTCTCTCTCTCTCTCTCTCTCTCTCTCTCTCTCTCTCTCTCTCTCTCTCTCTCTCTCTCTCTCTCTCTCTCTCTCTCTCTCTCTCTCTCAATCATTACAACAATCTCCTCGTCTTACATACAATTAGTTTTAAAAGTTTGACTAATTTCTTCACTGATTACTGCAACATACATAATGTAGTCATGGCTGTTAAGAATACAAGCACTCTCTTGAGCTAAGCCTGAGATAAAGTGTTAGCGATTTTTGTTTTCTTGGCCTTGGGATGTGAGGGCTGATTACTCTCCCTCACCACCTGACTTTCCCACTGACATTCTAGTCACTGCATTCACATTATGGCTGAACATGCTAGGGGACACAAGCGGAGCAGAATTTTCTAAACATATTTTTGCCCTGGCAGATTTGAAGCCCCAAACTCTGAATTGACAGTCTAGTGGGGGACGTGGTGGCGTAGTGGTATTTCGGTGCCTTGTAACAGAAATCTACCTCAAGCCGCTCCTTAGTGACCTAGCGCCATCGATGTTCTGTCGTATTGTTGTGTGCACTTCTGAACTTTGTAAGGAGGGCAATATCAAAATACAGTTGTTTTGTATTGTATAAGAGTAACCGCTATGCTATCAATTATACCAACTGTGTACTCATGCATCTGTTAAATCAGGAAGAACATAAGGCACAGCAAAACATTTAGAGCAGACAATGAAAACTCTGGCCTGCAATCTGCAAGTCTTTGGCTCAAGTAGCTGTTGCAAAGGTAAATGTCTACAGAATATAACTTTTGACACAAGCAGGTAAATTAAGATAGATGTTCCAAAGTTATCACTTCTAGTATTCGGTAAAGTGTTATGTCTTAAACCTGACAGGACATACAAGGCACATGATTAAATCACGTACCTAAAGACCTCAAATAGTTTTGTCCCAAGCAGAATGTTTTTCTGCCAAACACATCAGATGATTAAAAACTTAAATAAAATGAGAACTTGATTTTGTGCGGAAGAAGGAAGAATGTACAAGTTTATATAACTTTGGTATAAAATAGGAAAAAGTACTTTGAACATTAGCTGATTTAGAAAATGGCTGGTTTGTAAGGGACACCAAACTGCCACACCTTCCTTATCATGAGGTATGTTATCTTCTGGCGTGACTTTGTGTTTCTTCAGATGCTCAACCTGTTTGCCTCAATACTCATTTCAGGGAGAAAGTGTGGTGCACATAATAGCCTGAAGATATAGGAACTGTCTACTGTATCACCAAAAAAGAGATATCAATACAAACTGCATGAAATTTACCTCATAGACATTTGGATGCCACATCTTGCACAAAAACTTTACGGTCGGAGGCGAATATGGATAGTCTTGTGGAAACTTCATCAGTGCCTGAAATTTGAGAAATTCCTTTACTTCTTAACCTATTAAATTTTCTTACAAGCAATGCCCATGCAAAGAATTTACAGAAACTATTAAACCCATGTCTGTAACAACACCTCTAGGCTAACACCCAAACTTCTTAGAGCACTCTGTTAATGTTGTCATTTAAACCTTGAAGTAGGTATTGGCATTCTGTATGTGTTGCAGAGGTATTGCAGCAGGTATGTATTGCCATTGAATGTGGTTCAAATACCAGTGTAACTACCTGCAGCAGGGTTTACCAAGGGTTATGCCAGCTGCATATGCTGTGGAATATTCGTGGTCTATGCCTTTGACTTTCTACAGAGCTCTATGTCTGCTGCCAAACAATATCAGTCTGCTAGGAACTCATAATGAAGCAGCAATAATAATTTTAGTAATCCTCATCATTCCCATAAGCACACTCACAGTGAAAAATCAACTGACAGGTGCTGCAGATGGAACAGGTTCACAGCTCATCCTGCTAGAAAAGAGTCCACATTGGACATCGCCATCTGAAATTGGCTGTAGTCACTGCATCATCATGCCCAAACTTGACTAATTCCATATACATACATGCTTATGCAACATCCACAGGACAGAACACCTTGTTTAGACATGCCATCTGCCAGAAGGCATGTCTCATGTTTTTAGTCTTGTAAGGCCTTCACAGTTGACAGTGCAGACCCAATATACAGCCTACATATTTAAAATTAAAATGGCACAGATATTCGTCCCTAAAAATTTATGGTTGTGGTACTAAACGAAAGTATGCCTATAACAGAGGCAATGGGGTACTATGTTTGAAGGTTTGGGGAATTACCAGTAGTAATATGTGGCTGAAAATGGGTAAGAAAGATTTGCAGTTATGAATCGCAAATTCTGTATTCTAATCAGGCCCTTAGCCAGAAATAAGGAGTAGGGCGTCCAAAAGCATTCAAAGTCGTGACCACCCGATGCCGTGAGCGTATGAAGTCACGATCGCCCGATGCCACGACCGTACGAGTCCGACTGCAAAAGTCTGCAATGCCCCTACACTGAATGACTTTTGGGTTTTGATCACAATTGTAACAGTTTTGTTTTATATACAACGATACAAACAACAATCTGTTGACTTCAGATTGTAATTTTTAATTCCCTTATTTGATTATTATAGCCTAAAGAACAGACGTTACTTGTTATCAACCCAAACCCCTATAATTATTCATAATGTCAAGGTATTTGTATAGTCAAATTAGTTACCAATTACCATGAAACAACCTCATCTAATTGGCACTTAATTACACGTATCCTAGATCATAAATAGCTGCTAGAGAAGTGTGTCTTGTGTGGGTAAAGGAACATCGTTACACAGATGAAGGGGAATGGATTATACATTATAGCCTATCACATTTAGGACGTCGCGTCCATGCACAATTTATGGCCGTCCAAAATGATTTTCATCCGTCCTTTTGCTGGACGGGTGGCTGGCTAAGGGCCTGATTCTAATTCAAGTCACATTCACAGAATATACACTTACTAATCAAACATAGGGCAGAGACTTGTCAAGTAGAAACAGAGACATATATGAGTCAAATTTCTGGTTTAATGCAACACATTGCTCTAATGTCAGTGCTGTTAAAGTTATCTGGCCAAAGTACTTAAACAACGAAAGACAAAAAATTAACTGAAAGACGTACTTAAATGTGCCCAACAACAATTTTACTCACGTAAAAGTAAGACCTTACTCTTCAGAATCATATTTTTAGAGTAAAGCACTGAGTCTCTGGTGAACTTCATTGCCACTGAAATATGTTATTCCAATGGGCTAATATAGTTCAGTTACATGTATTTACTTGCATTTAATGTGACAGCCACCAAGAAATCACAAAATTAAATCTCAATCCACAGAAATGTCAGATGGAGGACCTGGGACATGAATCCCAATTGCAGAGGTGAAAAATAGATGTGTCGAGCCTTTCGGACATCATGCCACCTCTTCCCTCTCATCATTCTCTGCACATCTTGTGGCTCATCCTCCATCCTGTCTTCTATATGTTTCAGTCTTTTCCTGACTTGCTGTTTCTGACAGTTTACCATACCCTCAGGTCAAGCAGGATATCAAATACTACTGTACGTGCATTCTATTTTAATATGTGAGAACTTCATTTAAACTTAACAGCAATTGCTTTGTGATTCAGTTAATGTGATTTAGAGCCTCCCGAGTACCTTTATGTAACTGCATAAGAAAGTTGCTTTTGCATGACTATATCAGCTGCCATAGCAGTAAAATTTGGTATTAGCATGAGATGCAAATGGAGGAAGTACTGTAACACAACTGAACCAAATTTAAGACTTTGGGATTTGTTGCCATAGATATGCCAGAAATGAGTGCCAGGGAAACATCCTGAAATCCTTGTGGAAGCTTTGAAAGTCATCTATAATCAGCAATATCAAGACAAACAATGAGGCTTTTGCTTTGGCAAAGCCAAGAATAGCTTGCCAGCACAAGACACAGGTAATCTTTGTCTTAACTGACTTTGTACTAGAGCCAAATAAGCAGCATAATTAAGTTTATAAAAACACTTGCCCCTTGGTTTTGAATGGTAATTTGCTATTTCACTGAAGGTCAATATAACACTTCAGGACTGAGGCTACATGCTCATACTTCGCAGTTTGTTACAGGCTGTGTCATGCAAATGGCTTTGAATCAATACTTGTATGGTCAAATAGACACAAGTTATAATTTAGTCAGTTCATGGATTAACCACAGCGTTTTCAGTTCTAATAATATTTCATGTCCACTAATGAACAAGAACCAAGTGATAATAATGCAAAATTAATTATACAAGTCTAATTCTTAGACCTTTCTATACTAACCCTACCTAACTAGCACATAATTCTAGACTAAGTACGGGTATATTAAAAACTAGATAACCTCTATTGTTGGCATACAGAAGTCCCACTCGTGGACCCATTGTATGGACAGTCTTTATATGTTCTATGCAAGGAACCACTTTTACTTGATTTTGTAGACTCATCTGTTGAAGTAGTCAATAGGTGGAATCAGTTGAGCTATCAGACTTCTCGGCCTTTCATCTCAACACTATGAATTCAATTCTACTTGACCACTCACAGACTTCACACTTTGTCACAACTTTACCTCATATAAGACGAACAAACTCAACTCTGATGAAATCAAAATTCTTCCATAAAAAACACAAAACACGCCAACCAAACATTTGCTGTTCAATTTTCAATTAACTATGTAAACAGAGACAGATTTGTTCTGAATCTTTATTCGACAATTCAACTTCACATAATTTACCGTAAAAATGATGAAAACTTTACAGATTATTGTCTCTGTAGACTTAACAGATTATTGTCCTTAGATGAAGCTAATGTTTGTGCAGATCTTTATTGGGTCAGTCTCAGGGCTGTAGTGGTAAAATTAGAGGTGAGTACACGCTACTGGTTAGTTTTCCTAAATAAATTAGAGGTGAGTATACGCTACAGTATTTTGTGAGTATATGCTACAGTATTTTAATATAAAATATTTATTTTAATATAAATAAATATAAATATTTTGTGAGGTGAGTATACGGTCTGTAGAGGTGAGTATACGCTGTATATTGTGCCATCGGTTGATGCCTTGTGCATTAGACACCGGCGCAATAGAAGTTACTAATTAATAAAAATAATACCCGCGTATACTCTCGACTACAGCCCTGGTCAGTCTGAAGTTCACGGATTTAACTATCACAAGGTGTCTAATCAGGCCCTTCATAGGCGCCGACTTTTGCTTTTGTCTCTGGGTGCCAGTCAGGGGCGGATCCAGAAGGCTTATCACAGTTTACAGGACCAACGAAACTTTTTTTAAGAAATCATCTCCGAAAAAACTGATGACCTTTTTTTACTCATCCGGAAAAATTCCACATTATTTGGTCATTTCCCAACGTCTACTACGTGTTTACACATAAAATGGGGGGCCATGTCTCCTAAAATTTGACGACTTTTTTACGAATTCATCCCCAGAAAAAATTTGACGACCTTTTTTAGGATTACCCCAAAAAATTTAATTTAAGGTCCGAATTCTTCTGGGGGCCAGGCCCCCACTGAACTTTTTCTCTGGGTGCATTGGCACCCAAGGCCCCCAAGAAGTCGGCGCCTATGAGGCCCTTAGTCAGCCCCGCCTGTCCACCGGTCCTTTGGACGGGTGAAAATTATTTTGGACGGGTATAAATTCTGCGTGGACGAGTTGCCGATTGGACGGGTTGCTGAATTATTTCTACAGCGGCATGTAAACTTAGTTCCCTTATTGTTGGGCTGCCTTAACAACTTCCAGATAGAGAGAGAGACAGACAGAGAGACAGACAGAGACAGACACAGACAGAGAGACAGAGACAAAGAGAGAGAGACAGAGAGAGACAGAGAGAGACAGAGACAGAGAGAGAGGTCAGCTGGCAAGGGTGGATTCATACAGCGGTGGGACCAGCGGCCTAGCTAGGATATTGTGATGAACTATGAAATTGTTTCACTATTTCACATTTTCCAAATAATCGAATGGCAATTTTAATTTTAATAAAATAAAATATGAAAAATACAGATAGTATGTGGTGCCCTTAGTGCTGAATGGGGCACCAAAATCATACTTGACAACTGCTGTGTAAGTAATGAGGATATACTGGATATATTTGGGGTGCCAAAATTAAATCTTCTAAATTTATTTGGGATCAATTAGTTAAAACTGCATCAAAATTAGAGTAAAATTATTTATCTTACCCCTCATTTTGGCGCCCCCTTTCTTTGGTGCCCGGGACACATGTACCCCTCTGTACCCCAAGCTACGCCTCTGGGTGGGACTTCGGGCGGTGGCGAATTTGTGTGCTCGTGGGTGGCGTGGAGGATCATGACTTTGGTCTTCGAATGCTTGTGGACGGGCAACTCTGTATTTCTGACTAAGGGCCTGTGTCTAAAGCTTTCAACGTTTTCCATTCAAATGAAGTAACTTTGCTGGGTCTTTGCCGTGCTATAGAAACATTATATGCTCCAAAACCAGATGATCAAAAGTTGACTGTTATTTCCAGTTTTTGAAACTGGCTCCCTCTTTTCCATACTGTGTTTGATATATAGTGAACAGTTCCCCAAAGCTTGATTATGTTACTAATTTTATGCCTAAGATGCTGGCATAGAAAGATTATATCAATTATATACATGCATATCTTTATCTAACCTAGCACCACGTAGACTATATGAACAAACAACCAATCATGTCTAGTGTATACTGCAGTGTATATTTTTTGTTCCCACTTCTGTGACCTAGTAAGCATTCTCCGAGTTATTTCTCTCTTCCGTCATTGTTCTCAGTGTTTTGATCAGATGTTGTTATCTAAATCTGGTGAACTGATTGGTCCTGAGGAGATTTCAGCTGGATAGTGTAGTTACATGGAAAGGCCAAGAGGGTCCTTGGATTGGACACTACAACCAATTGCCAGCTGCAAAAAAATGTTGTCCTTCACAGACCTGGTGGCAGAGCGATGTCCAGACTCACGGTCATCTACTATCCGCAAGAACTGCTTAGTGTTTGGGCTCACGGTTGCGAGCTAATTGGTTGCGAGCTAAGTCACCAGTCTTCTACTTTGGCTCTACATAGTCCAGGAACTCTAAACAAGGTGTCTACTAACCTCTTCGTGTTGACTTTTAGGGGCAACTACTGAAGTAATGAGAGCATACGGTTGCAACATGATTGCACAAATATCTTGCATGTGAAACTGAATTGAATTTTATGAACAATATGAATAAACTGGATCTTTTGAGTAATTGGGTGATTTTCTTTTTTCTAAACTGCTTTCAAAATGTAAACAAACTTTACGCAATTCTCTTCTGAAATGATTGTCCTGCAATTGGACAAAAGACCTGAAAAACATTCATATCTCTTCCAAAATCATAATAAACCCAAAACTCCGATACTGCTCAGATCAGAAAGTAATCCGACGACCTCTCCCATAAGAGCGTATCTAGCTACCTCACATACAAGAACGTATCTAGCTACGGAAGTAGTTATACTGGCCAGCACACATAGCAAGATTAAACTGAGAAACGAGTTTGTCATCGAACCTTAAAGTAGCCACCTTCGTACAATGTCCCTGGTGGGCCGAATATCGCTACTTCCCACTCGAAGATGTTGTCATCATTGACGAGTCGAACCTGAAACCCCTCGACTGGTTCGTTGTGTAACTTCTTCAGTTCCAACTGGAGCGCCCGTACGGCGCTCGTCAGCGAACACTGAACAGCCATTTTTAATATTTACCAGATGAGCCAAACTCACACGGGGCACGGAATTATGGTTGATTTTCTAAACAAAAATAAAATGAGTGATTTCGTGTTTTTAGATCCCGTTGCGATTTTCGAGCAAAAATGGCCGACGGTCTGTGACGTCATTACACATGCGATTAGACCACACCTGGTGTGGTAAATGTAAACTGTAAATGTACACATTTTGATATGGTGACTCTATGACTTCGACCCAGAAAATGTCTCTGCGAATTTATCGGGTGAGATCCTTCACCCCGTTGCTCGTTTGAATGGGTGCCGCGCCATTTAAGATCTCAGTGTACCGGGTATTCGTTATCGTGCTAACAGCTAAAAGCGCTACTACAAACCAGTGTATCTCTCACATCATGCTGCAAACTAAGCGTCGAGGACCAACTTATGGTCACGAACGCTGCATTCAGTGATCCTGTTGTCAGAGGATTAGAGAAAGCAGACAGAACTTCAATTGCTACGTTTGGGGTAATTTGCTTTCACGTGCAGTTCTTTAACCCCGACAGGACAGGCTGCCATTGGTAAGGATTAGCCTAGTGTTGGCAACTTCCTTTTGGCAGCTATCTGTCGCCGCCTGAATGTTTTTCCAACAGTGTACTACGCGTCGTAATAATAATAATCTTCGTTTAATATCTTCAAACTGACAATAACGCAGTATGATTACAAATCAGTATGAACGGATGATCACAAGTTATTACAGGAGTCGAATTTAAATGTACACGGCAGCCATGCAAGGCGCCCATCACGTCCTACATCTCATTTTAACAACGCGCCATCTCGCGAATGAAAGGCTGAGTGGACCTAAATTTGAGGAGGTTGCGGGAAGCGATCCCGCTACCTCTTGCTCTTCACACCAGTGATGTTACCACTACTCTATGGACCCCCCATTTTATAGCTAACTTGGAGCACAAGTGAAGCAGCCATTGCAACACTTGTGTGACCCGCTCGACGAAAACGTAGGCCTGCCAAATTTTGGGTTTGTGCATAAAAACTTGTCAAGAAAAAATTCCAAAGATGACCATCTAAAAGCTGTACTTCTGAGGAAATCAATTTAGAAAATTGCAGATATTAAAAAAATGACAGCTTACAAAAATTATAGTTATGTGTACACATGTCATGTACGTGGTGTTCTTGGGCCCTTTTGTTCATCCTCTATGCTTCTGGTACTCCACTTGGCTTACACATCAAAGCATCCTCAGTTGACCATCACCTATATGCTGATGACACCCAAATATTCATCTGTTTATCTCCAAACAGCTTCTTCCGCTGCATCGATCATCTTCTTCATGTGGTTACGCAAATCTCCTGGATGACATCAAATCTCGTTCTTGAACCCGTCTAAAACTGAATTCATGCTTAAAGGCCTGCACGACCAACTCTAGAAAATTCCAGATCCCTTGTATTTTCCTCTGCCTAGTCTCTGTATCCATCTACACTTTCACTGCAAATTCTCCTGTCTGCAACCTAGGTGTGATTTTTTACCAAAAACTTCGCCTCTCAGACATATCACCCATCTTTCCTGCTCTTGCTTCGTTCATATCACCAATCCACCATATTGACTTCAACATTGACACCACTACTGACTTCAAAATCGTATCTACAATTGCCACACCTACAGTTTATGCTAAATTAGACTACTGCAATTCACACTTCTGAACACAGACATCACCCAAATAAATCCACTCCAAGCTATTCAGAATGCTCTTCCTCGTGCTGTCACTAAAACCCCCAAACACGACCACATCACTCCTAGCCTCAAATTTCTCGACTGGCGTAAAATACCTGAACGAATAGAATATAAGGTCATATCACTCATTTACAATACACTCAATCCTCCAAGCCCTCCTCCTATCAGTTGTTCACGGACGAGCCACTTCACTCAACCCACTCCTGTTTCGCCCTAACCATTCTCTACACTTCCGTCACCTCATCACTAAAATATGCAAATTGCTTCATAGCCATAGCTGTCCCACCTGTCTGCAATAAACACCCTCCAGAATTATGCCAAATACCTGATCCATCCAACAAACTCACTAAAACCTCGCCTCTTGCTGTCTCTCCGCAGGTCTTTCACTCAAAACTGAAAACAATGCTCTTAAAATCCCTATCCTGATTCCTCCTCTTCCCTTTGCCTCCTTTGCCATTTCATATTATGGCAGAATTCTGGATCAAATACCATTGACTCTAGTGAGACATCCTCCTTGAAGCTAATTAATGGGAGCAGAGTACTGACTTCATTGTAGTCAGTGGAAACAAGTTTGAAGCTCATCAGTTATATCACTGCAGCCATAGGTAAAAATGGGTCAATCATGGCCCCAAGTGGTGAAGTTATATGGAAACATAAACTGGACATGACAAACTGCTTGCTGCTGTATTCTCATCTGAGTTTTTGTGATACCAGGCAGAAAAAGAGGCATTTGCCCCCCTGGATTTTGCAACATCTTCATAACTGCTGTCTCCATTAGTACTGCTATCTTCACAGAATTACTCCACCAGCAAGACATCTTGGAGATCATCAGTGGCATCCTTCCAGTCCAGAAGAGCTGAGTTTTTGTGCTACCAGGCAGTCCAGATATGATCTCACCTCAGACTCTGTAAAATGCTTTAGTCCATGGGCGTCCGGGATGGGGGGCAAAAGGAGGCATTTCCCCCCCCGGATTTTGCAAGTATTTTACTACAACAGTCCCAACATGATTTTCAATGCTAAAAAACCATGGCCATCCAGAGGGGGGGAGCGCAAGGGGGCGCAAATGATTTTGCAAATATTTTATAAAAATAAAATCTTTTGATTTTTATGATTATTACAACAGTCCCAACACGATTTTCAATGCGAAGGAACACTTAATTATTTAGGTAAAGTCCTTGATCATCATTCATTTTTATATTTGTTCTATGCAAATTTTTTTCTATGCAAAAGAAATCTCCCCCCAAATTTTTTTGACCTTCTAAAAGATTTTTGCGCCCCTCTAAAAAAAATCCTGCAGATGCCCATGTAAAAAACACTTAATTATTAAATAAGTCTTTGACCATTATTATTTTTAAAGTTGTCACGTGTTCTGTGTTTATGAATACGAAAAACGGTCATTTTGCTCCCCCTACAAAAATTTCCCCCCCCCCGAAAACTTCTGCCCCTCAGAAAAATTCCTGCAGACGCCCATGCTTTAGTCTCATTTTTAAATTGACCAAAATTTTGCAGTTCTGAATATCACCACATTAGGTCAGCTCTCAAATTACGCATAGCCCTGCACTCTCTCGCCTTGTGCCAGCTCAGTTTTTACAGATCGATATATCTTGAGCTGAATAGTCTTCAATGCATTCAAAATTCCCTGGATAGTGTTCATCTCTTCGTACTCACTCCTTAGCCCTACTCAGTCATCTGCATTGACTTCCTGTGGAATTCAGGACAAGATTTAAACTGGCTGATCTGATCTATAAAATCTTTACCACAAGTACTTCTATCAACCTTCAACCACCATTTCCACCCATTGCCTGTGATTAGTCCCCGGCGCCGCCGCCATCCGCCGCCGCCGCCGCCGTTAAGCCCTCAAGTCGAAACCAGTCGCTAGGCTATCGACTGCTAGCGACTTCGTTCACAATTTTTTTGTGGTTGTTTTAATCGCGGTTTCCAAGTAAACAATAACAGAACAGTGCTTCTACTTCTTAACAGCTTAACAGCTGATGATCAATTGTACGTCCATGTTGTTGTCTATCAATACAAATAATATCTATGTAGCTACCGGAACTGAAATTTTCCAGTTACTGAAACGAACACGGAAATTATTTCAGAATTGAAACTGTAATAAAAATTGAAATTATTTCAGAACTGAAACTTGTACTGAATTACGAGCCAAAAACTGAATTAAAACTGAAACTGTAATTATTTTCAAAACTGAAATATCACTGCCTTGGACTTAGTGGTATGCTTTATTCCTTTTATAAACACTCAAATGCGTCACAAATTCACATTAGCATTAATTTTCACAGTCATCGGGCATGCGCATATGAAGCGGAGCCCATATAGGACCCATATTCCCACATTGAACCGGTATAGAATTCATATGGGTCCATAGGCGTAGACTCTGGAAGGGAGGCGAGGCAAGTGCCCTCCCTCTCAATAACTGAGATGGACTTACACCATATGTAACAAGTGTAGAATGACTAACCAAATTCCCCCCCAATATTTTGGACGGGTTTACGCCAGTGTATGGGTCCCATCTAATGTCCACGGAAATGACAGCACGTTCAGTAAAGTATGCGGTAAAATGCATTTATTGCTAGATAATCAGGTATGACATACCAGATTACATGAGAAGTCGATAGCAAGTCGCTAAGTCAGTCGATAAGTCTAAGCGACTTAGTCAGTCGATAAGCATGCGACTTAGTCGACTGAGTCGCTTAGTCAGTCGCTAACTCATCAAGTCAGTCGCTAACTCCTTGGCGACTGACTCCGGGTACTACCTGTGATCTTCGGTTATGGGTCTTTTGGCTGAACCACAGTTGAGAACTGCCATGGGCTCTGTCATCAATACAAATCATTGCACATTCGATGCCATTGAAAGAAATGGAACCGACTACCACTGGCGTAAACTTGTCCAAAATATGGGGGAGCTTTTGGTCATTTATTCTACATTTGTTGCATTGAGTGTACAGTCCATCTCAATTATTTGGGGCCTGTGCCCCGGCTGCCTCCAGAGTCTACGCCTATGCCGACTACCAATTATAATGTTTCTCTGAAGCTTGAACTCTGTTATTCCTTTAAACTTCTGTATATGTAACTAAATTTCACCTGGTGGCTGACTAACCAGATTTGCATTGGACAATATGCTGGTGCACGCTTCCGTGGAAGTTTTGATATTGATTTCTTGTGTTTTTATATGAATTTATCTTTTCAACAGCTAAAACTTTGATGCTGGCCCGTGAGTGCTTAATTCCTGGATAATTGTATCTCATTCCATTGCCAAGACAAGTTTTAAGTATTAATATTTTTGTTTGTCTTGAGTTATGCCTATTTTGCTGTGGGTGTTTGGACTTGTGATTTCTGTATTCCGTGGTCTGGGGGGCACATCATGTTCTCCACTGCAAATTCTTAATTTATGGTTGGAGTCCACATTAACATTGACTGGCACTCTTTCAATTGTCTGCATTAACTAGTTTGTCTGTGAACCGACAACTTTCGACAAGCTGTCCTTTTCTTATTTAGGCTATGAATCTCAGAAGGTATATGTTGCAGTGGTATTGCTGCAGGTAGGTATTGGCATTGCATGTGGCTGGAATAGAGTATTTCTACCTGCAGCAGGGTTAATAAAGGCTTTTCAGCCGTTTACTTTGTGGCACATTTGTTACTAAAAAGCTCAAAGACTCGTCTGAAAAGAAAAGTGAAGAACGTCATAAAGCATAGGCGTAGACTCTGGGGGGTCAGCCGGGGCACGTGCCCACCCAATAATTGAGGAGCCGGGGCAATGCCCCCCAATATCGAGAGGAAAATTTCTTCAAATATTAAAATATTATGTTTAAATATATGCAAATTTCATCAGAAACAGAAAATCAGAAACAGAAAATCAGAGACACAGAACTGAAATACTATCAGAAATTCATAATGAAAACAAAGATTTATTTTTATCTTCAATATCTTCAATACGAAACAAATTTACATGTAAACAAAACGCCCATTTCATGCGCATTAACGGAAACTGGAAGCCTCTGCTGACTGTCCAGACTAAAGGTGAAACAAGTTTTTTCGGTATTAGGTCTTAAACAAAACCAAAAGAAAACCCCCAAATTTTTTTTTACAAAAAATTAATTTCTTATTTTTGTAGAAGTTATTTTAATAACATTGATTTAACAATTTTTAATTTTCGGAAATCGCAATTAACTGAATTAAACTGAGTTGGAGCTCCTGTTTATGCCATTTTTCATGATTTTTATGATCCGAAATCCGAAAATCTTAAAAACAACCAAAACAACAAAAACCATAAAAACGAAAAAAAAGAAAAAACAACAAAAAAACCAACCTTTCATATTGAAAAACTTGTTTTTCTGGTCCAGAACCCATGCCCCCCAATATTTTGGACAAGTTTACGCCAGTGTCATAAAGTATCAGAGATTTCAGCTAAAGAAAGAAGTCAAGAACCTCAGAAGGTTTCAAGGATTTTCTCAATAGAGTGAGATCAAGAATCTTGGAAAGTTTCCAGATATCAGCTGAAAACAAAAGTCCAGAATCTCAACAGATTCCAGAGATTTCAGCTGAAGAGAAAATGAAGAACCTCAGAAAGTGTAGGAGATTCAGCTGAGAAGATAAGAACCTTAGAAAGCACGAGTGATTTTAGCTGAAGAGTGAAGTAAAAAACATTAGAATGTTCGACAGATTTCAGCTGAAGAGAGGAGTTAAGAATCTTGGAAGGTTTCTGAGAACTAAGATAAAGAGAGAAGCCAAAGAATCTCAGAAGTCAAGAGTCTTGGAAGGTTTCAGAGATTCAGTTAAAGAGAGCAGCCGAGAATCTAAGAAAGTACAACAATTCAGCTAACAAGAGAAGTCAAGAACCTTGGAAAGTTTCAAAAATTTCATCTGAAAAGAAAAGTCAAGAATCTTGGAAGGTTCCAGAGATTTTAGCTGAGGAGAAAGTCACGAACTTTGGAAAGTTCCACAGATTTCAGCTAAATAGAGAATTAACAAATCACAAATTTTGAGAAAGCAGTGTCTTTAGCTACCAACTGAAAATTCAAACTTGTTTCGTTTAATCACAGCAGTCTTGTTATCAAGACCTTAAACCTCAAGACCAAGACCAAGACCTTGAACCTCAAGACCAAGACCTTGACCTTGAACCTCAAGACCAAGACCAAGACCAAGACCCAAAAATCACAATCATATCCACACCATTCCTTACTAAAAACTGTCAAGTCGGACTACTCGCTACTTTAATGAAGCAAACCAACTCTAAATGCAGACTGCAGAGAATTTCTGAATTCGAATTTACAAATTAAGTCCTTCATGCAAAATGTTATTTCAAATGCCGGTTGCATTTTATAAAAACCAAATCGCTCAGAATTTTCTGACCAAGACGTGCCCACATGTGGGGCCTCATAAAAATTTCGCCATGTAAAAAGAGATCATTTACATGTCTAAATCGTGTGTGGTGGTCATGTTTCTTTCCATGATGAGCCGGAGATAGATAGATTTGAACCAATTTCGATGTATGGAAATCTATCTTCCTACCGATTTTGGCTTGACCTACTTTTCATAGGTGCTGAAGTCGCTGGCACACACAGCTTTTCAAGCACTGGATTTAAATATATAAATCGTGAGCCTTTTTAAAACTGTTATTGACCGCAATGGCTGCGGAAAAATTTAAAATTCAGTCGGTCTTGGTCTTGGTCTTGAAAAACCAAGACCAAGACTTTGAACCTCAAGACCAAGACCAAGACCTTGAACCTCAAGACCAAGACCTTGAACCTCAAGACCAAGACCAAGACCAAGACTTTTAAAAACGAACTCGAGCGTTTGGTCATGTCCAGGATCGACCATTGTAATTGGTACTTTCTGGGCTATCAAAAACTAGTAAACTACCCTTGCACCACTTACCTCTGTTATCCACGCTGCAGCTCGTCTATTTTAAAAACCTCGGCCCTAGAGACCACATCACTCCTTCTCTACGACTACTTCATCCAGACTCGTAGGCCCTATATCCTTCAAAATCTGTCTCCTGGTGTTCAAGATATATAG
This sequence comes from Allolobophora icterica, assembly GCA_963556255.1. Lineage (NCBI taxonomy): Eukaryota > Metazoa > Annelida > Clitellata > Crassiclitellata > Lumbricidae > Allolobophora > Allolobophora icterica. The sequence goes on from OY744604.1 coordinate 47,614,530, forward strand.
TCAGGTTCAGTCTATCCCCGAAAGTCATTGGAGCAACTTCCCTTCCCTTCCCCTCCTTCCTCTTCCCCTTCTCCCCCCCCCCCCAGTTATGATGGCACATACATTGACAGATCTTCGAACCCCTCCTATTTTTTTGGATGGAGCATTTTGCTCCAAGGTTTCTATGGAGTAGACGCCTCTGGGTTCAGCTCCACCTTACTTGTCATCTCTATAGTTATACCATGTACTGCCCTTGAACCAAGGCGAGGATTACGTTCAGCTTCAAAAGGAGACTTTATAGGCCTAGTCAACAGATCAAATCTTCAGGTTGGAAACAGGATGTTTGAAGTGGCTGGTCCAGCTGAATGGAACTCTGCCAGAATCAGTTCGAAGGTCCACAGTCATCCATTTCAATAAACAGTTAAACACTTTCAAAACTAACTTTAAAACTCATTTATTCTCTAAGTACTATAATTAACCACTGCATTGTAACGCGTCCTTTGAGTAAGACTACCGGTATGTTTTATTAAGACGCGCTATAAATATAAGTTGTATTGTATAATTGTAGGCTATTGTAGGCCTATACATATATAGGCCCATAGTCCATGTGGGTTCATTTTATAGGACATACAGAGTCCATGTCGGAATTTTAAGATATTCTCACCATATCTTCATCAGAAGAAGCTGCTATTTGGACAGTTGCAAGATGTATTGCTTTAAAAGTGCTGCAGAAATTCTTATCCGCATTGACTTACTTATTAGCAACTTTTTATTTTATCAATTGCGAGATGGCGCTAAATTGCACATTATATATGATGTCATTGATTGGCTCTACGCGTATGTCATCTGTGTCTTGGACGTGTATCAGTTTTTATTATTTTGCTAAAAATTGAAAAGAATATTTGTTAAGGAATAATAAATTGCGAATCCTTATAGCGGTCTTTTAGAGATGGATTCGTACAACGTGATTGCAAACCAGCCAGTAGTCATTGACAATGTAAGTGTAATGTTTGTCTGCCTAGAGTTGGATGACACACCGTCTGACAGTTGGTTTCGGGAGTAGAGAAGGATTGGAGGAATGGAAATACTGAACTAGATATTGCTGCCTGTATATGTTGGGCTGTTGGCTTGCTGGCTTTGACCGTTTCATGAATCAGGTGATAACGGGAAATACCGCGTACTAAGTTGCTAGTCTTGACAAAAAATCTGTTGACTAGAGTGACCACATTTCTTTTCTGACACCACAGTATTTTCAGTCTAAATCATATTTAATTAGGAACGGGGCTTATTGGGAAGAGCGTTCAACTGAAATATTTATAAGATTAAAAACCAAAATGAAGCAGTTTATTTGTAGTTGTTTTAATTAGAAAGAAAAGGAGCCAAAAATATACAAAGTGGTCAATTTATAGCTCAAACTCAAAATCAGAATTGCTTAAAATTAATCAGAATTCAAGCCTAGATAGTAAAGACTTGATAGAGTGACTGTTGTTTTGGGTGGTGCTGCATATTTGTTGATGTTATTTTTTTTACTTTCTAATTATTGGAAAATTAAAATAGTAAAATCTACGTATTTAATTATAGGAAAAATTAATTCCGGGACATTTCATTGTCCCGGAAAGGATGTGTTCAAGACACGGGACATTTTTTTCAAATTCCGGGACTGTCCCATATTGTGGTCACCCTACTGTTGGCCCGCCGCGGAACCTGCATTATCATGCAGTATCTGTGATCAAATCAAGTGTGAATTAATAGAATATGATCAGTCAAGTTTATTGACAAGATTGGTAGGATGACAAGTGATGTAAAGACCTTACTGTGTTTACCTTAGTTCATCTTACCTTTATTACCTGACCATACTTACCATATTTTACCCAGAATGCTTTACTTTGTCTTACCATTCTTACATACTTGTACTTTATCTTATCTTCCTTCATGGACCTAACATGTCTTAGGTCCATTTAGCATTGTTATTGCAATATTCTGAATACACCGCTGTATCACAGACTAATGACATGGCATTCTGAAGCACTTGGTAACCAGTCCAGGTAGTAATTGGGCAGAATGTTGCTTAACTTTGGTGATCTGAAGAAGCAGCTTTCTTATTGTGATATGAGCTTCCTAGAAACTCCTGCCTTGCATTTGCAAAACGTGTATGCATATGTATGGAAATGTGCGTGTGCATTTATAGTCTGTCAGTTTCATTGGCTTGTAAGTAATAATTGTATCTCCATACATCCCTTGCAGTTTGAGGTCTTCAGATATTGGTCTTTGGGTGAGCCGTGATGTAGCACTGTCATGGGTTCTGATGCATTCCATGTTGATGCCCCCAAGGAATTGCCTGCCAGTGAGTGTTCGATGCTCGAACTAAACTCCTCAGAACTCACTATTTCTCATTGGCTTTCAAACATCTGGAGAACTAACTGCTCTTCACCAGGCGACTTACTAACTGTTCCTCAGATTCGCATTTCTGTGTGACTTTGCGTGCATTATGTTTGTAATAATAATAATAATAATAATTATAATAATAATAATGTGCCATCTGGAAAATGTTTTGCCTTTTTTGTTTTTAACTTAAGCCTACTGGCATATCTCAAGCAAGACCACTTCTGCTTGGTAGTTCATAGCATAGCCATGAGACCATTGCTCACTGTTGTTAGACAAACTTTGATTTTTTTAAAACTTTCCGGAGCCAGTCTCATTGAACTTGTTCTTAGAAACTTCTATAACTTGTATGAAAACCATTAAACACCCGGTCAAGCTCAAATCATAATATTGCATGTTGACTTCCTTTTTCTAGTCATCAAATGTGACTGACTGAACTTGTGTTTGTGCAGGGCTCCGGTGTAATTAAAGCTGGTTTTGCTGGAGATCAAGTTCCAAAATGTCATTTTGCGAATTAGTAAGTAGCTATATCAGAATTTCATGGATATTGCAATGATACTGGATTGTTATTAAATATTGAAATATATTTAATAAGACCAAAATCTGATGATTAATAGGTTTGAGTAAGGCTGTTCTTTGCTGGCTCAGCTTTAGCATAGTAAGGATCTAAGGATAATGACTACAGTCGAGTCATCTGATTACTGATCTGCAGAGCTTCCTTTGGAGCTTAACCTAAGGCACAGCATTCCTGATTCTTGAAAGAGTTAATTTGACTGATGTTGTATTGCATTTCATATGTATTGGTTTCTGATGAATACTGTATGCAGATTTATAGTGCTCACTGTACCAGTCAGCTACTGAGTTGTGTGAGCTAGTTGCACAACTATGCAAATAACCGTACGAAGCTCCTCAGCATGGTCAAGCACATACATGTATATTAGCAATCAAGGTCAAGCCAAAGTTCCCATGAATATTTATATATGTGAGCATGTGTATAGCATCCCTTTTAGGGACCTCTTAAAGGTGATGACTGCATTAGAAATTAGGTCAATCCCCACCCATATACATGTATTAGGAAGAGCTATTCAATATTGAAACAAGCATAGTGATTATCATAAATTTTGAAGTTTAATTGTACTGTAATTGATCAGCTCATTTGTTGATATTTTCTGTTTTATGTGCATATAACTATAAATAATTATATTTTAAATTTGGTTCTAAATTAGTGTGATTTTGAATGTCTTCTATGTTTGTCACTGTTAGCATGGGTCGACCAAAACATGTGCGTGTCATGGCTGGTGGAGTTGAAGGCGAACTGTTCCTCGGCCCAAAAGCAGAAGTAATTAGTGACTTTATAATTGTAGATTTTTTTATTATAACTAAAAATTTTGGAACATTTAACAACTGCTGTGGAAAATTCATGACAGTCGCTGGCTCCTCAACTTGGCCCATCTGCAAATCTTTCTGGCAGCACAATCTCGGAGTCTTTTCTATTACCAGATGTGATGTGACTGCCATCAGCTTGCCTTTGCTGCAGCAATACAGGGTGTTGGAATGGGGTGTCTTCAGAGGATGAAATTGCATACCCCTTTCTCAGGATTTTGTCCTTTGATTGTCATATGCACTGTTGGCATCGCTATTCCCTACTGCCCAGAACTTCACTTAAATTGAAAGCAATGCTGGAGACTGCTATCAGCTACTTCTTACTCAACTTGATCAATTTAAATCTTTGAGGAGCACTTCTTCAGCTGCATATCCTTTTTCTTGCCTACATAGCATTTGTAAGTAGTTTTCTCATTGGTAGGTTTTACTGTGTTTTGTTGGTTATTTTATGATGCTGCCAGAGTCTACCATATGTGGAGAGGATTTTGACAGTTGGTTGCTAATTGAGTATGCTGTTCATTGGTGAGGTCATTTACAACCTTTCAGAAACCGTTTGATGATGAAGAAGCTGTGTAATTGTAACACATTTTGAACTTTGTTTTGGAGATGTTCTTAAAAGATGCTGTTTGGAAGTCTCTCCTTATGTCTTAATAAATTATTTTACTCATTTGAAGATTACTAAATAATGTCTTTTGCTTGTTTTAGAAAAAGTAGATTGTAATTTTTGGATTGATGATTGATTCTTTCTAGTTTCTGTATGAGGTTCCTGTAAAAGTGCTACATTAACAGATTACGTTGATCAATTATTGACTTCCACCTTATTGAACTGCACCGTTCTTGACTTGTTTAAAATGCTTTGTCTTAGGAACACCGTGGACTTCTGTCCATTCGTTATCCAATGGAGCATGGAATTGTCAATGATTGGAATGACATGGAAAGGATCTGGCAGTATATATACTCAAAAGATCAGCTCCAGACATTTGCAGAAGAAGTTAGGCTCAGTCTGCTCTTATATTTCTCAATCTTTATGGTTTTTGAAAAAAATTCAAAACAGTTGTGAGTGACTTGAAGCAAGAAGTAACATTCAACAGACAGATACACAACGACCAAAACACAGAGGTGAAAAGAGACTGAGCAGTGAGCAGGCAAGGTTATAATTATAGTCACACACATTTACGCTGCACTCAGGCGATCTTAGTGTTATTGTTAGGAAGAACTATAAATGTGATATTGCATATTTATTTCACTTTAAGAGTATGGCTTTAATTAGAGGGATAGATGAAACTAAGGGAATCAGAGTGCAGTAACATTCCTCCTTCACAAGGCCACCTGGTGGAGAGTGGCAAACACAGAATAGAATACGGCATTGCCATTTGTGATAAATGGTAGTGGTATCTAAATGGTGAATTTTTGTATTTGACCAAATTATTTGTTTGATTTATTTTTCTGCAACTGACAGCATCCAGTCCTGCTGACAGAAGCGCCTCTCAACCCACGACGTAACCGAGAAAAAGCAGCAGAAATATTCTTTGAGACGTTCAACGTTCCAGCCCTGTTCATTTCCATGCAAGCTGTTCTTAGCCTGTATGTTAAACTGAATCTTATTATTACTCTTAATTGCTATGGGTCTATACGTTGTTGGGCTTAAATTAGTAACCCTTCTTCTATAAAAGCTTTAATAAGAGTGCACAATGAAGCAACATGGGCTAAGATAATTCAAAGCAACCTTTCTTTTTGGCTATGTGGTCTGATGGTAAGACCAAGATCCTGTAAATTGTACTTGGTTTTTATGTTTTTGCCTACGATTATACATTTCTTATAAGATTACAGATTTTTACATCTTAAATTTTCAGATTCCTATTTGAAGAACTGCTAATGTTGTAGCAAGACATAACTTCCAACAGTCATAAACCTGTCACCAACAAAACAGATTGCATTGGATAGACCAGTGGTAGAAGGTGAAAGGCAACAATCTGACAAAACTTTGGGAATCCAGCTGAGCAGGCAAGGTTGACTGCCATCAGCAGTCCCCCATTCTGGTGACTGGTTTTCCACTTTTACTATTCCATCATTTATCATATGTGTGGATCGATGAGGCTGTGCGAATGGCATTTGGCCTTGACATTTGCAGCCCTCACCACTGCCACTGGGAATTTGGTTGGACAAGAAGGTTACCATGGCCTTCCTTTAAGAATGGCTATTGAACACTCCTCCACCATTTTGCTATCAGTGACATCATTTTTCCTGCTTTCCAAAAAGCCAATATACCCAGTACCAAAGAGCCAGGGGTCTATTAAGATGTGATGTCAACAGTGAGATTAGGCCACAATAATCCCTTGGGGGTTGGAGGTAAATACCTGGAGGTGGGATGTCACAGTGGTTTACACTTGTGCCGCATCCTATTTATCACATATTGCAACCTCCACAGCTTCAGCAGCTGAACAATCTGCTATCCATGAACCCAATCAACTCTTCAGGGGCAAATTTCATTTGAGAAGTTGGTCTTTGTCATCAGTTGTGAACCTAGGGAGGTAAATTTTCTTTTTGAGCGTTTTTCTGTCGTGTGTAGCGCTATAATGCTTTGTTGCATTTAAAGGGAATAACGCCTGATTTTGCCGATATTTCCCTTTTTGCTTCTAGTTTAATTGTTTTAAATCTTGGGAGATCATACCTGTCTAACAAAATATAAGAATGTAATGATAATTGTGTTACTTATGAGTATATGAATATAAATTAAGGTATGGCATATTGATGTACAGTCATATTGCTTTAAAGATATGCAACAGGAAGGACAACTGGTGTGGTACTGGATTCTGGTGATGGTGTCACACATTCAGTTCCAATCTATGAGGGATTTGCGATGCCGCATAGCATCATGAGGTCAGATATTGCAGGCCGTGATATCACCCGCTACCTGCAGTTGCTTCTGCGCAAGGAGGGACATGATTTCCACACAACAGCTGAGTTCGAGATCGTGCGCACAATTAAGGAGGTAAGACAGATTTAAAGCAGTACTGATTGATTCAGTATCTATCAAAGACTTTTAGGTGATGCTGTATTTAAATACACTTCCTCATTAAGGGTTTTACTGGTTAGAGAAGTTTTGAATAGCCCAGATGTATAATATAGGCAGAACATGTTAAGTCTATCATGCAAATCAGTTTGAAGTTGACTGGAGAGCTCCTATATTATCAAAGGAAAGCCAAATCCTCAGTTATGCCAATTACCAATGGTAATCACTTCTGCACTTGTTTAGCACTCAATCTGTACACAGTGTGAAAAGTGACACTTATGTATTCCTTATATTCCAATGACACAACAGTTCTATGTGCAATGGTAATAGAACTTTTGTGGTTGTCATGTTACAATGTTTTAGCCTTAAAATGATGTCTTTGGATATTAAACAATGTACATTCTGTAAATTGATAAACTACTGCTGCAAACTAGAAAGAAAGATTTATTTCAAAACATTTGTAGACTTGATGAATTCTCTTAAGCACTTTTGTACATAAAGATATGCTATAAACGAGTAGTTACAATCCCCGAACTGACCTTACCTTACCCTGTGCATGTGTGCCTGAAAATCAAACAGCATTTTGATCATTGTTCAGATAAGGTGATTTCTTTGGACAAAACTATAATGGGATAGGCCTTCTGATGCTATTCACTTTAGTTTGAAATTGTGATTTCTGTAATCATTATTAACGAGCGATTACAAGGGTAAGAATGAGATCATTATGTCCTTTGCGAGATATAAGATATGCCTCTGCTGTTAAGATCTTACTGTAAAACTATAGCAGATAGGAAGCCATTGATCAGATATAGCCAGAATTATGGAGAATTTTTATTGGAGAGGCAAGCATGCTCTCCCTTAAGTTGACATTTATTTACGAGTTTCATATTGGTCAGTATTTGTATTGATCTGCGAGCCAGTATTGATGTTTGTTTGTCCTGTTTAGCGTGCCTGCTACCTGGCTACAAGTCCACACAAGGAGGAGACAACAGACACAGAGAAGGCACAGTACACGCTTCCAGATGGCAGTGTTCTTGAAATTGGTCCTGCACGTTACCGGGCACCAGAGCTTCTGTTCCGACCTGATCTGATCGGAGAGGAATATGAAGGAATACACGAGGTTCTTACATTTGCCATCCAAAAGTCAGACATGGATCTCCGACGGACGCTTTATGGAAACATTGTGCTTTCTGGCGGATCTACTCTCTTTAGGGGTGAGTACCTTTCACTGCATCTGAAACATCTTTACCTCAAAAGCTGACATTACTACTTAGTTTGAAAATTACTTGTCAAAGCATTGCAGTAGTTTATATCCAAAGGTTTTTCTGTCTCTGTGTTGGCTTCTAAAATTCTTTGGACTGATAACTTGTCCAGACTAGAACATGTTGTGATGCATCAGATATGGCTGTACCGAATATTCACTTCGTATTCGCTTCGGGGTCGAATAGTGGGCCAAATAGCTATTCGGTATTTGGCCGAATAGTAACGGTCAGACCGAATACTGGTCACATGACATCTGTTTCTGCATAAGCGGCTGCTATTGTGAGTGGACTGAAGTAACTCTCTCATTAACATAATATGCTGTGGTTGCAGCCAGGCATGCCTACTGCCTGGACCGCGGTATCGCAGTGTGTCAGTAGTCTCATTCTTTGTGTACAGTGACTGTTTACTTTTAGTTTATGTATTACATTTACTGAACTGAAACTTTTGCTTACATTTGAAATTTTGAATGTTGTCGGTAGACCTATTTTATACACTATTCGTATTCGTATTCGGCCGAATAGTTGGTCCAATTATTCATATTCAGTCGAATAGTGATAATCACCTATTCGGTACAGCCCTAGTATCAGATCAACTTGTTTCAATCCATGTGGTCTCTTACTTGTGTGTATTTTATCTCACATTTATTGCATGATTGCTTTTGCACATCTTTAAGTATGATGAGAATAAATACTGATGCTGTTTGGTACAGATGTGGATTACTGAGGCTACACAACTTAACAGCTTGCATAAATGGCCTCTAGAGAGGAGTCGAGTATTATCTGACCAGTGAAATTTTATTGGACGCAACAACTGGAATAAATGGATTGATAGATATCATAATTATGATGCCTGTGAAGAAAATTGCTGACACACTTTTAAATAACAGTGAGAAGATATTCTAAAGGTGAAGTTGTTTTTCAGGATTTGGTGACAGACTTCTAACTGAAGTTAAGAAGTTGGCTCCTAAAGACATCAAGATCAGAGTATGCTGAATAATTTTCATACACTCACTTAGTATCAACTGGTATCTAGATTTTTATTTATAGTATCTGTTGCAGAATCTATAGAGGGATCTTAGGTGATAATGTATTTGAATACACTTCATCTGTAACACTTTAACGACGAGCTGCATTGGCTTCCTAGTCGCTTTTCTTATCGTTGAAGTATTAAGGTTTCTACAGGTTGGAAGAGTTCTAAATAGCCCAGATGTATAAGCAAACATATGAAATCTATCACAAAAATCAGTTTGTAGTTAACAGCAGAGCTTCCAAATCATCAAAGAAAAACCTCAGTCCACAATTTTGCCAATCACCAATGGCTGTCACCATGTTTAGCACTAACGCTAGCACAGGGAGAGAAAGTGCTGGTTCAGGTCTTCAGCAAATCACCAATGCTCATAAAATAATAATAGTAATAATTTTCAGGTGGCTTGACCAGGGCTGCCATGTTTCATTTGTGTTGAAACCCCTAAACCTCTCCAATTATACACTCACTCCTCAGAAAAGTTTGGGCAAAAACCAGAAAGGTAGAAAAGATAGCCTGGAAAGGATGGGATATAAAAGTCATAAAGGAACTGGATGATTGAAAAATAACCGGAGGGAGGGCTTATAAGAAACCAGGGACTTGACACTTTACAATGACGAGCGTTCACTAAAATGTATTGGAAAACTAATCCCTCTCGTCGTTAAAGGGTTAAACAGAAAGCATGTTGCTGAACTCAACTTTGTTATCCAACCGCTTCTGGCGGGTTTGGTAACTGTCGACAGCTCCAAAAGATACTTACATAATGTAGCTTCACTTTCCAAATGTGTCTTTCTGTGCCTCTGTGCTTGACCTAGGTGAGACACTGGACCAGGAATTGACCTCTGAGCATGTGAGGACAGTATGTTGAATTTGCTTTTATCACCTGCTTCAAATCCGCACTACATGCCAGTCACTGTCTGTCAAAGCTGCTTCTACCTTGATGTGCATTCATGTGCACTAGATTTGACTATGTTAATGCAGTTTATGCTGGCCTCCATCTCTCTCAGATTAATTTACTTAATTCCATTTTAAATGCTGCAGCTTGGCAAATTGGTGGGTTTCCAGACTTTGGTCACATATTTAACTACATGAGGGATGAGCATCTGCGTTGGTTGCAAATATGCAGAGTTTAAGATGCTCATGTATACTTGCTTGGCTGGTTGTGCTTCATTCATCCTATCTTATTAAGCTGTGTATTTCAGTACATGGCCTCAGATCTCCACTCTGCAACACGTTTGATCTGGTTATTCCCTTTCCCACATGTCTGCAGTGCAACATAGAAGCTTTGCTGTGGCCGATCCCTCATTTTGCAACAGGCTTCCATGCAACTGTGACATGAACTTCTGTCTGTGCCTCTATTTCACCAGTTGTTCAAGACCATTCTGTTTGATCATGGTCTTTAATTTTCAGGTTGGGAGCACCTCTAAACAGTTACCTGGAGAGGTGCTGTGTTAGTGTGCATGCACTTACTAACTGCAAATTACCCTAGCTTGTTTTTACTGAGATAAACAATAAAGCAGTTTCAGCTGACCAGTGCATGCCTTAACTCATAACTGAAGAGGCACTATACAAAGGCTCAGCAACAATTACAATACATCGTTGTTTGTACTTTGTCTTACTGCATGATTGTTTCTTAACAGATTTCCGCACCACAAGAGCGACTGTATTCGACTTGGATAGGGTGAGTCGACTATTTACTTTGTCTGGTTTGAAAGTACTGTAGAGTAGTTCTTTGCAGATCTGTTTAATTTCAGTATGAATATGATGTGGAGAATATTTTGTGTTACACATTCTATAAAGACAAAAGGAAAAGCAAAAAGAAGGGCAACAGATAGCCTTAGAAGATGAGCCAGTTGTAAGAATAAGAGCTGGAGAAAATGGGGAGGGATTGAAAGAGGTAAATGTTTTACACAGATGGAACAAAGGCAGAAATACTATCAAATATTCTTGTAATAACTGACCAATTCCAGTATGCTTGGTGTCCAACCATATGAAAGCTGCCAATATTAAGTGATGGTACAGTCAGGTTACAGTGTGTGGCAGATCTATGGCTTGGAGTAGAAAATCTAGGTGTCTGAAACATGAACAATAATAACCAGATAGCAAATCTCACATCTATAGGTCTTTAAGTCAGTTCTTACCATACTTCGTATCATGATATTTATAAAGCTACAGTCCACTGTGGGCATGCAGATGACTGTTCTCTAAAGAGGAGGGGGCTGCAGTCGGACTCATACGGCGGCGGGACTTCGGGCGGTTGCGACTTCTTATGCTCACAGCGTCGGGTAGTCATGACTTCGAATGCTTTTGGACGGGCAACTCTGTATTTCTGGCTAAGGGCCTGGCGCAGATAAACCACTCCTGTAAAGGGTGACTGTGGGCGAATCAAACTCAGGGCTGCGACTTGGGACGTGGAATGTCTGGCATTTTGGAAATGAAGCACCTTCCATCGTAGATGGCATCGTCAGTTAAAACCTGTATTAGTTTTCCGGTGATGACATGCTTTGACAGAGACTGGCACCTCCTGGTTTGACATTGTAGACATTGCCATGCTGTGACTCAAACATCAAGTGGGCAGAGGTCTGGCCATCTTCCACTTCCAAATTATCCCTGGGTTGATCAGCTGATGCTGCTTGTCAGCACATTTAAGAGCCCACATGGACACATGTACAGCTGCCTCAGTCTAGTCATAATCCATCATGACTTCACGCAGGTCACAGTCGCAGTGTCATAGAACCGGGCCCCGGAGCAGCAATCCCGTCTGACCCCCTCTCATCAGCCCTGATGACAGATAGTTAAGACGGTTTCCTGATCACTTGAAACAAAATTGAGTGAACTGGCAATTCATATTCTGTGTATGCCATTGATCTACATCTGTTTCCTAGTCACTGTGTATGTACGTATGTGTGTGGATACTGGGTACAGCACGTTGTAAGAACTTCTCAAATGCAGACAGCATTAGTGAATATGCTGTGCCTTGTGTCATTGTGCTTTTGTTGTCTTACAGTGGGTCTATTCTCGCTTCTCTCGACACCTTCAAGAAGATGTGGATATCTAAGAAGGAGTATGAAGATGACGGAGTGAAGGCTGTCCACCGGAAAACGTTCTAAGGTTGAATCAACCACGCAGACCAAGAAAGACACGATTTTCTCTGCAGCTGGTTTCGCTATCTTAGCTTAATAATAGTCGTCATCCATGCGATCGTCATCGGCCGCCATGTGTTGTTGTCCGTCTAAGTGACCAGTTGTTGTGGCTTCTCTGACGCAATGGAACATTAGGTTTCTGTGCCGATGCTGTGACTGGCGTTTGGTCTGTCTTTCTGTTTGCCGTCTGAATGTGTGAAGGAAAATATGTTGGCTTCTGTTGTTTAGTTTATTAAGTGAAGTAATCTTGTAGTAAGGCCTGTTTTAACTTATGGTACGTTGCTTTTCAATATATGGATTTCAATTTAAATCTCACTGATTTAAAACATTTATTGTCTACATATGGGTGTACAAATCTAGTGCAGTCACGTTTATGCACAACCCATTTATATGTGGCTGTGTATTGCCTCTCAGTGTTGCCTATTTAACACATGATACACAGGAACTTGTTGTTCAATGCTACATAGTAGAATTTTTATGATTCTGCCATAATCAGTCTAGCTAACATGGGCTGGAAGTTAACTGCTGTCTCAGCCAAGGTGACAAACAACTGTGTTTGGACACACAGTCCACTAAAAGCACTTAATACTGCAAAATAGTGTCTTGAAACAGATGTTAATGTAGCCAGAAACATAAATTGTCTGGTATTTAGTTACATGACTGGCACCTGTTTTGAACAATTAACCACAATTTGAACAATTAACCACAATTGTCAAATTGTTCAAATTCAACTGATAGCAGGATACAGTGCAAGTGCCTCAAAATCAGAGAACCTGTGTTTGAGCTTTTTAGCCACACTAAGATTTGCATAAATCATGCACTACTGCTTTTCAGCATGACCCTCTTAACCTCTTTGCTATGTATCTTCTTTTAATACACGGTCGTGGTGGTTTTGCCTCCAGGTGATTGCATGTAAACTGGTCTGCGCTGTATAACATGTATTAGTATTTTCTACCCTTGAAATGAATGCAAATTTTATATATGTATATATATATACATGTATATATATATACATATATATATACATATATATTATGTATGAGACCCAAGTGCATAATTTTGTACAAGCTATGTACGTTGCGGATAAATCTTGAATAGATGGATTTCAACTCGTGTAGATGCAGATATACATGTTTATTTCCTTAGACAGACTACCATAGAAGTGTTCATGCATATTCATTTGGTTTATCAAACTAAATTTACCATCTGCATTGTTCCCACATAGGCCATTCTTTTCTGGGATGCAGTAGTGGATTTCAACTCCTGCAGTTTCAAGCACAGTTGATCATCGTGGTTCCTTATAACCACAGTAACAGTTTTTAGGTAGTGTAAGGGTTCTAAGCATATTCTATTTAAAATAAACCATTTGTGGATGTTTTGTCAGTTCGACTCGTTTGAAGAAAAAGGTCTGTTGGTCACAAAACCTAGCATGTGTGCCTTGGTGTGGTTATTAACAAATACCACAATCAGCCTCCCAGTTCCCCTTCAGATACATAATTTGAAATTAGTTGTCATTTTCCACCATCTGAAGTAATTTCACATTCGGCTAATCTCCATGTTGGAAATGCTTCGTTTTTGAATTTGCTATGTATCTCAAGTTCCAGGATTGGGACATTTGCATGTTAGATTATGAGCCACTGTTTCACTTTGAATTAATAATTATTTGGTAGTAATTAATGTTTTAATCTTACTTAATGTATTAATATAATAAATGGGCTATAAAGATTTCGGATGTTTCGGTTTGTACACACTCTACAGTAGAGAATAACTGTTTGAAATTGGGTAAATATGTTTGTTACCTTACCAAGGTAAGTAGGTAAGCACCACTAAGTGGTGCTTTTGGAGCAGTCTACAACCTAATTTTGTGGTGCATTGTGTGTCAGAGGGCATTTTTGCTCTGAGTAAAGCACAAGGGGCTGTCCAAATCTAGATGGGGTCATCCACACTGATCATAACTCCCCTCCCCTCCATTGGGTGCCCATCCCTCCCTCCTCTGGACGTCTTTTACAGGGAGAGTAATTAGTTTTCCATACATTTTAGTGCTGCTGTTAAGGGACAACTCCAAGTCAGTATTCAAAGAACTATGAAGTAGACTTCTTACACATTCTTTCATATGCTTGCTGTCTCCTGAATGAATCCAGCACCAGTTTGCATCAGTAATTTCTACCTCTCCATATCTTGCCCATTCTTGTGCATACCTTTGTGTTTGTCATTTCTTTCCTAGTCATTGCTGCCTTGTGGATATGTTCCTTGCCATAATTGGGACTATATAAACACACCTTTCAACCTGCCAAAAAGACAAGTAATTGGAAACCTATCGCTGCATAAACGTTGTATCCACTACAGAATTTGGGGTTCTGGATCATAGAATTTAAGAACAACAGTAATCCATTTCACAGCTGCTTTGAGGGTCCAGTAGATTGTTGAACTTTACACTCCTTTATCAGACCATACAGATTAGAAAAGCAATCAATAACTAAATCAATCAGAAAAGCAACCAATGGCTAACATACATGTACCCCATTTAAAAGCTCTTTTAACCAGAATGCTGTTAAGTACTGGGTACTTCATACTGCTTTGTCATGAATCATAAAACAGATTGATTCAACCTATGGAAACAAGTTTTTAGAATTCTATTAATTTAAATTGGTTGCTGTGATGTTCAGTAATGATATGACAACTTGTAGGCAAACTATTCATCAACTTGCAAGGGAATACTTATAGCTAGATATGCCCTTCCTGAATAAATACCTTCAAATGTTTATACAGATTTGTATTCATTACAAATAACACGTTATATTAAGGGGTAACTTTAGAAATTGATATTTAGAATTCAAAATTTCTAAATTTAATTCGAGATCTAATTAAATGTGATTTAATAGAGTTCACGATGAAATTGCAATCTTTTTCCAGTCTTGTTTCGCATGTATACACATGAAAATGCCAGTTTGGGAGCAGAGCTAAATAGGTGGATACTGCCAAGTACTTCACTGTGCTCTGATAACATGTACTGTCTACTGTTAAGCCCATACAATGGCCTTGTATGAGCTACATACAGCGTAAAGTTACCAGTGTGTTGGTGTTTTTATTTTAACTTGTGCAATTAAGGTATATACTGGGCTTTTGCTTTTTATTCTGCTTTTGGTGGGAGGTAATGAAATGTTATGCCAACTTCTATTTACGCCGAACTTAATTAGATTTGCAAAGGACAACTTACGTGGTGTTAGTCAAGTTTTTAATTATCATGAAGTGGGTCTTTAGGGTTACTATTTTTCTTGAAAGTCCAATGTTGGTTTATTTGTCATGAAGGTGTTTCAACTGGGTGTAAGTTTGGGAGCTGCTTGCTTATGCAGAGCACATACTTTGCAGGTTTCGTGGAAACTGAATTCGCAGTGGAAACACTGTTGTAACGTTTATGAATTGTAACAGTAATTTCCACATATAGAATTATTAAAGTGTTATGACGCTGAACTTGAGGTTTGCTTTGTGTTCAACTTTGCTCTGAATTATGCAGCTATACACTTTTTCATGACCTTGTCCAATGTTAAATCACCTAATGACCAGCACCCAAACTTTACTACTTACAACAGTAGCTTTGTAGTTGCTTTTAAGTAATTCGTAGCGGACTGTTATGGCACCTTATTGGTGTTTCAGTTCTATTCTGAAAGCCAAACTGCTCAATCACAATGTATGTCTGTAGCAAGAATGAAGTATGCTATCATTTTGGTGGATGTGCATTTCTTAGCTCCCTGATTATATCTGGATGTTCCGAGTATCTTCCAGTTTCTCATCAGAGGCAGGACGTCTACCTCATGAATAAACTTCAATATCATCGTCTTTCATGATGAAATTGCATATCTTTTTCCAGGCTGATCAATTTTCCACTGTCCACCACAGACACAGTACCTCTCAAATCGCAATTCCCAGGCTTTCATTGCTGGCATTTTTGCAAAGCTTCTCATAAGCGAGATGCAGCCACAACGAACGCACATTCGCGTTGGCTCAGCTGTGTGCACACCAAGCACAATCTGACGCACCACATCCTTTCGACACTTTGAATGCAGCACTCCTTGTGGCAGCACAAAAGCAGATTGGCCACACGAGGAAGAAGCTGCATGACTTGGCATTTCACCAAAAGTATACTTGAGTGGGTAGCTCTGTGCAAAGACTGAAGATGAGTAGTCAATGTTACCAAAGAGACCTTCATCCGGTGCAGGCAGCATGATTTGGCTTGCAAGCGCTGAACACTCGTCTGCAAGTGCCTCATCAAAGTCTCTACCTGCATCAACCGCAAGCCAAACTTTTGTAAGTAATTTAAAGAGCTGTGGCAGACAGTCCGACATGTTGGTGGTTGTTGTAAAATTAGGCAAGCAGCTCGAGTTGATGAGTCCCCACATCCGTACAACAACGAGCAGCTCTCGGAGTGTACCAAGCACACGAACATCGTGGAGTAGTGTGGCACCAGGGAATGCTGTGTGCTGGCCATGAAGCAGGAGAGGCAGTGAAGCAAGGATGTAAGCGGTCAGATCTGCAACCCACTGCATCAACTGCTGCATCGACTGAAGCGTACCACTGTCAACAACAAACTTCTTCTCGGAATTTAATGTCATGAGTACAGCATCTATGTCTGTGTCAATACTCTTGTTGCACGTGGCGGTCAGCTTCTCAGAAGGAGACTACAACAAACAAAACATTTGCAATGAAAATCTGAATAGCAAAAATCTCCAGCATTCTCTCATTTAAAATATTGTATTACAGGGTATTTATACGTCATACCAAATCCACCAGCTATCATGTCCTGCTTGCTTGCATTAAAGCTGCAATTTTTCGTTACAGGGTCAAACATCTTTTGATAAGCTGCTTTTCTCCACTTAGTTCACTGCACTGCTAAAGGAGTGCACTTCATTCTTCTCTTATGAAAACAAAATGATAGTAGTGCAACGTTCATAGAACATTTATAAGGCTCAATGAAAACACAGACAGAGGCACTGAAGAAGGTAACTGCAATTAAACCATACTATAGCAAATTCATGCCTGAGTCACAGTTCATTCAGGGATGAGATAAACTGGGGTTTTCTCACGGAGAATTTCATTGTCAGATATAAATACTACCATCTGCCGTCCAATCTCTAGTGATGGTTTTTTAACCCTCAGGAGATCACACGCATACGCAAATTTCTGCACTGTGCCTGAGATGTTCATGAATATAAAACAACACTATTGGGTTGTGTTGGTTAGATCTCTGTGTTTTCCTGGCATTGTATGCTTTGTCACTAATCTATCGCATGGTGTGGCAAACAAAACATCGACAGGTCGATGTTTGTCATTCTTTCAGCACGAAATTTTGTAGGCTTTTGAGAAGTTGGCTGCATGAATTGTAATCCCAAGCAATCATGTAGTTGACTATGGCATGACTATGAGCCCTGGGTGACAAGATCCAGCCCAAGTCAACGGTGGCACCATGTAAGCAATGGCCAGACTTCGATCCAGAAGTGATGTCACCAAACGATGATTCCGGAAGACTGTGGAATATTAGGCTGTAACTGAAACTGGTTCTCAGTAGTTTCAAGACACATCTTCAAATTGTTTGTTTTCATTGGTCACAGTGTAAACTTTGTCCAGGAGAGGTTTGCATTGGTCCTCAACCAATCCCGTAACTATTTTCTTCCCTGTTGTTTGAAGATTGACATAAATCAGTTGCTAAGGCTGCCTTCAAGCCCTTAGTTGCCATTTTTGCTCAAAATTCGCTCTCATGTAACCATGAATAGTTTAATTTAATTTAACTGTAATGCACAGTAATTATCGGTTGACACTAGCCTAAATGACAAGTCTGCCTTACATTGTAATCATAAGTACGGTTACAGTTTTAAATTGTTTTAGGATTTATGGGTAGTGAGTTCCAAAACAACTGCCTGCAGAAAACAGGTGGGTCTTGGTCTTGCAAAAGAGAGATCAATAAATGTTTTTCATACGGGTTTCATACTTGTCCTGTGGTGCATTTGTTCGTAGAGTTAAAATAAGCATCAAAGCATCTAGGAAGTTTTTAAAGACAATGACAGAATATGGAAACAGCTAATTGCATGAATATCTTAACAGTATAGTAATCAGCACATTGACTTTAAATAAGAGCAAATAGCTGGAAGTCCTCGAACACAACAATACAGTTACTCAGCCACCAACTTTAGTACATACACAGACAGCTTTGAATAGAATGTTGTTTTTAAGTTATAAGAACTAACTAAAACAGACTCAAACTATATATAATTATATATATTTGTTAAGGTTGAAAATAGAGTGACAAGGAAGTGAGGAAAGTGGTAAGGAGTGCACTTCTTCTCTTATGAAAACAAAATGACAGTATTGCGAAGTTCATAGAACATTTATAAGGCTCACAGTAAAATACGCGGTAATGGTGTCAAAAGCAGCGGTAATTTTGTGGGGATGGTAGTAAGGCCTACAGTATTACTGAAGAATGGAAATACAAACATGGTATTTACTGCAGTAACAGATGTGACGTTCAGCCTAGTAATTAACTCTGTTAAGCTAGCTAGGTTTGCATGCAATGTTAAGCCATCGTGCTATATAATAGAAATCCTTGAATATTCCACTTCTTTTCAATTTCAGTTAAGTAAATCTATATTTATAAACTTAAGATTTTAACAACTGTTTAATGTGCGGAATCATTTTGATCAGGTTTTTGCTTCATTGGGAGGGGGAAGGGATCGTAACAAACGCCTAATGGGGACGAGGGGTGGGGACAGACCTAAATGGGATGGGAACAGACCTGATGGAAATGGGGTGGGGAACAGACCCACAGGAATGGGTTGGGGATGGAGACAAACTCTGTTCCCCATATCACTCTAGTTGAAAACTGAGCTATACATATATGTATGCAGCAACATATCTGGATATTTACAAAGTCATTTTAAGTCAATCCGTTCATGTATCCTTGGAACAAAATTCGTCAAAATCCATTTCCTATGAGCGTTGACCATGCACAGAGATCTAGTTTCTACAGATCCACGACTTATGGCGTTTTGCCGTTGACAATAGGCTGCACTACAGTAGCAGCCTCATAATCCACCATCAGAATTATCATCACATTGCTGAATTTGTGTTATCACCTTATCACAGGAATAAACATTGTTTCGTCTCTGCTGGGACACTTATCATGCAGGCACCTTGACCAAGCACTTAATTAATCTACACTTGTTTAGTGCCATCAACCAATTTGTAATTAGATAGCAGTGTTATATATCTGAGAAACTACTGTGTTCATGCTATCAGCATCTTCTTTGAAGTAACAATAGAAGGAATCAGCTAAATGGTTCTTTCATTATCAACTTAAAAGTAGACTCACCACTTCATTGGCCGACAATATCTTTGGCCTCAGCATTAATCGGAAGTGTGATGAAATAGAATGAAGGACAAGTCGACTGTGGCAGTCAGCAGCCCGAAACTGTCCACTGGTTCCACATCGATAGAGAGCAGCTTTCATAGCCAGAAGTCGACATAGGAGCTGATCCTGCAGAAAGCCTGTCTGCTTTGAAAAGTTATCACACAACTTCTGGACAACGGTCTCAATCATGCCTAAGCAAAGAAAAAAAGCATAACATCTAAGCTCAAGGTCTTATGCTTGAGAACTCTGCCAGGGAACATTTGTTGCATCATCTGCTGGCATTTCCTTTGCAAATGAAAACGGCTTTCCAGTTAATTGTTGCTCTGCCATAGTTCAATCCGAACAAATGCAAACTTGTTCTGTGTATCAGTGATTAAGACATGTACATAACACAGAGTATCTTACCTTCAACCCATAATCCTGTCTCTTTTTCAGATGCATGGACAAAGATCAATAGTTAGTAGCAAAACTAGACAGCAAACAAAGGCAACATATTCTGTTTCAGCCATAAATAAAGCTGAAATTCTAGTTCTCTCTGAAGCTCAGCTGAACTGGATTGTATTGTATTGTACCGTATCTAGAAATTTATAAAGCGCCTCTCGCAGAATAACTATTCAGAGGCGCTCTCAGCACAGAAGCCCCGGGGAAACAGAAATGCCTTTAGGGAACACGAGACTGATAAGGAAAAGCCAGTCATTAGTTTGGCCCTGAGCAGAGGGGAAGGTCATTCCAGACAAGCTCTAGTTTCATATTTTATAACTCAAACTGTACCCAAGCCTACTGAAGGAGCATCAGTAATCTAACAGTGTTCATCAACACACATTAATCACTGAGGATCAGAGAGGAGCTGTAGGCACATGAAATGAGTTTGAAACTTATGAGCATGAAGCCACTAACAATTTGTTATTGAACATGTCAGTAAATGCTGCTATGCCTTTTGTTACCAAGTGCTTCCCATCTTTGGCTGCATACACCCAAACTACAAAACTGGCTGAAACTACGAAGTTCTCTATTTATTCTATAAAGTTTCAGAGCCCAAATGGAATTTGGTCAGCTGTTAGATAAAACCGTTCATTACCTGGCTTGACAGCCGTTAAAACATCCCACCAGTCAAGTCCAGTCAGGAGAACATACTCCAGCATGCAGACGATGAAAATGGTTGGAACTTGAGTAACAGGATCACGAGTATTGACAACCTTCATCACATACATGCAGCTGTACTGATCAACTCCCACAAGTATACAGCCTAAGAACAGCAACAAAAACAGCTTCTCTACAAACATGTTATACAACAATGTCAATGCACACAAGAAGTTCGGAGCAATTTGTTTGTGTGTAGAGAAGAACTCCATGATTTTGGGATAATCTGGACATTTGTTTCTTAAAATACAGCTACAAATCTTGAAAAATGTAAAGCACAATTAAAGCCAGTTCACTTATTGCTTACAGTTGTTATGTAAACAAGCAAAAATTCACGCAATCCAATGCCTTTGCTATGCTCTGGCGACCTGAATAGAATTCAGTATCACACTCAGATAGCAAGCCTCTAGAAAAGTGAGTTATGTATGAAAGACTTTTTAAAGTATGGCTTAGGCAAAATAAAAAACAACCTTTTGGATAATGCCTCAACAACAAACTATCAGTTTTGTGCCAAGAAATTGCATTTTGTGCCAAGCAATTGAATTTCAGATGCATTTACTATAACACGTGAAGAATTGTGAAGACCTGTGAAAGATTGTTGCATGTATGTCATATAAGCAACAGATTTTCGCTTTTTGTCAGGGTTTTCAAGATCGATAATTCCAGTGTCCAAGTTTGTTGTTGTCATTGCTTGGAACGTGTGCTTATTTACTAGCTTCACTGAACCATCTTTGTATGCAATTGCAATGTACTGGAACAGAAGAGATGACGCATCAGTGGGCAGTGTGGCTCCGTATGAAACCGGAAAGCGAGGAACTGCTATTGAAGTTGGTAGGCTTGTATGTGTTATGCTCGACTTGAGGATCCACTTTTCCTGAAGGAATCCAGTCGCCTTGTCGGGCATTAGGTTGCTAAGGTAGAGGCGGTGAACCGCAACGGGCGATGCTGTCAGGTTCCACAGTTCCACATGGCTGACATTTGTGTCGCCAGCACTGACAATAAGTACGTCACCCGACTCCTGGTGCATGTACTTGACATGAGTGATGTGTGCGGTTGGCGACTCCCGAAGGGCCAAGAGGAGATGGCAGCGAGCGTAGAAACTGGTCATTGGTGTGCACAGGATGCTGCAATTGTCACCATCAAGCTGTAGCGAGATCTTGTAGCAAAGGATGGCCGATGTGACACTACCATCGCTTGTTGCAACCAGAATATCCCCCTTGCTAGAGAATGCAATGTCTGCGACACGTATGCGTCGACGTGACGGACATAACATCTCCATGTGTATCTTCATGTCAGTGCTTCCCATCTTTGGCAAGGTCACCACAGCCTGTAAAAAATAAATTAATTCAATTAGCCTATAACCACAAAAATAGAGAAAAAGGTTTATATGAGAACTTTAAGGTTTCTACAAACAAGAATTCCTAACAATTCAAAATTGCTAAAAGGTTTTTCCAACAAAGTCCAGTTTTGAGTGGCATTATAAGTTAGATATACATATATTTTTAACTATCCAAAGTATGCTTATGATAAATATATAGACACTGTATACGTAACTCACATTGTTTGAATTTCCTGTAACAGACTAATTTTGCTCTACAGATCTGTCACATGGATTAACCGAGTATCTCAGTAAATAATGGCAAATGGTGTTGATCTCACAGGCACTTTCCCAACAAGTTTTAGGACAAGTTCTTTTCCCTGTGAGAATCGTCACCACATACATCACACTTATCAAGTACATGCACCAAGAATCAGGTGACATGTTGATTATCAGCACTGTTCTAAGTTTTTGTAAGTTTGCTTCTGCCGCTATCCTATTATTTTCATTCCTGAGTAATTATTTCTATCCCAGTAAAAGGCTAATAATAATAAATGCTACTTACCATGCCAGTGGCAGTGACAGCCAAAAGTCCGTCCACTGCCTTACCACCAAAATGAGAAAGCGATGGTGTGAAATTTGCATTGAAGTGCTTCTCTGCATAATTTTGGCTTTCCCTTTTCTCAGGCATGAAGGTCATCTGCAAGACATTGTAAAGTCAGATGATAACAATAATGCTTCAACATCCACATATTCCAAAGTGGCTACAAAAACCAGCCATGAACTTTGTATCAATTCTAAAAAAACTATTTCTTGAATATTTGGCACAAGTGTCCATTATCAGCTTGTGATGGATTTCAGTGATTTCAGTGAACATTGACCAATGATGTAGTCTGCTCCTACCATCCACCAATTATAGAAGAACTGGACAACAAAATCATGCCATTATGTCCTATGAGATATTCTTCTGCTCTGCAACGTGTAGAGTCTGAAGCTGAGTTATGAACATACCACGTGGTGGTAGTGAAGCGAAAGACAAACGTGAACTTTATCAAATATTAACAAACCTTATTTCCCAGATGCAGCCAGGAAACAGCAACAATCTCCTCACCACTTATGTTTGCCATCCAGGGTGGATCTATCCAGCTGTTGAGTAAGAAATCCTAAAGCAACAGACAATAGCCAACCATGATCCAGCATAAATGTGGCTGACACAACAGTTAACAGCTATGTATGAATCAATGAATGAATTTTGTTTCAATTCATTGTGAATTTTGTCAAACTACATAATTAAACATTTAAGACACAGTCCGTGAATACAATGAGCTACAAATGCAGTGAATAAATTTATAATCATTTATCACCATTATGCACTTCTGAATTTTATAAATGAGCATTTCAGTGACATATGTATTGTATCAAAAGAACGCTTACATAGGTCTTATTAATCATACAAGCAGGGCTGTAGTAGTAAAATTAGAGGTGAGTACATGCTACTGGTTAGTTTTCTGAAACAAATTAGAGACGAGTACAAATATTGGGAGATGAATATACAGTCTCTAGAGGTGAGTACACGCTGTATAGTGTATACCCTCGACTACAGCCCTGCATACAAGTAGACTAATTCTGACAGCACACCAATTATAGAAGAACCAGATATCAAGATCATGCCATTATGACCTATGAGAAATGATCTTTTGACCAAATTTAATTTTGAGTATACATCTTTGATAAACTGCCATACTTGCTGTTTACACTTTGCTCACCAGTTGTGACTCCCTTCAGATTTATATCTAGCTTACCTAGGGTGGTGAAGTGGACAAGATGTTGGCAAACATGAGGTTAAGCAATTAAAAGTAAAATTTCTAAAACACCTTGTTAATAGGCCCTTAGCCAGCCACCCATTCTTTGGACGAGTGAAATTAGTTTGGACGGGCATAAAATCATGCAGCACCATCCAGTTTCTTCTCTAGAGTCACTGCCAGCATTCAGATGACAGTTCTGTAAGGAGCAGGGGTTGATATTAGGCTCTGTAAACAGCATAGGGGCACCGCAGTTGGACTCGTACGGCGGCAGGACTTTGGGCGGTCGCGACTTCGTACGCTCACGGCGTCAGGCGGTCATGAATTCCAATGCTTTTGGACAGGCAATTTCTGACTACGCGTCTGCTTATTAACGGCATACAATGTTATGCCAAAGAAGAAAAATGCATTCCAAATCATATGTGTACCATAAACAGTAATCAGTCAAACTGAAAATGACAACTTGACATTCAGTAGTTGATAACTTGCCTTCATCTGCCAGACATAGCAAGTGCCAAGTACTGTTGCAACTAAGAGTTTTGACCCAGTCTGATGCCATTCCAGACCAACAACCTTCTCTGGCACTGAGATGAGACGACAAAGGCTCCATGGCTTGTCAATATCACAAACATACACATGATGCACCATCTCCACGAGGCTCCGATTTGTCTGGTTACTACAGCCATCCACAGATTGTTCAATCAGTAAACATGTTACGAGTTTCTGGTGTACTTAAGTGATATTGTTCTTTTAAAAAGATATTAAAATCATTTATTTCTTGATTCAATATGAACAGTTTATGACAATCACATAATTAACAGCAATTTCGTAATCATATTCTCCAATTTCCTAAAGAGTCACTTTAAAGCCAAGCACAAAGCACCAGCCTGTTCACGACCACTGCATCGCATCCAAGGCGTTGTCCACAGATCGATGTTCATTGGTGGTCCGAGTCCAGTTGCCAGAGAGACCAGAGAGGCAGAGTAGCTGTTAAGGAGGGTTTCACTGAGGTCGAGGAGACTTGTAAGCAGATGGTCAGATAAATTAGGGTAGGAATTCTTGAAGAGGCGAGTCCTCAATTTGGAGAGGAAAGCCTGTGAGGTGATGAGTAGAGGAGCTTGAGGTAGATGATGGTGAGCAGGGCTGTAGATGAGGGTATATGCGGGTATACAGCGTGCACTCACCATAGAGACAATATACTCGCCTCACAATATGTTTTAGTATACTCATCTCTACAGAGCATGTACTCACCTCCAGAATGTACTTTGACATATTTGTAATACTATAGGGTGTAGACTATAGCTTAAACAAACTTTCAGTTTGAAATTTAATTATTTCTGCTCTTCTTGACCTAGCGAGTTGCAAAACAACTTTAAAACTTACATAGCTCTAAACCAGTGGTGCACAACGTCCGGCCCGCGGGCCAAATCTGGCCCCCGAAGAGTCATTATGTGGCCCGCGATGTCCAACAGGAAAAGCGACTATTTTATGAGCCAGCACTGACATTAAGTCTACAGTGACTTGCGCACTGTGGTAATTGGAAAACCATCAGTATTATAGTAATATAGAAATACCACGAGTTCCCCTTATAACTTTTTATGCTTACTTTTATACTTGTTTTAGTGCACACACCATCTTCATAGGCCAAAATTTTTAGAATCATTCATCCTAACTAAGCGGAGTCATCACTTTTTTGGCCCCCGAAGGGTTCAAAGAAATTGTTTAGTGGCCCCTGGGCGAAAAAGGTTGTGCACCACTGCTCTAAACGGTTTGTACCGTTTGTAGAGGAATGCACCCATGCCATTTTCATATTTTCATGCATTCTACTTTTGGATATTGCAGCCCTTTTCAGTATTTCCATTTCCTGTTTACTTTACGTGACGACACCGATGCAGAATTTAGAAAGTTTAGAAGTTATTACTAAATAATAATTTTCAGTCAAAATAATTTAATTACTGTCTAAACACACTATGCCTCCTCCTCCGTCCCAAAAAATGAAACAATCTACTTTCTTTTTGGGCCTACTAGCTTTGAGGCCAAATTGCCTAAATTGTGATTGCTTTTTGTTGTTTGTTTTCATATCTGAATGTCACTGCCACTGGATGCAAAAAATATTAATTTTTCAATAAATTTTAACACAGTTAATGCATCCGAAGTTGAGGAATTCTGTCATTGCAATACTTAAACACTCATCAAATAGTTTCCATATTTCAACAAATTTTCTTGCACAGCCCCCTTCCCAAACTCATCCCCTCAGTGTTTCGGAAAACAAACCGGTAGCGTGCACTCGCCTCTTATTTTACCACTACAGCCCTGATGGTCAGTGTGTGGTGGTATTGTGGAGGAACTGAGAAAATGTGGAATTCAGAGGGAAGTTTGTTCCAGAGTTGAGGTGCAGTGTGGGATATGGATCGGTTGGAGAACTTGAGGCGAGTAGTGACTGGGGACGGGACAGAGTGAGAGACGAGGATGTTCGGGTAGACCGGGGTGGTTGGATGGTGAAGAGTTCGTGAAGGTACTTTGGCTGGGAGTGTTGTAGCGAGTTGTAGGTTAGGAGCCATCCATATATTATGTACGCATGGAGGGGGAGGGGGTAACCGAAATGCATGTGCTTGCGTACGCTTGCGAATGGGGGGGTCTACTGATAATGTACATACGCAAATTGATTGGCCTTCAAGTGAGCTAGAGTTCAGTCTTTCCAGCTATCTGGTACTACCAGAGGAAGTAGGACTGTGGGAGAGGTGTCACTTGTATGCCACCTTACCTCTGAACGCTATTAAACTATCACACAACTCAACAGTGAGTCCATGGATTACTCATCCTTCAATCTGGCCTAAAGTGCAGACAGTCGCTGCCTGAACCTGTGTAACTGACACATTCTGCAGCTGGTCTTGGGGGGGGGGGTGCGTCAACTGTATGTACGCAGGTGGGGGGGGATACGCGTGCGAACAGGGAGGGGTCCAATTTTCCCGGATTTTTGCGTACGTAATATATGGATGGCCCCTTAGCGACTGTAACTTACTGTTAAACTTTTGACCGGTAAAATAATACAAAGAAACTAAGAAAATCCACTGAGCTGCACACAAGGAGATGCATTGCGGTAATGGGATACGTTACGGCAACGTACATACCTCTCCTCCTCTTCTTCGTCATCAAGATCAACTGTTGTGCAGAAAGCAATAGCATTCCTGGGCGACAGACTGATCATTGGCGTTTCATCTCGGAATAACCAGCAGTCTCTACGCCAACCACGGTGCGGCTTCGTTACTGTGTAGACAAGCTCCATTCCAACGATTCTTGGACGATTTCTAAATTTTCCAGCTTCGTATATAGCATGCAGTCCTTATTTAAAAAATATCTGTATGCAAATCACAACAACTTTGAAATATACTTCATATCATGCCTTCAGTTTGGTTTTTATTTAACCGGAAACATTAACCCGATTCTTTTAAGGTCGAGGTTTAGCGCAAAGATTTTAACAGGGAGGAAGATGGCGCACTTAAAGAAATTAGGCTTGCGCAGTGCGAATCAGGGCGCGCAAGTGCTTATGGTCTATTGACGGGACAAACAACGAGAACTTCCTATACCTGCCATGTTAAAACCCGTCAGTTAAGAGTCGTTTTATACGAAAAGTATCGTAATATCCAATTCATAAAAAAATTTTATTGGTAGTACTTTATTCCAACTGTAGATATTTTTGATGCTTGTCAAATCAATCGCGTGGAATCGTGGTTTTGGATCATTTTAATAACACCTACAAGCATCACCGCATGGCAGCCACCACGTGGTTGGTAACAACTAAAAACGCATATTCAGGAGTTTCCATGTGCTTCTCCTGTGAGCCTCCAGAACTGGACTATAAAGATTCCAGCAAAACCACATCTATTGCCAAGAATAGAACGAATGCTGAAAAAATAGAAAGTTCGGTACCATGCCGCACTTTTGTGCAGCCTTTAATTGTGGCAATGCAAGTGGAAAAAATCTTGGAAATTCGTTTTTCTGCTTCCCAAAAGAAGCTGAACGGTAAGCGTACTGCATTATTAATACAGATTAATTCTTAACCAAAGTCTTGGCCACAATTTCAGTACACTACAATAAACTTGTTAATTAGATATAAAAAGCAAGGGCTTTGCTATTTAATATTATAATAATCCCCTAAACAACGCCTGAGAACTGGCCATAGAAGTAAATATTCATGGGTCGGTGGCATATAGGAGTTTCACCTCATAGAGAAAGGTTAGGTCAGCATCGGTTTCATGTCAAGATCTGAAGGTCAAGCAGGCAGTTACGGGGGTCGTGTATAGAGTTGGATCATCTAGAGAGTTAAGGGGAAGAGCAGAAGTCAAAATAGGATTTGAGGAAGAGGTTCTTTAAGTTTTGAGTTGAAGACATGCTTATAGAGGTTGCGAAAGGTGTAGTTTGGTTTTTTCTTAGGCTGTGCACCAGATAATTTTGTAATTCTGACGGGAGTTTATTATACATACCAGTAAGTATATGAACATTCATTCATAGGGCCATTTTAATACAGATTTATGAACTGACATGACTTACAAGTATTACCCGGTATGTAACATAAAAATTTTATGTGTTAGGTGCAAGAAGTGGGTCATCAACACCAGGCGTGGGGACCTTGATAAGAAAGATCCAGCAGAATTACACAAGAACCACAACCCATCATCTTTACTTTCTGAAGATGTACTTGGAACAGGCTCTGACACTACAGGAGAAGCTGATGTCGGATCAGAATGGTTTAGCAGAACAAAATCATCACCATTAATACAATTTTTGCCGCTTGCGAGAATTAAGGATATCGAAGAGGATATCCATTTTATCAACAAAAGCAGCAGTTTGAACAGCTTCAGGAGGTAACTCCTTTGTTAAAACACGCATATGTAAACCAGCTGCAACGGAATGACTCAAAACCTGAGAAACAAGACATACACGCATCTTCAAAACTCTCGAGGTGTCAATATGACGCTCTGTCAACCTTGTTGCAAGACGTATGGGGTACATTTGATCAACATGATAAAATTTCTCAATGTGTTCCAGCTAGCTAATGAACCATCAACTTCAATATCATGTTTCATTAAATTGTTGCGCACATTTTTAACAAATGCGGAACGTCAAAAATAACATGTACAGCGTGTTCTATTGTGTCAACAGTGAAATTTGGTGATGTTAATGTACTGCCAAGATTTTTTACAGCTGCTAAATTGGTTGCACCTTGATCACACACAATGCATCGAACAAACAAGCCAATATCGTGAACTCTAGTAATGCATTCTTTTATTAGTTCTGACAGTTTTGAGCTTGCTATTGTGTGGTGTGTAAAGAAAAATGCAATGGCTTGCTTCCATTTACTGCGCAAACCCCTAATCATGAAGACTAATGCGTGTGTTGCTATCGTTCCATCATCCGTGTACCCTATGACTCTGTCTAAGTTCTTATCATATGTTAACTGTGATTTCAAAGAAATTTCATCAAATACTAGTGCACACTGACGTTCACATAATGGCAAACTCATAACACGTAATTTAAGGACCTCAAAAATCACAGGTGCAAACCCACATTCAATTCTGCCAATGGCTGCACCTACAAACCTGCATAACATTGACAAAGATGGTAAAGCCAAGTGCTGTGATGCAAATCGATACAAGTCTTAAATTGTGCAACTTTTCTTTCCAATCTCCAGCGTCTAGACTGTAGCTGATGTATTTTCTGCCTGAGCCGTTTTCTTAATGGAGTATCTGGTGGTCTGCATTTATTACATTTTATTTGTGTCTGTAGTTATTTGCTTAATTATGTCTATATTTATATCAGATGTAGAAACTTCTGATGAACCACAATCTCCTTCAGTAGCCAAAGTTGTTGCTGGAGTCATTTTGAACATCTTGGGCATTTAATTTGATGACAGATTTCTTTTGGCTTCGACACCAGCTTCCTTGTCTGTGCTCACAACACCTTCTTTTCTAACAGGCAACTTGCGTTTGTATAATTTGCTTCATGTACAAGTGATATTTCATGATTCTTTACAAGTGTTTGTGAGCGTAATACAAAAAAGACAAATTGAAAGAATCTTGCATATGTAATTATCTGTAAATATTTGTAAGTACATATACTGGTATTGTAAAATTAGAAACTTGCCAGTTTGTTTTGTTGTATAATTTGCTTCATGTACAGGTGATATTTCATGATTACTTAATTCTTTACAAGTGTTTTTGAGCATAACACAAAAAGACAAATTAAAAATTCTTGCCAGTTTGGTTTGGTGTATTATTTGCTTCAGGTATGAGTCATATTTCATAATTACTTACTGGTAATTCATTTCATACTGTGAACTGTTTATTAAACTGTCTGCTGGTTATAGATTATAACCTATATATTGATTCACTGTCAATAATCTCCAAAAATGCTTAACAGATTCAATAAAGAAATGGATTTATCCAGTGTTGTATGTCACTTTTTGATGTTTATAACTGTAAGCCAAAAACTTCAAAACACCACTCTTTTGATGTTTATAACTGTAAGCCAAAAACTTCAAAACACCACTCTTTTGATGTTTATAACTGTAAGCCAAAAACTTCAAAACACCACTCTAATAAGTAATAATGGTCAAGGCATCAGTCAAGAACTTGGTGCTAAGTAGTCGGTGTGCACACGAAATTTCAAGGTTAAGTCCAGTCAAAACCTTAAAAGAGAAATACATGAAGGAACAGAAGCAGCTTATTGTATTGTATAGTATACCAATTCTTGTGAAGCGCCTCTACCCAGTGCTCACCAATCAGAGGTGCTCCCAATGCGAAAGTCCTTGAGAATAAAGGCAAGTTTTAAGACAACGAAAAGCTGTGGCAGGACCACCAGATAGTAGTGCAGCCTGGAGCGAAAGAGGCAGCTGGTTCCAAAATGAAGGTCCAATACTAACAAAGGAACAAGACTGGACCATGGCCGTTCTCACTTGGGGAACGAATAAGTTAAGTCGATCACAGGAACGAAGAGAGCCAACTGAGTCACAGAGGTATTTAGGAGCAAGTCTCAGGTGAGATCGGCAAATAAGGATTAGAGTACCTTTAATTGGATGCCAGCAGTAAGAGGAAGCCAGTGAATATGTTCAAACATGAATATGGAAATATAGAAGCGTGGGTGATTAGTCTTGCAGTTGTGTTAAGAACAGAATGTAGAGGAGAGAGACAAACTTTTTGGGAGGCCAAAAAATAGGGAGTGACCGTAATCTATGCCAGAGCAGATGAAGGCATGGACAATGGAGGTAAAGACTGGAGAGGAGAACACTGGTGCCAATCTTGTTGACAGGTGGGAAGCCAAAAATAGGGGAGGGGACTTTTGAACTGATCTGGTTTAAAAAAGATTTTTGAACTGATCTGCTAAAAAAAGAAGCCAAAAAATTTTTACGCTCACGTGCGAAAAACTTTGACTTTTTGGCGTTTCTTCAAAATTTGAAGGAGGACAAATGTATGGTGTGCCCCCCCCACTGCTAATCGTTAGGGGCTTCGCGCTTTCGGCGCTCGCTGTCCGATCCATAACTTTATTTCATGAAATTCCCACACATCCACGTCTGTTCGGCCCACAGCGGGTCCATAATTATCACACCGCATGCCGTTCTGTACGCCCATGCCCAACGCACGTGGCACTTATGGCAGTTATTGGACTGAAAACTGGTCTTTACAAAGTCGTGTACGCCGATGTATGTCATTAATAGTTTTGCGTGTGAGATGCATTTCATTCATCTTACCACAAATTGTGACATACGATATACAGCGGCGTAAAGCAACTGTAAATGCACTAGCATTCACGGTAAACAGATTTCTACAACCCATGCCATATGGCGTGCTGTAAGTTTTAGACTTATCTGATGTCAATTTCTGGCCAAATATCTAAAGTTCGAATAAAGTACTACCAATAAAAATTTTGTATGATTTTCATATTACGATACTTTTCGTATAAAACGACTCTAAACTGACGGGTTTTAACATGGCAGAGATAGGAACTTTTCATTGTTTGTCCCGTGGATAGACCATAAGCACTAGCGCGACCTAGATTCGCACTTTCGTCGCCAGTAGGCCATCTTCCTCCCTAATAACATCTTTGGTTTAGCGCGATTGGTTAGCAAGTTATGAATAGTAATAAACAAAGATTTCAGAGCGCAAGATGACCCATTTAAATATATTGACACGCGGAGTACGTAACTAGGTCAATATACGTAACGTGATGGATAGCATCAGAAAAGCGATATAACCAAATAGGGTGTCTGTGATATAACCAAATAGAGTTAATAATAATAATTTAATATCTGTGATATAACCAAATAGATATCTAATTAATATTAATTACTATTTATTACACATGGGGGCGTCTATCCCCCTAAGTCATTGGAGCAACATCCCTTTTCGCCCTCTTTCCCCCCCTCCCCGTTCCTTCCCCTAAAATGGTGGCACACACACTGACAGATCTCCCCCCCTATTTCTTGGATGGAGCATTTGCTCCAAGGTTTCTATGGTGTAGACGCCCCTGGTGACCGTACTGGTGTAACTATATTCGAGGACTACCAGTAAAATTTTATATTTTAACCAACCTGAAAGTTAGATAGCATGCCGCACTGTTTGTGGCAATGTCACCACAGTATAAATAATTACAATTATTTATACTGTGATGTCACCTAACAAAACTGGATTATCGTTTTTTTAGGTTCTCAAACGAAGCTAAATGGCAGGCATAATGCATTATTTATACAAATTGATTGTATTTTCAGACACACTAGAATGCATCACAGGCCCTATAGTTATCAGTTTCTCTATCAGTTACACCTGGGACAGCAATCTTAGTCCCAGGTTACACTATCCTGCAGAGGGGGATAGATGAATGGCAACACTCTGGCATGAAGAGTATTAGATCTTGAAAAGTTGTGGTTCGGTACCCTTATTCCCTTTTGGTTGACTTAGCCTTCCACTCCCAAGGGGACAGCAATAAATTGAGCGGGCACCTCACAGGCTGCCAAGACGTGTATTAGGATTTTGATAATTGTACCATCATGTTTCAATTGTTTCTGTTTGTCAGTAAGCTTGTCATTGAACACGAATATTATTATTATATATTAAGTTGCTTTCTGGAAATCTTTAGTAAATAGCCATGCTCATCAATATATATATATATATATGTGTGTGTGTGTGTGTATTTATGTGTGTAAAAATTATCAATTTTTACTGTTTAATTAGCAACATGAATAGTACTGTTCTTCCGTCACCATCAGTACCGTTCTTGTAATTTGGTGGTCCTATTAAAAGCAGGACTCGGGTCCCTTTTGCATTTGCCATTTGTTCTCAAATACCGTAACCTAATATTTCAAGTCAAACTGTATTTTTCGTGTTGTTGTGTTTGAGGTTCAATAAACAAAGAACAAATGAATATACATATGTGTGTGTATATATATATATATATTTTGCATTCTAACCCTGTTCACATCTCAGTACATACACGTACAAGCATTTTAATCCGAGGCACAAGCTATTCACTTCACTACAAGTTTGCGAATAGAAAGAAAATTTCAGGCAGATGAATTTGTGGCCCTTTAATAGCTAACAAAAGTGAGAGTGGGAGAAACAGAGCACAAAGGTGATCTTCCGAGAAAGGCCATTTGTGCGCATATGCTCTGCATAGAATGGACTACTGTAAGACATATTAAGTTTGCAAATTGTTAAAGCCACCTGCTACACCCAATTAGTAAACCGGTTTTAATATCTGTTATTGTAATTGGCTATTAAATCTTCATCACACAGGAATGCCGCCACTTGTTCATATCACACCCTCACAAGCTAACTTCAGGAATTTTTGCAGTTTTGTTAAGTTATATTCACCCACTACATTTTCAGTTAAACAAGTAATAAAATAAGTAAGTAAAATGTAAATAAAATCAGAGAACAACAGTTTGTTTTCATGACATGTCTCCTTTCCAGTTTTCTATGAAATATACACAATTTAACTTCGAAATGTATCTGCTGCCTTACGTTAATGCTCTAGTCACATTTAACTGTCACAACATTTACATATAAAAACATCAATATATGAATACAATTCAGACCAAGAAAGGTCCACATATGATTGATAAAAGCTCAACCAAGAGCATATGGCTAATAAGAAGCCAAGGCTTATATCCAGACCACTCCTGATATCAGGTGCAACAGTCACTGGCCAGTTCAAGTCCAGAAAACAGTTTATGGGCAAGGCGCCAATTGTCACAACTGAAGTCAAACATAACAGGTTCAAATGACAGTTGAAGGCATTCATACTACAAGACCAAGTATTCGGTTTCAAGATCCACCAGATTTAGAACAAAGAAATAAAAATCCTAACAAACTCATTGATCAATGCAACATGAAGTTTTGGCTTGATCATGTACTGGCCACTCTGATCACCAAGCACTGCCAGATGAATACATTTCTCTATTCAGCTTTATTTGAATTCGTTCAATTTCAGGAGAATGTTTACAACTATCCGGCAGAAACATAATTAGAAATTCCATTTTACACAATGCAAGCAGTGCATCCCACAGCCAAGACAAGATGTTCTCCTTCCATTGCAAACTCCATCTCTAGTCAAATATTCTGATGTTCATAAGGCTTATCTCCGCATCCTTGCAATAAGATTTAGTTTTGGCATAGAGTGGTCTTGTGGCTCAAGATCGGACACAGGAGTGAAACAATTGAGAAACGTTTTCTTTACGGACTGCAAGACTTAACAATTACATCTTTCTTCTTGTTTCTTATGTGCCAATTTCAAACTCCATTTTACACTGATGTAGGCTGTCGGTCTATAACTTTCTAACTGATTCAGCGCAAGGCAAGTACTGTACATCCTGTCCATAAATGATCACAGCTTGCAAGTATTAATGGTTTAGTAAACAAATATTTTTACCAAAGGCTGAACAAAAATTTAATATTTTACAGACTTTCCTGGTATATGCTACGTGGCTGCTGTTGTACTCTTACAAAAGCATAGCCTTAAACTTTAAACACTGCTGATAGTAAAATACATTTCAGCACAAATTAGCAAATCTTTGGGCACCAAGAAGCTACGGGCATGTACGCAAGAAATGACCCATCACCAAGAGGTTAAAAACCTATTCCTAACAAGAAAATGTCCTAAACACGTGTTTCATCAATAATGTCCAAACGTATATTTCAACAAAGTGCCTTCCTTCCCAATAATATTAGTTTATTCACAAGCTCACTGACAAAACGCAGTCTTGGCAGCCTGTTAGGCACCTGCTCATTTTACTGCTGCCTCCTAGGGAATGAAGGACCAAGTCACCACAGTATAAATAATTACAATTATTTATACTGTGATGTCACCTAACAAAACTGGATTATCGGGCTTGCAGGTATCAAACCGCATCTTTTCAAGATCTAATGTTCTTCAGGCAAGAGTATTACCATTCATCTATTCCCTCCTTACAATATATATATATATATATAAATATATATATATATATTTATATATATATATATGAGGTGATCCGTGCCGTTTTTGATGCCAATATGTGTAAAACGAATACCTGGTACTGCGAGTCTGAAAGTAGATAGGCATTAGTAATAATCAGTGTGGCATCGGTTTAGAAAAAGCAGTTCAACCGAGATGCCACAGGCATCAGGAAGGAAGAGAAAAGCAGCATGTCTCCCTCTCCTGCCTACTAGGGGTCTTAGAAAGCACCGTGAACCCCTGAAACATTTGGCAAAACTGAGCAAAAGAAAAGGCATTAAAAATATGGTAATGTGGTCATTTGGGCTTCATATGTGCTACATATGATGAGCACTGTTGGGCTGAGTTTTGTTAAATGTAAGTACAATGGAGGAATAGTTATCTGCTGATTATCTATATCTAGCTCTAAATCTAGAGCTTGAGAGTTTCACAGATATTTAATCATTGTACCTAAAGAAACCTCTCAGCCCAACAGCATCATCATATGTCGCATATTAGATTTGTATGTACTACCATAGGGAATCAACTGTAGGGCTTATGAAGCCCACTTGGAAGCTTTCGAAATCTTGTGTCAATCAATCAAATTCGTTTATTCATACATTAAGCTGACACAGATGCAACTTAGACAAGCTAGACTACGGAGGACAATTAGAGTGTCTTCACCACGGCAGCAGACTAAGGATTCACGACTTAATTGAGCTGGAAATAAATTTAGCACTGGTACTCTATATAAAAGTCAATCGAAAACTTTGATAATCCATTAAATATAATGGTAATAAAACTCTTAAATTAGAAGTTTTTATTTTCTGAGCTGCTGCCCATCAAATTACCTGTAGAATTGCCTGTATTTGCTGCAAGGTATTGCCAGTGATGGCAACAGTGTAAACATAATTGCTTCTGCTTTGCCATCATATGAGTATCATCAAATAAAGCTATAAAGTTTAAACTGTATTACTGGAACATCAATTACACAGTTGAATGTAGGAGCAATCTTACTGTGAAACACATTGCACCTGTCACTAAAAGGACCTTCAGCGCTTTTGCGACTTACTTAAAAATACGCTATGTTAAGTGTCCTCATACATACATACACACATACTTAAAGCTCTGGTAAAATTCCTGAATACAGTAACCGCAAGTCTGCCTTCTTTGCTGTTATCAGTTTATCTGTGCTTACCATGTCACTACATTTACTTACACCTAGAAGAAAGCTTCCTATAACTTCTACAAATTAAATCAAATACCAGAAGGTAGAAACAGAGATATATCTTATATCCATAAAAATTTAAAAGGGATTTATTTTGTTCCCTAAAATATGACTATTTGTGATGCACACAAATCAGTCAAACGAATCAATCAGATCTGATTTGGGTTTGAAATTTCCAATGACTGTGGTTAAGATGACCAGTTCTCCAAAACATTTTAAAGGATAAATTTTCAGCACAAACAGCAAATTAGTACGAAAACTTTGTGCAAATGCTGAAATTCTGTCAAGCACCACTGGAAAGTAGAATGCTGTTTGATACCAGTGCCATTCAGATTTGTCACACTCAACTCCATTACTACAGTTATATATCATGCCCCTTGAGGACACAGTAGCTGCTGTCTGTCTCACAATCAGGCCACATTGAATTCTTGCATGTACATTGTACAGTTATTTAGTATGGAACCAAAGTGGTAAAACAGAGGCAGAAATCTGACCACTACAGCTATACTTATCGAGTGCGGTCATATTTCAAGCAATATTTTAACGATGAAAAAACCACGACCAAAAATCATCATATAAAAGACAAATGACTGATAAATATTAAATTCAAAACATTTCAAATACAACCACAAGATAATTAAAATTACCAGTAAGTAAATGAGACTGTCTGAAATTAAAGAAAAGCCATTAGTTTGATCAGCAAACTGCAGTTAAGCTTGATCATAACCATTGCACTATCTGGCCTTAATATTGCAACATTATTGTGCATAGAAATGTTGCAACTGTCAGAAAGGTAAAGTGACTTGAAAAAGGTGGACTGGCATCATTCTGACCAGAAGTATTGCACGCCAGTTGGCCAGTGTTTCTTGCGAGACTGCTATTTTTCATTTCATGCCAATCCATAAGCATAATGGTCGTCACTGTTCTCTGAAGACAAAGCTTCTCGGTTTGTCATAGGTTCCAGTGTCTCCTCGTCGATTGTATGGCGTATCTTGCCTTCACCAGCCGTCACTTCAGCAAACTCCTTCAGGTTTAACTTCATCTGATGGCTCTGAGGCTACAAAACTAAAGATACCGACAATATCAAACAACAGCAGGTCTATACAATGTGCACAGATGAAACTTAACCGCATTCTGTGTGGCTATTGTGTGTTAGTCAACATTTCGTCTTATCTGTAGGACTTTGCGTTGAGTTATTATTCACGGGATCGAAATTCATTTTCGTAATAACCGATATTTTCATCCATCAGTTTCGTCTTAAGCGAATAGTTTAACATTAAAATGCACTGACATGGGAACAGAACAACAATGACCAAGTTACCATTTCATACTTAATGACATTTCGTCCTGTCTGTATTCGTCCTAAGCATTTTGCACCGTAATTTTTTTAATCACTGTTGTAACCATAAGCGTACATTTTACACTTATATAGCATCCCTACAACTGCTCACAGGCGCTCCAAACTTGATAACACAAGACTACAATCAACTAAAACCGTCTCCAAATGCTGACACAACAGAGGCAGAGAAAAGGGTACAGTGCAAGCGCCTTAAACCTGAAAGCCTATGTCTTTGAGAGCTTTCTAGACACACTATGACATGCATAACTCATACACTACTGTATTTCAGCAGTGCCCTTTTAACCCACGGTCAGTTAACACGAGGTCGCGATGACTTTGAAACCCAAGCACCACATGCAAACAGGTCCATACTTTATATAGCTCCCTAAGTTAGAATGGTGCACAACCAGCCAGGCAGTTATGAATCAGCAAGAGCATCTTAAATTCAAAGCATCTTCACATAAGCAACCAATGCTGCTGACAACATACGTAAATAAAAATATGTTTGAACTTAGGAATTTTCTTGATTAACCAAGCCGCTGTGTATAAAAAAATTGAAGTTGCCTAACACGAAAAAGAGAGACCTGTACAGCTGGCATTACCATAGTTGATTCCAGTACATATGAATGCATGCATCAGAGTCAATGCAGCCTTAGGAGAGAGAGAATGGTGCAGATAATACAAACATGTTCCATGTTATTATTATTATTATTATTATTATTGAAGTAGTTTTATATAGCGCCCCTTCAAGACTGCCTATGCAGGAGCACTCCCAGCCCAACCACAGTCGAACAATGCAGTTTTGAGGACAGTAAGAAACAGAGTGAAATGACCAATCGGTATTTGACAAAGCTTGGTAGGGAGCCCATTCCAGGTCATGGGGGCAGCCACAGACAAGGCATGGTGCTGCCGTATGGCTGTCCAAGCGCGGGGAACAATAAGTTCAGCTTGCGCAGCTGAGCGGAGAGAGCAACGGTGCTGCAAGCATGAGGTGGGACAGCAGAGCTCCTGCAGATATGGAGGGGACAAGCCTTCAAAGCACCGCCGGACCAAAGCAAAGATTCATTAAGTGATGCGCTGTGGGTAGGGGAGCCAGTGGAGGACATCCCTCATATACGCAGAGTCTCTGCCAAACTTGGGGATGCGGCCTACAAGGCGGGCAGCAGTACGTAGGATTCTATTCAGGGGCTCAATCCGGCAGGCCGGGAGTCCGTCATATATGGCACTGCAGTAGTCCAATCGAGAAACAACAAATGCATGGACAAGTCTGGAAGCTGCATCGGAGGACAAAGAACGGGAGATCACCCTGAGTTGCCAGAGCTGGTAATAGCAGCTGCGGGAGAGAAGATTTATGTGCCGCGTGAATGCAAGTTCCTGGTCCAGGATGACTCCCAAGTCCCAGACCCAGGTCGATAAAGATAGGTGTGGGAATTGCCAGGCAAAAAAAGACAGGTCTATTTTAGAGAGCTGCTGAGGCGTGCCGAGCCATATAAACTGTGTCTTAGCGGGGTTGAGCCGCAGGCGGTTTGAGGACATCCAGGCCTGCATGGACTCCATGGCATCGGTCAGGTTTCCACCGCTGCAACAGCGTGGACAGCCGGGCAGTGTATATGGGTCATTATCCGAAATGTTACAAATTTCGTCTCTGAAAAAGAGAAGAAATTTTTCTCCCCAAAATTGGTTGCAAGTGTTTTTTTAGTCATGTACATAGTTAAATTTAACTAATTTGAAAGAAATCCACTATATTTTTAATCACAACTTAATTTTTTTTTTCAGAAATTATAAAGTCAAAACTCCTCTTTTTTCATTGAAATCCGCCCTTTTTGTGTAATCATATTTAATCGCGGGAACCTGAAATATTCCTCTGGTGCTTATAAAATGGCAATTTCTTAAAAGTAGATGATGCCAGCATTAAGTAGGAATACAATATGCCTTTCCTTCATACAATATATTAGTCTGGTGTCAAGAAATTAAGACATTTTTTTAAATTATTTAAAAAAAGAAATATAATTTTCAGCTGCAGAAAAAAATCTGTGCAGCATTAGCTATAACTGTATGTTATATGCATTAGATACAAGTTGAACAACATTTTAAGAGTTGATAGTAAATTCTAATTACTTGCAATTTATTTTTATATCAAATAATTCACAAACAATACATGTAATTCACTCTGAGCAATGCGTCATTACCATCCGAGACAAGATGCGACTGTCATGAGAAAATAGCAAAAAATCTGATGAATTCGGATGGTAATGATGAAAAACAACCGCGAATGGTAATGACAAAATGATGAAATTTAAAACAGCCGTCAAACATTTTCACGTGAATTACTCCATCAGATAAGTAATTTCAATCAGTTCAACAAAAGCGACAAATAAAACAAGTTGTCAATGTTGTAATCTACCTAAACCAGGAAATACAACACTAGATGGTAATGAAGCAGAAATTTACTTTTCTTGTAATTTGGAACACACAAACTTAAATTAAAAATAAAATATTAGGAATTTCAACACAAATCTGTGTGATTCCATTAATAGTTGACAATATCTCGTTCTTGATGCTTTTCTTTTAGTAAGTAAGCACGTTCTGTAAAAGTTATAGGCTTCCCAAAAATTGGGATGGCTATGATGCTTATTTCTATGGACAAGTTTAAATAGGTCCAAAAAGAAATAAATATTATGAAAATGAGTCTAAATGTTTAATTATTGCATATGCTAGCTACCAATTAATCAAAATAATATACCTTTGTTACAGGTTGTAATGGAATAAATTTGCGTAAAAGCTTAATTTAATGCATTGTACACCGTCTCGGACATTGGATGGTAATGATATTTTGTATACATTTAGTAATTTTTTTTCAAAATTTCCAAAATCTAGCAGCTAAAACAATGATGGGAAATGTTAATCTGCTCATTCTTTGAAGGATAGGCAAAAAAATTTGAAGAAATTATCTAAAAAACTCAAAAAACCAGCATGGGACATCGATTCTGCACTTTTCGGATAATGACCCATATATGCTTGCAGGGCGTCAGCATAGGACTGGCTAAGAACTTACCCAGACGCCTGCATGGACCCCAGGTCGGCAGTGTAGATTATGTAAAGAAGGGGGCCAAGAACAGAGCCCTGAGGCAGACCAAATGGAGCAGGGACCTGGGGCGTCTATCCCCCCTAAGTTATTGGAGCAACGTCCCTTTCCCCCTCTTCTTCTCCCCTCCCCATTCCTTCCCCCCTAAAATGGTGGCACACACAGACAAATCTTCCCCCCTATTTCTTGGATGGAGCATTTGCTCCAAGGTTTCTATGGTGTAGACGCCCTTGGCAGGGACCCAAGGGGACATAGTGGATCCGTGGACCACCATGAACGAGCGGTCCTGCAGAAATGAGGTAAGCCAATAAAGAACATTACCAGAGAAGCCAAAGGAAATGGATAGGTGCTGCAAGAAAATGTCGTGATTGACAGTGTCAAACGCGGCACACATCAAACAGCGCAAGGAGAGTGACCTGGGATCTGTCAATGGCTCCATATATGTCAGATAGGCAGACTAACAAGGTTTCTGTGGAGTGGCCCTTACGGAAACCCGACTGGAAAGTGGGGAAAAGGCCATTTTTGTCTAGGTAGCATATGAGCTGTGCGGCAACAATCTTTTCAATTAGTTTAGACAGGAATGAAACATTTGCTATGGGTCTAAAATATACTTACTATCTTCACATGCTCAGAGAAGTTGAATTCAACTATAATATAGGAGGCCGGTAAATGGTTTGGTTTCAAAGGGACAAGTGGAACAAAGAGGTGTAGAAAAATGAAAAAAATATTATTTCTATGAAATCAGGCCTTGTCTTCCAGGCCATCCAATAAGTCCTTCTGAAGGCTGGAAGACATCAAAGACATGCTCCTGATGAACAAGTAACAACCAGCAACAAGGCTAGACTGTGAAACAATTAGTGTTAAATGATAGGCCTACACTGTATCATTTCAGCTGATACAGTGACGATACACCTACAAGCTGTGATACAGTGACGATATACCTAGAAGCTGACAGATACATAGGTAGTTGGGCATTCATCATAGAAAATTTTGCATGATAACTTCAGAAAACAAGGAAAATCTAGGTTTGAAAGTGTAAGGATGAATGTGTAAACCTTTGCAACCTGCCCTTGTCAGCAACTGAAGCCCATTTCCATTTACTAAACCAACTAACACCCCACACAGAAAACATGGTTGTACCTGATGATCTGTTTGCAGCATCGATTACTTGCTCAAGGCAACGGCCAAATTC
This sequence comes from Allolobophora icterica, assembly GCA_963556255.1. Lineage (NCBI taxonomy): Eukaryota > Metazoa > Annelida > Clitellata > Crassiclitellata > Lumbricidae > Allolobophora > Allolobophora icterica. Next base: position 47,656,685 of record OY744604.1, read on the forward strand.
TTCTAAGATTTGTCTTTCTGTGACAGCATCGCCGAGATGCATAACAAAGCATTCCTCAGCCGTGGCCAAAAGACAGGAATTGGTTGCCTCGACAACATCCATTGTCATAAATGAATGAGGCAGCCTTCAAAAAATATACAAAAGTAGCAACTTGAGGAAATTATGCTGCAGCTTGTAAAGCAATGACAAAACCAGGCTTCTGGATGCAAAGCGAATACTAATGCACTGAATATTCGATTTCTGAGTGTAGTCGACTTTACTCTCTTTTGACAAACTAGGTCCAACTATGTAAGCTATAACTGATGCTACTTGCTTTACATATCAACTCCACATAAATGCATTACACCAGCAATCCAACTGCTATCGTGCAAGACAATCACCAATTTAGTACATGCCTATGTCAACAACTCTTGTCAGGTGTAGTCCATCGATAGACGAAGCCTGGCAGCTGCAATTCAAGTGCAAACAATGCAGCAGCTTTTCAGAAAGCAGTAGGCAGATAAAAAACTAATAAAAATACATGACTCAAATCTTTTATTCTGATAATCTCTAACGAACCTCTTGCCATTTGTGTCTACGGTTGGCTTCTGCACTGAATATTCGATTTCTGAGTGTAGTCGATTTGTGGCTGCAAGTTGCTGCTGTACTCGAGTGTCTGCAGCATCAGCAAGTTCCATCAGTGACTCCCGTACAGTGCTCAACTCATAGTTTTTGCAGCCAAAGCACTTGCACAGATCTGTGCACAATATTTTAGCCTAAAGAAGCAAGCAAATTTACAAACAATGCTGACAAGGCTAAATACTCATCTGTTATGCAACCATTTCAAAATGAAGCCCAAACAGCAACAGCACATATTCGACTGCCAACGAGTGCCATTTGCAGAAAAATCAAAACTGCTTGAAGAACAGCAAAAGCCATCCAGTCAGTGACTAAAACATGCCACTGTATCAGCAACAGCACCACTCCATCTCACAACGGACCTAATCCATTCAATCTACAATAAGGCACAATGAACAGAATGTCGTCAAGGCTTTCGAGGAAGACGAGTTTAATGAATACCTAAACAATGCAATTCTTAATCTAAACAGTCAATTTTAAATTATCACTTTAAACTAAATTCTTACCAATGATTCCCAAAGAAGCTCCAATGCTTAACATCTTACCTTAGTCATCACCTAAAGCAAGTACTTTCCTACTTGACTACAGAAGTGATCAGACTAGAAAACTGTTGAATAAATTGGCTGAAACCTCAAAGCACTCGCAGTAGTTTTTGAGACAGGACGATCTTTTGCAGTGGCAGCCCTTGGCGTGCTGTCGGCCAATATCACCCACACGATTTTTCCCTATAAAGCATAAAAAACTACTTTAATAACACAATAAGCAATCAGAACTTGTCAACCAAAAGGTCAGGGTTAAATCCCTGTCAGGGCAGAAATTTGTCGAGATTTTGGTTCCACTTGCGCTCCTATCCAACTCAGCTATAACGACTACACTGACCACACACTGTTAATGGGAAGCTCAGGAGGTGAGGGAGAGAGTTGGCGATCTGCCCTCATATGGCTTCCTTTCAGACCTAGTTTAAGAGACAAGTCTTATTCTTCTTATCATTAGTAAGTTTATTCTTTAGCTAGCACTTGTCCCCTAGCACTTGGTATCTTGGCACCTTGTACAGTGCAAATAGCTTAACAGGGAGGGGATTAGCATTCACCAAGAAAGATAGAAAGAGCAGAAATCACAAAGAGTGGACAGGATGAGAATAAGCAAGATGAAAACAACATCAGAAACTGAGACAGACAGACAGAAGTGAAGGAGCCAAAGACAAACCTATTTTGGGATGAAATGCATATGGATTCCTGTCAAGACAGGCTTTGATTGCCTTCTGGCGATCATCTTCGTGCTCCAAATTGTTTGCACAGGAAACGCAGTTGCAGTCAGAACAAAACTCGCCATTTGCGAAACACTCACAGTAACTACAAACCAACAGAACATTTCAAACAATGAGTATAATTAATAATAAAAAACAATTGGCCAAGGAAGTGTGTTTTCGTTGTGTGGTTGAAAAGGACCGCATTTACAGCGAAACAGTTAACCTTGTATTCGGTACTTGGCGTCTTGTACAGCGCAAATAGCTTAATAGGGTAAACAATGTTAACTGAATTTCATTTTAACTATTTTGCAATTCCAGTTTTTAAAGGTTTTAATGTAAGCAAGTACGATAGTGTATACACATTGATTGTTGCATTCCAAATTAAGTATCTACCAGGCCCTTAGCCAGAAATACAGATTTGCCCGTCCAAAAGCATTTGAAATCGTGACCACCCGACACCATGAGGTTGCGACCGCCCGAAGTCCCACCACTGTAAAAGTCCGACTCAATGCCCCTATGCTGTTTACAGAGCCTAATATCAACCTCTGCTTCCTACAGAACCATCACCTGAATGTTCGCAGTGGCTCTAGAGAAGAAAGTGGACGGTGGTGGAGAATTATACACAATTAATGCCCGTCCAAAATAATTTTCACCCGTCCAAAGGACGAGTGGGCGGGTGGTTGGCTAAGGGCCTGGTATCTACACAAGACTATACAATTCATTTAATTATTCTCTGCATGTAGTAATTACTTTAAAAGATAACAAAGGATAAACTCTTAAAAAGTTAAAGATTCTACTTTAAAAATCAAAGTTAATGATGCTGGGTCAATTATTCAGTGCTGATTTGTTTGATATATAAGATAAAAATGCTAGCCTAGGTTCATATATCAGGTTATGTTTTCACAAAGGACTTTCATGTGTAAACAAAGAAATGTAATCACAGGTAGTTTCAACGATTTTTATTGCATGTTTTGCATCAAATGACGGCTTGACTTTGGTTTCAACAGCTTCAACAAGTGTATCACAGTTGCACAGATTCAGCTATATGTGGGAAGCATTGTGCTAAGTGGAACCACCTAAATCTTTCAATCCTGTAACTGGTTCAAAGTGGGCGCATCATAACTGCAATCAGTCGATAAGGTTTTATGTTTGGTCGTTGTGTCCAACAATTGTGAGCCAACAATCTGCAACACCAGCAGACCTCCTCCACAGTCCATAATTAACAGAAGAGCAAATTAAATAGGCATTTATATTGCTATAAGGACTCCTTTATTATTTGAATCACACACGCATTGTTTTCTTTCCTGAATGTTCTAACATGCAGAGGCATATGTATGAGTATATATGTAGGTATGTGTATATAGATACAATTGTATAAAGATCATCTCGAACTGTATATAAGAAGCTTACTCTACAGGTAAGACAATTTATTGATTTCCATAAAGAATGCAGACTGTTCTTCAAAAAACCAATATCCTCTTGCATATGTCTCTAAGTCCATTTAGCTGCATTTCCCTAGCACGTGTTTGAGTAGGTTACAGAAAACCTATGTTTGATCCTGGAGCAGAAAAGCCTAAAAGTTTTAAAATATTTTCAATGACCCTTGAGTATGGTAAACATTTTTTTATGTAGTAAACATAGTGATACATTGTTTGTATGCCATAAATCATCTGCTAATGTACTCACAGATATACATTAATTAGACAAATAGACAAAATAGTATCTCCTGGTAATGAAATTTCCAGAAATTCTGCAGCTGTGAAGAGGTAGAGTTAAGGAGTGCTAAGTACTGAAACAGACTCACTCTTGGATCTGTTAAGTTTCACTTACAGCTTAAGGCACTGTGACTTTGAACAGTTGCACGGTCGACGAGATTTGTCTCCACAGAATCCATCTACACTTCTAATTTAAAAAAAACTCAATAAAATTACAATGGTAATCATGGGGACGTCATCCAATGCTACTTTGCGGGTGAAGTTTGAAACATATATTACGAAGCAAAACATAAACAAATTATGCAGATCAGAACATATTTCAGACATCAAAGACACACGTCTTGCCTTTCTGCACACTCATCCATCTCTATGGAATTCTAATAACAATGGTTTTGCAGGATCCTTCTTTGTCATCGTTTTACAAAAAACTTAAAGCTCATCTTTTCCAGCTACCTGCACTTTTAAGTTGACTCCAATTACTGAACATGATCAAATAAATGCCTGATTAATAATAGTTTCTAAGTCACCCATCCACATATAATCCAATCTGACGCCTTCTAAACAGTTATCACAAAATGTAAGGCATCAGTTGACGATTCCTATATACCTTATCCTGATCTTTTGGTAGAACGTAGCAGGAAACAATTTTTGAAATCTTGTCCAATCAGCATATTTTAATGCTAAAGTGGGTAATTGCTGCTCACCCAGTGCTGCTGGAGACACGAGACCTTGACTGTGACTTCATTGGGACCTCACAGATCGACATACGTGAACCAAAGTCACTTGTCTTCCTTGACCTTGACATTGTATTCTGAACTTTACGCTGACAAAAAAATCAATCAGCTTATGTTTTTACTTTAAGTCTCTGTCCATGTGTAAACATGGTGCAAATTAAAGCAGCATAGATGGAATTATTATTGCATTGACTAATAGGAATTAGGGGATTCAGAAATTCTGGGAGCATAAAGTTAGCTACAACTATAACAACTTCATTTTTTGTCAAAACTGCTTACATCCTTTCGAGGGGTTTCCTCCATCTATTAAGCCATTGCTTCAAATATTTCACTTCTCATGCTTCAGTTCAGTCATACCCAAACTTAGGCACACCAAAGTTTATTTTTATTCCTTACTAGCTGGTTTACCCGGCGTTGCCCGGGGTTATAAGTTTCAATCCCTGTAGCGAATAAGCAGCAAATTTAGGTATAAGTTTAAATGCGTGTAGCGAATAAGGAAGAAATTTAGGCGACCTGTGGGGAGACTGCCTAGGCGTGGACTGACTGCTTCGCAGTCGCCCTGTGGCGACGACTGCTTCGCAGTCGGGGAGACTGCTTTGCAGTCTCCCGTGGACTGACTGCTTCGCAGTCAAAGAGGGTGAACCCGTCGTTGGCGAGTTAAAGAAAACGCCAGAAATCTAGCAGTCACTGCCCTTAGTAAAGCAGAGTCTTTGAACATACAATTTTGCTGTAAAACGATGAATATAGTTCGAATCGATCGTAATTAAATTTTGTGCGAAAGTAAACAATGTCGTTATGCGCATTATTAATGACGTTGGGGAATACCGGCGCCATAAATAGAACCGCTTGGCAGTGGAAGAGGCGAGCTGGGCATTGAGGGATGGTGTCGTTATGCGCATTATTAATGACGTTGGGGAATACCGGCGCCATAAATAGAACCGCTTTGCAGTGAAGTGGGCGAGCTGGGGCGTGATGGACGGTCGGTTGGGTAGAGTTTTTGGGGATTTTCACCACGTTAGCGGTGAAAAGGGGGTACGCGAACCCCTCCACTGGGTGTCCGATGCCGAGGCCGACACAGTAGTGAAGGTTTGGAGTGAAAAGGTGCAAAATTGTAGAAGTTAAGCCCGGTCAAACAGACAGACAGACAGACAGACAGACACACAGAATTCTCGCTTTATTTATACAGATATTTCAAAAGTGGAGTTCATAGCCTCTCATGCCAATGTCCTTGGTGGCATTGATTAGCCTGGATTAATCCAAGCCAGGATACTGCCACTCTTTGGCCACTCTGACACTTGTTTGCATGATGGGAAATATATGATTTCTTAAAAGAAACCTAATTCCACATGCATAAGAACTGACTACAAACAACAGCAATGTGTTTGCCAAAATTAATCTAAAATCTTAGAATTACAGACAAACTACACTCAAATTGGTGCCTGAGTGCTGAAAACCATCCCAAAATTGATCCACATTTAAACTGCTGAACTGTAAAATGACAGTCAGTAGCAATTAACGTTTAGAACAAAGCTGAATAAATTTTGACATAAGTTCATAACTTTGCATATAACAATAATAGCACTATGGAAGTTTTTAAATCATAGAATTAAAGAAGGACTTGAGATTGCACCATCTACAGCATACTTGTTAAAAACGTTAGAAACTAAATAAAAAACGGAAAAAACGTCGTTTTAAACAAAACGAACAAAGAAAATAATTTGACTTTCTTGCATCTTGTAGGCCCTACTGCAGTTTAAACTTAAAAACCTTGTTTACAGAATTTAATCAGCAAATAACATAACTTTATTAGTAAACACTAAGTAACATCAATCTGCAACAATTACTTTATTTCTTATAAGTTTTGTTTAATAAGAAATTGAGAAATTACAAATATTGAAATCTTTTCAAATTTAAATTGTAAACAGTAGTCCACATAAGTTCATGCTGATTAAACTAACACAATGAAACGCTAAACTTTGTAGGTATAGACTGTATAGTGTAAACCTTTTCACAGTAAATGCATTTCAGTTTAGCCAATGTTGAGTTTTTGTCTTTCTCGTTTATCAAAGTAACGTGAATCCATTCCGCACCCTTTTCTTTTAGCATTTTAGATACCTTAGAAATAACTTTTTTAAATTGTATTTCTTGCACTGTGCTATTTCATAAAGTATTTATTTCTCAAATGATGATGTAAATAGTGACGTAAATTAGCTGAATCCTTGAAAGTACGGAGACAGCGTAACATCAGACAAAAAATTTAAACAGAAAATTTAAAAAATTACAGACAGTAAATAAATAAAGTTACATACAAAAAATATTTAAAAAAACGATAAGAAAAATAAAAAACGAACAAAACAGGGTTTTTTGGAGAAAAAAAGTTTGAACAACTATGATCTACAGCCTTTCACATAATCCTGTCCAGAGTTTATTCTGTACCTGGCCAGTCTTTCTCTGAAAGTCCCTCATGGTAAGTGCCGCTTGTTTTGTCATGTGTGCAACAGCTGATTTCAGTTCCTCAGCAGAAACATTCTGATCGTAAGTCGACTTGAAGGGCGATGGCAGAATCGTTCTCTTTGAAGCATTGCTTGTTCGACTTGATGCCTGGTTATCGCAGACAATAAAATAAAGCTTAGACTGCTACAAAGAACTATGCCAACGCTAAGAAAAGTCAGGAAACTCAAATAAGCCTGGAAGATCCCTGTCAGTGGAAGATTCTGTATCACAATTGTAGTCACACACATATTGCAATTCTGTAACCTTTTTATTTAATTTTATAGGAACTTTGCAATTCTCAATTGAAGATAGAATAGGGTAAAAGAGCCCCAAGACACACCATGTGCCAGAGAAGCCCCTTGCTGAATGTTGTGTAGTATGTGGAGACCACAGTCCATTTTGGAATTCTAGCCAACAACTGCAAGCTCAGCTACCTGCACTTTTGAGGTGCCTTCAGTTACTGAGCATGATCAAAATAAAGCCGTGGTCTGAAATGACTTGTGCAGGCATGCTTGGAAATCCAAAACTCAGCAGTTCATGAGATGATGCACCCCTGGGATGGTTTGGAATCTCCCTTTTCCCAAGATGTACCATGTTTGACTTTAGATAAATTCAAGTGTTTAACTGTTACCGTGCAATATTTGTACCCTGTGGCAGTGCACTTGTCTTGATCATGGGAACGCAACGTAAAGTGCATATTTTGTGATTTCATATTCACATTGATGTAACAAGCTGGAATAGACAAGGGGTACATCATCTGGGGGCACTCTTGCCAACTCTGCCCTTTTGCAGCAAATGCCTCAGCACTGACCGATTTGTCCATTCAAATTGTTTTAAAAAATGTGCACACTCATATTCAGATTGTCTCATATACATACTGCACCAAATCCATAGAAGAGGACAAGCAAGCAGCCACCCAGCACATTTTCATTGTCACAGTGGTCTAGCTCAGCGCTTCCCAAACTTTTCAGTGTGACGGACCGGCAGGAAGTTACTTTCAGTGTGATGGACCGACAGGAATTTTCCCATTGCAGCAGGACCTGTGCTCAATTTATTACTTATTTTAATCTATAAATTGGGTCAAAAAAATTAAATTATTTAGGGATTTTTAATAGTAGCACGGGTATATAATTCATTACTAAATATCAACTGAATACTTTGTACTGATCTAATATGAATCAAAAAGTTGCATTTTTTTTTAAATTGATAAATATACATGCTAGTGCTGTTTATTAATATATTATTATTTATTTTTTTCAACGCCTGAGGTACGAAAAATCCCTCAGGCTCTAAGAAACTACATAACAGACGTGTCTTTAAGCTTGGAAAACGCCGTCCGTTGGTGGGGTATTTTTAATTGTTATAATTTTCGAATTTATAATATATTATGCTTACATTACCACAGTTTGGGAAGCACTGGTCTAGCTGCATTTCAAGTGAACATCAGCTATCACATCTGCCAGTTGATGTTCTGTAGTTAAAACTAAAACTTTTAAAATATATGTACAATCACTTTTAATATAAATAAAAGCAATATTCAAACACAATTCTGCCATCATGTGTTGTTCTTACTGCACAAGTGGACAACTGCTTGTGATTTCTCATTCCCAGAAACTCAAACTGGACACTACAACACATCTGCAACCAACTGCATTGTTGCATCAAGCGACATGAGACAGGGTATGTCGTTACCGATGGGTATGCTGTTGATCTCCGGTGCATGTTCATGGGATCTTTGATGGATAAATCTTGTGATCTTGGGTTGTCCCGCGTATAAGTCCCAACTTGGGACTTTCAAAATTGTCCAAAAAACTCGACTTATAGTCAAGTATATACGGTAAAATGAAAGTTATAATTTTTTTAGTAATTAGACCATAGTCATAAAAAGTTAAGCAAAAATAAGGAAATATGTGCAATGTTAGCAATTTCATACTTATATCTTGGTCAGTTTTTTAAATAAAGACATGACGTTAACATCAATCACTAGCATTTTATCTCCTCTTTCCATACACCTCCACATCTATGGGTTAAACAGGAAAATTTTACATCTGTTTGATCAGCTATCTCACCCAAGTCACCCGATATTTTCATCCCACTTTCTCATTCGGACAACATATACCGAATGCCACCTGTAAACTCATGTCAAAATCGGAATTTCCTTTGGCCAAAACCAATTTATTTTCGTCATAAATGATACATGAGACAGTTTTTCTTTGTCAGATTCATCAAAACAGGCATCATTTGAATCTAATGTCTCAAGCAAACGGCAAGTTTATTCATCCACATGCGTTTCGCCACCTTGGGTCGTTTAAATATGCGAAACAGATTTAAATGTCCATTTTAACTGATTAAATTACGTGTTTAGGTCCCATTCTAAAAATATCTTTCACTTATTTCTTATATTATCTTGGCCAATATGACATAAAGTTTCAAAAATATAATGATTTGATACGTCAACAGGTGTCATTTTTATAATAGTACACGGCTATTACACTTTGGAACATGCTCATCAGGACTCCCTACTACATTCTAGTGCATGCTCATTATTATTGGGTTACAGATGCTGATTAGGGCATAACCGGAAAGCACCTCGGACATTCGCCTCGGCTGAATATATTACATTTTTCGGCACTATTCTGAAGTATTTGCCTCGGCAAATACTGCACACACAAATAGTTGCAAATAAAATTTTTAGACTTATTCAATAAAAAGTACAAAGAAACACCAACACCGGACGTCCACAACAAAAGACAAATCCATTTCATTGATTATTTATTTCTAAAATTCAATATGAATTAGTCAGTTGTTACAAGTAAAAAAATTTATTTCGATAATTTTTTATTAAATGAAAATGTGACGCTTCGCATGTGGAACGGTTTGTACCCGGATCCGGCAAATAGTACATCCAAATACTCTGATTCGGTACTCAGTGGAAAATGTCTACCTGGTTTTGCCAGGGCTAATACTAATAATGCTTTACTACACTTTATGTTGTTGAAATAACAATATTCCTACTTGAGTTGCACTGTTTGTCTGACTTTTTCTCCAGTCATTCGTCTGTAGCACTTGACATACTTGCGGTGAAGGCAACGGAGTGGATGAATTAGAAGCAACCACCTGTGATGAACCAAGAGCCTTGCCCGCAGTAATGACCAGTTGCAAAGGAGACACAGCCGGCTTCAGCATAGACGAGTTACCTAATTTAAATAAATCACAGAAAAGTTACATAAATGAAGCAACTTAGTTCTCCAACCATCTGACCACAAAAAAAAATTCTCAGCATCTGCTGTATGGCCATCATTGGATCCAGTTAGCTCTCCAGCAAAGCTGTAGCAAATAGTATTTTTTACTATTTGGCCAAATACAAATAATTGACCACATATTCAGCTGAATAAGAATAGTAGGTAATGACAGAGCGGGGCATATATAAAAACTAGACATGTATTTAAATTCTTTTAAATTTAACTCACTTATCGTAGTGATTGAGCTTAATATTGCCTTCAATTCTGAATTTCTTTACTTGATAATACAGAAGAAAGTAATTGTCCTTACTGAAAGCTATACAAGTTTGCTTGTAGAAAGATATTCCAAATTTTATTCATTTGGACTTTCTACTGGAGATGCATTGCCTTTTCAGTACATGAAAATATATTCTTCAGCATGTTTGTATCTTAAATGATTATTTAATGCTGTAGTGAAACTTTTCAAATGGCCAGTACCACATGAAATTATTACCCTGCACATACTGCAAAGTGCAAATGGCCTTGCTCGGACCATCGTATCTTATTGTAAAATATTTCCATACTGGACTTCGCTGTGTAAATTTTTCAGCACTTAATACACTGCAAATGTTGAGTTTAATTATAATTGAACAACTTTAAGATTGATTTACCTTACACGCACGATACCGGAAGCTAAACCAAGAGCGTATATCACAAAGGAAACTACAGTTGTAATGAAGTGTTAATTTTATATACCACATTTATAGATATGTGCTAAAATTTCTGTAGAGCGTTAACTATTCATATTTAGTTTAAAAAACTATTTTGGCCGAATACGAATAAACTATTTACATTATTCGATCTGAAGCGAATCAAATACGAATATTTGGTACAGCTCTACTCTCCAGCCACTCTTTGTACTCTGGTTCACAGCTCTGCCTTTAGGCAGATCCCAGAATCTAACACCATTCTTTCGACTATACCTTTGGGTCAGAAGGAATGTAATCTGGGTTAACTATCCAGATTACACATTTGTGACCATACCTGAGAAAACCCTCACCATGAAGAAAAAATCAAAACCAAGTTCGATACTGCACTGGATTAAGCTAGAATTGCTCAATAATTATGTGAAAACCACATTTCCACCGAAAATAGAGAAAAATTTTACAATTTCTTAAAGATGCAGGTATCTACTACTGAGAAATCAAGAGTTAGTTTGCCATAACTAGGACCTCCAAGAGCATAGCAAATTGGATAGTACTTGTATGCCTCCAAGGCTGTCGTCAGTGAAATCTCCATATCAAAACTGGATAAGACAAGCGATCACATGACTTGGTCATTTGCATCACAATCATTGCTGATGTCTTAAAATTACGACACCAAGGAGAAATGTTAAATTACTTTCTGTTGCCGCATCACAATATATCGAAAAATATAAGAAAAGTTTCCATAAGGTCTTACAGTTTGATAGCTAAGACAGTAAGTAATATACACATATAAACAGAGAACTCATTTTAACCTATTAACCGTGTTTCTCGCAAATTAACTTTTCCAACTATGTGAGCGAGGGCTTTCTCAGGCATAGGAACAATTACTTTATGCACTTGATTACAACAGACAAAATAAGAAAAAAATCATCATCATTACATCTTGTATATGTCCACTGTACAGTTAACTTCCTCCCTGCTCTGTTGGTAAATATTTCCACTACCAGAAGCCATAACAAAAGCACTTCAGTTACAAATTTATGCCACAAATAATCTGAGATTACAATCCACAAGCAATTTACATAAATAACTCACCATTTGTTCTGAATGCTGATTCACCTGATGGCACAGTCAACAGTTTTACATATTTCACTATTCCAGCAGTTGTAAAAGTTGATGCTGTCACAGACTGCGACAACTGATGCACTAGAGAAGGAGCTGGTCCACTTCGTGGCATATCTTGAGTCAGCACCATAGGATGAGTGGCGCGAATTGAGTTCTGAGTAACTGGAAGCTGTCAATGAAGAAACTTAACAGTTTCAATGTTGCAACAGCTGCTTCTATTGCAATCCTCTACATTATTATGTCCAGCACTTGTGCATCAAGCAAAATTAGCAATTTTTATGTCAAGCTATGTAAACCCTCACCCCAGTTTCTTAAATCGTTTTTGACATGTCTGCCATTTGACTGAAATATCCTTCAACTTGTCAGAACTGTTTTGTAAGAATAAATGTAATAATTAATATACTTCAGAATGCAGCCATTCAACACTACATTTGGGTTCAAATTCTAGAATGTCTTGAAATTGACAAAATGTCCTCTAATTAGGGCATTTATACCGATTTTGGTTTTTTGCCGATTCCGGATACCAGATAGTATAGGCCATTATTTGCCAATTCCGATTAGTACTAAGGCCTAACTCCAAGTTAGTCATCACTGGCTAATGGCTTCAGCTACAGGTGATTGGATAAAAAAACAGCCCGTCAGTCAATTGCCTTCCCTATATATTGCTTCACTGATTGATAGCCGTAACGGTCGCCAGCCCATCGCTTTCAATGCATGGCTGGTATTGGGATAGCCGCCAATGAAACAGATGTGGATGCCAACCGCCCTCCATGAGTGGCCTATAAATTGTAATAGTCCATAGCGAAACCATCAAAAAACAAAGTTCTGTCATTAATCGGCGGGTTAGACACGCAGGATCCAGATAGTCCGAAAATCAGCAAAATCGGTTCAACGATCCAGATTTTGGTTATGCCCTACCTCTAATTATGCAATACATAAGAGAAATTACTGTCATTATGAACTGCATGCATGTGCGACAGCAGTGTTGCACACCTAGAGTTCTCCTACCTACCTTAGGGTACAAATTTATATCTTTATTTGACAGTACACAGTTTGAGTCTTTTTTACAGAACAGTTTGAGTCTTTTTTACAGAAATGACAACTATCCAAATAATCAGGCAGTTGTCAGTTTTCAGTCAGTAAATATTACTGCATGTGTATTCAAAATACAACGCAGGCTTATTGAACTAGGTTGCTGTAGATTTGCCTATGTTAATTTGGAACATGCCATGTAGTCAGGCAAATGTAGCAGTCACAGGCCAACTTCAAGTACAAAAAGTAGGCAAGACTTAAAGTGATCAGGTATGGTTAACCAGAAAGTAAACAACAAGGTAGTTACCAAAGGCTGGAAATCAAGGAGCCCAATAAAATCTACGCAACTAAGAATAACTTATAAAGAAACAGCATAGAAATATGTCTTCGTGAGAAAATAAAGGACATGTACAATGCACACGTTCCTATTTCTGGTGCACCGACTTTGATTTTTAAGGCTAGCTAGAGGTAAAGTTGTTCTGCAAGGATAGTTTCTCGCAGAGAACAAGAATAACTGGTTTCAAAACCACAAATTATATGAAGCTGTTTAAGAATTGTATAATGATGACAAAATTTGTTAATCCAAATCTATTCTGTAGGCCCTGTTCATTACAGAGGAAGTAATTTACACATAAAGCAGAAGCATATATATAAACATCAATAATGTTATATTTGATCAAGCACTTTCCTTATCCAAGCACACTGTTTTTATCAGTTGCGCCAATTGCATGTAGTCTCTCGCTCTCTCACCTTTAACACGCTACTCATATTCATGCCTGTGTTATTAGTCGAATTGACTACTTTTGCTCTACTTATGCTGGTCTCACACAGAGGTGGATTGGATCTCTGGAGTGGGTGCTGCGAGCAGCAGCGTGCCTCATTGGTGGCATCACTAAGTTTGGCCATGTAACAGAATACATATGGGATGTTTTACACTGGTTGCCTCTATATCAGCAAATATGCTACAGGATTTCTGCTTTGGTCTGGCAATGCCTACTGGGCAGGTGCCAGCTTACTTGTAGGAGCTCTCCCACTCCACCTAGAGTCTTCATGGCCGTCGCTCTTTGCTCTGTGGCTCATGGTGAGCTGCTGGTTCCTAAATTGTGTGTACCTCTGTCATGCAACATCATGTGTTTTCTGTCGTTGGTCCAAATGTTTGAATGGACTTCCCCTAGTTATAACTCCTGTCTAGGAATTCTTCGGACACATTCTATAACCACACAGTCTGTCCTTTTTCGCTGGAGTTGGGTCTGGAAAACCCCTGAGTAGAAACCTTGAAGGGGTGCTATACAAATTTTCTGAATGAATGAATGAATTTAGGTGAAAATTTATAGATCACGATATGTTTGACCACAATATGTTAGGAAGTCAAACTTTGCATCTTCAACCTTAAACACTTTCATGAACTGTTTGTGGAAACTTGTGTGGTGACTCATTTTGTAGAGCAGGTCACAAATGTCCTTGATCTTACAATCTATGCAGTGTAACTGAAATTTCCATAGCATCTTCCAAGTCCTCCTTAGAGGTGCTCCTTCCATGCCGAAATTATCGAGTTAGAGCTCCTAAGTTGCATTTCTATTGATGCTAAGCAATTCCAAATACCTGAGCATGTTTGAAGCATATGATCTGAGCTAACTTAGTAAACCAAACTGCAGCATAAATTAAATGATATTCCAAATTTGCTAGCTAAAAACCAGTGATATTATAACCAGGAAAGCCAATTTGCCCCACCACAACTAGCCAACCATGAAAGTTAGAATATTATTTAGATAAAGCAATGCATGCAGGCATGTAGGTAAGTAAGTGCTACTAGTAATTCAAATGGTAATATATCTAATGCTTACTAAGCCAATTGGTTGCAGAATAATTTTTTGTTGCGTAGCTGTTGCAATCTTGATCGGTGAGTTTGCCAGCTCGATAACTTTTGATGGACTTTCACCAATTGTTGAAAATGACGAAATTGCGGAAGTTCCCACACTTTGCTGTGATCCAACAATAGTGTGACATGCCGACTGCTTAACAGGAATGGAAATCACTGCTACTTTCTTTGGGGAAGGGTCCCCAATAACTGTCAGGTTCTCTTTTGGGTAAAGTGTCATCTTTTTAAGACTGTTTGCGGATGATAATGTGTTGGAGAGACATATTGTCTGTTGTGCTGCTCTGAAAACAGTCCCTTGGCTGAGCTTTGGTGAAGTAATTGGTGATTTGATTTTGTTGCTAATCCTTTCAGCGACGATAAATTTAACTGGAATCCGACTGTTGGTGTTTGCAATTGTAGCTGCATTTAAACCTGTACAACCAGAGCTGGTGGTAAGTATAAGCTGAGTCCCAGAATTGCCCCCAGTTGTTATTACTTTCACAATATGACTGCCCCATTGCCTGTCAACTGAAGGCGGTCTTTGACTACTGTCAACTAACTCTTGGCTAATTACAGTATTTGAACTACAGTTGGCAACAAGTGCTGGTGTTACTGTGCAACTGTTACTGAAAGAATCACATTCTGAAGGGGCATCTGTTCCATCATCTTCAGTCACATATATTTTCTCCAGTCCAAGTTTACTTTCATCATCCATTCTGGATTAAAATTCCATCCAGTACCTAAAAAACAGAAGAAATTGAAAATACACCATAACTTTACTGGTTCAAGGCAATGTCTCTTGAACATTTTAACGATGAGTGTACTAAGAGCGAATAGGAAACCAATGCAGCTCGTCATTATAGAGTTAAGCCAAAACTTTAGGGCCTGGGTTTCTGAACTTTCTGTGTGGATAGCTTGCTTGTATGAATTTCTTTTGGTTGATCATATATGCAGCAAGCAGACACAAAACTGTTGTGTGGCCTTGACACTTAAAAGGTTTAGAGGGAAAACAGGTTTAAGGCTATCCTTTGCCATCATGAAAAAGTTCTTAAACGATGTGCATTCATGGACATTGGTGGAATCTTCTACACTGTGTATCAATTGAACTGATACCCTTCTTGTTTCGGCAATATGTCTTAGAAAATTTCATCAAACTCTATCAACAGGGTCCAAAGTTATGCACATTAAAACTTTGGAAAAACAAAATTTGAACTTTACAACTTGTAAGTAAAAGAAAAAAATTATTTTTTACAAACTGCATTCCTTACTTACTAAGAAATGACATCATAATAACTTCATTTCCATTTAAGCATAAAATAATAAAAGAAATGGTTTTCAGTAAAGATGACTTGAGTTTTCAAGATTAAAATTTTAAGACAAGAAAAACATTATGGAGCAAAAAAGGTTTTTAAGGAATTTCCTAACAGAAACTGGTCTAATGCAACCTTGAATTGATTGATTGTAAAAACTGATGGTATCAAATCACAAGAAAAATGGTATGGTGGTGGTAGACCACGCACAGCTCGAACTATGGAAAACGTTGATCAGCCAATCGATTGCTTCGTACTAGTTGCGATTTCCCTAAATCGGTCATGGTTTCGATTCTTTGCTGCACACAGGTCATCTTTATCTATCCAGGGGTCAAAATTAATGGTGCATACTGTCGTGACATTTTACGCGGTGAGCACTTGTTGCCTGCTATTAAAGAATTGTTGGGCAATAAATTTTTCATGTTCCAGAAGGACAGTGCTCCAGCTCAACAAGCCAGAGAAACTGTGGATCTGCTTTCAACAGAAACTCCAGATTTTATTTCACCTACTCTCTGCTACTGAATTATTTTTAAAACTGACAGATTTATTGCCAAAACGAAAGGTTACCAGTTCAACTGGGACACAGTGTACAATGTTTCATCATTTCATCTGTTACCCCAGCTCCAATACAACATTTAAGAACCTACCATTCCCAGCATATATATTCACAACATAGTGCAACTCTGAACTAAATTAACTCAACACAGATAAGACCATCACGCTTCCTTGTGATTCAATCGGCTACTGATAACCTGCATATATTTAATGTATGTCTACAGGTATGTACATAAGAAACTCATAAAGATGCTAAAACATGGCTATCAGAGACCTGTGTCAAAAAGTTTATAAACTACGATCTGCATACCCGCGCCCATTAGAACGAGGAGGTATCAGACTTTGTCATTGAATTAATCAATCATCCAACAAGCTGTACAAGAATCATTATAAGCAATCAGGCCTAATGCAAAGCTATTTAAGCAGGCCACTTGCGAGTCGTTATATGCACTCATGCCTAATTTAAAGTTTATTATGCAGCTGCCTTTCCCACAAAGCTGCAAAATCTTTCAACCAACCAATAAGACAGCACATTAATTTCTACATAATTCTCGAGAATTTGTTGGGTATATAATTCACAGTACGGATGCTACCCCTTGCAAGGGTGCCCAGTCCTCCATGTGCCTGATGACAGGAATATCCTTACAGTAATGCGATACAAGCTCTCAGATTATTTTTAATACTGTCAAAAGTACCCAGTACAAGGCTAGCTCACTGACACAAAATTCACAATACAGCACACAATATCAAGAACATACAGACAGCATGTGCTTCATTTCCCTAATCAGTTTAATTTAACTCATATGTGAGCAAATGAAACATCCAGTCTCTCACCACTGTCTGGCACTACAACCCTATATAGTATGGCAAGTTAACTGAAAGCTAAGTCAAGCCCATAACATGATTCTGGTATGCCACCTAAGCCCACCTTCCACTGCTTAAATCATGTAGATCTGTGTTTAAATTCAAGCCTAAGGAAAAAAATTTTTTCCTCAAATTGTTTTAACGAAAACTGAATAAGAACCTTTCAGGACTTTTCTTATGCAATACCAGACGCTTACTACCAAAAGGCATTTATGTTGTCTTATCACCGGATAATCCTTGCTCGCTTCACCTGCGACTTTTATAAAATACACAATTAATTTAATAACCGCACTCTGCAAATCTATCGCCAAACTAAGAAAAATCATTTTTAACACACCAACATTAACTACTTAATCCTTGCAGTTATTCGTCTAAATCGACATCAATTTTGTGATGTGCTCCACAACTCAAACGCCGAAAAACACTTTTAAATCATACGCTGCATGCGTCTTATGAATAATAAGGCGGAGTACCAACTTCTCTATGTTCGGTAAGTTCCTGTTTTCGTGCAAGTGTAAGCACCAAAATTCGATCAGTTTTACAGGCCTTGTTGTCGATAAACAACTTTCATAAATGGATGCAAGATCGTTTTGAATTTAGTTCGTATTTTATATAAAATTACGAGAAATTCAAAATAACGCGCTCCTCTCCTCTGCCATATTTTCCCACAAACACGGCGACTCACATTATAGTCTGGTGCCCGAGATCGTGTATTTACTACTAATGTCATTGAGCTGAAAGCGTACCATAGTAAATTTAAAACTGTAGCAGCGAATGATTGTCTCTAAAAATCTTTAAGCTTCAAAGCTAAAATTCTGATGTCACGTGGTGTGCCTAGCACTGAACCGCGAGAATTTTAAAGTTTTCAACTTGATTTTCTTAACTTTCTTAAGTTTAATGGAATATTGTATTTTATGAATTGCATCTTTGATGCTACGTTATCTTATAATTTTAAATTTGTTGACGTGTAAGACCTCTAAGTTAAAGTTTGACTGAAATAATCGTCAATCAATGGCTCATTGTAAACTCTATAATTTTCTACAGCGGTCTTGTCTTCAACCGTCCTCAATCCGAGGGTTGGTCGCTTCATGGACAAGTTTCCTCCATCTCCTCCTGTCCTCCGTCTCCGACAACACTTGATTGAACGATAAATCCATCCAAGTTCTGATGTTGGTGAGCCATCCCATCCTCGGTCTTCCTTGTGCTCTTGCCCCTGGGACTGTACCCTGCGCACTATCTCTTTTTCCAGGCAGTCTCCCTTCTTCCTCATCAGGTGTCCGAAGTAAGAAAGCTTCCTTCGTTTGATCGAGTTAAACAAGCTTCTTTCTGTTCCTATCTTCTCCAGTACCCATTCATTTGTTCTTTTTTCCGTCCACGATACTCTCAGAATCTGTCTCAAACATTTCATTTCGAATGCCTCTATTCTTTCTTCGTCTCTTTTCTTTATAGTCCAGCTTTCACAACCATATGTTGCCACTGGCCAGACAAGGGCCTTCATGAGTCGTAAGTTCGTAACTTAGTAGCCAGTTTTATGCTGTGACTCCTCCATATTTGCCTTAGTGCTGCCCCTGTGCTCAGTCCCCTTGCCAGTTTCTCTCTTATATCTCTGGTGCATTCTGCATCTTCAGTTACCAGCGATCCCAGATACCGAAAAACGTCAACCTGTTCCAGTTTATTTCCTCCAACCTTTATGTTGCATGCTCTGCCTTTTAGCGTCATCACCTTTGTTTTGTCCATATTTATCAGTAATCCCTTTTTCTCCCCCACTTGCTCCAGCGGTAGGCCTACTTAAAAGCTCAGCGCACGTACGGCACCAACTTAACACAAGCGCTGCGTCAAGGCAGAGGGTTTCTGCATAACTACCACACGAAGAAGATAAATCGGTTGCCAGAAACCAGTGAGTGAAGGAGCAGAACAGATATAACAGTGACTTAATTGTATTGCTGGCCCAGTTTGCTACATTGGTAACGTACGTCTCTCACTGTGCATGCGTCTATAGTATACCGGTTCGCAAACCAGTCGTGGTTTATTTCAGATATATTCAAATCTTGAGGACCTTAAACGGCGTAGCACGGAACGTTAACGTAGCACCCATTCAAACGGGCAGCGGTTGAGAGGGATCTCACAAGGTCAATTCACTGAAAAATGAGCAGGGTCGAGGCCACATTTAGTCGCTATAGAAAAATGTGTAGGCCTAACGCCGCCTAAGCCCCTATACATTTACATTTAAACAGCGAAATGGTAAGACGACGGATTGAATAGGTCTAGAAACGATCTCCCTCGAGAAAGACTTCTTGAGAAGTTCAAACTTTAGTTTGAATGGAAGGCCTGATGAGTAGACCCCCACACCCCCCATTCGCAAACATACGCAAGCACATGCACTTCGGTTCCCCCCATGTGTACGTAATATATGGATGGATCATGGCCCCATACGCTAGGTGCACCTGCGTGCTTACATGTATGGCAGAGTTCAGCATTTGTATCAGGGGCCATCCACATATTACGTACGCAATCAGGGGGGTCGGATTTAGGCGATTTTGCGTACGGGTGCGAACGGGGGGGCAGAGGGGACAAAATGTGTACGTACGCAAATTTCTAATTATGACGTCCACATTAGCCTATTTATAACTCTGTATTGTCCTATAGTCGTCCGATGGCATTTTATTACATTATATAAAAGCCATGTGCAGTTATCCTGTGCTGTGAACGCGACACCTATAATTTGTCTATATTGGCTCTCTCATCCTTCAATAATCTGGCCTAAAGTGCAGATAGTTTCTGCAGCTGGTCTTCGGGGGAGGGGGTGTGCGTCAAGCGTACGTACGCAGGGGGGGTGGTGGAAGAAAGTACGCTTGCGAACAGGGGGAGGGGGTCCAATTTTCCCGGATTTTTGTGTACGTAATATATGGATGGCCCCTAAGCGTTTGCATGTATCTTTATATGTGCAGTCTTGTTGTCAAGCCCTTGAACCTCAAGACCAAGACCAAGACCTTGAACCTCAAGACCAAGACTTTAAACCTCAAGACCAAGACTTTGAAACTCAAGACCAAAACCGAGAACACGACTCTAAAAAATCACAACCATATCCAGACTTCTATTCCTTACTAAAAAAATTGTCAAGTCGGACTACTTGCTGTTTTAATTAAAAGATGAGTCTTTTAGTTTATTCAAACAAACCAACTCCAGATGCACAACTGCAGAGAATGCCGAATTCATATCTACAAAAGTTCTTCATGCGAAATGCCATGCCAAATGCCTGTTGCATTTTATAAAAATCAATTCGCTCAGAATTTTCTGACCAATACATAACCTGTGGGCCCTGTGTGGGGTCTTCTGCCATGTGAAAAACTACGTTCTACAGGTGCTAAAAGCGCTGGCACATATAGCAGCTTTTCAAACATTGGACGCAAATGTACAAATCGTGTGTTTTGACTGTTTTCAAATCATTCCATGGTAAATAACCGGAAGTCAAAATAATTGTCCAAAACAACAGTTGAGCCTCATTCAAAACGTGTAAATACTAAAGCAATTGTATTAGTAATTATTGGATAAATTTTAAAAATTCTTGCGTTTTCTTAAATGACTGTTCATATTGACAAAAGTCTTGGTCTTGCGAGACCAAGACTTTGAACCTCAAGACCAAGACCAAGACTTTGAGCCTTAAGACCAAAACTTTTGGTCTCAAGACCAAGACTTTTAAAAACGAACTCGAGTGCACTCGAGACCATGACCATGGTCTCGAGGACAACAAGACTGTATATGTGCCTCTGTATGTATGTTACAGTCTTCCTTACTTACTCGCACTTGCTACTACCACTTGAGAAGACTGCGAGCTATTCGTCGATCCGTCTCTCCTGCAGTTTTCACTACCATTATCCATGCATTTATCTGTTGCCGCATTGATTATTGCAACTCTTTACTGGTAGGCCTTCCGAAAGTCCGTCTTTCTGCCCTTCAATCGGTACTTAACGCAGCTGCTCGCCTTATTGCTCATCGTTCTCGGTTCTCCTCCATCTCTACTTACATGACTGATGTCTTGCATTGGCTTCCTATCTCCGCTCGTATCCACTTCAAAATCATAGCTCTTGTCTCTAAGGCACAGCAGGGCTTAGCTCCAGCCTACCTTTGTGACCTGATGCGCAAACCTCTCTCAGCTTCTTCTCATCGACCCCTACGTTCTCTGAATCGGCTTGATCTATTCGTTCCCCAGGTGAGGTCTGCCCTGGCTCAGTCTCGCTCTTTCGCTGTCGTGGGTCCATCCCTATGGAACTCCCTTCCCTTGGTACTGCGTGGGACCCTACTTACTAAGTTCTCTCTCTCTCTTGTTCATCGTTTAAAGTCATATCTGTTTCCGCGAGGCTCACACGCTGAGAGCGCCTCTGAATAGTTCACACTGTGAGAGGTGCTTTATAAATTCTCAGATACCATACCATACCATACCATTCCTGATCACGTGAAGAAACCATCTCTGGACACATTCAAATCACAGATCAAGATCCATCTTTTTAGTGTATCATGTGTATGACTGTCATTGACTTTCATGTAGCCTACAGTATCCATTTCTTTAGCCTCTGTTGTGCTACAATGCTATGTGAATTGTCTTATTGTTATTATTACAGTTACTATAATTATTGTTACTATTATTATTGTTACTATTATTAGTAGTATTATTGTTATGCGGGAACATAAGAACACCAATATGAACAAAGCATCTAGTACATATTAAAATATATTTGGAAACAACAAAACCAATCTTATACTAAAATCTGTTATAAATAAATGATGAATACATTCTATAACCTTCAAGTAGAACAAATGGAGTAACACATGAGCTAAAAAGCTGTGCTGCTGTTGGTGATTCAGGGTGACACTTTCAAATGTCTTACTTTTACCTGTTATCAGTTTCACCAACTTTTTCAACGATCACTACAGGCACCACTCTGAACAACTGTTAAACCTTTTTAAATAGAAAGAAAAGTTTCAAAATTAACTAGCTAGTTCAGATCAATTTGGCACATTGTTCACCAAATTTTATAACTTCAAGTACCTAAAATATGTCAGATGCACCCGAACAAAACAACAAGAGGTAATGTGTTAAAGCTTGTCAATCATATACCTGAGCATAAGGGGCCATCCACATATTACGTACGCAATTAGGGGGTCGGGGGGTCGGATTTTGGCGATTTTGCGTACGGGTGCGAACGGGGGGGGGGAGACAAAATGTGTACGTACGCAAAATAAATTTCTAATTATGACGTCCACATTAGCCTATTTATAACTCTGTATTGTCCTATAGTCGTCCGATGGCATTTTATTACATTATATAAAAGCCATGTGCAGTTATTCTGTGCTGTGAATGAGACACCTATAATTTGTCTATATTGGCCCTTCAATAATCTGGCCTAAAATGCAGATAGTCGTTGCCTGGAGCTGGCGAGACACTTTCTGCAGCTGGTCTTCGGGGGGGGGGGTGCGTCAAGCGTACGTACGCAGGGGGGGTGGTGGAAGAAAGTACGCTTGCGAACAGGGGGGTCCAATTATCCCGGATTTTTGTGTACGTAATATATGGATGGCCCCTAAGTATTTGTTTACCACAACAAAGTAGTAACTCTTTTAACACTTGAACGACAATTGTGTACTAAAGCGACTAAGAAAAACAATGCAGCTCGTTGTTAACTTGTTAAATCAGCTTCTAAACTGCTTCCATCAGGTTTTAATGTAAGCAGAACAAACAATAAGGCACAAAATCATCCCTCAAAGTGAAACTGTCAAGTTCTCAAAAACATGTAAAATAAACAGTTTGCATCCACTGTTATAAATCTGCCATTTGTTACACCTTAAACAAGGACTGCAATCTATAAAAAAAAGACTGTCCAGTCATGAAGCAAATCAATCACATGCACTTCAAGAAAGGGTTTCATATTAGTCACTGCTGAATTGCATCTTAGTACACTTATCACTGATCAGCCACAATTCTGTTGACACCTAACTGAATCTGTGACTGCATCTGAAATGTCATCAAAATGTATGTGAAGCAAATAAATGTCACTGAAATATAACAACGTGACAAACATAAATGTTAATGACGTAAAATACAAGACCTCAATACGTTAAAAATGTAAGATGTAAAAAATATAGTTCAAGCAATCATAAAAGAGCATATTTTATAAATGAATGAACATAACAGTAAACATCACAAACTAACGAGAAAAAAATGCCCAAAAAATGAAATTGTTACAAAGTACGGTTTTATGGTCCACTGCAATTGTTAAGAAAGTCAAAGATCTAGATATCCCAACCAGACTAGTGTAACTATCTTGACTAGAAAAAGAACCTTATAACAGTTTTGGGGCCAGCAATGTGAGGTTGAAGCTGCGGCTTAAAATATTCAACAACTGAAGCGGAAGAAAAGAAAAATTCACTAAACATGCTGCAGATCTGATGAATGCACTTAGTAAATGCTAAATATATGAAACAACAACAGGTAAGATAAAGGTTGCTCATGAAACAATCAAAAAACAGTTGCTGACAGAATATTGCTATAGAGTTATTACCACAAAGGTTTCTGTGCTCTATCTGAACCAATGCACAGAACCGCAGAAGGACCATATCTCAGTTTTACCCTGTGCAGAATCCCATCCTTGTACATAAAAATGCTGCATGTTTAATCCATGCACTGACAAAATCGTGAGCAACCCCAAAGTTGATAATGCATTATCAGTTCCTAACATTTCCACAAATGCCTCAAATACAATCCTTAGGTCTGGAACTAGAGAAGACAAGCTACATCATAACAAGCTCATGAAGTCATGGTTCAGCAACTTGCACTAATAAATTAAATTCACATTCACCAACCAACAAGAAAAATAATAATACTGTTAGTCACTTCTGTTGCTTCTAAGAAATGCACAAGATCGGAGTATAAATTATTTAATTAAATTCCACAGCATGGGGAAAAAATTTGCAATTCTGAATTGATGTTACACTCTTGGATCTTGTACCAACAGAACTGTGTATAAGAAAGGACTAATCACTGTAATCAGCCTACACAATCAAGGTAAACCGCATTCAGCAAACATCCGATCACTAAAGGAAATCAAAACTAAACAAAATCAAATTAAACAATGACACTAGATGTCTAAGAGATTAACAAAATTTAGATTTGAATTGCACAACACTAAACCAAACTGATATAGAATTAAGTTAAGATAATACCATACAAGACATGTATAAACCATTATGCTCTCTAGTGATTTCTGCTGGTACAGCAGAAACCCAACTTACAAGAAACGATACAATGGAATCATCTTAAAGCACAAGTGAAGCTATTTCAAAGACTTTTCAGGCAACAGCAAACTGATTTTCAAGACTGGACTTTATAGATGCATCCGCAATCCTCTTTCAGTTAAAGATCTTGGTGAAAGAGTTGAAAACCAAATCTGCAAAAAGACACTGTAGCTATTCATTTCCAATGACTGTACCGGTAAACAAGTCCAGTTCTTCGTTTGAGGAGGATCTTGTACAACAACCAGATAAACAGAAACATTACTCCAAGTAGCACTGAATAGGTCCTGCCAACGGTCATTACTGCATCAAAACGAGAGCCCACTTCAGTCATCACCTGAGAGGAAGAACGAGTCAACTTAACTAACCGGTCATGATCAAAACGCCAGGGGATTGGCTGATCCCCTCCATTGTCATCATCCATGTTGTCGTAATAACTGTCATAGTCGCCACCTTGTATGCCTCGGTCTCTTGTGCCTTTTCCTCCAAAGTCTCGCGAAACACCTACTACGTTCATTACTTCATCCGGTGGAAAACTGTAGTCCACAGCATCCTCTTCCTCTTGCGCTCCAAGGGCAAGACCTCCATCCTCATCATTTCGATCATTCTCATCGAACATCTCCACTGGATTGGGGTTGGCTTTCACGACCAACTTTGCCGGATTAGCATCTGCCCATATATGGTCTCTGTCGACTTTGTTCTTGATCGCATATTCACTGCTGTCTTCTGCAATATTGTGATCCAAGTTCCTGTCACCAAATTTGACTGCAGCAGCAGCAGCATTTGGCCTCCTCTGAGTCGTGTACACTCTGACTGGCAGACCAGCCTCATCTGCATCAGTGGACAGTTTATATGGATTTATGATGTAATTAGTTCCGAACAGGTAATCCACTGGATTGATCTCTGCCAATGGGGCAAGTAAGCAGAAACGCAGATACTGGCTAAGGGCACCAAAGGCTAACGCTGTAAAACGTGCCACACACCCTTCTGTCAAATCAGAACACAATTTTCACTATTACTGAAATATTACAATTGCAATAAATCAATCTGATGCACAGAGAATAAATTGGAATGTTAACTGTACATTAACTGAAAACTGATGTCATGTTTTAACCAAGGCACTAAGTACAAAATGTACATAAAAAGTTTTAATAACAAATTTGCTGAGAAAGATGTTTTTCAAACTCCTGTAATGTATTGGAGTTAAAATGATTATGGCACTGATAGCCTATCAGTGCCATAATCATTCTAACTCCAATACATTACAGTGATAGGACATTTATGTAAATACAATTCTATATTCTGGTAGGAAAGCAGTTTTTGCATAATAGTTATCATTTATATTCAATGCAAGCTTCCATGGCTGCACTGAATTACATCAGTTTTCCATCACTGTGGGATTTCTCCCTCAGAAACAAGATTAATCAATGAACATGAACTTGGAAGATTCGCCCACTGTGGCCGGACAAGCTCTAATGAGATACAGTTTGTCCTCAGTTGCTAAAGCTCTGATGAACTGTAACCAGTATCACCTTGTCACCTTGTGCTGTCAGCTCGTGGAGCTCTAGCGATCGTCCTGGTGAACACACTCCATTGTTTCCTATTCGATGACAAGTCTCTTAATTCTGCCAAATTCATGCCAGTTTCATCTTGTATCTCATCCATCCATCTCCATCCATCAACAACCAACAAAAACAACTCCATCAACTAAAGGTCATGAACTTTAGACATCAAGGCAATGTCGGTCTAGGGTTGGACAAAGTCTCGGGGTCATTAATATTCTTATAAGCTGACACAATCCATTTGAATTTTACCTAATAACAAAATGCTTACATAACAACAAATCTACATTAATTAATTTATAGCTTCTAGTCCCCATAAATCTATTAAACAACAGTGTTCTATGATGATCAGATGTTTGACCACGCAATGTTTGATCACACACCATTTCATCATGCATCAATGTGGTGAGCACTCAATTTCAGGCATCTATGACTGCAATTTGTGGTTCTATTAAATTGTCATGATGTTGTGAAATGAGCAGAAGGCAATCAACATGCTGGTTACCACATACTGTGGTAACCAACATTACCTGTAAGTGGTAATGGCCATGGTGATTTGCAGCAGTCTGGCATAGGCCGTTAATGGAGAGTGAGGGGTGTGGCTGTTTCAGTATTAGTGCTAAAGTTGTAAAAAAGTTGTGTGTGTGTGTGTTGCATCTACTCCAAGAATGTTACCTTAGTTATACAGCTTCTGACCGACAACATAGCCTCATTCCAAATGTGCCAAGTTGCATTCTCGGTCTACAAGCCCATTGTAAGTATTTTGGAACATATTAGATCACATTGCTATAAAAAATATTTCAGGAACATAGCTAATATCAAAGTTATCAATTTTATTAAATCCTTACACAACGGATGTAAAATATGCGATAATGTTGAGCTGCCAGATTGCCAGTGGGCAAAGCATGTCAAGTAGCAATCTGAGAGCTAACAAACACGTTTTCATTGGAAAAGCAGTCTTGTAATTTTGGCATATAAAATTTCACTCGGCTGCTTTTGGGTTAGTCAGAAGTCTATGACGAATAAGAAGGAACAAACAAGGAGAAAGGAAACTTAAGAGGTACGTAACTTTCTTAGTTTCTTTCGAGTTGTAAGCTGTTAATAAATATAACATCTTTATAGAGCAACCACATGGCCTTGACCCTGCTCATTTGTTAGTGAATTTATCAGGTGAAATCCTTCACTGCCGCTACTCATTTGAACAGAAACCATGCCATTTAAAGTCTCCGTGTATGGACCGTTCTAGCCTGAGATTTTAAATCTCTTAAATAAGTCATCATCGGAGGTAAAAAGCCAGGCTGATCAGAGCAAAGAGAGCCAAAATCTTATCACTAGACATTAAAGCTATTACAGAGCTTCTTATGCGGTATTTACCTGGCAATGGCAATGGTGAGTGGACACGATCTGAGGTCTCGGTCAAAGGCAGACTTTCATTCAAGAAGCCATTGTTGATTGCCTTCTGCTCCTTTGTTTTCTCGGCACTTTGGTTTCTCGGCGGTCGTCGTCTGACAAAGACTGTAGTCATCAAAGTCACTCCATATCGAAATCTTCTTTTCCTAATAGTCCTGTTTTGTTCTTGCTCCTGCCTCAGTGTCTGAAACTGTTTTATCATCTCAGGGTCAAACTCTTGCAAACGTTTCATTCCATCCCTTTTGATCATAAAATCACCAACGGCACTGTTCGATTGAGCTTTCAACGGATAGTGTTTATATCCGGCCTCTTCTTTTTTCTGGCGCACTGCCTTGTTAGCGGACTTTACCCGAGTCAAGACGTTCTCCATCGAATGCTGTGCTGAACCCCAACAACCAAATGACGTCTGCCAGGAGAGAATCTGTCTCAGCCAATCAATATGAAGGAACTCCAAGTAGCCAACAAAAGGACACAGCAACGCTGTAGAGCAAAATTCAAATAATTCTTCGTTTGAAGCACAGACACCTGACAGCCACAATCACAACTCTTTTCCAGTAATCTGAGTATCAATTCTACAAGGCTGAACTTGCTGTTGTTAATTAAATCTACGATAGTGCTTTTAAGAAGGATACTAACAGGTGCTACAGAAATGTTCAGATAGATACATGTACAAATACAACTCCACAATCCTCTTTCCTTACATGCAGCACAGTTCAAGTCAAAGTCTACCATCTTCACAGGATACATCCAGAAATGTAGTTGAAGACATTGTCATTAACTCTGATGAATTAAAAGCCACAGCATGAACTTACTCAACCTGAAACACCAACTGGTCTTCTCATTACTAAAGTGACAACCAGTGTTTGAATTGTTGTGGGGGTTGGGAGGGTTCAACCCCCAATTCATTTTTCAACCCCTCCAGTAAATTCCCAAAAATTACCTTGGGGGTTAAGTGAAACCCCCCCCCCAAGTGCAGCTTTCAGTGGTTCAATGTATTATGTATCTCCCTTTTCACGTGAATGCAAATATTTTCAACTATGTATGAGCCTCAGTATCTTCCTGCGAAAAACTCGTCTTACCAGTAGTACCCAGTACTTACTTATTTACTCCAATCAATTTCACATCTGCTGCTGCTGTTCTATTTCCACACATCTGTGCAAGGAATCCTTGACATCTATGCTACTCTTGCTATGACTTCTATCGGATTCGATAGACTTATAAACTTATAAATTCAGTTGCCACATAAAAAGAGTTCACTGAAGTTAGGATTTTCGTGCAAAAAGCAACTTGCTGATTGTGAAGAATGTGATGGAGAAACTGAAATAACTAAATTCAGATGATGTGGCAGTGAAGCTGAGAAGGCTGATAAATCAAAACCTGGTAAGCGTGAATGAGTAATCACGTGCTGACCAAGATTACAATAATAGATTCGAATCTAGCTTCAATGAACTCCCAATGTCAATTACTGGGTGCTTACTCATTTACAGGATTGTTTTTCCTATTTTTATTAGAACTGCCGATAAAACACCGAATAGAACAGGGAAAATGTAAGACAGTCTCACCCATGTTGAGAAAGACACCCTTGAGCTGAGGTGGAACAATGTTGCCATTCTTCAAAATCCTATTGCTGATAGTGAAAAAAATGTTAGTACACAGTTCTGCTTGCCACTTGTCAATTGGCTCCGATGAACTCAGACGTAAATTCAGCTCCAACGTACAGCCACTCTAGATCAAAATTAGCCATTGCACCATGATCAAATTTTGTCAATCTCAACAAATTTTGCCAAAAAAATAAATCCAACTCACTAACGCCAAAGCAACAATTACAAAATGCTCTCTGGTTGAAATCATAATGTTTAATATGAAATTATGACTAGTTATCAAAACAGTTCAACTTGTAATTGTAATTAGTAACTTCTATTGTGCTGGTGTCTAATGCACAAGGCATCAACCAATGACACACCAAAACCAAGCTGCAATCAGGCTTGCAGACATGGGCAATCCAGAAGATCAGTCCGTAAGACAGACAGGCAGCCTATGGTGGATAAGCAATTTGAAAGTGGTCAGTTTAAGTTGAGAATGAAATGACACAAGCGACTGAGCAGAGCACACAGACACAGGGAAAGAGTTCCAAAAAGTAGGGACAGCAACCGAAAAAGCTCGTTCACCAAGAAAAGTTCTTGATTTAGGTATGACCAGACAAAAAATAATCAGATGACCTTGTTCAATAATATAACGATCTGGGGAATTAGAACTGATTTTAAGTATTGTGGCTGGCCAGAGTTCAACATTTTATAAACTATGAGCCCCAACTTGAAACTAATTCTTTGCTGAACAGGAAGCCAATGCATTTGCTAGAGATGTCCTTGCAGACACGGGTACATAATGCTCAATTCTGTGTATGTCAAGAACGAACATATATGATGACTTACAAATACTGTTTACATGGCCAGTGAGAGACATGGTAGAATCGAAAACAATGTCAAGTTACGAGCAGCGTCCGCTAGCTCAACAATTTCAATTACTTAAGCCAATAGAATTTTATGTTGCTGTGGAGTGCCCAGTAGCAGAAATTCAGTCTTTGATGGGTTAAGGAGAAGTTTATTGGCTGCCATCCAAGACTGTACCTCATCAAAGACAGCAGACAACAGCTGCACAGATGAGTCACATGGCAGACTAGAAATGATATCCCAGCAAGGGATTATCCAGCAATGTTCCTAATGGTGTGGTGTATAATGCAAATAAGAGGACCAAGCACATAAACCTGTGGAACACCGCTTGCCAACAAATTACTAGATGATCTCAACCTCAAACCCATTTAAATACACTGACTGAGTGCACGGATTAAGATTACGTACTAAACCAATTTAGTGCAAGACCAGAGATTAAGATTACGTACTAAACCAATTTAGTGCAGGACCAGAGATTAAGATTACGTACTAAACCAATTTAGTGCAGGACCAGAGATTAAGATTATGTACTAAACCAATTTAGTGCAGGAAGAGAGATTAAGATTACGTACTAAACCAATTTAGTACAGGACCAGAGATTAAGATTACGTACTAAACCAATTTAGTGCAGGACCAGAGATCCCAAACCTGTGCTTGAGGCGATCAAGAAGATAATGATCCACAGCATCAAAAGCAGCAGACAAGTCAAGAAGAACAAGTGCTGCAATCTTATCCTTGTCCTTGAGCATATGATGTCATTAACAGCAAGAAGTGCAGATTCTGTTGAGTGAAATTTATGATATGCTGGCTGAAAAGGGGAGGTTAGTGAGTTTGATGATAGGTGAGTTTGCATGCGATTCATGACTATCCGTTCAAGAATTTTAGATATAAAATTCAAGGTTGAGACCGGTCTATAATTTGACAGGACATCAGGGTCAAAAGAAGGTTTCTTAAGCAGCGGATGAATTATGGCATGAGCAAAAGCAGATGGGAAGGATCCCTAGTGCAATGAGAAATTGATAATCAATGTAATGGTTGGACCCCAGAGCCCAGCACTTTTTCAGAAACCAAGTAGAAATGGTGTCAGGGAGACCAGTTTTCTGAGGCGAAAAAAAGATAAGTATTCAAACCTCTTCCAGAGTATTTTGCAGAAAGTAGTCCACGAAGGAGGTGTAGAATTTGGATGGCGGAATTTGTCCAGTGCAAAACAACTGACCAATTTAAGCCGTATACCAGAAAGTTTGTCCGGAAAAAAGGTCAAGAATGTACTTGCAAGATCATTGGCAGGTAAGCACTCAATAGGGAACAAATGTAACTTCTCCCAATGTAACAACTGTAAGGATAAGCGCTCCAGTTGCGGGCTTACCGTCATGTTGTGTTTCATTAAAACTACTTTTCAACACCATGACATTGACTCAAAGAGGCAAGTAATAAATGGCAGCCAACCAGACACTTATGCATCCATTGTTTGGCCGAAATACTACCCAAAACCTAATCAAATCAAATCTTGCCTGCTCTGCCAACACTGTATACAGCAGCTGCTGTACAGCTTCATGCAGTTTCTGTCCTCGGGAAAACATCACCCGGATGCAGGCACGTGCGATATTGCAGTTAAATCCATTCTTTATTAGCTCCGCAAAGCACAATTCCTCATACTTACTGAAGTCTGTAACAACAAACAATTTGGGTCAGTTCAATTCTTGTTCTTTAAAAAACTGCTATTCTTTTAAATGAATACTAGTAGTTATTGCTGCAGTATCAAGAATCATACCATCACATTTCTTGGTGCTCTTTGAGGTCCAAGAAATGGAATAACACTTCCAAAAAGGAGAAAAAAAGAAGAGTAAACCAGGCAAGATGTTCGAAGAGGTAGCTAGTTTTTTTGGTCTATAGAAGTTCAAGCTAGGCAGAGCCCAAAGTCTGTAACGAAATCGAGCCCACTGCTATTAATGGGACAAAATATTTACTAATATTATAGTTAAACTATTATCATGCACGTCATTGTCACAGAAGAAGCATGATGTTCAGAAACAACTAAGAATATCTGTACCATCTATTGATGATAAGTACGCAGCAGCTGGCCACTTAAGTGATGGGTCCAGATGACGATATGGTGATCCAAATGTCCAAGGCCACAGGTAAATATCACTCTTTGCCCTTGATCTCCACTGAAAATTTCTGTACAACAAGTCAAGAGCAGTACTACTCAGGTTTTTTGAATAGTGATACAAAGTTGTGAGACGAGGTAGAAAGTTGCTTCGAAGGTCATTTGAAGCATGAACTGAGCTGCCACTCAACCGATTGTTCATAACCAGAATCTGACCTGACAAAAAACACAGAAATGCATGAAATATATAATGTAATTAGTACGAAAATTTTAAACTCAGTCACAGAGAAGTGCAAATCTGAGGCAAGGTTAGTGTCATGAGATGAAGAGTGCTCAGTTAGATATCCAGATGTTTAAAAGCCAATGAAAAATAGTCAGTTCTGAGGCACATCTTGAAGGAAAAAGAGTTTGAGCATCAGTAGTTGGTTCCATTTCTTGGGGACACAACACAGAATGCACAAGAGCCCATGACAGTGCTGCATTGTGGTTCAACCGAAAGACTCATACTTGAAGATTGCAGTCTGTGGGGAGAGATGCAGTTAACAGTGTTTGAAGGTAGATAGGAATGGCCCATTGTTTAGGTTTTATAGGCCAGACAGACAGGCCATTTTAAATTAGTTCAATGTTCTTTACAGTCAAAAATATGATGAGGCATAACATCTTTTACCCAAGCTTTGAACTGGCACTCCTACAGCTGTCAATTATCCCTTAATTTGGGTCAGTTCACAATTTAGTAACAACATGGTATATTCCCCTATTGCTTAAATTTATAATAGTTTTGCAAAAATCATTAGCTGCAAATCTGCAAAATTGTGATTAAAAATGGCAAACAACTAGAATCCTTGAACATAACTCAACACACACAAATACACATACATGTATACATACATAATTACATATCTATATATATAAAGAAGAAACTTTGTCTGTCTGTCTGTCTGTCACAGCGATCTTTGACTGGGATGCATTTCTAGAGCTTTGAGCTTTTCACTCCAAACCTTCACTACTGTCTCGGGGGGGCATTACACACCCAGTGTGAGGCTTCGCGTCCCCCTTTTCACCGCTTCTATGGTGTCCCGGGCAAAAAACTCTCCCAAACCCCGACTTTTTACAAATTCGAGTCGACCTATTTTCATTCACCACATGGTGCCACCCGAGAAGATTATTCTCTGTCACCGGGACGCATTTCTAAAGATTCACCAGATGGCGCAGCCGTAGGGATTTCACTTCACATTAACTGATGGTGATGGTGGTGGTGGTGGTGGTGGTGGTGGTGGCAGTGGTGTTGTGAAACTTATAACCCCGGACAACGCCGGGTAAACCAGCTAGGTGGTGGTGGTGGTGGGGTGGTGGTGGTGGTGGTGGGGTGGTGGTGGTGATGGTGGTGTTGTGAAACTTATAACCCCGGGCAACGCCGGGTAAACCAGCTAGTACCATAATAATAACAATAATCTGTTCTTTAATTAAGCGCCTGCAAACGCACTGCGCTGTACAGCGAACATACACATAGCAGAAATGGCAGCCATTACTCTACGGAGCTTACATATATACACAGTGATGGGCACTAAACTATTTTTTTTTAGTTAAACTAAAACTATTTTCCAACTAAAAAAAAGTAGTTAAACTAAAGTTGGCAACTGATTTTGGAAATTAGTTAACTAAACTAAAACAAAGTAGTTAAACTTTTTCCAACTATTTTCCAACTATTTACGACAAACATTTTTGCAGTAAAAGACGTTAAGTGAACTGTAATAATGCAAAGCGTCAATGACAATTTCACCTTCAAACTATGCAATGTGTACTGTTCTGGCATACAGTTACATGTGCACTGTAAGTAGTGTATGAATTTGAAAACACAGGCTGTAAATGCTAAAACCATGCAGTGTTAAAATGTTTTTTTGCTGACAGTGTTCAATGTTCACTGTGGAAAAATAGTTGCATATTGCTGATTTTTTTAGTTAAACTTTTTTGTTAGCAACTAAAATTTTTTAGTTAAACTATGGTTTTAACTAAACTATTTTTTTTAGTTAAACTTCTTCCTTAACTAAATTTTTTTAGTTAAACTAATAGTTAGCAACTTTTAGTTAACTATTGCCCATCACTGTATATACGTACATGTAAATACTAGGATGTCCCACCAAAAAATCAAAATTGTAATATATATCAATGGCCAACCTCTAGAAAGTTTTGTTTAGCTAAACTGATAAAACTTGCAAAGCTACAGCTAGGTTGAACATGAGCTAGAGGTCCCCCAAAGCCTTTTCAATTTTCATATACCATTCATGCAGCAACCTATGTGGAAATTTTACCCCCCAGAGCAGTTTTCAATGCATAACTTTCAAACAGGAAGAGATATTAAAAATTCCTTTAGCGAGTTCCTGCAAATGTTCTACTTGCAATATAGTTTCATTTCATAAGGTTACTCTTGAGTGATGCGGCTACTGATGCCGTGTGACAGGATGCTAAACTTGTACGTCACAGACTCACAGCTGACACTGCGTTGATTCAATGGTTTTTCTTCAAAGTATTGGTCTTAAAAAGGATGATACTGGTATTAAGTTATGGTTTTTAGAAGGAGGAATTCACATAATATATTTGTGAAACCCTTTGCCACTTACTTCTTCCAGAACACGTGACATTACGTCACTCGCCATGACTTTTGAAGTAACTATTTATATTGCCCCAGGCAGAAGTCTATGACAGTAGATTTTGGTGTCCATACTAAGGCTTTTGACTACAAGGAATTATAAAAACCATTTTTGATACTGTGCGGTAATTATATTTCAGAGGTTGCATGACATCACTCACCATTACATTAAAAGTGATCTAGTATAGAATTTTTGGCTAGAAGAAATCTGAAAGGCAAATGCTTGCCACTCTGTGGTAATTACATTCCACGACCTAAAATATCAAGTAACAGGTCGACTGGTATGTAACAGTTCAAATGACTTTGGCACAGTCGTAGAAAGTTTGCTGTACCTATTTTACTGTGAATCACAACATATAATGACTAATGGGTCATTCCACGTCAGGTCAACACAGTGACCCGGCATCACCATCTCAGATTTTGATGAAATTTGGCAAGGCGATAGAACCCAATGAGAAACACTCAAAACCAAAATTTTTGATTTTTTGGTCAACCGGTGTCCGAGATATGGGTCATTGAACCTCGACCAAAACGGTCCGATTTACGCTGACCGGACGATGGTTAAACTGCTGTATCTCAGCTCCTATTGCACCTAGATACAAAAGTAAGATACCAAATTAAAGCTGTGTGAATGCTCTATATGGGCAAAGCATCTAGAAATAGTTATTTTGAGTAAACAAAAAAATGTGAGCAACTGTAACCTAGTAACCTTGACCCAGGTCACTTTGTACTCTCATAATTTTATGAACTTTTGTCCATTGAAAGATCTCATTGTTCTAAACAACTGGTGAAAATTTCAGAGTGGGATCTCCAATAGTTTATTTGTTATGATTTTTTGAATAATCACACAATGGCGCGAATTGCGCTGTACATCAAGGTAGAATATGGCTAGTAACCCTGACCCAGGTCACAATGTACTGTCATAATTTTATGAACTTTATCCATTGAAAGAGGTCATTGTTCTAAACAACTGGTGAAAATTTCAGAGTGGGATCTCCTATAGTTTTTTGTTAAAAATTTTTGAACATTTGTCCACTCGAAGGCTCAAATCGCATATCAGTAAGTACTGTTTTACTTTTTCATTCAGTGCTGTGTACACAGATATTTTTATCATGAGCAAAATGATATTATTTGCCCACACATGATGCTGAACAAAACAATACTTAAGATTTACCTACTTACTTATAAATTTAAATTAAATCGTGCTGTTGTTCTTGATTTTAAAGAGTTTGTGTTGCCATGAACTTGATTTTGGCATGGCTGCCGAATGGCACGTTTTTGCTACATCTCATGGCAAGGGCACATGCGACGGAGTAGGTGGAACCGTCAAGCGCCTTGCTGCACATGCCAGTCTGCAGAGGCCATATGACAACCAAATTATGACACCACATCAGTTGTTCCTCTTTGCAAAGGCAAACATTCCATCAGTCAATTTCTGTTTTGCTACCTCACAGGAATATGAGCAAGAATTAGCTTTGTTGAGCAGCAGATTTGAGTATACACTTACAGTTGCTGGAACTCACAAACTCCACTGCATTCGTCCTATATCAACAGAGCAAGTGGACGTGAAAAATTCTCAAATAGCCACGAGTCCAGAGTTGAACGTGTTCTACAGTCACTGGCTGATTCTGACCATCAAGCTGTGAAATTTGCAGACTTGAAGGGTTACGTCACTGCTAAGTATGATGGCCACTGGTGGCTTGGCTGTGTAATGATGACATTTTCTGAGCAGAATGAAGTGGAAATAAACTTTCTGCATCCACACGGGCCTGCTCGATCTTTCCATTATCCACGTCCAAGTGAGCTACTGGTAATATCTTGTGCGGATGTACTGACAGCAGGACTTCAACCAACAACAAGCACTGGGAGGGCATATATACTGAGTGCTCATGAGATGCAAGCTGCTACAATAGCACTGGAAAGACAGAATATCTAGCTAGTACTGAAACTTGGAGGACTGTGAAAGCTGATTTGACAGCTGAATTGTTAATGTTATTAAAAATTATATTCTCACATTATCAAAGCCATATTCTACCTTGATTTACGGCATGATTTGCGCCATTGGATAACCATTCAAAAAATCATAACAAATAAACTATTGGAGATCCCACTCTGAAATTTTCACCAGTTGTTTAGAACAATGAGATCTTCCAATGGACAAAAGTTCATAAAATTATGAGAGTACAAAGTGACCTGGGTCAGGGTTACTAGGTTACAGTTGCTCACATTTTTTTGTTTACTCAAAATAACTATTTCTAGATGCTTTGCCCATATAGAGCATTCACACAGCTTTAATTTGGTATCTTACTTTTGTGTCTAGGTGCAATAGGAGCTGAGATACAGCAGTTTAACCATCGCCTGGTCAGCGTAAATCGGACCGTTTGGGTCGAGGTTCAATGACCCATACCTCGGACACCGGTTGACCAAAAAATCTTAAATTTTTATTTTGAGAGTTTCTCATTGGGTTCTATCGCCTTGCCAAATTTCATAAAAATCTGAGATGGTGATGCAAAATTTAATTCAAAAGTGTGTTGATTTGACACGGAATGCCCCAAATCTCGTTTTTACGAAAGTGCTTTTTTGCCTCAACTAAACAAAACCCCTATCATAATTCTATTACTTGCAGTTCCTTAAAAACCAAGATCACTCATGCTGGGTCAAGTGACACAAGATCACACAAAGAATGTACAATCTTGAGTGTACAATTTTTCGATTTGTCGGCCGGAAACCATTAAATAGTCATGAAGAACGAACACCATCCGACAGTCCTACAATGTTAGAAATAGCTTCTTTGACCGCTTCTCAACGGAAACTCTATCACAGACACAAAAATCACTTCTCTATCACTTATCGTTCCACAAATACTTTGGGGTAAATATCCCTCAACTGTAAGTTAGTTGTCTACGATTCAGCAATACAAAGCTTAACTCACAATTGCTTGGGGACCCCTTGATGTTGATCTGAGTAGCTGTAACTTCATACATTATAATAACTACTCCTATAAAACTTTCTAGATGCAATAGTGATGCTCAGCCATTGAAATGTCTTTTTTTTACTGTAGCATACTCTTTCTTTAAGAAGTTGCGGTTTGTCAACTTTGATTCATAATAAACTGAGAGAAGTCTGCAATAAACGCTCGGTGATTACCCAAGTTCCTTACACAGTTATTATATCGGAGCTACACACAGGGTAAATGTCTAATCAATTTATTACGCACGTTTCAAGTGAAGCACACAGGAAGGTGGGCAGCACCCATATTTACCTTCAAGTAGTCTTAATGCAAAGACATCATCTAAGGTTATTAATATTTTATTGCTTTCGTAAAATGCCAAAGTGCGTTCAATAGACCGGAAGATATCCTCTATTATAGCATGTTTGTGGCTGTCGGTTGCAAAAACGCAATAGAGAAAGCAAATTAAAGTCTTTAGCTTCATTTTTGATTCGAATAATTACAAAGTTTTCACACATTTCGATCTCGTTCAATTCTCGACAATATTGGGGTCAATTAATGAATATTTAAACTCCGACTGCCCTTTCCGCCAATAAAAGTATTTGAATGTAAATGAATATTTATGAATTGACCTCATTTCTTAGCGATAAATCATCAATCAATCATATCAATCAAATTCGTTTATTCAAACATTAAGTTGACACAGACGCAACTTAGACAAACTAGACTATCATGATGTAAGAATACAAATTAAGAATCAATCAATCAATCAATCCTTTTATTGAAGCCATTTGAAGTACAAGGAAAATGCAACCTTGCAAGGACTAATATAGAATCGTTGATTAAGAACTAGTCAAATTTTAAAAAGGGCACAAAATATAAACTATTGTGGCGTTCGCCGCCCGGACGCCTGCCCTGCCGCGCCCGGCGGGTTCCTGTGGTGACTCCAGCCCACTACCCGTCTGGAGCCACCCGAGTCACTGCCTTGCCTATTGTCACCGTCAATTGGCTGATCTCTATATCTGTCCATAGTGACCGTTCCTGTCAGAGGAGGTTCAGGGTTTACCGCTTTACTAAGAGAGGCTACACTGTAGAGCTCGGTCTCGGCATCAGACTCTGCCACTTCCGCGGTCACCGGGTGGGCAACGTCCTGAGGATGGCCGTCCTTCAGAACAGGGTTCGATCTTTTACCTGTAGCAGTCTTTGCCTTTCTGTGTACCTTCCTAGTTACGGGCTTTCTCTTCCTCTCTACCTGGTCTGAACTTTGACGGACCATTCTGCACCTCGTGACTCTTGAACTATCGCCGTTATCATGGAACACCAGACGCTCTCTAAGTTCAGGGAACAAGGAGTACTTATGACGAGTCTCTGCGTCATGTAATAGAAGACACGTATCCATCGGGCAACGCGTCTTCTTACTGTCACGTATCTCTAGCTGTGTTTCCGTGTGCGGCATACCGGCCTCACAATAATGAATTCTGCTTCGAAAGATAACGGGTCTCTATGGCACTCTGATAGTGAAGGTCCTCTCTCTATAACCTTCGCTATCTATACACACAGACCTTTGTTCTGACCTACGCACGAGGGGGCCCAACCTCGCACTTCAATCAGTCCTCAGAGCTGTGTTGCGACAAGCAAATATGTTCTATCTGGATACCCGACTACCCGGACTTTCTCGTATCGTTTACTCTTGGTCTGCGTTAATGTCCCTTTAACGTGGGACTCTCGTACACTTCACCCTGGGACTCTGACTAGCTGGGTTTCGCTAGTAAGGCGGACGTGTCTCTTTCGGACCTGGGGTACCCGAATACCCGACCCGAATATCTTGGTCTGATCTCTTTCCGGTTTACACAACCTTTTATCCTCCCACTATTCAGAATTAGTCTGTCTCGAGACCTGAGCAGCAGGGTGGGCCCTTACTCCACTAGCCGTATCTCTTGAACATGACTCTCTGAATGAAATAGAGAACGTAACAGTTGTGTCTTTTTCCGGGAGCGCACAGACTCGTAGGCTTCGTTTCTCGGTACTCACACACGATTCTACTAATGGTATCTCTGGGTAAATATCAGTAACTTTACCCCGTTATTGCACACAGACCTGTGTATCTTCCCACCGTGGGAACTTTCCAGAACACTGGAACAGACAACGGTCGGATCGCTCGGAGGGTCTCCCGGACTGATATTTGCCGGTAAACCGCGGGAGTAACTATGACTGCAAGGGAACCAAACACGGTGACCGCGAATGGAAAATTTACCGGTAGTTCCCCGATGTTATCGAACAGCTTCAACAAGATCGCTCCGGTACTTCACCGGACGTTACCAGCGGAATGTTTCTCCGCACTTTACCGATACAGACCTGTGTTTTATAGATCTCTCACGATCGGTCTCTCCCCGAGGTTTACTCAGCCTGTTAAACTTCACAATCGGGATTCAGACCGGCTCGCGATCTAACGGCAGGGTGGGCCCCAAACCTGTCGAATCGGCGGTCAATCCAATACCCAAGAGTGATTAGTTTTTGCTGTAACTCGGGATCGCACTGCTCAGCTTTTATGGACGATACTTTAACTGAGTTATCACCACCGGGTCTTTGCCCGTGTATCTCGGACGGTCAACTGCGGGGCCTTTCCGCGTGTCTCTCAAACGGTCACCAGCGCGGTCTTTCCGCGTATTTCTCTGACGGTCAACAGCTCGGTCTTTCCGCGTGTTTCTCTGACGGTCAACAGCTGGGACTCTGCCCGTGTATCTCTAACGGCTACCACCGGGTCTTTGCCCGTGTATCTCTGACGGTCAACTGCGGGGCCTTTCCGCGTGTCTCTCAGACGGTCACCAGCGCGGTCTTTCCGCGTGTTTCTCTGAC
Organism: Allolobophora icterica; assembly: GCA_963556255.1. Classification (NCBI taxonomy): domain Eukaryota; kingdom Metazoa; phylum Annelida; class Clitellata; order Crassiclitellata; family Lumbricidae; genus Allolobophora; species Allolobophora icterica. The sequence continues at coordinate 47,697,432 of OY744604.1, forward strand.
GGCCAACAGCTGGGACTCTGCCCGTGTATCTCAAACGGTCAACACCGGGTCTTTGCCCGTGTATTTCAGACGGTCAACAGCGGTGCCTTTCCGCGTGTATCTCTGACGGCTGCCACCGGGTCTTTGCCCGTTTATATCTGACGGTCAACACCGGGTCTTTGCCCGCGTATCTCCGGGTCTTTGCCCGTGTATCTCTGACGGTCAACACCGGGTCTTTGCCCGTGTATCTCTGACGGGTACCACCGGGTCTTTGCCCGTTTATATCTGACGGTCAACACCGGGTCTTTGCCCGCGTATCTCCGGGTCTTTGCCCGTGTATCTCTGACGGTCAACACCGGGTCTTTGCCCGAGGTTTATCAGACGGTCACCAGGAAACTCTTTGCCCCGTACGTTACCGGAACAGACCTGTGAGCTCTCAATCTCTCACGATCGGTCTTTCCCCGAGCTATACTCAGCCCGCAAACTACCAACAATCGAGATTCAGACCTTTTCGCGATCTAACGGCAGGGTGGGCCCCAAACCTGTCGGATCGGCGGACTCAATCCTTCACCCGAGAGCGATCGATTCGGCTGTATTGTATTGTATTGTATTGTATTGTATTCGGATATTTATAAAGCGCTTCTAGCGGGAGGGCCATTCAGAAGCGCTCCCAGTGCGATAGACCCCGAGAGAAAAAGCAAGTTTTAAGAAAGGTAAAAGAGGAAGAGACGCTACCTGAGAGAATAGAAGAACGAACAAACGGAGGAAGCCCATTCCAAAGAGCAGGGCCAATGGAAGCAAACGACCTAGATTGAGCCAGTGAAGTCCTGACACGGGGAACGAGGAGGTCCAAACGGTCAGATGAACGAAGAGGACGAAGAGAAGCCGCAGAGTGAGGGCGATGAAATAAGTCACATAAATATTTTGGAGCGAAACCAAGCTGAGCCTTAGAGACAAGGATGAGGACCTTAAATTGGATGCGGGCAGAAAGCGGGAGCCAGTGGAGTTCTTCTGCCATAAAGGTGGTGATATGAGAGAATCGAGGAAGACGGGCAATTAATCTAGCAGCAGCATTGAGAACGGACTGAAGAGGAGCAAGACGGACTTTGGGAAGACCAATGAGGAGGGAATTGCAGTAGTCAAGTCTAGAGCAGACAAATGCATGGACAATTGAAGTGAAAATTGGAGATGACAGAGAGCGACGGATAGCTCTAAGGCGCCTTAGGTGAAAATAGGAAGTGCGAGTGAGTTTGGAAATGTGTTCAGTAAAGGTGAGAGAATTGTCAAGGGTCACTCCTAGATCACGAACGCTAGACGAGAAAGTGAAAAGCGGAAACCTTTGAGACAGCACAGCAAAGTCGAGTTTTTTAAGTTGCTGAGGAGTGCCAAACCAGATAAACTGGGTTTTTGACGAATTGAGGGAGAGGCGATTGCAAGACATCCAGGTATGAAGATCACGAGAAAGAGCTTCGATGCGCTGAACAAGAAGAAGTTGAGAGGAAGGAGGCCCATGGACATAAGCCTGGACATCGTCAGCAAAGAGATGGCCTGAAGCCCCATGGATGGGGAAGAGAGAGGGGATACCAGCCGTGTACAAAATAAAGAGGAGAGGGCCCAGAACAGAGCCCTGCGGAACACCGAGTTTAATAGGGACCCACAGAGTTCTAGATTCACCAGAGATAACCATCTGAGTGCGATCAGACAGGTATGACCGGAACCACTGGAGAGGGGGGCCCTTCAGACCACAAGAGGTCTCAAGACGCTGTAGAAGAATGGTGTGGTCCACCATGTCAAAGGCTGCAGAGACATCATATAGTGCCAGAAGGGTGAGTTCGGACCTATCAACAGCTGAATAAATTTCAGAAAGCAAGGAAAGGAGGGCAGTTTCAGTGGAGTGGTGAGCCCTAAAACCTGACTGAAAGGGAGGTAGAAGCCCAGATTGTTCCAGATAGGGAAGAAGTTGAAGAGAGACAAGGCGTTCAAGGGTTTTAGATAGAAATGATAGATTAGAGATTGGACGGTAGTTTTGGCAGAGGTTTGTGTCAAGATTGGGCTTCTTGAGTGAGGGGAAAACAATGGCCCGCTTTTGCGAGGCGGGGACACAACCTTCAGAGAGGGACCTATTAAAGAGATAAAGCAGAAATGGAGCAAAATCATCTAAAATGTCACTAAGAATGAAAGGGGGAAGAGGATCTAATTCACAAGAATTTAAATTAACTGATGAAAGAACTGTACGAAGGTCCGAGTCCAATATGGGTCGGAAATCGTCAAAAGCAGAAGACGTTGTGGTAAACGTCGGTGGAGGAGCATCTGATGTGGAGGCTCTGAGTCAGTCAGTCTTTTCCGTGAGCATAGTCAAGAATTCATTTGCGGAGAAGGCAGGAATTTCTGAAGGACGAGAAGGCCGGCCCAGTAGACCCGAGATGGAAGACCAAAGGCGTCTTGGGTTTTTGAGATTGCGTGAGACCAGCTTCTCCCAGTGAGCAGCCTCCTTGCGATGGTAGAGACGATGAAGGGCACGAAGCTGGGTAATCCAAGCCAATCGGTCATTAGGATCCTTGGTCCGGCGAGAGCGTCGCTCCAAGCAACGGGTGCGACGGCGAAGTTTATGACAGTCGGCGTCGAACCAGACGGCCAATGGTCGATGACGGGTCTTTACTTGACGACATGGAAGCATGGAATCCAGCAGACTGGTAACGGTGGAGGTGTAGAGATCAAATAATTGAGGAACCGTGAGAATGTCAAGTGCAGGACCCGGTGACGAGAGGAGAGAGTCTCTGATAGCGACGCTGAAAGCCTGAGAGTCAAACGATTTCCATCCTCGCATCTTCCGAATGGAGTGGATTGGCTGTAGGTGAACTGATGGTAGAGTAAATTTGAGATACGAATGATCGGAGATCGTAGGAGGAAGGATGAGAAGGTCCGTAACTTGGTCGTCATCAGAGGTAATGACGAGATCAAGCCATCCACCAAGTCGATGCGTGGCTTGATTGACGTGCTGGCGGAGGCCAAACTGAGTGAGAAGTTCGAGGAATCGTAACGAAGTAGGAATGGTAGGGTCCTCCAGGTGTAGATTGAAGTCGCCGAGAATGAGGAGTTGAGTATTGCGAGTGACAAGAAACTCAAGGACGGAGGAGAATTCTTCGAAGAACTGAGGAGTAACGGTAGCCGATCCAGGTCTATAAACCGTGAGGAGGGTAACTGAGCCGCGAGGCAAGGCGATGCTCAGACACAAAGCTTCAAACGTGGTTGGCGACGTGTCGAGTGAGACTTGCGTGACCCGTAGAGATGACCGGAAGAAGGTCACGATGCCACCACCACGAGCCGGACGACCATCAGGATGAGGTGGACGAGGGCAGTCACGAGAAGAGTAACCCAACGGAGTCGCTCGTAGAATCGGAACGTCATCGGAGTCCTGGTGCCAGCTTTCAGTTACAGTGAAAACGTCAAGCTGATCCTGAAGAAGAGACTGAGAAACGAAGGCGAACTTTTCAGATAAAGATTGGGCGTTCCAGGAGGCAACCCGTAGGCCTGAGGAGTGAGCGAGCGGAGGATGAGACGAGTCGGTTGGGTGAAGATCGTGCAAGTCCACTCTTGGAGAAGAAGCAGGAGAGGATGATGAAGAATCGGAGGTCGTCAGCATCGGCTCATGAAGACACGAGGTACGAGGTGTTTGGTTGAAGCGACTGCTGGCAGGGCACCATATCTGATGCTTGAAGAGGATCTTGCGTAGACTACGAGTAGGATGAACGGATGATGACCAGAAAGACCAAAGTTGTTGAGAGGAATAGACGATACGCTCCATACTGATGAGAGCGTAGATGATGATAATAGCGCATACACCAAAGTACCCAGCATGCATCTGACCGCAACGTTAAATTCAAACGACGGAGTAGCAAACAAATGAAGTTTTCAAATCAATTTATTTATTGGACCGAAAGGCGTATTAAATTATACTAATTAATAACTTAAATCGCTAGAATGCAAAAATAAGCTCAAACTTAAATATTAGCTATTTTAATATCACGTCAGCGCTGCCATTTACGCATGGGCCGCTGATGCATTAAGTCGCCGTAAAGCGCGTCAACAACACAGCTATTATCGATAAAACCTACATTCATGCCTTGTGGCCAATCCGCCACACTATTACCACAGTATAAATAATTATTTATACTGTGCTATTACGACACTTGGGGTCACCTTGGGCAGTAATCTCACATTCTAATCCCCAGAGGTGTAGCCTAGTAGGCTCCTACTTGCCTACTTGGTACTTGTAGCAAAGATCTTAGAGTCGTAGACTCTAAGATCTTTGCTTGTAGTGCTCGAGTAGCCTACAACTCGAGAACAGTTTTTAAGTGCACTAGTACTTCTAGGCCTACTTAAATTCAGACCAACGCTTTTGAAACTGTGGTGTGCGGACCAAGGGGGTCCGCGAAGGATATGGCGAGATGTCAGCGAGATTGTTCTGAATAATGTTCAACTGGTTTTTGGTGAAACCGATGTTACTGATTTCTTTAAAAATGACTGTGTTCCATAATTATTGTAGGAAGTTAATAGCAATTTATTCAGTGTTACTTTTTATCGCATAATAGTCCTCATCGTCATTGGCAAGCAGGTAGGCCTACTGTGGAAATACTCTTTTATTTTAATTAAATTTTAAGTGATAAATTTTACTTTTTAGATAGGCCCTACTTGGATCCGCGAGATATGCCTAGAAAAAGTAAGGGTCCGTACGTGGTCCAAAAAGTTTGAAAACCACTGCTTCAGACCAAAGTAGGCTACTTGCAATGGAAACAAATGACTGGGCATTTGGCACTTCTTTTGTGGACAGTCAATTGCGTCTAAAAATAAGGGTCCGTACGTGGTCCTACCCACCTGGAATGGGAGAACAAACAACCCCCACCCACTCTAGGCCTATTTTATATTGCGGACTTGATTTGATATAACGCCGGTGATAAATTGGTCTCTCTGACGTTGCTTTTGTTTGGCGCTGAAAAATTTCGGAGATTTACATTACATTAAAATAAGACCTAGCCTACTTAAAGAGCCTACACGTGAAATGCGATTCCTATAGAATTATTGCTGCTTGCAGCATTCGATTTAAACATTTTTGCATCAGTTCAACCGAATTTTACAGCCTAATCTTTGTTTCATTCTTTTCCAACAAACATTCCTCGCTGTTGCCACAGTAGAGCCTACACATAATTATTTATAAGTAATTATTTATACTGTGCTGTTGCCATCAACCTTTTCTGATTGTTGTGCAATTTTTGTGGGTCCTTCAGCCTGGATTCCCTGGAACAGTCTTCCCAGACCCTCCGCCAAGAGCTTCTTGTCCTCTCTCCTCTTCAGTTCCGTAGAGTCGTAGACGCTTGAAAACCTATTAGAGCGCCGCTGGTTTGAGTGGCGCTATATAAATGTTCAATTACAATTGAACCGTGTGTTAATTAAGATATTCATTGTACTTTCATATTTCAATGTAATCTTACTGCGTCTGTCGGCTTGAAATAATAAAGAATATAATTATTATTATAATTACAAAATGCAAAATCGACGTTCTCTTAATCTCTCGCTGTCAAAGATGGCGACCGAGTGGCATTTACACCACGTGATACCACCGGATAACCTCTTCGTAATAAAAGCTCAAGATAACGACCAAGGGGCCAATATAATTTTATTATAAATCCTTGTATTGTGACGATTACGAAGAACTTTATTACGGTTTTTCGTCATTTCTTGAAAACTGGTGCTTCAACAGTTTAACAAACGGGTTTGGATGCAGATATCGTTAAGCCTGGGTTTATCATATTGACCTTGAGTGTATTAACTGCAGTCTGCAGCCACATTGGAGCAAAAGCCGCTGGTTAGCTTAGCATGCTTTCTCCGGCGTTGGTATTTACTCGGAGCATTAATTTTTTAGCGAGTTTTTACGTACAGAGGCTGTCAGAGGTGTATTAAGGAAATGCACTGGTAACAATGTACGACCCGTGCGATTAAAGTCTATTTGAACCTTAATATCTTAAGTGCTTTTGAGCATTATTGTTTACATAAACATACTTTGAAGTTTGGTTAAACTCATGGGTGTGCGATTGGTTTGTTTACTTATGATGCATAATTTGTATCTATGGCAGTCTATACCAGCGCTTCCCAAACTTGTCAGTGTCACGGACCGGCCGGAAGTTACTTTCAGCGTTACGGACCGGCAGGAATTTTTCCATTGCAGTAGGACCGGTGCCCATTTATTGCTTATTTTTACCTATAAATTGGGTCAAAAAAGTTAAATTGTTTTTCAGTAGTATATAATTCAGTACTAAATATCAACTGAATAGGGCCTACTTTGTATTGATCTGATATGAATAAAAAAGTTGTATTTTTTCAAGAAAATTGATAAATATACACTGTACATGCTAGTCTGTTTATTAATATATTTATTATTTTTCATATTTTTTAACGCCCGAGGGCCGAAAAATCCTCAGACTCTAAGAAACTATAAAACAGAAGTGTTTAAGCTTGGAGAACGCCGTCCTCGTCTCCGGGGTGTGTATTTTTAATTGTTATAATTTTCAAATTTATAATAATATTATAGTTACAATATCGAATCTAAAAGCTCTATTGACGGGAGCAGTGACCAGGTTATTAAAGACGAAAGAGATACATCACATCGGGTTTCTAATTGCCGGTCTAAAACCGCAAATGTTACAATCAAAATTTTTAGTAAAGGCGAACAACAATTTCAATTTGACCTATCAGCAATTTCAGCATATCGCCAAAAATGGTTTTTGGCCAGTTTTCGTTTACCACAGAATAAATCTGTTCAATTTATATGAAAAATATGGTTTTGATTGCGAGACAATTGTGTTTTTTAAAGATAGTTTGAAGCGAGACCCAATCGAGAAAACATCTTTCGTCTATTTGTCCAGTTTCTTGAGGCACATTGCGGACCGGCAACTGAGGGCTCGCAGACCGGCACCGGTCCGCGGACCATAGCTTGGGAAGCACTGGTCTATACTGTTAGCTCACCATCACAATAGGCACTAAGGGATTACTTTCCTATAACAGTAGTCATGAAGTTGTCGTTCAGTACGTAACTAATTGAATAATCGGCAGAAAAGATGATTATTTACAAGAGTCAAGGTTATCTATTATAAAATGAAACTAATAAAATTGACTGAAGCATAAACTATTGAGCATTAAGAATATCACTTAATCTTCTGCCAGTTGGGTTTTTTATTTGATAACTTGGATGACCCAACAGATCCATATTTTAATAGCCATGGATGTATTCGCACCACTATCATTCAACACATGCCTTTTCAGTTGGAGCAATCTTACTGAAAAATGGTCTTTCTCTAGAGGTCTGCCTGCTCATTTCTTTTAGAGCTACTCACCTCCACCATCACATTGAAATCTGTTCTGCTCAGTGTTTGGTCATGAGTACTTCTGAGAAGATACTATAAATGGCTTTCAAACCTTTTCTGACACAATCACTATGTAGGAAACTTAAGGCAGTCCTTCAAACAATTGTTTAGCACCATCAGTGTATTTATTGTTACTTTGTAGATATAGGAAATGAAATAAATAAGTTGCCTGCTCACCAGCAACCCGGTTGTGTCTAAGTTTTATGGTCATTTTTTTCAGAGAACCATGATGGCTTACCTACGTCACATTTCACTGATCAGATTTGTGCCCATTACACAAAGCTGCCAGTTTCAGAATTTTTTTTACAACAGGATATGCACGGTGTTCAGTCTGACATCATATACTCTGTCCACAAGGCAACTTTCTGCAAAACCAGATTTGCCTTCTGCTGAAAGAAAACTTTCGTCTGCTGATTTCAAGGTCATTTATCGTTTCCCATACATCCGTCTTGTGCGTTTGATAACACGCATGAAGCTTTATCAGACCGGTCTGACTGTGTTTGCAATACCACCTACATTATATGCATATGCAAGTGGTGTTGTTAGTCTGAATGCATGTATGGCCACAGCCTCTATTGGTACATTTGCATCTGTCATGCTGATCGTTATGAGCAATTTCCTGCAGAGATTTGTAGGGTTACTTGCCGTGAGTGAAAGCTTACCCTATGCACGTCTTTCACATCTGACGTTCTGGGGAAAACGTCATGATGTATTTGTTCCATGTGAAGACTTTGTGCCATTGAGTGACATCTCTGAGAACACTAATGACATTTACCTCAAGGTCAGGAGGTATAGCACCCAGGATGTCTACTATCTGAGCCTGCGATTTGGCCACACAGAAAATGTGCGTGAATTGCAAAAACTATTTGGAAGCTTGTCAAATCAATAAAACTACGCAACACTATACAAAATACTGTGCTTTTCAAAAGCCATCTGGCTCACTGACATAGGGCACCAGAGGGGTTGTCTGTTAAGGTCATCTGCCTAGGTAACCCAAATGGATACAGAGGGAAGGGTTATACCTAATGCAGACATCTGCAAATGATCTGTACTGCATTAGATCCAATTGCCCCATTAGATTCCCTTTGCTGGATGTGGAAGTATCAAATTACACCACAAAATCGCATAGTTAGCACTGCAAGATCACCAGGATAGCCTATCTAGGCCTTAGTATACCAATGTGTACATGTATGAGGATATCTATATAGCTCCTTTCTAGACCCTCTAAAAGATGATGAAACTAACATATTTTAATAGACGTGACATAACTTGCATTGAAAATGTTTCCGAAGCTATTTCTGACAAAGCAGTTCAAAGTTTCAGTGAAGGTTTGTTCCAGAAGAACAGACAAACATTGCAAAAGATACGTATGCCAATTGGCTGAAAATGAATATGTATGTATCAGTACACTCAGTATGGCACATTTTAAGTACTTCACAAAAGCACTGTACACATGGCTATCTTACATATCTAGGCAAGTGCATTGTAAAACAGCAAATGTATGCTGCAGAGAGTCAAAGGCAACAGCATGTAAGTACATTGAGAGACTGTTCCAAGTTGATGGTCCAACACGTATGGAATATGGAAAAGACTAATTTAGACTGACACAAGCTATCATACAGCCAACATTGTGATCTGTGAGTTACATCTTCAGTCTACATCAGTTCCCTTCTGTAACACAATGGCTGACCCTAATTAGAGTTACTGTGGATGCCAATTGATAATCACCACGCTGTGCCTGCCTTAGGATATTTCGGGCCCTGTGCAGAGTAGACTGTATGGGCCCCCATGACACAAGTCAAACTGTTTTTCATTGCTAATCATTTTATTTTAGTAGATTTTATTTTAGTAGATTTGACTGCATTAACCACGATTTAATGTGGAAAACCCTACTTGAGATGGGAATTCCGAAACACTTGATATGGCTATTAAGGGGACTATATGAAGATCAGATAGCGGTGATAAGAACAGAATACGGAGACACTGATCAATTCAATATCAAGAAAGGGGTGAGACAGGGATGCATTTTGTCTCCATTCCTGTTTAACTTATATGCGGAAAGAATAATGAGAATGGCGGAAATGGAAGGGGCAAAAGAGGGAGTAAAAATTGCGGGAAGGACATTGAACAATCTTAGATATGCAGATGATACAACACTAATGGCAAAAAGAAAAGATGAGCTGATAGAATTAATAAGAAGGGTAAGGAGAGAAAGTGAAAAAGCTGGCTTATACTTCAACATAAAGAAGACAAAAGTTATGACAACAGCAGAATGGGATACTTTTGAGATTGACGGAGAAGAAATAGAGGTGGTAGAAAGCTTCACTTTCCTGGGATCATTGGTTGAAAAAGAAGGAAAATGTGATACAGAAATAAAACGAAGGATTGCGATTGGGAAAGCTGCAATGATTGGACTGGAAAAGATATGGAAGGACAAGCATGTGAGCATAGATACAAAAAAAAGGCTCGTGAGAGCCCTAATCTTTCCAACGGTTCTGTATGGCTGTGAGTCTTGGACAATGACAAAGAACATGGTGAAAAAGGTCAACGCATGTGAAATGTGGATATGGAGAAAAATGTTGACAATATCATGGACAGAAAAGGACGAACGAATCAATACGAGTGGAGATTGGTGTCGAGAATGAAGAGTCATTAAAACAAAAAGCGACAAGATTGAAGCTTGGATTCTTTGGTCATGTTATGCGATCTGATGGGCTAGAAAAGGAAATGATGTTGGCTTGTGGTGAGGGGAAAAAAGACGGGGTCGACCAAGGAAGAAATGGATGGATGAGATTCACGATGTAACTGGCATGAATCTGGAAGCACTAAGGGACCTGACTTCGAATAGGAAGCAATGGAGAATGTGTGTCGTGGCGATCGCTAGAGCTCCAGGAGTTGACAGCACAAGGTGACAAGGTGAGATTGTTAACAAGTACAAGTAAAATTTAACTATACAAGTGCACCTGTAACAGAATAATAATTATATAAAGCTACTTCTTCACAGAAATGGAACTATCCTTATTTTCTGTGCTGCAAATTCTTAAAATTATTAATTCACTGACAAACGAGAAGATTTAATCGAAACCATAATATTATTAAGGTGTCTGATTCATGTTAAATTTCTGTGACATTTTCGGGCCCCCTAAGTTGTGGGCTCTGTTGACCGCACGGTTCACACATTCCTAAGGCCGACACTGGTGCCAAACATGCCATAACCAGCTGGGAAGGATCTAAATTCTGCTGCCAGTCCGTAACCAAAAAGAGGCTGGGATATGGGCACTTTGTGTGTGTGTGTGTATATATATATATATATATACATTATATATATATATATATACAGTGCTTTTTTCTAGAAAACAGGTTCCAGAACCGAACAATAGGTTCCGGAGCTGAACAATTATGGAAGGGCTAAAAGTCCGAGAAAAACGAGATTGAGGGTTGGGAGGGGTCTCAATACACACTGAAAACAGTTCATAACACTGAAATTAAATTAAAATAACTAAGTTATTGTTTTTATTATTAAAATAAATAAATTATTTTTTAGTAGCTGAAATGTTACAAACTTTAGGTTAGGTTAAAACTTATTTCCCTAAGTAAATTTACGAACAGTATTACAAACAGAATATCACTCACAGATGTGAACACAGTGACGGCGCTACCATGAGTCACAGTAGATCATTTGACCTGCCTATTTTACCCTTGACCTGCCTTATGACCTGCCTATTTTACCCTTGACCTGCCTTATGACCTGCCTATTTTACTCTTGACCTGCCTTATGCAGTCTTGTTGTCAAGACCTTAAACCTCAAGACCAAGACCAAGACCTTGAACCTCGAGACCAAGACCAAGACCTTGAACCTCGAGACCAAGACCAAGACCTTGAACCTCAAGACCAAGACCTTGAACCTCAAGACCAAGACCAAGACCAAGACTTTGAAACTCAGGACCAAAACCGAGAACAATACCCAAAAATCACAACCATATCCAGATTTCTATTCCTTACTAAAAAAACTGTCAAGTCAAACTAATCACTATTTTAATTAAAACACGAATCTTTTATTTTATTCAAACAAAACAACTCCAAATGCAGACTGCAGAGTATTCCGAATTCGTATTTACAGAAGTCCTTCGGGCGAAATCTTATTCCATATGCCTGTTGCATTTTATAAAAATAAATTCGCTCAGAATTTTCTGACCAAGACGTGACCTGTGGGTCCTCATAAAAATTCTGCCATGTGAAAAATACGTTCTACAGTGCTGAATTCACTGGCACACAGAGCAGCTTTTCAAGTACCGGATGTAAATGTACAAATTGTGAGTCTGGTTTGAAATCATTACATGGTAACATACCGGAAGTCAGAATAAATGTCAAAAACAACAGTAAAGCCTCACTCACACCGTGTAAACACTAATTTTTATGAGGACCCACATGTCACGTCTTGGTCAGCAATTGTATTAGCAATTATTGGATAAATTATTAAAATCCTTGCGTTTTGTTAAATGACTCTTTATATTGTCAAAAGTCTTGGTCTTGGTCTTGCAAAACCAAGACCAAGACCTTGAACCTCAAGACCAAGACCAAGACCAAGACCTTGAACCTCAAGACCAAGACCAAGACCTTGAACCTCAAGACCAAGACCAAGACCAAGACTTTTAAAAACGAACTCGAGTGCACTCGAGACCAAGACCTTGGTCTCGAGGACAACAAGTCTGGCCTTATGTCCTGCCTACTACCTACTGCTGTGTAAAATTCTTTTGAATCTTTAATATCTCTTTTACATGTAGAACACCAGCATCGATCCCATAACATCACTAGTGCAATTATTATCTATCTAAACGACTTTTTTACGTTTTATCTAGTATGTCAATATTAGTCTATGTTGTAAACTCTAAAAATCTTCGTTTTAGGCCTATATATCCAAGTTATGCTGCTTATGTTGAGGTTATGCAGCTTGATGTGTGAAACTCAAACAGTAATTTCTTCAACCTTCTGAATAACTCCCATGACCCTGACACGACCTGCTGAAATTGTATAGCTGGCGCCACCACTGTGTGAACACCAAGGAGCCAGCATCACACGGTGACCAGAACCAGCAAAAACTCTTGAAGAGAAACATGTAAACATAACTGGATCAAAACTAACCATAAGTTGTCCTCACAAGGAGACAACAGAACCTTGACTAGTCGAGAGACTAGCGAAACAAAAGGCCACGCAAGACCAAAACCCAGTCTAACTTTAAACTGAACACAGACCCTTTATATATGGCCGAGATTTCCCGCCAAAATGTCTAACTCAATATAACCACTCTTACTATGCACAAAAGTAATATATACATACATATATACACACTATATACTCATTCATAGAGATAGTATTCACCAGGTCTGCATTTCAGACTCTCGTGAGAATGCAACACAATCGCCAATTTGTTTATAAATATATATATGTAATTATATAACCAAGAAATATCTTACAAGCAAAGTGAACCTCCTACAACTATGATAAAATAATACCAGCTTATCCAATAGAAAATTTCATAACCATTCTTCTTTTTTAAAGTTGCATAGGGTTAGTGTTGCAGAGATACAAACTGTTTTAATCCTTTAACAATGCGAAGGACTAGTTTTCGATGCATTTTAGTACACGCTCGTCATTATAGGGTTAAAATTCAATACAACAAACTGGCTATGAACAACTTGATATTGTTATCAAGCTTCTTAGAGAACTTCTTCTCAAGATTACCACTTTTAGTTTCAAGTACTCAAACCAATTTAAAATACTTGGCATCAGATGACTAAACCACACAAATCTATGAATCACATTTCAAGATTTGAAAATTTAATTGTGTTCTTCTTTGATGTAGGTCATGAAATACTGGCCCCAGTTCCAATGGTTATCTTGCTCACCAAAAGTCTTTCGAAAAGCTGGACGGGAGCGCAGTGTGTTGAGGTAGGCACGCAAAACAGGGTAGCAGTCCAGAAGCCGACCTTGGTCAATAGTAGATACCCACCACAGTGTAAACCCAAGGACACAGTCAGCAGCTGTGAAACTAGAACAAAAATGATGCACCATATATAAACAAGTAGGATAATTTAGACACATTTCTTCAAAGGCCTCATCCTCTAGTCATACAGACATCAATAGCTGTTCCATACAGATTTACGAATGACAAAATACATATACTAACCACTCATCATATGTTCCATGCACACTAATTCCATCTAGAACAGACTTATGGGAGTGGTTATTCTTCAAGAAATAATTGCAGCATTTTCAGAAATTGCCAGCAGCTGATCACCTCGGCTTGACCTCCTCGGACGCTGACCTGGCATCAGAATGGACAAGGCAGCCTGGATATTGCAGACTTGATTTGAATCAGTGAATAAGCTGGTCTTCCTGAGGAGGCTTTTGTGTGGCACTGAGAAATTTCAGACATTTGCATTACATTTACTTTCATATATCAACAGTGAAAATACACATCATAAGGACATGAACTGGCAGATTGACAGGGCAATCCTAGTCCTGGCAGTGAAGACGTCAAGAATTACCGAACATCAGAGGTGTGACAAATTCAGAACGGCAATGGAAAAGAAGAAAATGACCTGATGTTTATCACTCATTTACAAGCAAAGTTAAAGTTAATGTTAAAGAGTTCACATAGGCCTTGCTCTGAAAGAATTACTTTTGCCTTAACAACACAGTTTCCATAACTTCAAATACGTTTATGTATGCTGACTGCATATACATGCATAAATACATGTTCATTTATTTACAGGTATGTTAAACATATGTGCCTGTCTTGAGTCTATATAGAGCATGTTTCTATATGATTCTATACATGAGAAAGCACTAGACATTCAGCGTCAGTTACCAATATGATGCACTTTCAGGGCACAGGACATATATATCTCAATGTAAGCAACACGAGTTGCACTTTATCACCCAACAATACACATTATATCTAGAATCATTGTGGCCACAGTACTTTTATGAACATGCAGTTAGTTTTCTGTTGCACAGAATATGCTACATCATCTCCTTTCCTGCCAAGATCATAAGCCAGTACCAAGTGCAGCTTACATAAGTTTACTGACACCTTAATCACACACCAACAGTAGAGGATTCAAAGAGATGGCCCAATGGGGCAGTGCAAAGGATGAAGAAAATTAGTCCTAGAACTGTAAGACAGAGTTTTGAGGGACACTGCATGTAAGTGGAAGAGGCTGAGATAAATAACCAACCCACAGCTTTTATGGTGAAATATCAAGAAGAGAAGTTGGACCGGAACCAGAGTAGAGCTGTAGCCAAACAAGAATTATAAGGGCAGATAAAGTAAATCGTGAATGATGGCATTGAATGCATCAGCAAAGTTAAGCAGATATAGGCACAAGAGATGAGCAGAGTTTCAACTGACTAAAGTTAAGTAAATCCAAAGTGATATGGGTTAAGGAGTGAGTTAGAGTCCTTGAGCAGCTGGAGAGACAGTATAAATAGACTAAACATGAGAAAAGCAATGGATCTGACAAAAGGCACGATCAAGCCATGGCTGGTGGTCACTGCAGAGTAATAGTCTGATTATTTTGGCAATAATGGGGACAAGGACAGAGTCACAGTCCTTGAGAACAGAAGTTTATATAAAACAGTACCTTGAAATATTATCAGAAATTCATATTATGTCATTTTGAAGACATTCTTAAGTGGTTGATACAAACAAAAACCCCAATGATGAAATGGTAGAAGGAATACAAGTAAAGTTTCAGAAGTCAGAACCAACATTTATAGGAGGCTAAGGCCTTCCAAAATAGTTTCTTCTGACTTCTGATAACCTCATGAACTATCCCAATTATATGTGATTAGACATACCTGTCACCACAGAGGTATGCATTAGTAGATAAGGTTTCTGTTAGAGCTCTTGCAAAGGCGTTTAAACCACTGATGGCCGAATCAAGAACCTGGTGGTTTCTCTGGCCACTTGGCGTTTCAACCATCTGCATATGCAATGTCTTCACAATATTGTCGAACGTAGCTGCTGAATATACAATCCAGCTAAAACACATTTTAAAACTTTACAAGTGTGTGACATTCATCAAAAACAATTTAAAATGTAAAGCCTAAATATCTGTCCACAACATTCCAGCTTTTCATGGTAATATAAAAACTTAAACACCAGTTAAACCTCTAAAGTCTTTCACCAGATTTCACTGGGTAGATTTCACAGAGCTCTGGATTCAATACTGAGAAAAATATGATAAACAGCAAATTGTTTTAAAGCCATATTAACCAAAGGACATTGGCCATTTCTAAATGGGTGTCTGACTGCACAAGCTGCATCTTCCTTCCACAGTTTAACGTACATAATATACATATATCCTGTACATTATAATTTATAGTGCATCACATTTTATATTATAATACATATCTATGCTTCATCAAAAATTATGCACGTATATATGTGTGACTGTGTGTGTATAATGTATATATATATATATATAAGTATGTATATTATATACAGTCATGTACGTCATATATATACACACATATACAATACATACATAGAAGGAAAATGTTGATCTGACACATAGCAAGCATAAATGTAAATGTAAAAGTACACATTTTCTATAGCGATCATATGGCCTCAACCCTCCTCATTTTTCAATGAATTGATCAGTTGAGATCCTTCTCCGCGGCTGCCTTGTTGAATGAGTGCCATGCTCTTTAAAGTCCCAAGGACAGACCATTTTAGCCATGTGCTAAGGTGGATGCAAATAGGATATACAGATAATGAGCTTTTCCAGTTGATACAGTATCCCATTCTCAGGAACTATGCCTCAGCTGTAATAAGTGGCAGCTCAGAAAAATAGATTTTGTTTCTGTCGACTACCCTTACTTCGTCTTCTCTACATATGTACACAGTCTTGGGATCGTCCTAGACCAGGAACTTTATCAGCAGTGCCAATTGTAAGCCACTTCTTTTTAGCTTTAATGTTAGCTGTTTGCAGCCTGTAGGCACATTGCTGGCATTTCATAATTTGACCACATTTTCCATTTTTCAGTACTCACAAATAAAGTGGAGAAGAGACACTAAGCTAAGACAAACTTGAAATTAAGTACTCATATGTCTTCTGAGGAGATAAAAATTACAAATTAATTACAATCTCAAATGTCTATTGAAAAACACAGTGCAAGTTTTAGGTACCTGTAATATTCGGCTCTGTGTTCTGAATCAGGAAGAAACTGACCATAAAGATCTGCCAAGTACATGCAAATAGCAGCACCTTCTATCAGCGTGAACTCATCATTAACAACACAAGCAGATATCGATGGTGTCATAGACCTGTCCTGACTACCATAGTCACTCTGATCATCACAACTGAGCAAATTAACGTTAAGATTTTCGTGACTGATGTGAGGATTGTATTCCACGACCTGGTAGTCATTCTCTTGTCGTAACAGTCGTCCTGAAGTATAACAGAATTTATTAATTGTAATATCATAATCGTAATCTTGAAATTTCTACAGTGCCCAAAAAAAGAAGTCTTGGGAACCAATTTATTCACAGGTGCAATAATAGTAATGTAATAAAGTGTCTTAGCAAAACTTTGACTGCAGAAGACCTAGTGTTCTATAGGGAGTTAATTTTAATAATTTACATATCTCTACATACCTCTTCTGCCCAACAGAAAGGTATGGAAGGTTTTGCTGTTTTAATATACCAAATGTTGCAGTGTAGCCCTTAATACATTTTCTAAGAATGCAAAGCTTTTACATTACCATTCGCTCTTTTCTACTATATAAATGCACGTTGGTTATAAACTATGTTGTTTAAAGTCACAAGCAACCATGGTGGTGCAGCTAAGGTACTAAAAAGCAACAAATGTTTTGAAAGGTTCTGCAGTACTTTTGAGAATTACTCAAATGGTGCTGTATTAGTTGTCTTGATACTAACATACATGCAGAAACATATACCCCGTACGCAAACACAGCACAGGAAACAGAGTTTCTGAAACTCTGAAATGATTAACTTGAAATTTTATAAGGCTGATAATGTCACACAGGTCTCCACCATCTAAATGTCCACCTCTGAGTAGTTCTCCTTGAAGAGGCGCTACATAAATCTCCGTTATGAAATGTACAGGAACGATTAAATTATCAGCGGCACCCCAGTGATACCAAACAAGTAAAACCTTTAGAATTATTTAATTTGCAACTCGCCACCTAAAAATGGCTCGATCACCTTTTGCACATTATGGCTCACTTGATGTTACTAAATGGTATATAGAAGAACCATTCTAACCTTTTGAGTTTTGAAGACGAACATTTGCTTTGGGGCAAAATAACAAAATCTTCACAAATGTTCTCTTGTTTCTCTACAGAGTTGGACTGATTTTCAAAATAATGCAAAAATGCCAGGGACATTTAAAAGCACTACAAAATTAGACTGAAGCAAAACTTAAACATGATGCATAATATTATCTACAATTCTACATCTTAAATATAGACCTAATCATAAGCAACAGGAGTATTTCATCCTCTGTATGTTTGAAACACTTAGCCAACCAACTTGAAATTTCGAATATATGGCATCACGTTGACAAGTTATCAATTTGGGCCAAGTTTGGTAGCAATCAGATTATTTGGATATTAAAGTGAAACTCTAATAAAATAAAGAAAAAAGTAAGTTTGAAGATCCTATACTTTTAAACTAATAGAATAATGAATATTTATATCATTAGTGTATAATTATTATGAATTGACAGTGGAGCAAACTTTCTGGGTAACTGAAGTAACTTAAATTTCATCCCACAGCACCTCTGCAAATTGTGATTCCCTCTTTCCTTTTCATCTTCCCAACAACAGAAAGACTTATGCTGGATAACTTTGCCTGCATCGCTATCCTATAGTTCAACATCTTGATTTTAAAAATTAAGAAATGTACTAAGCACAAATGAAGATGCAATCAAAACAGAAAATAATTCCAACACTCCAACAGTCATTTCCTTAAAAGCTATGTTGCAAAGTTAATCATACTATTCAGAGCAAGTCTGATACCAGACGAATTAGGACTATGGCTTCACTGTCAACATTCGATTAATGCCTTCAGTATATTATTATTACAAACACATGTAACGCGCGCAAAGTCACACAGAAATGCAAATCAGAAGTTTGGTTAGTCAGTTACTTATCCTGATGTTTGAAAGCCAATGAGAAATAGTGAGTTTTCGGTGTTTCTTAAACGAAAAGGAGTTCGAGCAACGGATAAACATTGGTCAATTCCATTCCTTCAGGCAGCAACACAGAATGCACAAGAGCCCATGACAGTGCTACATCGAGGCTAACCAAAGACCCATAACCATAAATCGCAGACTGCTGGGCAGGATGTATGGAGAAAGTACTGGTTGAAGGTAGGCAGGAGTGTCCATTGTGACGGTTTTATAGGTCATACAGGCCAGTTTAAATATTAACAATGCATAAAAAGTCTTTAGATTAGCTTAGAACAAAATCAATTTCAAGTTAAAAGAGAACATTTCAAACATAACTTGACCTAAGTCAAACTGTAATGTGGGGCATCAACCTAGAAAATCCTGAATCCAAACGCATGACTTCAATTAAACACGCTCTTGCAATAACAGGAGCTCACACTAGACCAATGGTTGCCAACCTTTTGCAGAGCAAGGCACTCTTACTAAAAATCATTCAGTACATAGCACCTGGCCTTCATTTCACGTAATTTTCTTCCAGTTAGTTCTTCATTTTTATGATGAGCAACGCTCCCTGTATTCAACTGCAGTACCGCAAATATTGCAACCATTCCCCCACTACTTTAAGATTTAAAAAATGTTCCTAGGCTGGTGTCAGTTAGTGATAATAATCAGTAGTTATCACATTTTTGACAGAAAAAGCTCCACAAATATTATCCAGCCACAGCACTCGTACAGCAGGTTCATTGTTCATGGCACCATTGAGTGCCATGGTACCTAGGTTGGAAACACTGCACTAGACAATTAAACTCCACAGGAATCAAATCCACACAAGAAATACATACTGGAGTGGATTTATGCATATCGAAGGAACTAAGTGATGCAATTCTTAATAACAAGCAGAAAAAGTAATGAACGCCATGATCATATTAAATCTTAAGGTAAACATTTTTGTTATCCAATTGGTGAAGGCTTGGTAGAGTTAAGATAATACATTAGACAGGAAAACATTATAAACAGAAATAAAATGTTACTTTTGACATGCACGTGCACTTTGCAGAATAGGGAACACAATAAAAGCAAGTCAGAGAATCACAAGGAAGCAAACAATGAGTCAGTCAACAACAGGAATAGCATGTTAATGGCAAAGCATAATTTATGCAACAACGTAAAATACAAATATTAGTTAGAAACACTAACACACACTGCGCAGAATTTCAAATAGTGTAATGAGACACACTGGGAACACCGTGCTGCTCCACATATGGCAGAGCTTCCAGTTCCGAAAAGAGACATTCCGTGGAATAGCATCCAGCATCATTAGCGCTCATCTGGAAATCTTCCTCTGCATCAAGCTCTGCAAAGAACATTCAAGAAAGGCAACCTGTAAACATTTCTCATAATATATTACAACAGAACATTTATGCAGCTCTATTACGTGAAACTTAACCGAGACCTGCTTTCACATGTACTACTGTCACAATAAGGCTGCTGGATAATTATGGCCTCCTTAGTTTTAAGTCTATAAAATTGACTGGCCACACATGCTGGAAGGATGTGGCAAATTCCAGTTGATAAACTTTGACATTGTCTGGTCTTTCTGTGCTAAATGTTTGCCTTTGATGTATCTGGTGAAATGTGTATAGCTTTTTTTTTAAATCACAAAGGTGCAACAGTATGTCTATCTTACAGTTATAAAAAAGGTGAGACTTAACGTGGGTTGAAATATTTCTTCAGCCACAGCCATCATCTCCTTATCCATTCTTATCACATGACTGCTGTGTGCCAAGACATGTGAATTCCATGTTAGTCAGGATAAGACTTTAATTTCTTCATGCGCAATGTCTGATATGTCAGTTACACAGTGGCGTAACAACCATATAACGAGGGTGGACAAAGTCCAGGGGCCCCGAGGTCTCAGGGGCCCCAAGCTTTTTTACTGCGCACCCTGTGTCGTAGTCTGCTTTAGGGCCATATTCTTTCATTTTCCCCAAGCAAATTTTTTTAATATGGTTAATTCTTCCTTCCGATGACATATTTAGCCTACGGTCTTCAAAAGTGCCGCAACCAAGCCCATGTAGGTCTGAGCATCTCTGCAGCCTGAAGTAGGCTAGCCTGTATATATATGACGAATGCTTCATGATATAATTGTATACACCACAGCTTTATGTACGTGTGGTGTCTATATCTAGGCTATATAGGTCACCGGGTCGCCGGGGTCGGGCTATATGACCCAAATCGTAGTAGAATCCAGTTGCCTATGAGTCAGATTCTCCCTTTCAGGCGTAACCACTGCATACACTTAAGTTTACGGTATACGCATATCTCTCAACTCCAGTCCTAAGAAATGCCTGAAATAATATATGCCTGATTGCACGTCTGTTTATGGCTCTCTCACTCACATGGACCTGCGATGGCCCTATAGCCAGTGGCAGAGCGCTCCTTCTCCAAATTGAAACTTATGCAGATGTAGGCCTATCTTAGATCCACTATCTAACAGAACATGCTTGATGGTCTTGCTCTTCTTGCGGTCGAAAACGAATGCGCAAAACAATTTAATATTAATGATTTGATAGACACATTTGCTAATAGTAAAGCTAGAATAGCCAAATTCATGAAGCAATTCTCTGAAGAAGCGCTTCACACTGACGACGGTGACTGGGAGAGTGACAAACAGCACACAAGCAGTAGCCAGTTCTGGGATAGATGACGTGATGTGAGAGCTCAATATGAGAACTACAACAGACATTACATTACTGTGTACGTAGGCAATACATTTTTGGTGTATTCTTGTTTTGTCTTGAACTATTAATGTGACTTGAACTATGGACCATTAATCAGAACGTTTAATACTCTTTTTTTTTAACTTAACTGCAGTTTAAAATAGCTATCTCATCATTTTCACTTTTTATTTATTTATTTATTTATTCCGGATATTTCTATGGCGCCTCTCGAAGTCAACTACTACTCAGAGGCGCTCCCGACTACAGCATTTGATACTGTGCCGGAATTTTCACGCCGAAGCGCCACGAGCAATTGCGAGTGAAGGACTTGCCCAAAGTCCGTACGCAGCGGCTAGAGTGGGATTCGAACCTGCAACCCTCCGGTCACAAGGCGCCGAACTTACCACTGAGCCACCACGCCCCATATGGGTAAGGGCCCCCGAGCTTAGAATGTCCAAGGGCCCCCGGCTAGGTTGTTACGCCACTGCAGTTACAGCTGGACATCATCAGCTTACCAATGATTCCAAGGGAGTAAGAGAGTTTGTAAAGGTCTAGAACTCTCATCTATGAGGACAAAAAAGAGGTCTTTTGGGATGGACTGAAATTAGCTCCAAAATGAGTTTTTGGTTTACTAAAATTTTGTTGTGCCAGTCTAATGACTACCCATAAGCACCAATACACCATAAATACATGCCTCTAAAGTTCCTGGTCAGTGGTTTAGTGAATAACTGAAATCCGGATTGGTACACCGATTTTGTCGATTTTTGGACTATCCGGAATTATCCGGATCTGGAATGTCCAACCTGTCGAATAATAAGTTTTTCTATGGTTTCACTATTGACAATTTATACGCCACTCACATATAATTATAATTTTGATTGGTACTACTTACTAGAGCTGTGAACGGCCCCACGTATAATTATAATTTTGTCAAGGGTCGCACCAGAGCCCTTATATCAATTCCCGAAACCTGCCCAGTATCTCCTACAGGCCAGCGACCATTCGGCCAGTGAAGAAATATATCGCAGTATAGGGAAAATGTGACTGACTGGCTGTTGTTCCATCTTACCGCCTGTATTAGGCTGTTGCCAAGCCAGTAGCCAATGATGACTAACTTGGAATTAGGCCATAGTGCAGATTTATTACTAATCGGAATCCGCAAATAATGGCCTATACTATCGGGTATCCGGAATCTGGAACAAAACCCAAAATTGTCTATGCTCTACAGTAGTTCTCTCGATCAGAGGAAGCTTGTCTGTATTCTCTGCATTACAAGTTGGTAACAATTTGGCATCATTCTAGGCCTATTAAGTAAAAACGCTTTGAAATAAATATATTAAACAGCAAAGACTGACATCGCAAATGTGCAGGGACAAGGCTATGTATGTAACATGGCAGTGTGGGAATTGTAGAAAAAAGACTGGGGGGGTTGAACATTGTGATTCTGGTTATCATTCTGCACCCCATTAACCAAACACTCGTGGACCAGTACAGGTCCGAAAACCACAGTTTGAGTAGCACTGTCCTGGAAGACCTTAACAAACGGATCACTGGTAGTACACAGGTTGTAGCCGCTGCAGGCCGCACCAGTAAACTAGTCTTTATTTTTTGGAGATTATATATCTACCCTTCATACCACTCTTCTTCAACCCTCCTCCTCAACTCACAAGGTAAACAAGGTCTCTGGACAACTTAAACAATCACCTGTTAGTTTACAGTTCTAAATACTGCCCAGTTACTACATTGTTTAGTGCGCAGGCCGAGTCCCATACTCCTCTGTGTAAGAGAGCATGCGGATCGCGGTTCGCCTTCTGAAGGTGGCTTACTTCAGAGATTTAAATCTCAGGCTAGCACGGTCCGTAAACGGGGACCTTAAATGGCGTGGCGCTAATTCAAATGGGAAGCGGTGGGGGAAGGCTCTCACCCGACCAATTCATTGAAAAATGAGCAGGGTCGAGGTCATACGGTCGCTATATAAAAACGTGTACATTTACATGTTTTACATCTAAATATTGCGATGGCTTAAGCATGTAAGCATACAGCCTAAATTAAACACCCGCGCTCAAGCAGGCCTATAAACCTCGTAGAAGTTTACAGAAGCCTATCGAAGCCTTGTAGAAGCCTGTGAAACATCATATTAGGCCTACTTATTACCTACTCTGCTAATTAATATAGACATCTAAATAGGCCTAGGCCAATATATACGACTAAGACTCCTGGGCCCGACTAAAAATAAACTAGCTGAGGCCCAGATTAAAACGTAAACTGCGGACATACCCGCTATGAACCAGGCGCATCTCGTGGAAAGCAGTAAGCTGTTCTGAATTAGACGCATTTTTCGTTTCGTCTTCAAATATCGTCCGGCTTTCTTCGCCACATAGATCCCGGCCAGGGCAACAATCGCCCCAGCACCAGCTGCCAGCAACATCCCTCTGCAGGCCCCCGCAACCGAAGACGACGCCATTATTCCCTCCCACTGAAGGATTTCCTCCTGATCGCCGGTGGTGGCTACTCCTCGCGCCAACTTCGTCTAGGCGCCTCGCACAGGAACCTGTATACTAGGCCTTGGCGCCTCGCCTACACCCGAAGAGGCACGATGCGCGAACTAGTTTTACCCAGGGCCTATCACACGTTTGCCCTGACCGTGCTCGGAGAATTTCTCCGCTTTCAATACGAACAGCAGCGGGTAGTTCAGGTATAGCCATAGCAAGCAATATTATTATTATTATATGAAGATTAATAAAGCGCAAGTCATTATAACTAAGTACAGTGCATATGCACTAGTAGCAGCTCAGCTTAGTCAGATGACGTGAACAAGTAAGTCTTTAATTTCTTTCTATAGAAAGTTACGGTAGTCTATACACGGAGCTCGACGGGCAGCGATTTCCAAACCGTTGGACCGGATGCACCGACTGTTCTTCTACGCGTCGCAGTAGCCTTTTCGGAACACACTAGGTCGTAGTTCTTTCCCGAAAGCAATCGAGACCGACCTGCATGAGCTGAAGATGCTGTCACACACAGAGGCGGCGCTACACCAACATGCATACATACATACATAATACATACATAGGGCCTACATGCATACATGCGTACACATACATACATAGATACACACATGCATACACACATACATACATATACATAGGCCTATATACTGTATAATATACATACACACTGGCGTAAACTTATCCAAAATATTGGGGGCATGGGGTCTGGAGCAGAGGTGCCAAAAAAAGTTTCTCAAGATGAAAAGTTGTTTTTTGGTGTTTTTTTCGTTTTTTTTGTAGGCTATAGGTCTGCCGCATCAGCTCCCATCGTAAAAACAGCCTCTTAAATGTAAACGATGCCCTTAGAAAGCAATGCATTAGGCGGCTTTTAGACCCTAAAGACCTTTAGGCCCCTATAATGCAGGGATCACAGATTACAAGAGAGCGGTGAGCGCTTTTGCTGCTGATAATGATTTCATTCTGAGGATCCGCGCATGCAGTCCACCTCGTTCATGCCATTCCGCACTTAGCTGTTATAAGCTATTGGCTGACAGATTATAACTTTATAACAAGATAATAGGCCTACTACAGCGGAAAGATACGATGGCTCATGGCTGAGACACAAAGATGACTGAAGCATGGGCAGCGATCCCGGGGGATCGAGGGGGACAAGACCCCCACCTTTTGGAGTGGGGGAACACACCATACATCTCCCCCCCCCCAATTTTGAAGAAACACCAAAAAGGTCTGCAAATTTTATCGCGCGTGAGTGCGATAAAACTTAGTTAGAATAATTATTGACCTCTTTTTTGACCAGTTCAGGTCAAAACTCTTTTTTTGACCAGATCATTTCTAAAGTGTCCCCCCCCACCGGTCAAACAAGATCGCCGTCACTGGATTGAAGGATACGATGGATGAGACACAAATGGAGTTGTATGATACGATGGATGAGACACAAATGGGGTTGTATGCTACTATGGATGAGACACAAATGGGGTTGTATGATAAGATGGATTAGGTACAACTACAGCAATGGACAGCCTTTCCGTATACAGCTTTCGACACGACGTCTTGACACATTGTTCTATTTCACATGACGTAAATTAATTTCGAACCATTTTCCAGTTAGGCCTATCTTTGTTTCAAAAAGCACCTTGCTCAATTTCTCGCGCCAACCAGGTAGGCCTAGCCGAAGTCATCGGAGACACAAGAATTAGCCATCGCATTGAGTTTATTAGATATTTCAAAATCTTTTTGGCAATTACTTCACAAATAATTGTTCATAGTATATCAATGTTTATCAAAGCTGCCTACAAAGAAAACTGCTGAGGTAGTTTCATAGAAGAAATTTACAGTTTAAACTTGTGGGCGAATTTCTTGCCATGTATACAGTTCTGTTTAAAAATGTTCTAAGTGTACAGCTGTAGGTCTGTGCGCGTTTCTGTGTGGACGACAGCGAAAAAGTTTTTAGTTTTATCCCTTTCGTTCTAAAAACAATGTTTGTTGTCTGTTATGAACATGAAGGAGACACCAGGAGACCAACGTACAGCTCTTGTTACATTTCTGAAAATGAGATCTCATCAGCATAATCAATACTGTCAATTGCAAAATCAATCATTTGATGGGTGTCGTCGCATTTACATAGGCTAAACATCTTCATATCCGCAGACCTCCAAAACATGTCACAATTAATCCTACTGGTGGTGGCAGACTACGATAGAATGCAAGCAAATGTGTGATTAATCTGCATTATCTAACATGGCCATAAAAGTGTAAACCTTAGGCGAAGCATTGTCAAGATGCAACCTGCATTTGCACTGGCCACTTCTGGACTTACTACAATGACGTGCACCTGCACTGCGACTACTTCTAATAAGTGCTATTGCTTCGTGAACTGGTATTGCTATGAGTAGTGCCAATATGGTGACTTCTTTGAACACTATGTCTCCCCAGACTTTTAGAACTACTACGACTGCTATGAGTACTGCTACTGCTATTAGTACTTCGACTGCTACGAGTACTTCGACTGCTATGAGTACTGCGATTGCTATGCGCACTGCGACTGCTATTAGTACTGCGACTGCTACTAGTACTGCGACTGCTATGGGCACTGCGACTGCTATGAGTACAGCGACTGCCATGAGTACTGCGACTGCTATGAGTACGCCTGTCTTCACCATCGTTATCATTGACCTCAGCGTGATTGTCGTGCAATTCCTTATAAGTCATTTTGTGGTCGTTGATAATATCTTGCACTGTCTTCTCCTCCGTTTTGGATTTCCTTTGAGGACTTTCTCCTGTTTTCATCTTGCGTTCAATTCTCCCAACCTTTTGTTCATTTTCAGGATCATTCGATCGGCGCTTCAGCTGCGCTTTGCCCTTCATTATCTTCTTATCAACTGACGAAGCATTTCCATTGGAGTGACTCTCTACATGACAAACTTTCTTCTTAGAATGATTTCTGTTAGATGTTTTCTTCTGAGAACGATTTCCAACTGAGTCATTGAACAGAGAACGACTTCTGTGGTTATTAGCAGACCATTTTTCTTGTGAAACGTTTTTCTTGGAGCCCTTCTTATTTGGATGATCATTCCCACGTCGACGGTTTTCTCCCTGCTGATTCTCATTCGGGGATCGGACTCGACTGAGAACACCTTCCTCAACGTTGTCAATGGCAGATCTTTCTTTTGTTGGGGAACAGCTTTGTTGCATCAGGGTAGACTTTGTTCCATCTGAATCAATGTCTGAAACAAGAACATCGATCGCCCAACTGAGGCAAACAGACAGAAAGAACAACAAATGGACATAAGTGAACTTATGAAATAAGATAATATAAGATTCGTAATACGTAAGACAGCGAGATATATCTTCTATATTATATGCACTGCAGATCGAGTCGGACTGGGACCATTTTTGGGTCTCGCCATTTCAATCACGCAAGAGGCCCTAGCTCCAACCTAGCCCACAACATGCAGCATCAGACGAATTAATTTAAGTTAGACATATCCTGCACATAATAAAAAATAATATAAATAATGATAACAAAAGTGATAATAATAATAGCTTGCAGGCCTCAGACGTTCCAATCACTGTTTTAAAATGTTATTTGATATACTCTTTGACTGAATAAATCGATCGTGGCGACATAATTGTCAATGATAGCTTAATGACCGCTTTGTGAGTTTGCATATCTATATAAATAAAGAGAAGAATCTGTCTGTCTGTCTGTCTGTCTGTCTGTCTGTCTGTCTGTCTGTCTGTCTGTCACAGCGATCTTTGACCGGGATGCATTTCTACAGTTTTCGAGCTTTTCACTCGAAACCTCACTACTGTGTCAGGGTGGGCATGACACACCCAGTGTGAGGCTTCGCGTCCCCAGTTTTCACCGCTACCATGGTGTCCCGGGCCAAAAACTACCCGGCCAATGCATTTTTAGCTGGTAAAAAAATTACACTCAACCTATTTTCACTCGCCAGATGGCGCCGCCGGGTTAAGCAGCTACAGTACGGATTTGCTAGAGGGATTGAAACTTTCACTGAACTAAACACGGGCAACGCCGGGTTAAGCAGTGTTTTGTTGCTTATTCGCTAGAGGGATTGAAACACCCAAAACGCCGGGTTAAGCAGTTTCGCGTCCCCCATTTTGACCGCTACCATGGTGTCCCGGCCCAAAACCTCCGAAACCCGGGCAACGCCGGATAAACCAGCTAGTGCAGAATATTTGCATATTGACATATAACTTATAATTCCTTTAGCCTCGCGAGCTGAAACCAGAGGGCACCCTGTGCAATGGCACACGGACAGTGGCGGCGATCTTGTCTGAGAGGTGGGGGGGCAAAGTCGGTCACGATCTCGTCGACGACCGTCTTTTGAAAATCTTTTCCCCCCCAAAAAAACTTTTTCTACCAATTCATCTCCGAAAAATATAAAAATGTCGCTTTCATCTCCGAAAAAAGTTGATGACCTTTTTTTTAGTCCTTCACCTCTTTTACACCTTTTTCTTCCAGTCTCCCTCTTAGAGTCTGATATTATTACCTTTTCCCCCCACTTCTTAAACTTTTTCCCCGCTTTCATTTCCACACCAATTCATCTCCGAAAAAAAAGTTGATGACCTTTTTTTTAGTCCTCCACCTACTTTCGTTACTTCTTCACAAAATCATACCTTCAAAATAACTGACGACTTTTTTTACCAATTCATCTCACATAATTTTGTGACCTTTCTTTTCTTCTTTTTTCCTTCTCTTACACAATTTTATTACTTTTATTTCCTTGAAATTTTGGGGGAGACACTTCTCAAAACAACTTATCTGGTCAAAAAACCACTGAAAACTCATTTTCGCCCCCACACAATTGCATTTGCTGACCTTTTTTGGTGTATCTTCAAAATTTGGGGGTCCGATGTATGGCGTGTCCCCCACTCTTAAAGGTGGGGGTCCTGTCCCCCGCGATCCCCCGGGATCGCCGCCCATGCACACGGACACAAATGCATTGCCAGTCCGACACCGATGCATTGCATAAAGCTGAAGCTCTAACAGATAAATATAAAATTTTTGGTTGAAGTCGGTAAAGACCTCGAGACCTAACAGTTAAGGACTGATGTAGCAAGAGAAACGGATGGAAATGAGAAAAATGCGAGAACACTCTGTTTTTGTCACCATGCAATCACTGAGCGACTGACTGAAAATGTGACACTTAAAAGGCATGACCCAATGACTGGCCAAATAAAAATAAATAAATGACCTTGACTGAGACATTCGTAAATGTTCCAGATGCTGACCGGCCTCCGTTGATTTCGCCAACGGCTGCAATTAAAAGAAATAGGCCTATACGAATTGCCTTTCAGATTATACACTTAGGCCGACATAAAGACAAACTTGATGCTGTAACTGACTATATTGCTTCTGTGTAAAAGACCAATCATATCGGCGATAAAGCAATGTTACTGATGCGTCACGGAATGTCTTTTAAAGAGTCGCTCCAGATTCAACTCATTCGATTGCAAAGGTTAGTTTTCAGATAACGGAAAGCGTCGGCAACAATCAACTCAAACAATAATCAACTAATGACGAGATGTCCAACTGTCAAATATTGCGGAGACGCGTCATCTAAGAATGACACTCAATTGATCCAATGCAATGTCAAAACTGACGACCGCGTTTGACATCATGTCACGCGGTGTCACGCAAGAGTAACCGCATAAACAGAAAGTGTTTTGTAGGCAAAACATATTCAGGAACGGTCGCCAAAGGAATATAGAACATCTCTTTCTCTTTAAAAGCTAAGCATGGAAAAACCGCTCTAGGGTACAATTACCCCCAGGTTGCGGCATGAAGGTTATTGGTAGGTGAAAGACTGGCAGACCTATCAGTGATGTGGTCTGCGGAAACGAGTGTGAAGCTCACCGGTTATATTACTGCAGCCATAGGTTAAAAAAATAGGCCAATCATGGTCTGAAAGTGACGAAAAGATTTAGAAACGTCACCTGGGAATGACACATTTGCTTTCATATAAATGAGCTTTATTTACTCACTAAAACTGAAGTTTTGATCAGTCAGCATTAACATGTAGCTAACAATTCATATCTTTAATTTGTTAGACCCATAGGATAGCCTATATTTATTTAGACCCAGAGGAGATATGCTTACCTGCTCATTTCAAAGGTAGCTTCTCTAGGACCTTTGCCGACCGCTGTCACTGGTCTCGGCTTCTGCTGAATCGTTGACTGCTGACGCTGACCCTCCTTCTTCTGCTCCGATTTCGACCAACGTTCGGAAGAACTGCTTAGCGACCGCCAGTTGTAGGGAGCAGAGTGGCTCAACAAGTCTTCATTTGCACCTGGCTTTTGTTTACCCTACACACACAAATTTCAACGCATCAGCATTCATGATCAAGGTGTGTGCTGTAAAAGATAACTCTTCCTGTAATAGTCTAAGCTGCATCAACTGTAGGCCTCCTTGAGCAGCTGGTTGTGTGAATGGGGAGCGGAATGCAAAAGGAGATCTGGAGAAATCTTTGAGACAATGTACTTTGAGGTCATGTAACTGATGCAAGCAGTAGATTAGCTGAAGAAGAGAGAGATGTAGAGCCACGGACAGTGAAATCAACACTATAGGAGACAGACAGACATGCAGGCAGACATACAGACATGGAGAAACAGAATGAAAGATACCTGAAGTTTCTGCAGGCGTTGACTTTCTTCTAGATTTCCTGTATGAAGACCTGAAACAAGACATACCCTATCGTATATATAGTGGTCATTCGTTGCTGACGATATCACTGAACGAAAAAAAGAAAACTCATGCATTATTCTGCGAATAAATTAAATTGCATGATGTGAAAGTAAATAAATCTCCACGAGATTACGTTCAGCTTAGTAGCTAACTAGACTATGTAGACCCCGTCAGAATACGATCTCATATTTTATCAACCGTTGCTCCGACTTGTTCGTAATCAAAATCGTAAGCGCCAACTTTCTAAAGCGCCACTAGCTTTTTGACGAAGGTTGCGTCGTATCAGGAGGGGTTGTCCATGAGAGCGATGTCCAGTGGAGACCCGAGTCCGGTTGCCAGAGATATATAAGAGAGGAGGCAGAGCAGATGAAGGTTGTTCTTGAAGGTTCTGTTCTGATTTTTGATGATCTGTGACTTCAACACTCGCAGACAAGACCCAGTCCACATAGAATGGAAAACTCTTACGACTCCGTTGGAATACACGTGAAATTAACAAATACAGTCGAATGGCTAAGCATGTCTTAAGGAACTAAATCAGCATCAGACTGCTAAGTCCCAAAGGAACTGGACAGAGGGACAAAAGCGACAGGGCTAATAAGAGTCAGTCTTGTTGTCAAGACCTTAAACCTCAAGACCAAGACCAAGACCAAGACCTTGAACCTCAAGACCAAGACCTTGAACCTCGAGACCAAGACCAAGACCAAGACTTTTAACCTCGAGACCAAGACCAAGACCAAGACCTTGAACCTCAAGACCAAGACCAAGACCCAAAAAATCGCAATCAGGTCAAGACTTCTAAAATTGTCAAGTCGGAATATTCGCTATTTTAATGAAAACATGAGTCTTTTATTTTATTCAAGCAAATTAACTTTAATTGCAAACTGCAGAGAAATCCGAATTTGTATTCAAAAGTCCTTCATGCAAACTATTATTCCAAATGCCTTTTGTATTTTATAAAAACCAATTCGCTCAGAATTTTCTGACCAAGACGTGCCTGGTGGGTCTCATGAAAATTCCGCCATGTGAAAAAATACGTTCTACAGGTGCTGAAGTCGCTGACACACACAGAGTAGCTTTTCAAGCACTGGATGTAAATGTATAAATAGTGAGTCCTTTTGCAATCTTCCCATGGTTTATCATACCGTCTGATACAGAATGACTGTTGCTGCTGCCAATGGGTTTTCCTGACCCACAAGACTTGTATCCATCCATAGATATTGGTCGTATGATGCAAGCAGGCTTGATACAGAATTCTTGAGTTTTGTTAAATGACTGTTCATATTGACAGCCGGTCTTGGTCTTGGTCCTGCGAGACCAAGACCAAGACTTTGAACCTCAAGACCAAGACCAAGACCTTGAACCTCAAGACCAAGACCAAGACCAAGACCTTGAACCTCAAGACCAAGACCAAGACCAAGACCAAGACTTTTAAAAACGAACTCGAGTGCACTCGAGACCAAGACCTTGGTCTCGAGGAAAACAAGACTGATAAGAATAGCATTCATCATTTTAAAATTCCCTTAATTTACAATCGTATTAGTTCTATATAATTTGTTGCATTGCGTCTGTAAGAGCAAGGCATCACAATTAACGGTTCCTGAGCTACATTGCTGAAATGACTTAACAATCCTCGAGGTTTGAGCCTTGAGTGCTGTGTAGCTTACCCTGACTGACGTAAAATGTCAGATATTTCTCGGAGTTAAGTGCTGCACCGATGTGTCGGCTGAGATGTTGCAGTCTCCTGGGACTTGAATGACGAGGCGCCGTACCACCATCACTGCCACCACCACCACGACCACCACCACCCTCACCCTCAGCTCCTCCAGAGGCACTGCAATCACAACCTCTTTCTCCGGATCTTATCCTGTCATCGCCCTTACAAGGGGCTCCAGACCCCCCATCGCTGGCCGCACGGCCCGATTCTGTGCGCTTTCCATGTCCAACACTTGCACTGCAAACGCAATCTGAAGTGGCGCTGCGTTGTATATCACTTATTTTGCCAACGTAGCAAGAATCCTGCAACATAGAAAACACAAACCATATATATATGAATCTACTGAACTCATTGTAGAATCTTTTCACAGTGACTCCTTTGTAATGTCCAGATTGTACGAGATCTCGAGTGAGTTGCCATCTGACCTTTGACCTGTGAACAATCGCTGTTGAGATTCACTAGATTCTCTAGTGTATATTTTGTGCAGTTTATTAAATAATAATAAAGACAATATAAAGTTGTTTGATAGCCCTGCTGTGGAAAAACTCAATATCCACTAGCATAGGTTCTTATGAAGGAATATAATATGGGCCTACATATCTAGACCTATCCCAATTTTTAGACAGGCTAAAGTTTAATAAAATTGATTGGAAATCAGAATCGTATCCTGAAACAAAGGCAATACAACTGCAATAGCTTCTTGCTAACAGAGTCATCTTATGTCTTTGTTATCTCGCAAATGTATCTCCTAAGTTCTGATGCTTCGATGTTTATCAGTCTTTTTGTCAAGACCTTAAACCTCAAGACCAAGACCAAGACCTCGAACCTCAAGACCAAGACCAAGACTTTGAACCTCAAGACCAAGACCAAGACCTTGAACCTCAAGACCAAGACCAAGACCAAGACCTTGAACCTCAAGACCAGGACCAAGACCAAGACTTTGAAACCCAAGACCAAAACCGAGAAAAATACCCCAAAAATCACAACCATATCCAGACTTCTATTCCCTACTAAAAAAATTGTCAAGTCGGAAAACTCGCTATTTTAATTAAAATATGAATCTTTTATTTTATTCAAACTAAAACAACTCCAAATGCAGACTGCCGAGAATTCTTAATTCGTATTTACAAAAGTCCTTCATGGGAAATGTTATTCCAAATGCCTGCTGCATTTTATAAAAACCAATTCGCTCAGAATTTTCTTACCAAGACGTGACCGGTGGGGCCTCATAAAAATTCTGCCATGTGAAAAATACGTTCTACAGTCCTGAAATAACTGGCACACAGAGCAGCTTTTCAAGTACCGGATGTAAATGTACAAATTGTGAGTCTGTATTGAAATCATTCCATGGTAAATAACCGGAAGTCAAAATAAATGTCCAAAACAACAGTAAAGCCTCACTCAAACCGTGTAAATACTAAAGCAATTGTATTAGTAATTATTGGATAAATTTTTAAAATCCTTGCGTTTTGTTAAATGACTGTTCATATTGTCAAAGTCTTGGTCTTGGTCTTGCAAAACCAAGACCAAGACTTTGAGCCTCAAGACCAAGACCAAGACCTTGAACCTCAAGACCAAGACCAAGACCAAGACTTTTGGTCTCAAGACCAAGACCAAGACCAAGACTTTTGGTCTCAAGACCAAGACCAAGACCAAGACTTTTAAAAACGAACTCGAGTGCACTCGAGACCAAGACCTTGGTCTCGAGGACAACAAGACTGATGTTTATAGATCTACAAGTATTTCTCCAGTATGTCTGACACTCTGCGATCAGTTGCCGGCTGCGAAAATGTCGTCCTCCACAGACTCTGTGACCGAGGGATACCCGTATGCAGCGTCGTCTGCCGTCTGCGATGAAGTACGCAGATGGTGCCGCAGGGGTTCGTGTGCTGCGAGCCTCATTGCCTATCTTCGTTGCTCTTCTTTCACGCTACGCAGTCCAAGAACTCTGAACATGGTCACAGTGCAGTGTCAGCTGTCTATGATAACCATCAGTTGGGTGTTTGCGAGAGATCGCCAGTGGTGACTCCTCTAATAATTATACGAGTACTGTTCCTTTATTGATTAGCACTGTGTTCTTCATGACTTTAACATCATTTAGGTCGGCTCAGGTGACGCTTTTCTGAAGTAGGCCTACGTAAAAGCGTTATAGTAAATTTATAAATACATAAACGCAGCATTTACTATAGATGCCAATTCGCCGTACTCACAAGTATTTGACGAGTGTACTTCTTCAATCTTGTGGCTTCTTGAGCAACCGGCGAACTTTTAGACTGTTCTCGTTTGGGCAGCAGTTGTATGGCCTCACTAAAATTATTATCAACCGTAGTCAAGCAGCAGATTCCAGCTTAACCTAGACTGAGTTTGAAGTGATACTTGTGTGCATTTCTCTCTGTGACAACTTGAGTAACGTTGATAAATTAAGTTAATTTTAAACCAGAGTATTAGTCAGGCAAAGCAAAACAGACTGAAATATAAGAAGTCAGCCTTGGGATTCGTAAGCCTACTCGTCTAGTTCAGTTCACGTAATCATATTCGTACTTCTAGAAACACGATTAGTGTCATCGATCGCACATAGGCACATATATATGCCTTTTGCTAAACGTTCATTGATCTTAATTAACGATTTGCTCCAACGCCTCATGACTGTTCAGTGTTCATCATAAAAATGACCCATTTCCAATAAATGAAACCAATAATATTCTGGTAGTTTTTCATAAGTTTATTTTGCTTGTAACAAGCATAATAGTTATAGGTCATGTAGGTCATAAGATGACTAACGTTTTGTAGCAGTTTTTCGTTTCTGCCGTCAAATCGGAGAAGCGTTTCCTGTTTCGTCTAATTTCTTCGATATTCGGAAGGACGGCTCGTTGTCTCAGCTTCAACAAAACCAAATACCGAGATCATGTCTGGCGTCTGCGAGATACCTCGGAGGGGGCTGTATAAATGTCTAGCTATATCACATTACATTGATTTTACAACGCTGATGATGTTTCATGGTGCATGCAGCCACGCTTCTTGCGCGCAAATAGAACCAAGGCATCAAATCAATTCATCAGCACACATCGACGCACACATGAACAGTCCACACACACACACATGATATGTGTATATAGCTTTATATACATGCATGAAACAGTTATGTTCTCATCCAGATGTCACTTACCTGCACTATGCAGCAGGTAAGTATGAAGCTGTTCGATGAAGCTCACTTACCATCTGCAGATTCCGCCACTCGTTCTGGTTGATCAATGTACTGTATACTGAGGCGTCAAAACTTTGTTCCAGTCTCAGACGATTTATATATAATTCTCTGAAAATTGTAATAAAAGGTAACAATTGGAATAAATCTATTCAGTCATTTGTTACTAACATTATGTTAGTAGCAAATGACTGAATAGAGTAACATAACCCAATCCAGTTCACTGTGTTCTGGTTCAACCGTCTGCAGTTCTCTATCTGAAATCCGGTCTAGTAGGCTACACGCACATGTGCAATTCAGTTGAGTCAAAACATTTTCATGTAAGATAAGGTTAGAAAACGCTAATAATGTTGAGGTGATGTCATGTATTTGTTGATGTATTTATTATACTAATGGCTGATATCATATATTTCTCAGTTAATAAATATATGCACTTTCTTCGGTTGCAGCGCAAACGAGGCAGCAGTAAATAAGGAACAAAAAGCTCTTAAAAGAATTAGGCCTACCTATGCTATATGACTCAACAGAAATCAAACACCATGCACAGTAATCTATGCGTCAAAATCGGCTTCATTCCATCAAATGTGATGTAATAGGCCTAGACCTCAGGAACCACTCCCCTGGGCAGCCTATGTATATTCAATACTAAATTCCCATAGGCAGTGCACCACCAGTGGAAGGACGCGGAGACCTGATACTGGCAGCGCGGAAGCCGATACAAAGTGAAGAAACGACGAAGAAGAAAGTAAGGGCAGATGAAAGTGGATTCAGCGGAGTGAATTGTAACTTGGATTGTTGTATATGACTCAACAGAAATCAAACACCATGCACAGTAATCTATGCGTCAAAATCGGCTTCATTCCATCAAATGTGATGTAATAGGCCTAGACCTCAGGAACCACTCCCCTGGGCAGCCTATGTATATTCAATACTAAATTCGCCCATGCCGTGCACCACCAATGGAAGGACGCGGAGACCTGAATACTGGCAACGCTTAGGCCGATACAAAGTGAAGAAACGGCGAAGAAAGTAAGGGCAGATGAAAGTGGAGTTAGCGGAGTGAATTGTATATTGGATTGTTGTAAATAACTGACGAAGATAAGAGGATTCTGAGGATGAAGTGTATGGTATGCAAGCAGTGGCGTAGCTAGGGGGGGGGACAGGGGGGGACATGTGTCCCCGGGCGCCATGGGAAGGGGGCGCCAAAATGAGGGTTAAGATAAATAATTTTACTCTTAATTTTGATGCAGTTTTAACTAATTTATCACAAATGAATACATAAGATTTAATTTTAGCGCCCCAAATATATCCAATTATATCCTCATTACTTACAAATCAGTTCTTAGGTATGATTTTGGCGCCCCATTGAGCACTAAGGGGAAACATGCATGTACTGTCTGTATTTTCATATTTTATTTCATTAAAAAAACTTAAAATTGCCATTCGATTATGTGGAAAATGTGAAATAGTAAAACGGGTGGGGGTAAGGGGGCGCCAAATTCATAGTTCGTCCCCGGGCGCAAAATATCCTAGCTACGCCACTGTATGCAAGTGGACAATCTTCACGGAACTGTCTTCCACTTGAATTGGAACTTTACTGCCACAAATAGCTCAGAAAACATTTTCAACTTATCTTAAGATTCACTTTTTTTAGATCTGTTAGCTAACTGTGTTACAGCGCCTTTGTGAGGTTCTTAAAACGTTCTATGTAAGTGTTCAGATTTAATACATGCATACATAGATGCATAAATGTATACATATATACATCATACATGCATGTATGCATGCAGGCATACATACACACATGCATACATGCATATGACTTTTTTTTATTAAATTCATTATGGTATTTTAAGTGAATGAAATGAATTGAGAACAGAACAGATTTGATGATGTTTGGGAGGTTTAGTAATAACACGAGTGAGCAAGTCCAAATGAGTATACAGTGGATGATGATCACAGGCAGCCCTTGGACTCTATTCAACTGGCCGGGAGAATCAAATGGGTCCTAAACCTCGTACTTGCCTATATAGGCTGATTATGGCCCCAATTCGCTTTTCGCTCACACAATAGTCGACTATCGCCAGAGTCATTTAGTGGGCTTCTTTGAATGCATCAAATAAGCAGGAAAATACTTTTGTGGATCTTTCACAACGGCTCAGTCAATGGCTGACAATCAATGAATTCATTTTGATTACCTCTAGTTTCAGTCAATTGAGACTTTAATGGATACTTTTGATAGCAATGAAGTAATAAAGCTAGTGTTTCTTGACTTGTCAGCTGCCTTTGACACAACCGACTATGTCACAGGCGACTTATCATGTGCACGTTTGGACACTGCGGGGTCAATGTCTTAATTTATAATTTTATCAAATTTCGTATAAATAAGTAGGCATATTGGTTTTCCGATTTATCATTTGTTAGGCCTGTATTTAAGGCACGTTGTCGTTAGCACCTGCACAACATCACTTGACAGGCTATACTTGTGTAGTGTTATTGCAAATCAACCCTCAACAACCGTGCATTCCATCAATATTAACAAACATAACTTCAAGAAAAGCAACTTTGTCGTATACAATCACCAACCGTATGTTTACTTACAGCTTTTTCTTAACAATCTTCGAAATTCTCTTTGTTTCGATCTCGTTGCTCTGCGATTTTTCCTTCTTCGTATTTCTGCTGTCGTCGTCTCCTGTAGGATCTTCGTTTTTCCACCTAATGGTGTTACCATGTGTTCTGCTCTTGTCATTTCCTCGTGGAGGACATTTCCCATCGCTCTTTTTCTCATCATCCGGACTTGTGGCATTTTTTACGTTTTCGGCGTTTGCGGAAACGTCATTAGTGACGTCTGTAATGACGTCATGACTGCCCTTATCTGGCGAATGGTGCTCGTTTGAGTGTTCTTCGAAAGAAGAATTATTGTTCATTGTGTCACCACTGGATGTGTCGCTTATAACAGACATTGTTTCGAGAAACTCCAGCGGCCCAAATCATAATGTGGCCATCTGGTTTCATGAGTTGTCACGCTCTATGCTTAACGTCTGAATCCCTGGCGAGGCTCTCGATCCCAGCATCAGAGTTTCTTTGATCCGATCTACTGTTATAAATATCAACCACATTATTCCATGAAGTAGAGACCTATACTATATATTATACAATACACTTACGTTTGTGTTTACGTAATATAAACTAGGCCGATGTAAGCAGTGAGTTCACAACATCAGGCTTATCGCATGCAGTATGTGTGCATCTATAGGCTATGGGCATTACTGTAGTGTCCTTTAGATAGCCTTACCTTACAGGAGGCATTCGAGCCAGCGAATATTCAATGGTGGGAACACTGATCAAGTCAAGGGACGTCAAGTAGGGCCTATGACACGGTGGTGTAATGTAATGTCGAATGTTCAGATTCAATCACGATACAGTGTAATATTTTTGGAAATCTATGTCCTCTGTGAAACTCTGGCGAGTGGCGACGATTGATATTCGTCCAATTCGTCCTTCTGCGTCAGCGGAAAGATTCAGCTTAAGGATAATGCATTAAGGAGCCAAGACTTTTATGTTCGCATCTAGAGAAGCGTTCAATAAGAGTTGTAGGCCTGTCCTATTACATCCACATCATCCTGTCATAGCTTATTCTGTCCTAAAACTGCGTTAACTTATCTTGTGTTTATTCAAAGATACAGACCGAATTGACCGAAGGCTTACCTAGCATTTTATTTTCCACTCGTCTTGCTAACAGACAAGTTAATATCTCCTAATATCATTACACCATAGCTTCATGTTAAGAAGAGAATTTCATTTGATGCATACATATACGTTTATTAGCAATGTTACGAAGCCAATCCCATGCTTGGATAAAGGAGAGTGATTGAAGAATGTCGGTGCAGAGACGCGGCACGTAAAGAAAAGATGATTGCAGTCCATGGCACATTACACATGATACATGACACACGATAACCACAGAGAACGTCCAAAGCCAGACTCTGGCAACGCGCAATACAGAAGGGCACAGAGAAACGATCAAATTGAATCCGGAGAAATGATGATGATGATGACGACGACGATGATGATGATGATAAGGATGATGATGAGTAGTCCACCTAACTACGCATCTAATTGAATGAGTTCTGATAGAAATTGATTTCTTACACAAAAACGTTATAGAAATAGCTAAGCGAAATTGGAAATGCATCTAGAGCTTCTAGTCCGGAGACAAAGTTTACCTTGTTTCTCAACCGAAGCGACCAACCTTTGACGACGCAGAGCGATAACATTGAAGGTATTTTCTTTGAGACGACAAACGATATTACATCAGTTTAATACAATGGATTTCTGTAACAATTCAATCAAGGAGCAGGTGCGTTTTTTAGTCGCTCATAACATAATGCTTAAACTGCATTATCGTTCTGCTGTCTGATAGCTTTATTAATCATTACCCTGTGATGTGTTTCATTTTGTTTACCGCGTTGTCTGCTGCGTAACCATGACGCTGTTCCTGGTTACCTTCGAGTCTTCTCTGGACCTTGCATTAACGTTGCTCGAGTATACGGTCGATATAATCGCATTATTGCTCTACCCCTTTGCCTGCTGCTCTGTTATGCAGAGGCTGCAGCCTCCACGGTCTGCGGAGTAGGCACCGATATCGTTCTGCTGTTTGTAGACACGGTCTGATACACTTCAGTGGTGGCAAATCAATGATCGATCGTTGGCCATAATTGTCCGTAACCTCTTAAGCCATATATCAAGAATTGTGCAATCACATCCAGCGAATAGCGACCATATAAGCGAACAGCTATATCCGCTGATACATCATGCAGACACTCAATCATACAATTCTATAGAGTGAATCACGTTGCTGGTGCTACCAGCAGACGCGTCTTCTCGTCTCTTTTGGAATTGTCATTAATCACAATAAAGTGACCTTCAGTAAAGCAGTATACGAGGAGACAAAAAGATTCCACAACTGCATTGAAAGCTTTGTGCGATATTGAGAAGTCTCTGCTCTGGAGACAACGAAGATCTAAATATTGTTATTGAGGTCCATATGCAGATAAATGCAAATCAAAGGCAGAAGAGGTAACACCCAAGCAGAATAAACCACAGATCTATTGGTCTGCCCTCAATAGAGATTATAAGCCCTAGGTCTACAATAGAGGTAAAAACCATAGGTCTGCTCCAATAAAGGCATAAGTAGAGGTATGAGACATAGGTTACTCTAACAGAGATGTAGGACATAGGCATAATCAAAGAGAGATATAAGTCATAGGCCTAATAAAATAGCCATAGACTAGTACACCGGATGCATAGGCCATGGACATACCTCAGTAGAAGCATAAGCTATATAAGTCTAATCAAATATAGATAGGTTCTAAGCCATAGGATACTTCAACATAGTTATAAGCCACATGCCTAATAAAATATAAGTATAAGCCATAGGCCTACACCGGTAGAATACAAGAAACAGGTACAAGCAAAAGGAACTCCAGGGAACTCCCTTCTCTTGGTATTGCGAGTGACCCTCCTTGCTGGGTTCTGTCTCTCTGTCGTTCATAGTTTAAAGTCTTTTCTGTTTCCGTGAGACTCACACGATGGGAGCGTCTCTGAATAGTTCGCACAGTGAGAGGCGCTATGTAAATTCCCATACTAAGAGGTTACTGGGGGCGGGGAGATGGTTGAATGGCAACACGTTGGCACGAAAATCAGAAGGACGCGGGTTCGATACCCGTTAGCCCAATAAGGTTGACTCAGCCTGCATTCCCTAGGTGGCGATTGTAAAATGAGCAGTAGTACAGATGGGCGCATTGCATGGCTGCCGTAGTTAAATTCGACTCCTGTTAAACTTGTCATCGTCTGTTACTGCTATATCATATAATCTTACTGTGTACTTGTCAGTTTGAATTAATAAACGTAGATTATTATTATTATTATTATTATTTTTTTTTTTTTTTTTTTCCCCGAGGTACATATGATCCCTCGGGAGTTCAAAAATTAGGGGGGCATTGTTCTGGAATGGCTAGTCTTCGCAGATGGTTTTATCGGTGCAAAAGGTGCTAACAAAAGCGACAGCATTGAAGCGTTGGATTGCCATAGATAAGCGCTGATAAAGGAAAGTAGTCTCTCTATTGTCTCCTGATATTTGGGCCAGGCGGTAGCCGAGGAGGTTGATCAGTGCAAGGCCTTCCTGATTTATTGGACCCAGAGTTTCAAAGGCCAAGGGCACAAAGCAATATGATGACAAAATGGCAGTATATTTGGATGTTTTTCTGTCCGCTGCTATCTCGGCAGCAGCCCCTGCAACCTCAGCTGATCTGGTGCGGTATGATTCTGCCAGGGTGTCAATAACAGTGGCGTCCCATGCAAGGCATTTACCACCCTCCCACGGGATAAGAGTTACCCCATCAGGACGTCTCCCATCAGACCTGACAAGTCCAGTGGGCTCCTTTGTGGCTGGAAAGCCAGCTTTGGTGAGGCCACGCCAAATGATGTCGTTTAGTAGAGCATGTCTGGCAGTGCGACCTGGCCCGAGGCTGCATGACATCCCATGTGAGCCGTCCTCTTGGACCGTCGCTCCACAAGGGCATTCGTGAGGAGCACATAAATCCGCCCCGAGGCGCAGTCCTGTTGCGATACGGACTGCTTCGTCATTTAGCCTCAGTCCACAAGCGCTTATGGGGAGCGCTAGTAGCCAATCACCTGCGTGCGGTGAGGCGACTGCCTTCAGCCTGGCCTGGTGGTAATCTGTTGTTATCGAGGCCTCTAAAGCTGCCATGTCTTTCATAATGAGAGGGTGGTCCCAGGCACACTGCTTATGGGAGAGGGTTTCTTCGGGGAGTGGAGCACCCGATTCAGTTAGCCACTGTTCTTGGGCCATTATGAGAGCCCGATCTAGGGGCGCATCAGTGTTGGACAAAATGGAGGCTTGCAAAGTTGCGGTACCTGCGGCGGAAGCCAGAAAGGCGGGTAATGCCAGCGAGGACACACGACGGATGCCGAGACCTCCACTCCTAACTGGTAGAGTGGCTTGAACCCAGTTGCTGTCAGCAATGGCCAGATTAAGTGTTTTAATGAGACCCGTGCGCATTATCTGGTCAAACTGGAGTAGCTTTGGGTTCCCCATACATGGGAAACAGCGAAGAGTATGAAGCAAAATAGGTGAACTGAGAGAGCTGCGGAATAAGATTAGGGCATCATGTTTAGCTATTGAAGACAATCGAGAAATACCAAGTGAAAGCTCTGCACAACGCGTCTCCAGAGCAACATCGAGAGCTCCACCAGCAGAGAGAGGTGCCCCAAGGAGGAATGCATCACAAGAGGATGTAATGGCGAAACTGTCCAGAGGTGGTGGCAAATCAACTTTGTGGGTGTTTATGATCTCACATTTTGCAACGTTAAGTGTCAGACCCATTTTACCCGCCTCTCTGATAATGGCCTGGACATCCATAGCCACCATGGATGCAGTCCCACCCAGGGTCAAGTCATAAAGATAACCAATACGAAGAGATGATTGGAGGCTGGACAAGATACGCTGAATAGGGAGACAAAACAGGAGTGGTCCAAGAGGATCGCCTTGTTGTAAACCACATTGTGACTGAAGAGAGAAGTCGCCATATTTGAGAACAGAAGGTTTACTGTAAGCCACCTGACAGTATGGGTAGAGTTCAGGAATGTGCTCGGAAACAGCTGCTAGGATGCTTGTGCGACTAAGACTATTAAAAGCATTCGAGAAGTCCAGTTTGACCAAGACTGCGCCAGAGGGCAGATCTGCCAGGAAGCGTCTGGCAGCGTGTGTGGCAGCCTCGCAGCCTCCTGACGTACCGACACCAAGCTGCAGAGGTGCAAAATACTTTGACAGACGAGAGAGAGCAAAAGCGTTTGCACACTTTGATGCCAAACGACGCCAGCAGTAGCCAATTGCGATGGGGCGGAGACCCCCCGATTTCTTCCTTAAAGCAAACAGGGTGCCCCCAAACAAGAGAGGTGTAATGCTTTCTGGACAGGTGCCTGCCAGC
The DNA here is from genome assembly GCA_963556255.1 of Allolobophora icterica. Taxonomy (NCBI): domain Eukaryota; kingdom Metazoa; phylum Annelida; class Clitellata; order Crassiclitellata; family Lumbricidae; genus Allolobophora; species Allolobophora icterica. The sequence goes on from OY744604.1 coordinate 47,740,894, forward strand.
AAGATGTTTATTAAGGCAGTGAGTGATGTAAGCAGAACTGTGCCAACCTCCTTGCAGTTTATCAGATCGAGTATATGTTGGGGGCGTATCCCGTCGGGCCCCCCGGCCGACCCAGCTGGGAATGAGCGAATTGCATGCATCACCTCACCCTCCGTTGTCTGGAAAGCGAGTGAGTTTGATGGTGGATGTGGTGGTTCAGACACGATCTCAGCAGGAGGATGCTTGTTGCGCAGTTCCTCCAAGGACTCTGAATCAGCCTGGATTGGGCGATCACCCGAGCAGAGAATCCTAACAGCGGCGCGGATGTTGCCATCCTCCAGCTTTGATGATACTGCCCGTGCAATACTGTCGGTGTCTGACCACCTCTTTTGGCGTTTGTTAAAGAGCCCAGACCCATCTGCTGGACTTGAAAAAGGGATTCCAGCTGCTAGTTCCAATTGGAAGGTCTCCACCCTCTTCTTTATGGTTTGAGCGATATTATGTCTTTTGCCTCCTCTGCTTGGTGTTAACAGTGTGTGGACCCCAAAACACAGCAATGCAACCCAAGCATCCTCCCTAAGCGGGTCCTGAGTGATTTTATCTATGATGTTGACCAACAACTTGGCCACTGCAGGCCTAGCCCCTCTAGGAATATGCTTTATTAGGCCGCCAATATGGGAGGGGTGGGTGATTTTGGAAATAGGATGGGGAGAAGTAACCGGGTCCTGACTAGAACATGAGGCAGTAGGTGGTTCGCCTGCAGAGGTTTGAGCTAAGGGACCGGAGTTAGAGGGAGCATGTGTTGTGTAGACGGTAAGGGGCGGCCTATTCGAGCCGGGGCAAGGGTTGTCCCTAGGTCCATGCTTGTGGACCAAGCCGTCGCCTAGATGTAATTGCCTGACGGCATGACACACACTGCATGTGCCCTTAGCCTTATTAGCTGTCTGAGAGAGAGGCCATGATTGAAAAGATGAATCAGCCATGCACGCCCCCGGGCGATAATGCCGTAGCGATTCGGCACGCCACAAGGCCAATCAAGAACAACGATTGACTGTGCAAAAAATGCAACAAAAATCAGTTCAAAACTCAGTTCAAGATGAGCGGGGTTTGGAAATAAGCGTGCTTACCAAGTGAATATAGAACGCAAGAACAACAGTCGCTTAAAAGTGCAGAGTTAAAACCAAATTAGGCACGGATAGAAAACATGCCGCCATCTTAGCGAAGGGCCATTCCAGAAATGGCCCTTCGCTAAGGGCCATTATTATTATTATTATTATTATTATTATTATTATTATTATTATTATTATTATTATTATTATCATTATTATTATTATTATTATTATTACTAGCTGTAACCCGTGAAAAATCACGGTGTAATTATGACGTTGGTCAAAATGATCTAAACGCCGTCGTCATGCCCGTCGTCGTCAAGACAGCCGTCGCCAAGGCGGCAGTATAGTGACGTCACAATAGTGTTTGTTACGGGACAGACAGACGTACAACCGTTATTATGTTGTTTGATTATTATTATCATTATTATTATCATTACTATTATTATTATTTTTTTGCCCCGAGGTATAGAGGATCCCTCAGGGACTTCAATATTAATTAATGTAACATCCGGAAAATCAAACCTCGTCGTCCGTTATTATTATTATTATTATTATTATTATTATTATTATTATTATTATTATTATTATTATTATTATTCATTATGCATTATAATGACGTTATTATATCAACCTTTATATCGAGGATTTTATATCGTAAATTGTATTAGCATTGTAATGAGTCAGTGTCAGCTGAGAGATTTCTAATCATTTTAAACACATCAATGATTGTTACCAATTGTCTTGGGTCAACTGGTTTGAAGAAATAGACGAATATTTGATAGATTTGATTGATTGATTGATTTTAATAGAAATCAATGACAGTCAACGAATGGGTTAAATGAATTATACATTTAGATCTTTGCATCTCCTTTACTTTGCTGTTTTAGAAGTTGTCCTAATATATGTAGGGGCCTACGTTTACAATATATAGCGTATACGTCACCTTTACATAAAATTACATGCAATTAAAACTGTGACTCGTATTGTTTTGGTAGCCTTGGCAACATAGATTGTGCTGATTCGAAGCGAGAACAAAAGGCAAAACATTGTATTCAGATCAACACAATACACTGCGTTGACTGACATTCATTGCCTGGATCGACCTGGTTGCTAGAGCGAGGCTTATTTCCATTTTGAATGGGACGTGAATTCCATTCATGCTCAGACATGTCGTTGCCGTCGTCGTCGTCCGTAGGTTGTTAGGTTAGTTTAAAGACGAATTCAGTTGAGTTTTGTCGATGGTCGGTCGGAGGAAGGAAACAGAAAGGCATACTGAACGATGACTTCTTTCTCACTCTGTGGCTTAACATCTACCTTCTGCAGACCTATTTTGCTTCTAGTATAACACTGACGTAACTGTTGAAGGTCTATTCAAGGCACCTGTCTGCTCAAGGTCTGATCAAGGCACCTGTCCATTCAAGAGCTGTTCAAGGTCTCATCAAGGTCTGTTCAAGGTCTGTTCAAGGTCTGTTTAAGGCCTCTGTCTGTTCAAGACATGTTCAAGGCACCTGTCTGTTGAAGGTCTGATCAAGGTCTGAGCAAGACACCTTTGACATGACTATACTCTGCAGAACTCAACTGTTTAAGAAACAACATGGTTTTCGATAGGGACTGTAGGCCTACTTATTGATGATGTGTGCCTTTTTTGCAGTTTTATTTAGTTAGCGTATTCATATAATATTTCAAAATAGGCCTACATGTTGTTTAAAATTGCAAGGAAATTTGCACACACACACACACACACACACACACACAAGTAACAATATTACTTATTGTTGGGAGTGGCCTTCAGCCATCCCGCCATCATCATCCTCACGTGCACTTACTAACCTTTTAGTTAAGACGCACCTCGTTTGAAGCTAAAAGTAGGATGGTCTCGTTGACTATATATATAGCAGGATTCTTTCGTCGAAGGGGGGAGACCGGTTTTAGTTAAGTAAAGCGTTAGTCGTGCACCGCCGTGTGTCACGCTTGTTAAGTACCCTTAGTGGTCGTTTTCCGAGAGTGTACCCTGTGTGGTCGCTACTCATGTTTAATTGCCGGTTCTCGAGTTGTCTCTTCCTTGTTGAAGTTTGTGCTAGCGTAGCAGGCGTCTTCTCGAGAGTCTGTCTTTTGTCGTTTGGTTTGTCTTGGATGTGTGAGTATCACTCCAATTATGTACATAGTGTAAATATACCATTTTATCAATATTGCGAAAGTCTTCAATTTCTTGTCATTTCTCATATCATTCTAACTCACACTCCACCTCTAGACAAACAAGCTAACAATATGTATATATGTAGGCTTAAGGACCAAAGTATAGGCTTAGGCATATACCCTGGTATATTTATAGGTCTGTGTAGGGTATAGGCCAATGCTGTTTTCCGTTACAAATTAGAGATAATCTAACCAGATCATCCATCATTTATCCTCAGGATTGAGGGCTGAAGAAAGATTATAAATGTCATCATTTTTAAGACAAACAAAACACATACTAACAAAGTATATATTTTATTCGTTCATCTTAAGATAAGTATTAGGCCTACATATTCGCATCTTTACTGAATATTGACGGTGCTATAGAGATAGTTGGCATTGATTTTACGTAGGCATATTTGAGTAATCTACAGGCCTACTGATAAAACGGTCGGTGTACATAGCTATTCGATGTATTTTAGATACAATTTCAGCTGTATGATTATATTTAGGTTGATTTGTCATGATATGTTTAAATTTTAGAGCAAAAATAAATCCAGAGCAGTGAGTGCCACAAAACAGTGCAATAAGCCTAAGTGCGTGTTTTGATATATTTGGAAATACATCTGGGATAACAGTTAGAAATCATGTGTTGCAAAGCTTTCCACATGTCACTATTCTGAATATCAGTAAATTCCAGTTGTAATGTTTCTGCATGGAGTAACAAAAGGGATCTCCATTCTCCAACCAACTTCAGTCTCATATTGTGCTCTTGAAAATTTTAAAGCGGTGTGTTAATTCTGCCCAAAGTTTAAAAGTAATTATGAGCACCGTTCTTGACATCATTACATCACTGCTTCAAGCAGACCTGGTAGAAAGTGCTGGGAAACGCACAACTTTCTTCAGACTCATCTGAATATGGCATATTCTCATCTGAATAACCTGCGGTTTCTGAGCACAAATCCAGCCACTTGATTTTAATAATTTCCGACTTTTTGCAAACTGACCCTTTCCTTGGTGTTTGAAATTCAAGCTTAATTTTAAAAAATACAAACGTAGCCTACATTATGATCTGCGCTGAACAATGGCGTAACTATGAACCCACTGTCCCCTCCGCAAGGTCCCCAGGCCGAATCTGAAAAACAAGGATCCCGCTGAGAATTTAATAAAGTACAAAGATAGCCTGCAGGAGAGCGGAGATTAGGGCCTACTACTGATTTTGAATTTCATATATGACTCGGAATGTTTTGTTTTGCATTAAAATGTACTGCTAAGTCTGCGCATGATTTATAGCTTCTCATTAGCACAAGTACAAAGTCACAGGATTTAAATATAATTGATACGCAACTTGTATTCACTGGATGCCGGTTAGACGTCAGCAATATAATTAAAGCAGCAACACGATCTGCATGACAAGCAGCAACGATGTCAGAATTCCGCCCAGAGAATTCTAAAAAAATCAAAGAGCAACATGAAAATTCAGCGCAATTTCGACGAGCATAAGAGCAGTGACTCAAGTAACAAACGTATACGCCCTTAGTGAAACGCAATATTGGCAGCCTCTTTAGAAGCTTTATACTGTATAGAGGTGTTATAGTCGACTCTGCTGTTTCTGCAATCGGCGTAGGTCTTTGAAAAAATAGGCCTACTTTTCAAAATACAACCTAGTCTGTTTCCTCCTCTTCTTTCTGTTTTTCTCGTCGTTCTAATTCCAATACTATTGTTTTTCTCTCAATCAAGAAGCCCAATCTTGACACAAACCTCGCCAAAACTATCGTCCAATCTCTAATCTATAATATCTCTCCAAAACCCTCTCTTCAACTTCTTCCCTATCTGGAACAATCTGGGCTTCTACCTCCCATTCAGTCAGGTTTTAGGGCTCACCACTTCACTGAAACTGCCCTCCTTTCTTTGTTTTCTGAAATTTATTCAGTTGTTGATAGGTCTGAACTCACTCTTCTGGCGCTATATGATGCCTCCTCAGCCTTTGACATGGTTGACCACATCATTCTTCTACAGCGGTCTCAAGGGCCCCCTCTCCAGTGGTTCCGGTCATACCTGTCTGATCGCATTCATATGGTTATCTCTGGTGAATCTAGAACTCTGGGGTCCCTATTAAACTGGGTGTTCCGCAGGGCCCTCTCCTCTTTATTTTGTACACGGCCGGTATCCCCTCTCTGGTCCCCATCCATGGGGCTTCAGGCCATCTCTTTGCTGACGATGTCCAGGCTTATGTCCATGGGCCTCCTTCCTCTCAACTTCTTCTTGCTCAGCACATCGAAACTCTTTCTCATGATCTCCATACCTGGATGTCTTGCCTCAATTCGTCCAAAACCCAATTTATCTGGTTTGGCACTCCTCAGCAACTTCAAAAACTCGACTTTGCTCTGCTCTCTCAAAGGTTTCCGCTTTTCACTTTCTCGTATAGCGTTCATGGTCTAGGAGTGACCCTTGACAATTCTCTCACTTTTACTGAACACATTTCCAAAATCACTCGCACTTCCTATTTTCACCTAAGGCGCCTTAGAGCTCTCTCTCATCTCCAATTTTCACTTCAATTGTCCATGCATTTGTCTGCTCTAGACTCGACTACTGCAATTCCCTCCTCATTGGTCTTCCCAAAGTCCGTCTTGCTCCTCTTCAGTCCGTTCTCAATGCTGCTGCTAGATTAATTGCCCGTCTTCCTCGATTCTCTCATATCACCACCTTTATGGCAGAAGAACTCCATTGGCTCCCGCTTTTTGTCCGCATCCAATTCAAGGTCCTCATTCTTGTCTCTAAGGTTCAACTTGGTTTCGCTCCGAAATATTTATGTGAGTTAATTCATCGCCCTCACTCTGCTGCTTCTCTTCGTCCTCTTCGTTCCTCTGACCGTTTGGACCTCCTCGTTCCCCGTGTCAGGACTTCCCTGGCTCAATCTAGGTCTTTTGCTTCCATTGGCCCTCCTCTTTGGAATGAGCTTCCTCCGTTCGTTCGTTCTTCTATTCTCTCAGGTAACGTCTCTTCCTCTTTTACCTTTCTTTAAACTTGCCTTTTCTCTCGGGGTCTCTCGCACTGGGAGCGCTTCTGAATGGCCCGCCCGCTAGAAGCGCTTTATAAATATCCGAATACAATACTATACACAACAGACATCTACACGTATCAATCTGTCCATCAGCCTAGCCGTTCGATATCGACTATCCTCATCGACAATTTTGTTTCTAAGAGCTTGCGAATAATTTACTTACCTTCACTACCACTACCGATACTATTACTACTACCACCGCCACTACTACTAGGCCTACTATTACTACTACTACTCATACTACTACTGCTACTACTGCTACTATCACTACTACTACTACTGCTATACTACTACTTATAATAGTCTAATTATTATCATTATTATTATTGAACACTATAGCAGCAGTAGTAGTAGTTGCTGTAGGTAGTGGGAGCAGTAGTAGCATAGTGTTGAAGTCGTTCTAACCGTTGGCTGTCCTCCTTTTGGACACGGTGTGTTGGTAGTTGTCGATGTGGTAGAAGTCAAAGTGGTATAATTCCAGGAAGCAGAGGTGATGGAACTGGTGCCTTCAGATGAATTCTTATGAGGTGTGTTCGTCAGATCAGTCATTGAACGACTGCTTCCGACGTTGAGTCCGGTTGACCCGATGCCTGATGCATTTCCAGGAATTAGAGGAAGTACAGACGCAGTGGTTGGGTTCGCAGGTCCAGTTACATCCGCGCTGTTCAGCCTGGTCGAAGTGTTCTGGCCTAATTGGCGTATACACATTAAAAATTAGGATTTTAATGTGTATAACTGCACAAAATAGGCATAAAAGAAAGTGATTACGATGTAAGCCTAATCAGGAGCAAAAACTAAATTAGCAGAACGGCTGAATAACTGATAACAACTCTGAGAAATACACAGAAAATACTAAGCAGTTTACGAAACCTAAAAAATACAAAACGCTACAACTTACGCGCTTCCATAACATTGGATAACATCTGGCGTAGAGTGCGAGAGGTACAGAGATCGAGTCCCATAGGCGGACATGCTTTGTAGGCTGCAATTTGCGCCGTGTATTGCAGGCTGTCTGTTCTGTTAGTAGTTAAGATTTATCGCATAACATGTACATGTACAGCGCAGTGCGTTTGCAGGCGCTTAATTAAAGAATAAATAAATATATAAAATGTCTTTTCAACGTGGCTCATTTTGAAATCTTGTATAAATTCGACAGCATGCTGGACGATTCATATATACTTAAAATGTGGTTATGTTTATAGATGTGTTAGACCTACTTTTGTAACTCTCTCCCTGTGACTGTCCGCTCTGCTCAGTCGCTTGTGTCATTTCGTTCTCATCTTCAAGCTTACCTGTTTGAAATTGCTTATTCTCCATAGTATGCCTCTCTGTCTTACGGACTGATCTTCTGGATATTGACCTCATTACGGCCCGGTTTTGATGTGCCATCGCCCATCGGGTGATTCCTTGTGTATTATACACCGGCGCAATAGAAGTTACTAATTACAATTATATATATATTATGCTAATTTACCTAGATTTGTGACATTATGAGCTTGCTTCTAACTTATTAAAATTATACTTTTCCGTTCACTTTGGAATGAAACTGATGTCTAGTTCATCATGTTTGATGGGAATCGAATGGATTTCAATATTTGATTCGGATGATAGGCCATATAAGTTACCTGTAATCACTTATCTGATGGACATGCTATGGAGAAACTCCTGCGTGCATTGATGCTTATAACTGTTGTCCAAGATATTGAAATTGTTTATATACTCATAGCTATTGTGCGCCTTGTTTTGTATCTGCTTTGTTTTAATAATTGGATTCATTTTGTGACATAACGGTTTCAGCAATTATTATTACTATAATCATGGTTTTTACTATTTTAATTTCATCGAATGTCTTTAACTCTGGGAGTTGTTTAATATTGTCTTATGTTGCTAGCATTTCTAAAATTTTACTTTTGGTATGTGGACCTAAGCTAAAACTCGTTGTCATTGCTTATCAATGAAGATGAATTAATAATGAACTTGGTCAATGCAAACTTTAATGACGATTTCTTGCGCTAAGTGGAGCACAGCGCATTCGAAGGGAAAATGCTTCCGGTTCTTGAGCTGCTCTGAAAATTCGTAGACCGCGGAGGCTGACGAAAACCTTTTCATATATCGACAATCGAAGCCGACGTATTATGACAATGTAATATATATCGATGGGTTTAAGCCAGAACGTCTTATCTACGATTTTTTCAAAAATGGAGATTTTGACAGAAATTGAATTGACTAACGTCAATGCAGGTTCTGACAGAAGGTCGTACCTACAAGTCTCCATTAAAGTCTAGTTGGCACGAAGATACACTACATTTTTTGGGTCACATTTATGCCATACGGATGTATGTCCATACATACAGCGTCTATTATTTACAGTGCAACTAGTAATTCTACCAGATGGTTGCATCTTGTCTAAGATACGTCTCTATGGCATAAATGGAATTTCTAAAGGCAAGTAAAATGAACGCTGCATATTGATACTTACTTTGACTGTCGGACAGCTTGTCACTTACTCACTTTCGTAGAAATTGCATAGCATTATATAATTTAGGTTATTCTAAAGTTATTAGTCGTTTTATCCTATAACATAATGTTGGAAGTGACTTTGGTGCAAGTTGCACAGAAATTATGAGATTATTCATTATTTTATTTTGTCTGCTAAAAGGGCGTATCTTGTCAAACTTTTACAAATTTCACCTAATTATCACGTTACGTGTAAACAAAACAATACTTGCTTTAAATCATTTCCAAAAGGATTGTTATTAGTCGGCATTTTGCTAGAAATAATTTTCATTGCATAAAATAAAAAAATTTTAAAACAACTTTTTCTGCAAAAAATTTACTTTTCCTTGATTATCTCGGAATGTTAAAAAACTTAGATAAGACGTTCTGGCTTAAACCCATCGATATATAAACATAGAACATACTTTCACTGCATTTATATACGTCTGGTTGCCGGTTACTTCATTAACACTTTAAGGACGAGCGTGTCCTAAAAGTGACTGGGAACCACTGCAGCTCGTCGTTAAAGTGTTAAAGTGAGCGCCTTAAATGTGATTTGACTAAACTCACATTGTGACACAGCAGCGGCAGAAAGTAGTACAAGTATTATCTGTGATGTCTCCATTTGAGAGTGCCACCGATTTCTTTCGATAGTCCTGCAATCACAAACATTGCGCAACATATATTCATTGCCAAGCCACGCTTCAAGGCAAAACGCATTGACCTAAGTTCTACAAGCGTTTCTGCTATTCTTTTTAATTATATATCACAAAGGAGTTGAATATTGCTCGTCTAAGAGCCTTTCATCCTATTATTCTGCTGCGACAGACAAAGGAACAGCCAACGATGGGCAATTAAATAGATACATCTTGGGTCAAGATTGAGATAAAATCAGAGGCATGGAATGAGCAGACAGTATAGTTTGAAAAGCAGCTGGAAAGACTCTTTCACGGAAACAGTTCTAAATCTTGAGAGAATCAGATTCAGCGCAGAATCAATTAACGCAACAAGAGCGTCAACAAGTTTGACAGACTTCAGTTGTTCATGTGCGTAAGCTGCTGTGGAGCTCCTAGTAGGCCCTATGGGGAAAAAATCAAATTTGAATTAAATTGTTGGCAGCCATCCATGACCGCATATCTTCAAAGGCAGTGGACATTAGACGAGTGTAGACCCAAATGATGAGCTGTCAGAAGATATGTAAATTACAGTAGCCTATACTGAGAATGGAAATGACTGCAAGGGAACTACCGAACAATGCACTGAGTGGGGATTGTTGTAGTTGTATTTGCCATCAACCAATAACTCGATCTTATGACGACGCTTCTGATGAGTTTCTATAGAGCAAGTGTATTACATTCACCTGTTCAACCTTGATTGCCATTTTACATACCTATCTACCTACCTACCTATCGATCTACCTACCTGCATACCTGCCTGTATATACATACATACATGCATACATGCATACATGCATGCATGCATGCATGCATGCATGCATGCATGCATACATACATACATACATACATACATACATACATACATACATACATACATACATACATACATACATACATACATACATACATACATACATACATACATACATACATACATACATACATACATACATACATACATACATACATACATACATACATACATACATACATACATACATACATACATACATGATCCCTGGTCACGATGAGACTGTTAACGAATAATCAACGGGAGAATCCGATGCTGGTGAACTGTTTCAGCCTATGACCAAAGCGGAGCCATCGAGGAACTGAGGTTCCAATTTCGCTAAGCGACTACGATAGCTTGTGACGGCCATGATTCACACATTTTAAATCTGTCGTTCGTCGCCGATTCTGTTTGAGTCATCGGAGAATCCGGTCTTCGAGAACAAGGAAGAAGATTCCGGATGATCCAACGACGAATGAAAGCAGCCAAAGAAGAGAAGATTCGTTTAATAGAAGTTAGAATAAACTACTGTATTTTACGAAAGCTTTTATGACTTTATAAGTATTTGCGCTGCTGCATTTCCTATTTGCGTACCGTGTAAAGAAGTTCTTTTGCTAAAGCAGCAAGGTCAATCTTTGCTAAAGGTCACTTAAGTAAGATGCAGAAAATCAGACAGAAATAAAGAAATTGGTTAGAGAGTATATTAAGCAGGTCTTAAAGTATCGTTGGAAGGCTGAGCAGATAAGAGGAACATTACTAGAAAGCAAAAGAGTGGCTGATTGAGGAGCAGCAAAGGATGGTGCCGAAGCGTAACCAGAGATACGTAGCCAGCTGACAAATCTCCTCCCACCTCATTTTAAGTGTGGATGCGATAAATCAATCAATCAGTATTAGTTTAATTCAACAAATCCAGTTGACAATAACGCAACAGATTACAGAAGCACGATAATATTAGAATGACTTCGAGAGAAGAGAATAGAGGGATGTGTCAATACGCATCTCTGAACAAAACACGAGGAATAAAATTACATTTATCTTTAGGGGGAAGGGTAGAATTGTGAGTTCTTGTCCGTAAGTCGTATTTATTTTGTCGTGGGGGAGGAAAAATGCCGAGAAAGACATGGTAAGGTAAGCAACAGATTTTTTAAAATAAGCCAACATCTGCAACATCAATCATGTCATCCAAACTTGGGCAGAAGGCAGCCTCTGGGCACGATTCGATGTAACTTGCGTTCTAACCTATCCCTATCATTCAGTGTGATTCTCGTTAACGCTAACGATAACGAAAATGTTCGTTAACGAACAAAAAATGATTTCGTTAACGATAACTATAACTATAACTAAAAAATATCATTAACTATAACTATAACTATAACGAAAATAACACTAACGAAAATTCATCGCTATTTTCGTTAATGAAATAAAAAAGTGCAATATCGATAAACATGAGAATGTGAAAATGCGCTACAACAGCCTATGTTCGCCCCTAAGTTTGGATGTGTGAATTGACCCAGTAGTAGTGGCTCATTCATCAATAGCTATAGATATCGATGGGCTCATTTTCTTAAATGTAATTGTTGTGTAAACGTTTCTATAGCGATTGCGACCCAAGTTGACTAGCGCAAATTCGCAAAAAGGTAGTCATATTAAAGAGTGAGAAACTTGTTTTCATCTTAATTTTCTATGTTAAAAGGAATAGACCTATTATAAAAAAAAGTTATCATCTTCATGTTCAAGATAGAAATGTTCTTAATAAAAATCAAACTGAATACACATTTAAAAGGAATAGAGATTTATTTTTGAATGGAAGAAATCCATTAAATATCTGTGACAGACAGTGATCCCACATGTACTGTAGCCATTAAGTATCAAATTCAAATCTGAATAACAACATTTTTTCGGCTATTTAAGTTTTTGCATTTGTTAGAGTCATTGAAATTTTCTGGGGTGGGGTAGTTTTCTTTGACATAATTTTGTTACGGGGTCCTTGAATGTTTGACAGTTGTTGACAAGGGGGAAGAGATCAAAAACTGCCGAAAATTTGTTGACATTTAATCGATTACTCCACAGGGACCAGGCACAGCGCCATCGGGGCAGTTAATTTTTAACTATGTACTAACTAAAATTAAGTAAAATAAAAGTCCAATAACTATAACTATAACTATAACTAAAAAATAATACTAACTATAACTGTAACTATAACTAAAATGAAAAACCATTAACTATAACTGTAACTATAACTAAAATAAAATCTGTAAGGAGAATCACACTGCTATCATTTGCTGGTATAATCCCACTAGACTGGAGAGGCGTACATAAGGTGAAAAATAGTGGTAGTCTTTGCTACATCATGCAAAGTCTGAGGAACAGACCATGAGGCGGGGAGATGGTTGAAGAGTAACACGCTGGCACAGTGGCGGATCCAGGATTTCTTGCATGGGGGGGAAAGAGTTTTTTCTGAGGGGCGCCACGTTTTAGGGTGAATTGGTAATTAAACTTTGAAAGATAGTACATGTATATTTGAAATAATATCACGTGTAGACCACGAGTATATACTATCCTATATAAAACTGTTTCAAAGTGATGAAATGTTTCGGGACAAAAAGTTGTTGCAGAATCATGAAGCATTTATATGAATTTATATCGCCTGCCTCTTAAGCTAATTGGGCGCCTACAAATATCAGAGACAGGCCGACAAAGATCAGACAGGTAGGATGGAGGCTGGAGCACAGCCTAGAAGGCACCGCCAGACAAGTGCAGCAACCCGATAGGAAATGCGCTGAGAAACAGGGAGCCAGTGAAGGACATCACGCATGAAGGCAGAGGCAGAAGCATGCTTAGGAAGGTGACCAATGAGGCGTGCCGCTGAGCGGAGAACCCTATCAAGGTGCCCAATTAGCTTAAGAGGCAGGCGTATAAGTCTTGTGCTTAAACTAGTATTAATGTAGAGTCCTGGATCCGAAGGGAACGCCGCTTCTGCAAGTAACGGTTGGTGGACGTGATCAGTTCTCTGTTGGTCATCATCCAATTTTGAAACTTTGTCTGAAGTGGAAGGTCTTGAGTCCAAATGAACAGCTTCTTCATCCTACTTATATTAGGTTTTAATTCAACAGCAGCTGCTGCTGCTACTGTTTCAGTTGCAGCGCTAGCATGAGTAGACTCAAGCAAGTCACCTGAAAAGCTGACATTTTCACTCACTCTAGGTAATTTGGTAATAAATGATGTCTCAGGCATTGTTTAGCATTCGCTTCAAGACTAGCTCGCTTTATATTTTTACGCCTAGCCGCTTCACTCAGCTTTTCCGTGGAATTGCGTTTAGTTGTTTCAGCCATCAGGATACAATTTATAATTATATAAAATTTATCGCAGTTTGAAGCTAATGTTATTTATTTCAAGAATGTGAACTGATTTTATAAATACCAAATAATCTTTCTTTCATAGCCGTTTAATCCAAATCGACTTGTAGAGAATTGACTTCTGTTAATATCCAAAACGCTGTATGTGTGATTTGGGTTTGGATGCCGACAGTCGGACTGCACTAGAAATTTGATATAGGCCTACTACAATCTCTTGGAGTAATGCATCCCGACGGTATGCTAGTTTGATGATTGATACTGGCATTGGCGATGCTGGGAAGGGACTATACAGATGATGATTGTGCAGACATGTGTGTGGAAGAATGTTGTACTTTGGAATTTAACGTCTACATCCTTAGACACGTTGCTCTCTTGGAGAGTACGGGTCAATCCAGGGTCATGCCAGTCTTCCTAGTCATCTCTATGCTGTCTGTCTTTCTACCCCTCTCGACTTACATACTTAATAAGTGGAGAAGCACAGTTGAAAGTAGAACCAGCCGACTGAATAGTGATGAGCATTGTTTACAGGGGTTAAGAAAAGTGGGGGTAGGCCTTCGGTACTCCGGTCCAAAAGTTACGCCAGTCACTATGGACATAGCTTTAAGTCAACCTCGGCCATTCCAGGCCCGTTCTGGCAGCCCACCATGACAAGCGGACCTGGTCTTGGGGGCGCCGTCATACAACCAAGAGGGGCGCGGAGGGCGAACCGCCCCCCGGGCCTATGGCTAAATCCGCCACTGCGCTGGCACGAAGATCAGAGGGACGCATGTTCGATACCCGCTAGCCCCCACAAGGTTTCACCTTATGTACGCCTTCATTCCCTAGGTGGCGATTGTAAAATGAACAGTAGTACAGCTGGGCGCCTTGCATGGCTGCCGCAGTTAAATTCGACTCCTGTTAAACTTGTTATCGTCTGTTACTACTATATCAAGTAATCTTACTGCGTACTTGTCAGTTTGAATTAATAAACGAAGATTATTATAATTATCATTATATTATTATTTTATGGTCTCTCAAAACCCTGAGCGCATACAGGGAGGTGGAACTTCATGTGAGGACTTTGTCAATATGTTTAGACATGCCGAGGTTGGAGCTAAGGGTTATCCCCAGACCTTTGAGAGTATCGATTCTTTCTGCTCTCTGAATGACGGGATGTATATGTTTGACCCTTCTGAAGAAGATTATCTCTCGTGTTTTGGTTGGGTTTAACTTAAGGTTATTTTTTAGCTCATATCGCAATGTAATTATATTCTTCAGCCACTGTTCGAATGTGTGATGAACCAACTATTAAATAAGTATCATCCGCATATTTAACAAGATGATTGAAACTATCTTTAGGGTGAAGATCGGACGACCCAACAGCATAAGATTCAAGGCCAACCACTGAACCTTGGAAAACACTAGCATTAATTGAAGCTACTTGTGATACAGCCCCTTGGAATCTGGTGATGTGTTTACTGCCCTGAAAATCTTTGACCAAACAACTAAATTATGTGGTCTGGAATATGGATGGTTTCGTAGCTTTTGAAATAGGTTATAATCAATCAATCAATCAATCATGGAATTTATATAGCGCCTCTTCAAGGGCTCTACTCAGAGGCACTCCCAAGCCAGGCCTGATCAAAGAGAAAAGTCTTCAATAGAGCGTAAAAAGAAGACGGGTGAGTACGAGGAGACAGGCGAAGGAGAGGTGGTAAGTCATTCCACGCAGTTGGACCAGCGACAGAGAATGCTCGGCGCTGCATAGTAGCAGTGCGGGCATACGGGACTATAAAGTCGCCCCGAGAAGAGGAACGGAGGGCTGAGCGACCCGTAAGAGAAGAAGAGAGAGTGAAAACAGAGCATAGGTAGGAAGGAGCCATGCCCAAAACACATTGCCAGACGAGAGAGCAAAGCCGATACAGGATACGCTGCCGGATGGGAAGCCAATGAAGAGTATGATGCATGTAGGAGGATACACTACCATAGCGGGGTATGGAGCCAACAAGGCGTAATGGCGAATGGGGTCAAAGGTTTTTGAGAAATCAGTTGAAACCACAGTTAGAAAATCATCATCCTGCAAAAGGGTAGTGATGCGGTGAAGATGATGCTGCAGATGATGGAAATGCACAGATAGCAAATGGATCTGCATAGGCAACAGATGGAGACGGAAAGGAAACCAAGAGCGAATGGTGACTAGAGCAAATGTAACTAGAAGGAAAGAAATGTTGGACGTCAAACAACGACGATTGGCACAAGACGAGGCGAATAGACGAAGAAGCATCGAGGCCGAACAAAGAAGTAGGCCTACGGAAGAATTGATTGCAGAGGCAACATGTTTAAAGACTACAAACCGAAGGTTGCACAAGTAATTAGAAGCCGCGAGACAGGCCGAGTCTGAAAGACAAAGACTACAAATTGAAATAAAGAAGCAGCAGTTTCTGTTATACAGAGACAAAAGAACAGAACAAGCTTTCATGTTGAAAAGAAATTGGCAGATGAAACATTAGGATTGTTTAATGCAAGACTGAAAAATTTATTCAATAACTAAGTCCGTAGTGGGAAACAAAGAATACAAGGAATTGTATAATTCCAGTTTCTAGAACGAGTGGTAGATTTTTAAGAAGAAGAATCTGCAGATACCAGAGAAGATAAACGAGAGATATGAAGAATTCCAAATGTAGTGTTGTGTATGTTATACACAGGTCCGCATTAAGGCTAGTGCGGGCTCTGGTGCTGTGATTGCCTATATAGCCATCAGCGCGGGCCCAATTACAAGTAAAAAAAAATGTTGATGTACTTCAGAAAATGCGGGGCCATCAAAACTGCGCGCCCGGATGCTGCAGCACCCTTAGCACCCCCTTAATGCGGGCCGACCGTAAATCTAAACTTTGGATCAAAATCGGTCTAATTCAACTTGATTTCATTTTTCAACTGGTTCTACTTCTACCCAAAGAAAGACATGTTACGAAGATGCAGTTATGACAAAATAAATCTGCCATTGGAGGACATTTTGCAGAAGACAGAACACGATGAGTATAGAATTGCTTTTGCCTGGACTCGAAAGCAGACGGACAATAACGAGTGGTGTCGGTCATGCGAAAATCACGCCAGTTCAAGGCAAGAGAGTTGGTTATGTATCGAGCACCAATTATACAGATTCCACAGGAATTTATACGTTTCCGACACTTAACATGAATTAAACCGAACCAACCGAGTCAAAATCAACCACAAGCCTACCATTAAAAGTATCATAATCCCTATTAAGGAATCGCAGGGAAGTCAATGTTATCTAGTTTCAGGAAGCCAGGACCAATAAACGGAAAGAATGGGTTCAATTTGAATAAACAATGGCTGCCTCAAAGAAAATAAAGACGTCTGAAGTGTTTTGTTGAACCAAGGAATCATTCGGATTAGAACGGGTTTTGTTCGATGAGATTATGACAACCAGAGCAACGATATTTAGTTGTCTATTACGCACAGAGAGACCAGAGAAGAATTATTATTCCTAGTACAAGCATAGACCTAAAAAGCTCAACTGATCTCAGAGACACGATTATTAGTTAATATACATTGGCTGCGAAAAATAAGCTATGTTTAATTGCATAAGGCATTACAATTTAAGGAACACTTGCAAACTGTTGTCATGGAAAAGTCTGAATATATACACTGTGTCCCGATGAAAAGTAGACCCCAAGAAAAAGTGTCATAACTCGGTCAAAACTTTTAGCATTTGCCTGAAATTTTTAAAACAAAAACAGTAGCCATATTATCACCAAATCGTAACGCCGTTTGCAAATGTTGGTGAGTTTGTCAAGTTTATCAACGTTTGAGATGCAGTACTGAAAAGGGGAAATTTCCAACATACAAAAGCCATAGGGAAGTGAAGTTCAGCTACAGCTGGTGTTCAAAATGTCCTCCTTATTCACGGACGCACGACCGTAGACGTGGACGCCACTGTTTGATGGCCCGGTCGATGATCAAGTGGTCAAACAGCTGCCACTCTTCAATCAGGTGATCAACGTCACGAATGCGGGAACGATAAACGCACTCCTCCAGTACACTCCACATTTGATAGTCAACTGGATTGAGGTCTGGATTGTTGGGCGGCCACAGCTGCGGGGATATGAAGTCTGGTGTCTCCCGGGACAGCAGAGCAATGGTCTCACGTGCTCGGTGCGCAGGGGCACTGTCCTGTTGAATGTGAAGTAGCCGCCAGATGAAAAGTAGACCCCTAAACGTTTGTCAAAAATTTGTATGCTGGAAATTTCCCCTTTTTAGTACTGCGCCTCAAAAGTTGATAAACTTGACAAACTCACAAACATTTGCAAACGGCGCTACGATTTGGTGGTAGTATGGCTAGTGTTGTTGTTTTTAAAATTTCCGACAAATGCTAAACGTTTTGACTGAGTTATGACACTTTTTACTGGGGTCTACTTTTCATCGGGACACAGTGTATATGTATATATATATATATATATATATATATATATATCGTAAATTATTGAATTACATTACAAATAAAGAATAAATGAATATCCGATAGAATATTCTAATGATCAGAAACCTCGTCTATGAAAGAACTCTGCACCAATCTATCTGAATAACTGCAACCATTTCTTTACTCCGATAGATTTTTCTGTATTTTATTTCTCTACAGTTTCACCAGGAAAATTCATGCCATTATCACACATCGCTAATCAGTGGGGGCGCCAGGATTTCAGGTTTGGGGGGGCTGAAGCCCTAAGCTCTTCCCTTTCTCCCTTCCTCCTTTGTAAGCATTGCAAAGCTTCAGAGGTTTCCAGCGTTTTGTTTGGGGGGGGCTGAGCCACAATTTGGAGGGGCTAAGCACCCCTAGCCCACCCCTGGCGCCGCCACTGTCGCTAATATCAAATGGAAGCCAGAAAACCCAAGCTCCTTAAAAAACTTACTGTTAACCCTTTGACAATATGCGACTTTGTTCTTATATAAAATAAAGTTTCCATGGAGAGTTTATTTCAACGGGGTGAAGTAATTTCTCTCCCAGAGACTTTGTTTTACAATATAGGCCTAGTCTCCGATTAAGCGAATTTATTCTAAAACAGATTCGCCAGAAGAATATGTTTGGAAAAAGATCCATCGGGGAAAAATCTGTTTCAAAATATATCCGGCGGGAACTTTAGGAGAAACTGTTGCGGGGCACAGACAGCCACGGCAGTTGGGCTTGGCGCAATATTCCTGATGTAATGTACATGGAGGAACAACAACAACTAACCGTACGTGGCCCGACAGACACCATACACTACAGGATTGCCAAGAGCCCAAGAGAGCACGAAAAAATATGTAGCGAGTTAAATTGAAGGAATTATAAATGTCGTGATAGATTCCTGCCTGCAGAGAAATATGAGTCGAACTACAAAGTCTCATTGTTATGGAACTATTCGTTATTTGTTGTATTAGGGAAATTCAAAGACTGTGTGCTATTACTGGAGTTAACGCTATGCTACAAATGAACGTTTCGAAGCCCGATCGATTATCAACTTCGTATACAGTCTTCGGCATTCTCACATTCTCACGCCTCGAAACCCAGTAAAAGCCATGCTAACCTTGAGCAGTGAGTCCAATAGGGAAACGACGTAGTGTCTTCACGACACGGCTGTAAAACACCTTTCTCTTATAACTGACAGAGTATGAAACAGTGACGCAAAACGCTTTGATAAAACGTAGTCTATTGCTGATATAGCTGTGGTTAATTAAAGAGGGCGTTCTGAACTAAACGCGAAGAAGTCTGAGCCCCATTTTATAGCATAGGCTCGTGCACCACGATAAAATGCAGCCTAACGCTACATGGTCTAACAATGTAAATAACATTACTATTCGGTTACTAATGAACCTTGACGGCAGGTAGAAACTTTTGTCCGGGTGAATTATACAGTTAGATGCTAATTAGATCACAGCAGGAGATGAGAGAGGACGTTTCCTGCCGATGACCAAGCAGGTAGTTAGGCGAATTTTATGGTAACATTTGCACTGCATTCCGTCAGCCTTGAATCCAGCATTTACGACGTAGCCTATACACTATGCATGTCGTTGTGTAGACCTAAACAGTAAAAACACCGATATAATATTATTCATCCGTGTCTTATGATTAATTCAGAGAATCTATAAACTGCTGCTAGCTTCCTTGTAAAGGTATCATACTGAAATGTTAGACTATTCCATGCTGTCAAGGGTTGGCTCAGATGGCGAGTTATACCTTGTCAAACTAACAAGGGCGTTTACAAGCACTGCTGGGCCATTGAATACACACCATTAATATTCAAAAGAAATAGTCTGTTCGACAAAATAAAGCAGCACGAGTGTAAATTCACAAACAAAAGTCTACATGTGGAGTTTGCTCAGGGCCGCCGGTTTGCCTAGGGCCGCCAAATGTCTTGAGCCGGGCCTGACCTTGACCTTGATATAGTCTTAAAGCGTTCCAATGAATAGCTCGTCTATATGTACAGGCTTAAAGCGTTCAAACGTATAACATGTCTATAGGTATAGCCTCAGAGCATTAAAGCGATGGGCGCTCCCTCCCCCAGACCCCCAAAAAACTCTGTAGAGGATTCACGACAACCAACATGTCGACGTAGCGGCGGTTTCCGTATTGGTAGAGACCTCCGAATGAGGAAGAGAGGAATTCCCTTCATCGACCGGTTGAGTTGTGTTCGCAGCTTGACAAACGCCCTCTGCCGACGTCCAACGAATGTCCGTTGCGTAGCCTTGCATCCACGTTTTCGATTGATGCCCAAGACTCCGTTCCGACACCAAACCTTGGAGGAAACGACACTCCCTGATGGAAGTCCAAAGGAACCCGTTGATGATGGCAGCGTCGAACTCCAGTCCAGTTAAAACGACCTTGCGTCCGTCCGTGATGGACGCTCAAGTTCTACTTCCGACTTGAACGTCGGAGAAAACGACAC
This sequence comes from Allolobophora icterica, assembly GCA_963556255.1. Taxonomy (NCBI): domain Eukaryota; kingdom Metazoa; phylum Annelida; class Clitellata; order Crassiclitellata; family Lumbricidae; genus Allolobophora; species Allolobophora icterica. The sequence continues at coordinate 47,761,466 of OY744604.1, forward strand.
TCCCTGGTGGAGGTTCAAAGCCACCCGTTGGTGCTGACAACGTCCAACTTACAGCTCCGTCCGTCCGTCCGTCCGTCCGTCCGTCCGTCCGTCCGTCCGTCCGTCCGTCCGTCCGTCCGTCCGTAGTGAACGCTCAAGACCTCGTCCCGCCGTCAAAATCGAAAAATACGTCTGCGACCTGAAGTTCCGTTGACCGACTTCGCCAGACTCTCTTCGCCAACTGTCCTCGTTCGACTCTCTTCGTTCGACTGCCCAATCTCTTTGTTTCTTTTCATTTTCTTCAGCGATTGACCTTGTGCCCTCGTCCATCCCTCGGAACCCCACGGCCATCGCCGACCATCGCAGTATTCGCTATATATGGATATATATTCCCTACATTAGTTCCTAATAATATATATATAAGCCTATAGATTATACGCTTATACAGGCCTGCCTACATCCTAACTAAGGGCAATTCGTGACACTTGCTCCAGGGTGTTGCCTTTGGCAGACCTCTTACAAATATAGCTAAATCCCAAAGCACTGTCGTTCTGGTAAGGACGTCATAAAGCAAGAAACATAGATTCAGTCTGATCGAATACTAGGAACCGGTCAGGAGAAAAAGAAAGGGTGTTGCAGGACCCAAAGTCCCTCCAGTCGTTTGTGGAATTCTGTGATTTTAGAAGAGCAGAATTAAACATTCAGTGCATCACGTGAAACTGTTTTTCGATTCATGATAGGCATCTGGAAAGGTTGTGGAGTTGTTAGACTTAGCTTCAGCGACAGGATCCTTCTAATACACAAGTAAGCCGTTACCTAGCCTCGCATTACCTTATTCGGGTCTAAGGCGGAGAATGATCCAATCCAAAGAAAGTATTTTACTATCATCAAAAGCTTCTTAAGGTCAACGGATCATTCCATAGCTTTGCTTGTATAGAATCAGACGGCACAGAAACCAAGATCCTGACTGGAAAGGCGCTAGACCAGCATATGAAACTATTAAGCTTGATTACGGTCGTGTCAAGCGCTTGGATGTGTGTATAGTGCGTCAATGTTCGAGCTTGGCTGCACAGGACGGCCTTACATATCTAATTAACTGCTTTGTACAGGTATGTGTATACGTCGCACGTGTTGGCGGGCGAAAAATAAGCTGATGCAGTCGATTTTGAGGTTTTGAACAGTGCAGTGTAGCGTACATTGTACATTTATGTTGAATATTTGTGTGTTTGAATTGAGAGAAGAAATATTTAAATATAATAATAATAATAATAATCTTCGTTTAATATCTTCAAACTGACAACAACGCAGTATGATTACAAATCAGTACATGTTATGCGATAAATCTTAACTACTAACAGAACAGACAGCCTGCAATACATGGCGCAAATTGCAGCCTACAAAGCATGTCCGCCTATGGGACTCGATCTCTGTACCTCTCGCACTCTACGCCAGATGTTATCCAATGCGCTATAGGAATTGGCAGCTACGTACTACCATAGTTAAGCTACTTATAAGCAGAAGTAGAATAACAGCTAAAGTAGGTGAAGAAGAAGTAATGAAGATAATAATGTCAAGAAGAAATGGAGTTGACAGTTAGTTTTATGTTTTGTCACCACCATCTTTTGATTTTTGTGATGCCTTTTTACCATTAGTACGCAACTGCGCTGGTATGAAACGCGTTAAGAAAATAATTATCAATCTCCTGTTTGCAAACACCTTCTAGTGTAGCAGTAGCCTATAGAGCAAAAGCTTTGGAGCTCATTACTCTCAAATCTTAAGATTATAAAGGTCACACATCAATCAAACCCCCTGAATGCTATTAAGACTACCATAGAGATTATTATTAAGACTATCTGAGGCATTTCACCGGGGTTGGTTTTTCGGGAGAATGGTGGTATCCACTGTGAAAAGCGTTGGGGTTGTTTTTACGTCGCTTTCGTCTAAATATTGTTTGAGGAGTTTGCTGATAACTGAGTTGACGCTGTTTTAACAGCTGATATCTTATACTAGATTTCAAGGTGTCTGCAGAAATGATGTTTATCTCTCTGTCTATCTAAGATTGTTTCAGGCACCTGGCTGGTCCGTGCATTTTCTCACCTGGTCGGATCCTATAAATGCGACCCACTGATTAGAGAGGTTTGTTGATTGTGTTTAACTGTTGACGACGAAATGCTTCGACTGCTGTTGCTGTTCGGTTGTCTCGTTGCCGCGGTTGTCGGTGACATCACCGGGACGAATCCAGCTGCAGGGTCCTGTATCTGCCTCGATGCAACCGCAGTCAATGTCAGGGACTCACGTGAGCCACCAGCAAGCACCTACTTATCCACACACACACACACACACACACCAACATTTCCACCACCACGTTACCTAACATTTTACCACAATAAAAAAGGTTAAGAATTAAGATCAGTCCATGCATCACCAATACTCACACACATCATCCATACTCACATACGTCACCCATACTCACACACGTCACCCATACTCACACACGTCACCCATACTCACATAGTTCACCCTATTCTTATATACGTCAGCCTATGGTTTGCTCATTTAAAAAAACTTTTCCTTGTGTCATAGTTTCTAAACATGTTTCCCATTGTTTGCGTATCGAACTGGAACAAGACTTTGATGTAATCGGACGATCATTCAGTTACCATCGTCCGATATCTCTATTTCTTCTCCCAGCTCTGTCTCTCTCTATCTGCCTGTCCCTCTCTGTCTCTGTCTCCCTGTCTCTCTCTTTGGAAGCCTTCATTGTCGTCTCGCTGTTTGTCACTGCAGCGTGTGGCACTGTCATCGGGTCGGCTAATCCTCCTCAGTGCTACAAGGCCGTTGGTCAGAAGGTCAATTGCGACCTCAGTGGGGTCAATTACGAGTTCCACGCCGTTGAGTACGGAGCTTCTGTAAGTACTACGATCTATCTCATCTATAAGTGCTCTTTGTCTAGTCACTCTAGTGTATAGTCAGCGGAATTGCCTTCTATATTATGTTAAATCTGGCATGTCATTGCCAATTTTAAAGTTTTGAAACGCATGCCTAAGCATATATATATCGAAAGAAACAAAGTTTTAAACTGTGTGAATGTAAGTATGTGTATGTATGCACCAAATCACTTGGCATAGCACATTTTATTTGCCTCACACAAGCTCTGCTCACAGGAATATCTAACTGATCTAACAGATGCGTTTCAAGACAGTTTTAAAAGTTGCTCAACAGAGTCAAAAGCAAGAATGCTTATATTCAATGGCAGACTACCATGAGAAAGGTTCAACACATTAGAAGGCATGATGGGTTGAAGTTAAAGGTTGAAGTTTAAGTCCGGAAGTGCGGTAGGCTACACGCCTGTTTCCACGGACGGCGGAGCGCAACGGTCACCTACCCAGGTGACTCGTTACTGTAAAACAGAATTCCACAGGTATGTCGGGAAAGTGCCAACGAATGATATTCCTACCAGCAATACAATATTGAATTATATGAGTAAGGCAACAGGAAGCCAGCGCAGCATGACTCTCGTATGATGAACATTACTCTCATGATGATCATTACTCTTGTAATATGGGAAAATGTCAGCTTATTGGCTACGACTCGAGAACATAGTTGGTGATATTGTCCAGATCCAGTCCCTGCTTCTTTAGCTAAGATATTAAAATTTTTGTACGCGGTTGAACTGCTTTAGAAGTCAGAGCTGCACGAGGAAAGGAAACAGCTACTCGACGAATTCTTAAAGGAAGGAAGTTGGTATAAAGTCGAACGCGCATTTTTTCAGAAGATGGAAGAATTGATCGAAGACTTCGTCATTCGCTGCTTCGAAATAGTTGAGGCGGCATTGCATAGATAAATGCATGATTGAAACCCCTATTCTTTGCAGGCATCAGATATTTTCTTGATTATGTATGCAGTAGTTCTCTGCGGAGAACGAGGTACAGGAGTGGCCCGAGAAGCACTGACACGTTCCAACTTTCCAACTGTCTACTGTCATAGGAGTGGCGGGCGATCAGACTCTCCCTGTAGCTCGTATACGATTATATCACATCTGTGGTATGATATACATGATGTGATATCTGAGTGCTTCCAAAGACCTCCAGGTCCAGTGGCTTCCAACCTCCGACTGTGACCTCCTTGACGAGTGAGCAGGATTGGAGGGACGGAGGGAACTTTATTATTATTATTATTATTTTTTTTTTTTTTTTTTTTTTTTTTTTTTTTTTTTTCCCCGAGGTACATATGATCCCTCGGGAGTTCAAAAATTAGGGGGGGCATTGTTCTGGAATGGCTAGTCTTCGCAGATGGTTTTATCGGTGCAAAAGGTGCTGACAAAAGCAACAGCATTGAAGCGTTGGATTGCCATAGATAAGCGCTGATAAAGGAAAGTAGTCTCTCTATTGTCTCCTGATATTTGGGCCAGGCGGTAGCCGAGGAGGTTATTATTATTATTATTATTATTATTATTATTATTATTATTATTATTATTATTATTATTATTATTATTATTATTATTATTATTATTTTGAAGTAGTTTTATATAGCGCTCCTTCAAGATTGCCTACTCAGGAGCACTCCCAGCCCAACCACGATCGAACAGCACAGGTCTGAGGACAGTAACAAACAGGGTGAAATGACCAATCGGTATTTGGCGTAGCTTGGTAGGGAGTCCATTCCAGGTCATGTGGGCAGCAACGTAGAAAGCACGGCGCTGCCGAATGGCTGTCCGCGCGCGGGGAACAATAAGTTCAGCTTGCATAGCTGAGCGGAGAGAGCAACGGCGCTGCGAGCATGAGGTAGGACAGCAGAGCTCCCGCAGGTATGGAGGGGCCAAGCCTTCAAAAAACCGCCGGACTAAGGCAGAGATTCGGTAAGTTTATGTCGGCAGACAGCTGTGATAGGGGTTCATGATAACCAGATCGTGACAGCCACCACTGTAAGTGTGGGCACAGCTTCGTGCTGCTTCATGCAACCAAGTCACAAAGATACAAATCATGGCTGGTGATTGCATCAGGTTTTCTGTTGAGACTCCGGGCAAACCACCCAATTATTCGCGGCCCAGCTTGCTCCTTGTGCAGCCTGTTTGTTGCAGATTACAGCGGGTTTGTTAATCACCTCAAGGAGTGTTCGGCGTTGACGGACCTGACTTTCTGAGAACGCGGACCCCATATACGCAGCTCAAACACGTCTTAAATACTGTGCCTTTCACTGTCAATATACCAATAATGAAGAATTGATTAACTAATTAATTATGTTTATAATGTTTTTCTTCCAGACGGGCTGGATGGCAAGTATCTACCTCGTCATGGGAAGTGATGCGCAATGCTCCGGAGGAGGAGGACCAGGTACATATCGCTCACATTTCTTTCGCCTGATTCTTGACAAATGAACGCACAGACGGTGGACAAATCCGGGCTGAGGCACGGATGGATGGATGGATGAATGGACAAACAGATGGATGGACGGACGGACGGACGAACAAGCATGTAGAAATAAGATTTAGACAGAGTGTTATGTTTTGTGTGTCGTAGGTGTCTGTGCGGATGTTCAGCAGGTGAGTCGGGCTGAGTGGGGGGCTCGACCACCTGCCTGGGCCATTGGTCCTCTGCCATCGAAACCAGTGGGAATGGGATTCGTTCATCACACAGTAACTGCGTTCTGCTACACGTACGACGAATGCGTCGCTCAGATGATATCCATCCAAAACTATCACATGGATTCCAACGGTAACACATTTAAATAATACGTCTAGATTCATCCGCAGATCTAAAACTTAATCAGTTCGGATAGACACTTATTTTGGAGATTTTATATGTCTCTATGACCTAGGCCTATGATCACACGGTTAGCAACCATAATGATGGCAACTGGCCTCCTGTTTGTTTTCAGTGATTCTATCCAAATATATTCTTCGTCAGTGTTGTCACGCGTGCAGACAGTGCTATTCTTGGGGCGAGTACTTTGGGGACAGGAGGACGGTCCCCGAAATTTGACGTGGGGGTTAAGTTGCTTACATCTCCCAAATATATAAATATTTCCGAAATATTTCATGAATATCATTATACATTTCTACAGTATTTTCCACTGTTTACCCTAAATTGGAACTAGTCTGACTTACAGGGGCTTAAATATAATTTTTTTCAACCTGTCCCCCTCCCAAACCCAGGACTAAATCTCCACCTATGGCTACTCCAACACAAAGTCTTGTAATTCTCAAGTCTTTCGGTTTCCTTAGGTTAAAGCGCGAACATGTCACCAATGTTGCAACAACTGAATGACTTTCCATGTTAGTTATTTGGCTTAGTCAGTTTCACACGAAAAACGCATTGGCCACAAGAACATCTAAACGAAATATCAGACTTAGACTAACTACCAAATTTCTGTTACACTATGCAGCGGTTGTGAACTGGAATTGTCCGAATGCTATCGGTCCACGAAACAGTCCTTCTGAAGAAGTCTTATACCGAAAACTCTCGTGTTACACAAACGTCTTCTTATTCTCATCTTCATCATCAATCAATCAATCAATCAATTATTCAACAAAACCATCAACGGATCCGAGTCCTGTGAAGTCTTCCGTCTTTGCCTGTCTTTTCTATTCTATCCAACCATTTCGCATCTAACTGCTTCTTTCGGGTCTAGGAGAGATCCCCCCGGAAATTTCCCCCCCGGAGATTTCCCCCCGGACAATTCCCCCGGAAATTTCCCCCCCCCTTAGAAAGTTCCATCCATGAACCAATGTTCCGAGTCTTTCAGCAATGTTAGCGTCCTTTCTGTTCCAAGAATGATGAATCTGTTTAGATCGTTGCACCCGCTGTCGTACTGTAGAAAAGTCTCGCCATCAAGTAAACGCTTGTACTCGTCAGGGATTTCAAATGTGTAGTCGGTTGGAATAGGGTGCACGGCGTTCTTCTTCTGTTTCACAAATCTGATGCTTCTTCTCACATGTCGTATTGGTACCATCTGAACAGCAGCTTGCTGGCTGAGTTGCTGTAATTCTTGACCCAGAATTTGCTGCGGTGTTTCGTCAGTTTCCGCTGCTTTTCGTTTGATACTTGCCCGGACCTTTAGCACCTCTACATGAACTGAATCAGCAGCATGAGTATGTTCATGCAGGTAACTAACAACTGATAGATCTTCATTCAGTTTCACCTTTGCTTTGCACTCACTCAAATTTGTTCCTGTACCTCTACGACGTTCACACTCGTAACTAACTACGTTATTCGCCAATTTTTTTTGTTTTACGTACCCCGGTATACAAAACCGTTTAAAATAACTTTATTTTTGCCACGTGTGCTAGCAACCGTTTCTGACTCCATGTCTGTTTTTTCTCTACTGCCATTTAACAATTTCTTGGCAGCTTATATATACAAGATTGAGTAAATATCAATTGATCAAGAGTCTTGGCAAATTTATTAAGCGTTTACTTTAAACATCAAAGTTAATATACGTTAATTGATTAGTAATTAGTAGTTCCGGGGGGAAATATCCGTTTTTTTTATCCTATTCAAACGGGGGGGAAATCTCCGGGGGGAAATTTCCGGGGGGATCTCTCCGGATCCCGCTTCTTTCGTATGGTAGTCGCTCATTCACAGTTGCTGGACCATCCATCTGGAATTACTCATTACCTCCACATGTTTGCAACTCTCCTATCGAGATTCTTTCGCCATAAACTGAGAACTTCTTCCAGTCTGTTTACGGTTCTTAATGTCTGCCCGGCTTCAATGTGCACTTTGAACTTCATAAGTAAGGCATCAGCAAACGACAGCTGTATTGCATTGTATTGTATTGCATTGTATTGTATTGCATTGTATTGTATTGCATTGTATTGTATTACACTGTATTGTATTGCATTGTATTGTATTACATAAATGGCTTAAAATTGATTTCATGGCGATTATCGCACAGGTTGGCCGGATATTGGGTACAACTGGTTGGTTGGTGAAGACGGGCGTGCCTACGAGGGTCGTGGCTGGGATAAGGTCGGCGCCCATACGTATGGATACAACGATATTGCGGTGGCCGTGTCTGTCATCGGAGATTACACGAGTCGAGTGCCTAACGCTGCCGCACAATCGGCCATCGTCAACATCTTCAACTGCGCCATCCAACAGGTCAGACATCAAGAGTCGAAAACACCCAACACTCGCCATATCACATGAATATCGACATAATCCAACATTATCTGAGACTAACAGTGTCCTACAATAACCTACACCAAACCTAAGCTAAATTAAAATAACACTGATTCACGTGAGTCAATGACTGGCTTTCTGTCGCAATGTACAAACTCGGAGCTGATTGAAATAATAATTCACGTGTAACGAAGCGGTAGTTTATCTGACTCAGCACCAGAGTCAGCCAGGCATGCACACACGGATTCAGATCTGCACTTGGGATCGACCTTCATCTGATCAGCCCCTGCAGGGATTCAGTTGTCGTGTTGGCTGACATTCGACCCTCTCTATGTGAGGCAGCACATCACGAAGGACGTTAGCAATTGCTTCTGCCAACTGTGAGATCTGGGTTCGGCCCCTCCTCGGTAACTTCGTGTCTCGTTTCTGCCTCATACATCAACAGGCCAGACTACGGCTTTACGGCCCTTGTCCAAGATTCCAAGGACGATAATGAACCGTTCGAACCTTTTCACATAAAATGTCAGACTACAGTAAGTTGTCACTAAATTTAATGATTACGATCATCTGTCTCTTCAGCATTGATATCCATTCATTGGTTGCTAGTTCACCTCCATAAATTTACTGAGCAAAACGTAGAGTCCGTTTCGGCTTTTGGTATAGGCGATATAGGCGGCTGCCAATAGAGAGCGGCATTACTCAAGGGGTGGCAAATTCCGGCAAAATAAAAATAATATAATTAGTTAGGCCCTAATAAGAAAATAAATGGAAATATATGTGTTGAGCAAGGGGCGGCATTTTTGTCCTTGTGTCTTGCCTATAGCGGCCTATAGCATAGGCCTAAAACTGTCAAAGGCCGCCTCTGCAAAGAGTTGGCATAGGCCTATGTGCATACGCATGCTTCTATGGACACTTCACAGAAACATGGTCTAACAGTTGAAAAATCATACCGCTGAGGCGCAAACGCAACTTCAGCAAACTCCCAGCCACGATTTATCAAACGACAACTGCTACCACCACAGCAACAAACACAGCATGTGCACCTATATTACCTGTTCAACATGCACCAATCCCAAAAAGGAGGGCTAAGCAGACACTACATGGCTTTATAATCCACGAAACCGTTAAACATTTAAAAACAACCGGCTTGGCTCAACGCTTCTTAACTCAACAAAACCTGCCAGCGTATAAGCTGCTAGTTCAAACTGTCGTAATTTTTCGATGTTTCTTCGAATGTTTTTGCTTCTGTTCGGCCGCTCTGTGTCCGAATCTGCATTACCAGAGTTAGTCTTCGAGTTTCTCGTGAATTTTGGTTCGGTTTGTTCGGAGATATCAATATCTGACATCTGAAATGACGCAATAGAAGATAGTTAATTAATGTTACTCTAAAATCTTCTTAATAGACCTTTCTCTGATATATTCAAACGCAAACGTCTCGTTTCATGTAACAAAATAATTTCAATTCATGCAATCGTAATCATTATCGTAAACTAGACAATTTCTAAAGTGGAGTGCACCAGCCTAATCATAGACGCCACATCAAACCAGAAGGGTTCACTAGAGATAGCGTTTTAAGAAGAAAAACCAGTTGCCATAATTAAGGGGAGACAGGAGCTATTACGGTCGGTTCTCTTAACTGCAATTTAGATGCGGCAGATTGGATGGGGGACCAGAGCAACATTTCTTGACATCGTGGAACTTTGGTTTTGAATGGAAAGAAGTCTAAGGAGTGGCAGAGGGGTTTGAGATAGATGATGGTGAACGGCAGGAGGGTTAAGAATTGCGGAGAATTGCGGAATTCAGGTGGGAGATCGTTTCAGAGTCGAGTTGCTGCGTGATATATGAACCGGGGTAGGTAACTGAATTGAGTAGTTACTGGAAGAGGCAAGAGTGAGGTTGTCATATTTCTTTCTTTCATTTTTACAATCGGATTCGTTCGCAGTCCACTTTGCTTTGTTCGAGAGGTTCTTTTAGACCACTGCGTATATGGTCACAGACATATTTATTTATACATTTATTCATGTTTATTTTTTAATTTATAGGGAATCTTAGCGAGCAACTATGAGATGTTTGGCCATCGCGACGGTGGTTGCACAGCCTGTCCGGGCGACCAGCTCTACGCCCTCATCAGGACCTGGCCACAGTACAGCTTCCGGGACATCGTCAACTACTGCCTCGGGGGCCTCATTGAACCATAGACACGTCATACCCGACTGTCACGTGAATTCCGATGGAACGGTTGCTTTCCACTGGCTCTTTGGAAACATTCGTTCAATTACCTGTAAAAGTTGTAGTGATGACTGTCGGAAAAAATCATTGATTACTGGAGTTTGCTTGCTTATTTTAAACAAATCTTATTTAGAAATCTTCATATTATATCGTCACACGTCTTTTCTTGCCTTGTCTTGTAATCTCATCTTGCCTACCGTATCTCAACTCCTCTCAGTTGATCTAATCTCACTTCAGTTCTACAACCGTGAATGTGCAACGGAAAGCAACAGTACTGAATTGTGGAAGTGTCTATGCCAAGCGGGGCACCCCGACAAGAAAGCGCCCGACAAAAGAGCGCCGACATAAGAGCGCCGACAAGAAGTGTAAAGTGTCACGACAAATGGTTCACGGACAAATGGTTCACGACAACTGGTTCACTGACGAAAGGTTCACGATCTTCCAGCTACTAGTGTGAGCTATATTTTCATCGCTCATCCAGCTTCTAGTTTGAGCTATGTTTTCATCGAGAATACAGCTTCTAGTGTGAGCTACATTTTCATCACTCAACCAGCTTCTAGTTTGAGCTATGTTTTTATCGCTCTCCCAGCTACTAGTTTGAGGTATGTTTTCATCGATAATCCAGTTTCTAGTTTGAGCTATATTTCATCAACAATAGAGTTCAAACTATAAGTTGGAAGGCCGATGAAAATATAGCTCAAACTAGAACCTGGATTCTCGATGATTATTTAACATATTAATTATTTATTGTGAACCATTTGTCAGTGAAACCATTTGTCCGTGAACCATTTGTCTTGAAACCAAAGTGTAATAATTTCCGTACCATGCCAGTTTTGAAGCTACCGTGTGTAGTGCGTTTGATCTTGCCAAACTTGAGACTTGAGTGGATGTCAGGTTAAAGTTTCGTTTTATTATAATATAATAATATTTATTTTCCAGAAAAAGGCTTAACACGAATTTTAAACAGATTGCAAACACTTTGCATAAACACAAAGTCCGGAAAAAGAAAATAACGTCCTAGAGAATATGGGTAAAAATTATTCGAGAAAATAATTTGCTATAAATGCGAAACAATATAAACAGAATAATAATACACAAAACTCATTAATTTTTTTTAGTTTTTGATGGAAACGTGTTGACGTGTCAGCTGCCTGGTCTCAGTGGTCAAGTTTCCTTTTAGCAATTATTTAACAAAAATAGCATCAAAAAGTTTCCTCAAAATTCGGGGTCACAACTGTATACTGTTAAAGATGGGGGACTTGTACCCTCGATACCCTGGGTTCGTCGCCCCTGGTTGAAATAAATAGGTCGTTTTGCTGGCGTCCCCGTAGCAGTGATTATTATTATTATTATTATCACCACCATCATCATCATCATCATCATCATCATCATCATCATCATCATCATCATCATCATCATCATCATCATCATCATCATCATCATCATCATCATCATCATCATCATCATCATCATCATCACCACCACCACCACCACCACCATCATCATCATCATCATCATCATCATCATCATCATCATCATCATCATCATCATCATCATCATCATTATACCTGAGGTACCCTACTGTATGTCAAAGTACGCCTTTTTCTCAAAATTAATCGCTGAAAGAAGTCTGACTACTGAACGTGTAGACATAAGCGTAATTTGTGGAGGGTACAAGGGGTACCCGTACCACCCGTTTTTTGGACTGGGGTACCGTACCCCCACTTTTTAAACAATACTAATCAATATTTTATTATTGTATCTTCCCAGAGATCGCAGTCTCCGCCTTGCTTCGTGTATGTAAGAAATTGGTACCCCCACTTTTAGACCAAAGTTACGCCCCCTCGTGTAGAGCTTATTATGCGCTTAAGCTCAGCAACATGAGCAAAATATCTACCACAGCCCATGAGCGTCCGCAAGAACTTTTTAGGAGGTGCAAAAATTTTTAGAGGAAGGGGAAATTTCTTGGGGTTGGCAAAGAGACGTTTTTGCATAGGAAAAAATTTCCAAAGAAAATAATTTTAAAATAAATAACGATCTAGGACTTTACCTAAATAATTAAGTGTTTTTTCACATTGAAAATCATGTTGAGACTGCTGTAATAGTCATAATATTCAAAAGATTTTATTTAGGTAGAAAAATGTGCAATATCCAGAGGGGGAAAATGCCTCCCCTTGCCCATCCGTACGCCCATTTTCAGCTTTGTGACATATTCTATCCTAAGTCTGATAGTTCTGTTGGCGCATTCAAAGCTTCTGACGTATTTGGCACCGACGTTGACTCAATGATAAATTAATACACATCATAATACATGTAAAAGTAAAAGGTTTACGCGTTTTTTTTAGCGACTTGTTGGCCTCAACCCTGCTCATATTTGCAATGAATAATTTATCTGGTGATATCATTCATCACCACTGCCCGTTTGAATGGATGCCACGCCAGTTAACATTCCAGGATTAAAATCTCTAAAACAAGCCAACATCAGTAGGCCTATTGTGTCACTGTCTGTCATCAACGCTCGTGAATAAGCTTGCCCCCTGCGCTTAACTAACGAATACGAGTTGTTTATAATTACTTCATCTTCGTCGCTCTCGGATTTCGGCAGTAAAAACGAGACTATAGGTCCGAAAGTGAAATTAGATACAATGTAGAAACTAGCCTAAATATACTGAACTCATCCTCTGCAGTGACTAAGACATAGCCTACATTTGCATCAGTCTTTATCTCATACCTGTAAGGTAAAGTAGCCTCTGTCCATTATTTATCAATCAATCAGCTACAACTAGACCAAGCTTATTGAATCTCTGAGTGGCCATGTAGGCCTACATGTAACTTCGGTATTTCTGTCAGTCAGTTTGCTCGTTCGGTAAGGACCGAAAAGTGGCTTCGCAATGAGCGAGACTTCGATCTATGCGAGTTCTATAAAACGTACTTATGTTTACTCGTGTTGGCATTGGTTGTGGCAGGCCATTGTCCTCTCTTGCTAAGTAAGTAGGCTACCTGTGCTCATGAGGAGGTGGTCAGGCGCTCATTGTGTAAGGACTTTGAGCAAATCCTTCACGCACAACTGCTTATTGTCATTGATGTTCTGTCGTATGGTCTCGTGTGTGTGTGTGTAGTTATGAGCTTTAGAAGGAGGGCAATGTCAAATACAGTTGTATTGCATTGCAACCCTTCTCAGATATGCATTGTGTGTTTTCACAACAAATTTATAAATAATTCGAATTTAAATCACAACCTTTTATTTGGCTTTTTATGTTCTTATCAGACTAGAATGAAATGGTGTGTGAATGTGTTATCTCACCTACTTTTTCTTACTTCTTTTCTATTTCTAACTGCAGGAATGCGCGATACTAGTCTGGTGGTAACGTTCTGGGGTTCAACTCTCCGCCAGAACAAAAGGTTGCTTTGAAGTTTTTGCTCCAGTTGTGTCCCTAGCGAAGTCGCTACAAAGCGAGTGCCCTGATGGTAGGTACACTGATGATGGGAAGATCAGGCAGCAAAGGAGAGGACTTGACCTGAAGTCGCTAACACTTCTTCTACTTCTTCTTTTTCTTCTTCTCCTTTTAATCTTCGTTTTTAAAAGCCCGGTTCCTATAGCTGCAGAATGTTTCTGAGACTCATGAATCGAGTTACCTGTAGCGCGTCTTGTGGAAAATTCTTTTCAAAAGTTTGCACTGAAGTCACTTCATGTCCAGCGACTGTTTAACTATTTTTGCAAGACACACTAGAAGCATTTAGTCCTACTACGGAAGCTAGGAAAATTCTCAGCAAATCATGAAAAAAGTGTATAAATATAGCGATTGTCGCCAGTGAGCATTCATATAGCTGCAGGCCAGTACATTTACATCATATTCTGCTACGCTATATAGAAAATTGGCTTAAAATCTTGTCATTTATTCTTCTTTTCGATTGCATTTGTTCAAAAATTCAGTTTATAGCATCATCTTAAAGCACTGTTATACGCTTGAACTGTAACAGAGGAAGGTCAAATAGCCTATGGTTAACTCCAAAACTACGTGCACTCTGGTTGTGCCAGTGCCAAGCTAGGATACAGGATGAGGGCGACGTCAAGGGCCCGGCAGCCATTAGATGTCATCAACACTGCAAACGACTAGGCCTACTGCCAAATGCGGTATGGGCAGTTTTCATCCTTTTTGTCCCAGGACTATTATAATCCAGCGGTCCACGTTTAGAGATTACAACGGTTAACGTGACATACGCAGAATTACGCGTTATGTGCCCATATTTGCAAGGACATCTCTGGTAAATGCATTGGTTTCCAATCGCTTAGATTACTGTAACTCGCTTCTTACTGTTTTCAATTAGTGAAACATGCTGTAGAATTGCTCATTATAGACGCTTTCCTGGTCAGAGGTTGGACGCATAACGAATCTCCAATGATCGCTCTAATCCATAGCTTTCATTCATTTTTTAACCAGGTAGAAAATGAACCAAAAGTCAGCGCTTTTGGTTTGTACTCAATCTCTATGAAAACAACGACACAACATAAAATAAACAT